>CM053792.1:800819945-802027445 GCA_028749045.1 Cupressus sempervirens | reverse complement strand
TTTCATCTGGATTATAGTCTGAGCCACTGACTGAGATTGGTGCATTCTATCGGCATTACACTATGAGGTACACTCATCAATTTACCTTTGATGACCATGTTGATGAGATGATGATACAAAGATGTACTTTGGTTCCTAGTGCTTCTCATCAGTTATGGGATAGTTTGACACCTCAGGATGAGGGTTGTGATGGGCATGACATGGCGATAGGTTCTACAATTGACAGCTTGATAATACATGACTTACAGCAGGAGTTTCAGAGTGATGCTTCAACGGGTGTTGTTATTGATTCTACTCCTTTGGCTATGACATCTCCTAACTTAGCTGGTGATCAGTCATAGTGGGTTGTATCACTTGTTCATGGTGAGTTGTTGACTAAGGTTTGTTTTTTTTATCAACATTATATTGCAAGGTATGTACATCAGTTAGCATTTGATCCTTGTGTTGAGGAGTTGATGGCAGGAAAATTTGGTTTGGGTTCCAATTCTTGCTATTTATCTTGTGATGGCTTTTCACCATCAGGGGTGCATGGTAGTTATGGTTATGAGATAGTGGTCGGTGATCTATAGAGTTGTTTTGACTACAGGCATTGTATAGTGTGTGGATTCTCCATACTTGGTACAGTTTCATTCGGGAGCATTCACCATTGTTGCAAAGTTGGATTGTACATTCCGTATAGGCCAGTGGAATGCATTGATGGTATTTATTGTGTTGGTAGTCCACTTTACTTGGGTTTTGATGTTCTAAGAGTTTGTGTCTCATGGGTTTCTGACTGTGGAAGTTGTGATTTTGGAGTTTGGCGGAGCTATAATTGTCCGTTTGATTATGGATTCCCCTTGGTCATATTGCAGAGGATATTGCAGGAGCCCGTGTTAATTAGTAGTAGTATAGTTCATGACTACATTCGGGATCCAGGTGGATTGATTGGTTTATTGTTCAGCCATTGCTTGAGGACAAGAAATTTTTGGGAGGGGAGGACTTGTCATGTCCCTTTTTCAAATAATTAAAAAAATAATAATCTTTGCTAAGGCAGGCAGGCCCAAGAAAGTGAAGTTTCGAAAAAAGGGGGGTTAATCTTTGGAAACCGTTGGACTAATAAATGAAAATTATTATTAAAATATGTTTCATTAACCTCTCTTGGATGTGAGTTACGATTATGCCCTCTTTTAAGGGGTTTGGAGGCATTTTGGGTGGATTCCAGAACTTGATTTTGCTGATTTCTTTGTTATTCTTCAGAGGTTGCCAAACTTGTGGAGAAGGAGACCCAAGAACGAGAGTTTACAAGTTTCTAGGGAGACCCAAGAATGGGAGTTTGCAGGTTTCTAGGAAGGCTAAGGATGGGAGTTTGAAGCCATTCCATGTGCATGCTCATACAGAGTTTGCCTTTGTGGTGAACAATGCAGATTTGTGGGTTTTTTGGTGTGTTTTTTGTATGAGTTTGGTGTTTTCAGTTGAGTATTTCATATCAGTTTGGTTTGCTGCTGTATTTCAGACTTTAAGGTGTTAAAATAGAGCTGAATATATGTATTGGGATGTGATTAAACTTCTGAGATAGATTATTAGTGTTTTTGCGGTGTTTTCGGGCATTTTTTGTGTTAATTTCGGGAGCCCAATGAGCATAGTTTTTGTCCTACATTTGAGAACTTTTGTGTAAAGGCTATATGTATCTGGAAATTTCATTTTGTAGGCTGTTATGCTGCTGAAATTTCTGTAAAAATTTCCACTTTCAGATTTATTAATAATAGGTGAAGCTGTGAAGCTTTTGGCACAATTTCTGGCATACCCGATTTGGGGTTTCTTGAGAAATTTGGTGGATCTTTGGGATATTAGTTGTTTGAATTTAAAGATCTGATTTGAGGCTTGAAATATCATGTAAAATCAGAAAAGGGACATTTCACCTCACCCCTTGCATCTCTGGTACTTATTATTGTTTTTACAATATGTAATGCTTTTTGTTGTTATTTTTCAATATATTGTATGCTTTTTATATCAATGTTTCAATAATGTGATCTATTATCATATGTTAGAAATCAAATGATCTCAAAGTCTACTTAATTCACAATAAATCCCTTAGATTGTACAAAATTTGTTAACTTTTCCCTTTCATTTGTTCAAGTAGTTTCACTAATTGATATATTTTAGTTCTTTCAGCAATGGAGGGAATCAAAAGGGTGGACAAGTCACTCAACCAAGGTGAGTTTTCGGCATTTGCTCACATTATAATATTTGAGATGGGTAGGAAGAGTGGGTCATTTATTGAAATAGGAAGCACCCAACGTATAAATTTGGTGTATAAAAGTTAATTTTATATTGGTGCATCCTAGACATTAGACAAATTGGATAACAATTGCTCATACCTTCCAAAAGTATCCGAGTTTACACAAAAAACTAAAATAGAGTCCATTTCATTGGTCGAAGTTATTTGAAGAACAAAATTTTTGGGGTTGCAGGGGAGGAGGAAATGAAGCTAAAACACAATTCCTTAACAAAAGAAAACAAAATAGAGTACATTTCATTCGTAGAAGTGAGTTGAAAAACAAAATTTGGTGGGTTGCAGGGGAAGAGAAAAATGAAGCTAAAACACAATTCCTTAACAAAAGAAGATCAATGATATGAATTTGTGCGAGAGTATGAATGGAAAATCAAAAAATTGCTAACCCATTGATCTAATTAGGTGCTTTAAAGGTCACTGGTGCTCTTCAATATTTTCCACATTATGAACAACATTAGAGTTCAAGAAAAATGACTGATTCACCAAGCTTTGGAATGGCCAAATCAGACACTTCAATGCCTCAGCCTGAGCGAAGAAATAAATAAACTAGCTATGCTTAAGCTTTTACTATTTCAAACATAGATTACAATATAGACAATTAATGTTGTTCTTGTTGAGATTTTTCCTAACTATTTCAATAGTATTCTACACATGTTGCTATCTTTATTTCACAATATCTCATTCATCGCTTTTAGGGGTAGTTGATCTTATCTACATTTTATACTAATTCTTCCACGCCCTATGTAGATAGCATCTGGATTAATAGCAATTGTAAACCTGACCTCCACCACATGAAAATATGATGAATACACTTTTTTTTTATTAATCAAAATGAGTTTTTGATCGGGCGATGTTTGAATATAACAATTATTTGACTATCTTAGAAAATAAACTTGACCTTACTTTAGGTTCGATAGGTACATTGAGTTTAGAGGAATAATGCAGGGTGATTTGTATGTGTACAAAGATTAAAACATAGTCATTTAGAAGTTATCTTGGAGAATTACATATTGTTGTTCTAATAAAAGAATGATTACATAGAGGTGATGTTAGATAATTACTTTAGGTTGTTTCAACAATAGTTTCAATAGAGCCTCACAACTCTTTCAATTAGAGTAGGTGAGCAAGGAGTGCAAGATCAATGAAACATGGGCTATCTCTTTCCATTATCAACATCTATGGATCTATATGTAATTAGTGGGCATACAAGTTATATTGGAGAATTACTTAATCTTGTTCCAATAAAAAAGTGATTACATAGATAAGATGAGATAAGATAAGATAACTTTATTAATGTCAACAAAAGACCACTATAGGTCTCAACAATAGTTCACTATAACAATTTCAAAAGTTTGTACAATACATATTTTTCTAATATTAGATAATTACTTTAGGTTGTCTCAACAATAGTTCACTATAACTATCTTAAAGGTGTGTACAATACATATTTTTCTAATATTCAATACATTTTCTTCTAACAACTATTATCAATACACTCAATACACAAGCATAAAAGTCTTTACTTGCCTAGTACCAATAAGGCCTCACACAAGGAGTGCACGATTATTGAAACATGGACTAACCCCTTCCACTATCAACATCTATAGACCTATATGTAAATAGTGGGCTTAATCTTAAGGAACTCTATAGTTACACATGCTTTTATTGGAGTTGTATTCAAATTGGCGACCTCCCCCAAAAAAACCCAATACCTAATCTATCAACTTTTTGAATAATGTGTCCACTAAATGTACCATTTATTCTCATAACAGATGAATTTTTATGAATGACTACTAATAAAACATGCATCAATAAAATTCTCTCAAAAACTACTAGTTATATTCTGATATTAAGATTATAATTTATAAGCATTTTAACCTTTAATATTAAGTAGAATATTTCTATTTATTTCTAAATTCTAATATTATAATTTTAAGAAAGGTAACCTTTGTTGCTTAATACAGTTTACACTCAATCTAATGCTGAAGCAGCTGGTAAGTTTAATGCCAGGGAGTCTGCAATCATCTCAAATTTTTAGCGATTTAATGACATTCATGAATGGGTTAGTTGCATTTCCTCTCAACATCCCTAGTACAGATTATACAAAAGCTCTCAAGGTAATGTGCAAATGCTCTTTTTAGAGTGTTAAATGCATTAGGTCAAATCAATGTTTTTCAATTAGGAAGCTTGGTGTGGATTTAAATGCATTAAATTATCAATGTTTTTCAATTTTCAAGGTTAGTCAAGTGTTATAATGAATTTTCTTGTGAGATCTATTAGATTTCCACAATCCATGCTAATACTTTCAAATTTCTGGATTAGATTGTGATTAGAATGTTCTTGTTTCATGACAGTCAAGGTCCAGAATTCATGCTACTCTAAGAGTTATTATAAACCAAAGGAGAAACAGAAATGATGATGAGAGTGGAGATTTTCTAGATTCACCCATCAAAACTACAAATCTTTTGGATGAAGAGATATTGAATCTTATTATGGACCTTATCCTTGGTGGCTATGAAATGACATCTAACTTGATAGCATTAATTTTGAAGTTTCTAACTGAATACCCTAAGGTATTGGAGCAATATTAAAGAAAACATCAAGGGATAATATTTGAATTGTGGATATTTGTAAATTATGTTGGTTTTAGACAGTTATAGTTATAGTTATATATGCGCTCTTATGATGATGTGATTGGGACTATAAGTTTTTTTGTCACGTTTATCTATTTAAAAAATAGATGAAATTATTGGCTTTCATTCCTAATAAATAATTATTTCCTAATTTTATACTTCCCTGCAGGAACCAAAATTCAGATGCTATGCCAATTATTGCAAAGGCTTTGCTCTCATAGGAGCCTTCTAAACTCCACAAAATTTGAGTTGTAAAGCATAATTGCTCGGTGGAAACAGGATATCGTGCACATTTCTTCCTCCTTCCCATTGTTTTTCATAAAACAAATCATTTGACGAATGAAACAATGGTGTGGAGGTAGAAATGTGCATGATACCTTGACTCTCATGCATCAAGAAATTATGCTTTATAATCAAGTTTTGTGCAGTTTTGAACACTCCTATGAGAGCAAAGCTTTCAAAAAATAATGCGACAACGCATCTCAATTGCGACATATCTTGGTCTCAATTGTGACATATCTTTGTCTCAATTGTGACACCAAACTGGAAAATTTTATGTCACGAGTATGGTACCAGCGTAGATAACTAAGGGTTTGTGGTCAGAATTCAGATGCAAATTTGGGTAGGTTTACATCAAAATTGAGACGACTTGTGCTCGCAAATGAGAAAATAATAGTTCAGGTTGGCTAGAGAAATTGATGAAATTCATGTACGTAAGTCCACATTTATGAAGTCAAAATTGTGACTCACAATGAATGTGGTGGGAAGCCGACCAAATTTGTCCAACAACAACTTTAGTGGCTTTAGTGACCTACTCTTGTCGAAATTGAGACCTTTTCATGTTGCAATTTAGCCCTAAATTTACTAGTGTTTACATGTCAAAAATAGAGAAAATATCAGAGAGAAAGTAGGAGGAAGCCTTCAGTCAGAGTAGGATTGTCTGGAGCTGCCAAGAATAGAAGTTGGTCCTTTACTAGGCGTGTGTCAAACTATCATCAGAATGCATTTTTGTTGCATGGAAAGTGTTATTTTTGGAAAAAAAAGTTAAGTTTTAGTGCACCTCTAAATTGTGGAGTTGCAGACCTACAAACCTATGGAGCTATGAAGTTGTGAACCTCGACTAGGTCAAAATTTCAAAATTCTACTGAGTGTCAAAATTAAAATTCTGGCATCTAGGTTTTGTTTTTCTTCATCCCAAAGATATCTTTGGATGTTTTCTTTTGAATTTCTCTATCATCTTAGTTATCTTAGCTTCATCAGGAAGATCTAAAACCTCATATTTATCCTTGACCTTATGTCTATAGTTGTCCACCTCAATTCAAGTCTCCACAAAATCTCTGAGTTTTGTATCTAACTCTAATAGGGCTTCTTTTGTCATGGAGGCTTGTCGTATGTCCTCATCATCAACAACCTCCACAAAAATCTTCTTGAAATTCTCCACTTGTATCTCTACAAGTAAAAACTTTTCTCATTCCTCATCTTCAATAATACCCAAGCATGCATCGCTATAGTGTCTCTCTACTTCCAAATTCACTCTTGGGCTTGGTCCTTGAGCTGATGAATCTCCTCATGTAATTTCTTCATTACTTTATTGCTATCCACTATTTTCACTAACCAGTCATCAATCATGTCTAATTCTTCTCTAGTATATACATCAATCAAAACCTAATATCTTTGGCCATTTATGACTTGTAGAGTCTACAAATCCTTACTCCAGGCATGTACCTCATCCATGATACTGAAGTCTTGCTTCAAAATTTCTATGATCTTATTTATGTTCTTCTGCGTAGCATGCAGTAACTTCAAACTCCCTATGATGATGCTATCATGGTAACACCTTTCTCCTTAAAAAAAAATTTCCACTCTTGACAAGCCTTCAAAAATGGGTCAAGTTGTACACCTCCCCCTTTTCTAAGTATAGTGTTCAAAGTATGCTCAAGGTGTATAGAATCAAGAGGACCAATGACTTCGGCTAGATATCCTTTTAAGATCTCAACCTACCTTCAAAGTGCTTGGAGTTCAATCTCCTCTTATTCCATGTACTTGAGGACCTCTTTGACTCCCATAGTCATCATTTTTCAAGTTGAATCCCATGTAGGCCTTCCCAACATAACATCCTTTAATACATAATCTTTGAGACTAAGGCCTTCCATATCTATGCCTTCAAGAGGGAGATCCACTTGTGCAAATAAATCTTGGTTCCGTATGGTGGTGAAAAATTCCAAGGGTATTGTCTCATGTGATGGAGACTTAGGTTTTCTCAAGATCTCTAAAATATCACAAATGTCCTCTTCTAAAGCATGAAATTGAGGCTTAGTACTCCTCATTATCTTCTTTTGGATCCATCTAGGGATGCGTCCTGCTAAGGACCTAGCTCTTGATGATGAAGGAGTATGTTCTACAATCTTCTTCCCCTTATCACTCCTACTAGGAGTTATATCCTATTGGGAGGGCTCTTCTTCTATAGCCTCAGCCTCAGTAGACACTATAGCTTGAGCCTTAGTGTCTCAAGAAAGTGGTTTAGAATATTCCACTATTTGTCCCTCTAACACTTCACTAGTCACCATTTTTTCCAATCTTTCCTCTAATAATGACTCATTATGAACTTGTTCTTCCTCAAAATTTTGAGGTGGAGGAATCATAAAGCCTTATTCTACCATTGTAACTCAAGGTGGAGATGGAGGAGTAAGATTAGGACCCTATGTGTCTAGTGGCATTTTCATCTAGTCTTCTTGTTGAGGTTCACCTGTAGGGGTGTACCTGATCTTATCCCCAATCAATTTTGTACCTAGATGCATGAAATAAAAATCTAACATTGAGAAAACATCATTTCTCTCTTCACTCTACTCATCCATCCACCACTGTACTTCATCTTCTAAAAAAGAGAGCTCTAATGGTTATGCTTGAGTGGATGGTGGGGTACCCATGGCACTCTTTCTCCTTTGCAATTTTGTGGCTCTAGCTAGCCAAGTTCTTCCCTATAGGGGCACTTATTTCTCTTCCTCTTCTGATTCTTCTTCTTCCTCCTCTTTGTCACCTTCTAGAATTCTTTCAAGAATAGATGGATTAGGAACTAATCTTCTACTAATCCTTTACCTTTTCTTCATCCAAATCTTAATTCTTTTGTTCTATTTCTTGGAGGTAGAAGGAGAAGCTAGCTCATCTTGCATAGGAGGAATGGAGACTTGTGGAATCTCACCCTCTTCTAGTTGGCTAGACACAATGGGAGGCAACTATGATTCATCCTAGACTTAGGTAGCTCCAATAGCTTTGGACCCTTGTGGACTTTATTCCTGCTACTAGGGAGGTGCCTATTCTATCTGAATTCTCTGAGGAGAGGTCCTCTTTCTTTTTTTTATTTCCTTTCCTTTCAAGAGGGTGATAATATCCAACCGGGTTGTCAAGCTAGTACACTATTTTTCTCCTAATAGGAGACTGGGCCACAAAGGTAGGAATTGTGACTTTCTTTCCTCTACCTCTTTCTGGGCAAGCATGTGCATGGAAGATCACTGTGTTGGGAATTGGATCAAGTGGAAAAGGTTTCTCAATATAATCCTTCATCATTTTGATGACATGCCTCACTTGATGATTAATATCATCAGCCTCCTCCCTGTCATCCTCAACATTCATAATGGGTATTTCACCAATTTTGTCTACATTGAACAAGGGGTCAAGTAACTCCTTTGAATCCTATTGCTTTATCTCCTCTGGGATGTTCAACTGGAGAGCCTTTTCTGCCAGATAGAAAGTCATCCTACAATAGTCCCTAATGTAGACATCATAGTCATTTGTGGCATTCATCTAGTGATCTTCAAGAACATCCTCATGATGGAAGTCTCTTCCTACCAAACTCTACTTTCCCAACATTTTCAAAATATGGCTAGGAAGAGTTGTATTCTTCAAGAGGATAGTTCTTCCACTCCCATTTGAAGGATGGAATGTCTTGCTTCTACTTCACCTAATATGGTCTAGTGACCAATGGCCATGCCTAGCAAGGTATCTGTTGCCTCTTTATCTTCTCATAGGATGACTCAATCTGTGAAAAAATCTCCAATAGCACTAGTTTGTCACTTGGGTACCTTGAGAGCATCTTAGGATTGATAGAGGCACTAGCTACCCACAGATATATGAACATTTTGAACTGGATGAAGTAGGTTCCTAGAGCTATGATCTATGCTTTGGCTTCATTGGATAACCTATTCCTGTAGTCCCCCTCAATGAATCAAATGATTGCAAAAATGAATGGATCATTCACAATTCTATACTCTTTACTCTGCATTGAGAGTTTCTTCTTTACCAAGTAAGGATAGACTATGTATGGCCAAGCATTGGGATCTTGTATACTGCCTCTCCTGTACAAACCAGGATAGTTTTTTTCCCTTGCTACACATAGGTACACCATGTAAGAAGTCATGTAAAAATTCTTATTTTCCTTTACCATCCTTAGTTTCTCACACAAGTTCTCACTTAGTGTGGTGGCCCAGTCTAATGGTATATTTGCTTGTTTGATGGTCTCAATAAAGTTGATCATAAAAGTGTTGAGGTGGCCCACTATAGGTAAGCCCATGACTCTACTCAAGAGAATGATAGAGTATCCAACATCTTCCTTCATGTATCCCCAAGTCATATCCACTTTTTCCATTATCCTTTCCTAAGGAGGCTTGTCAATGAGGTATGAAGACTATATTATGTCAATTTCCTATTGTTGATGCTCCTTGTACCATCTCTCAGCTGCTTCATATGATAGTCTGATGAATTGGTCTACTCTAGGAAGATGAAAGACCTTCTCAATGTTGTCAGGTTGCAGATCCAACACCACTTCTCTGGTGATTCTTTTTACTACCCTTTCTTGAGGAACAAAGTGTTGTGATAGGGCCATAATTAGTTCCGCTAATTGTACTGACATAGGATGTGACACTACATTTTCCAATCTAGAATAGATGAATGCAGACATCATGACTAACCTCTCTTTTGGCTTGTTGCAAATTCTTAGGAATTCTCCTAAGTCTATGTGCCCCAAGTCGGTATCTCAAATTTCTATTTGGTCATCATGTAATCTCAACTTCGAAGGTACACCTTGGAACTTGAACACTACAGGTTTGGGTGCTACTTTGAATGTGGATGCCATTTGAGTACGTGCACATTGTGAGAAAAAAATGTTACTAGTCCAAGGATAAAATGTAAAAACTCTAAATTAAAATAAACATAAAGGAAAAAAATGCCCCATTTGGACATTTTCTTTATTTTCATTTTATCCCTTTTTTATTATTATTTTATTTTATTTTTAAAATTTTTTTAAAATTATATATATATATATTTTTTATTTTTTATTTTTTAAATTTATTATTTTTTTTTTTTAAATAAAGGCACCTAGGTCATGCGGGAACAAGGGCATCACAAAGGTGCATGGGTGGTTAGGGTTTGGGCCTCATGCGAGCGTATAAAATGTCGCGTGTGGGGGAGATCAGAGGTGGGCGCAAATATGGTTTTGCTGTGTGATGGCACAGAGTAGCGCTGCGAGTGGAATAGCACCATGAGCATGGGCTTTGAATGGTGCCACGAGCATAACAATGCCATAGGCACAGGGGACAAGCAATAGTGCGATGTGGGTTAAACAAAACCGTGGGCTAAACAAGCCCTCTAGGTTGGAGAAAGTTTGGCATGGCTAGAACAAGCCCCACATGCATGGGTGAGGATGATGCCATGAGCGCAACAATTCTGTAGGCACAACAGACAAGTAGCGGTGCAGTGTTGCAAGCCATGGTGGTGCCATCAGCATGCGGTGGCACACATAGATGTCTTACCTCTTTCAGTGACCCTTCAATTGCAAAATGAAAATATGAATGGATTGCAAAGATTTTTGGGGGTTTTAATAACAACCCCTACGGTGCGTGGGGTATGCGATGCACGCTCCATGCATGCACATGTGTGGACATAAAATAATTTAATTTTTTTTCTTTTTTTTGGATTTTTTTGTATTGTCTATTTTTTAGTGTTTTTGCAATATTTTCTAATAATATTTTTTTCTGTTTTGTTTTTCAATTTTTGACGACTCTAATACTTTTAATTCTAACAATTTCTTCTAACTCTTGAACTGTGAGTCTAGGAGTTAGAAAAAAAGTAGGGGGTCCCCATTCCTAGTGAGGAATGGGGCATGTGTTGTGAACACCACAATAGTGAACTACATTAAGTTTTGGTGTCTTGTTTTCTCTTATGTGTGATCTATTATTTTCTAATATTGGTTATATTTGCATGTAACTATTATCTTTGTCCAAGGTTAATACTAATAGTATCTAAAGAAATTGAGCAAGTTGACTTGTCTAAGAAACATGATGAACCTAAGAAACTAGAACAATCACCTGAGGAATTTGGACATGAATTTAGAGGTAGATGTTTTATATACAATGAATTTGGTCATATGAAGAGAGATTGCATAGGTAAGTGCTTTAAACCTATCACTAATTTCTATTGTTATCATTTTTGTTACTATGGTCATGAAGCAGTAGATTGTAAGAATCCTACATTTGATAGTAGCAATGGAAATAGTAGAATGTTTAGGAATACTAACCCTATAGGTAATGAAAGAGGGAGATCACAAAGAAGATCCAATGATGTTGGAAGACCTAATGGAGGAAGGAACCAAGTTGTATATTACAAATGCAACAACTTTGGACATATTGTAAGGAATTATAGAGCACCTGATAATCAAAATGGAACCAATTAGAGAAGGAATTCACCTATATGTCAGTTGTGCAGTAGCTTTGGACACACAAAAAGGTTTTGCAAAATGGATAGAAGAAATTTGAATATGAATCCTAATTATAGAAGAAAAAATAATTAAAATGAAAAAAGAAATGATAATGGCAGTGATAACAGTCAGAAGGAAGCATTTAACGAGAATGTTGATGAATTCAAGGAAGCATGTGTGAAAGCTAATAATCCAAAAAGTTCTTATATAGTTTTAGAAGAGTGGTATTTCAATGCACCTGATGGAAGATTAATATTAGTGGTTTTTTGTGGCTCATCCTATTTGAACTAGTAGAAGCATAGCATTAGTTGATTAGAACTGATGATAGAAAGAGAATGAGAAATTACAGAGTTAGCAAAAGGTAGAAGACATAGTGAGGAAGCTATAGTTAAGTGTGCAAGCTTTTTTGTGATCAAAATAAGTTGTATAGAAAAAATCAAGCTTATTGGTAATTATAAATAGTTTGTAAAGATAAATTAGATACTTAGCTAAATTAAAGTTAAATTTGAAATGATTTAAGGATTGCGAATAATGATTTCAGTATCATTTGTTGGTGTAAAGAGTTTGGAGCATTTGTGAGTGATTTGACAATGAATTTAGAGTGAATTGAAGCATTTGAAGTGCAAAGTTGAAGAATCCCTAATATATGATAATCAAGGTAGTTTATGAAGCTTTCAGTTGGAATTTTCAATATATTTAGTTAGCACAATGACAATTTAGTATATATGTGATCTCTATGAGAAGCCAAGGTATAAGTTTAAGAAACATCTATTTGTTTCTTTAATTGATGATCCTTTGGGAGCATTCTCATGAATCTTGTCTAATGTACTTCTTGTAGAAGATGTTAGAAAATATATTAACTATAATTTGAGAGTATTGGTGATGAAGATATTCATAAGGATTTATGTATTGTGTAATGGAAACATAACCTTGAAAATTGAGTACACATACTTGAATGAGTTGAATATGATCAGGTATATGTTTTATACAAATTTGATAATTATTTTGAGTAGAATACATGAAGAGATGTTTTAAGTAGGCTATATAGGTATATTTTGATTGACAATGAACTAATTCATGGGGTCACTAGACTAAGAATTGAAGGTTGTAATCTAGTAAATGACACAAATGTTAGGAAGATTTTTGAGATGAATCTAAAGACTAAATTTGATGGATGAACTATGAAGGTTAATCTAATTGAGGACACTAGAGTGTTGAGAGAGTTTATTGGGTATAAGCTCAATCATAGTTTAGGGGTAAATTATGTGCTAGCTGAATTTATACAGACAACATATGCGATGGTTGTTGAAAAGAGAAAAATAAACTTGTCTGAGATTGTCAGAGTGTAATTGTTGGACAACATTGAAAAATTGAAGAAATATAAGAATAAAATTTTTAGATTTGAGTATTTACTAACCTATTTTCTTTTCCAAGAAACCAAGAAATTTCCCAAAATGACAAGTTGGGATAGTAATGAGTGCACCATAAAAATGATCACTTAGTGTTATAGGGCCAGAATCGAAGATGTTAGAGATAGAGATATAGAAAAAATGATGAATAATTTTTAGTTGGAAATGAAAAAAAGACACAAAATCTCTCCTACTATGGTAGAAATAGATACAACCTATATGGAGGCAATGGAACCAAGAGTTAAATTTATAGAACCTGTGGGTTTTGAAATGGGTGAAGAACTCATTGAAGGTTATGAAAAGATAATATTGCAATTAGAAAGAGATATTGAATTCCCTAGATGGAGAATCTATGAAGAGAAGATTGGGGAAGTTTACTCTAAACTTTACAGTAAGGAGATAAATAAGAATGTTGAGAAAAGGATAGAATCCATTCTCAAGGAATCAGGTATGACAAGATAAGAATTTGATGAGATCAAGGGTATAGATTTGGAAATGAAGTCCAATGGACAAACATAGGTACTAGAAACTACTCCTATTGCCATATCAACACCTTCAAAGGGAATGACAGTAGGAAGATCTACTTCACAGATACCTACTACACCCTATGTAGAAGTTGTGCAAGTGCAACTAGTCAAGGAGAAAGTTGTGCAATAGAAGAAGAAACATGTTGAAAAAATGGTAGTTATAGCATCTATGTAGAGGAAATATGAAAGATTGTTGAAGGTAAAGAAAAAACCTACACTATCCCCTAGAAAGAGGACCAAGCAAACCACCAATGGTCTGGGAAAGAGAAGGGAAAAACTATAGATTAGTGAGTCTGATGAATCAGAGAAAGTCATGGAATAGGTAGTTGGTAAAGGAAGAACACCATCTAGTAAGAAAGCCTAGAAACCTAAGGTTGAAAATTTGAATATGTAGACTATTGAGAATGACAATTTTGTTTAGTTAAATAAGTATTACAATTTGTATAGAAATATGGATAGAAAGAAATTAGAAAATTCTATAGCAAGGAATATGATTTTAAGGAACAAAAGATTTAATAGTGTTCAGAATAAAATTCCTAAAGACTTGTATAATAGGTTACTTAATAGGAAAAGAAGAGTTGTAGAGGAAGATATGAAGTTAAAAACAAATATGATCAAGAAATTGTGTGATGTTAGCAATGATAAGGATACATAAAGTATTTTTAAAGGTATTGAGCCTTTGTTGAGGAATAAAATAAGAGCAAGTCTTCTTATGGGAGGTAACTATGAAGAAGTAAACATGGAAGTTGAGGGAGCCATAGTAAACTATATGAATTCTATGCCTAAAGCCACTAAGGAGAGTGTGCAATCAGAGACAACAAGTCATGTGTATGTTGAGGCTAATATTCCTACTGATGATGAACAATAGGTTGAGGAAACTCAAAACATTAACTCACCTCCACATATAGTTATTGGTATTGAATCCATGAAAGTGGAAAGTACTCATGTAATAGTAGATTATAAAGAAAATCCTTTTGCAAAATATGGGACCAACATTGTTGGAAATATTACTACATATTCTAGCTTTGATGAAGAGGATAATGAGGAAGAAGGAAAAAGGAAGACTGAAGAAGAAGAAAAGAAAAGAGAAGAAAAAGAAAATAAATAAAGAGGATTATAGATGAAAAGAGAGAAGATGAAGGAGAAAGTAAAGAAGAGGAAAGAAGAATAGAAGAAGAGAAGGAAAAAGAAAGAATGAAATAAGAAAAGAAGTAGAAGAAAAGTAATATACTACAAGTAGTTACACCTATTCTAGTAGCTACCCTAGCATCTATAGTGACTATAGTGTCAGTAGTATCAAATGATGAGGATGATCAAAAAGGCCTGATGACATCATTAAGCAAGTTACTAGAGAAGAACAATGTAAGGCCCCTTCCCCAATACCCTATTTTAAATCCTAATAACATAAATATGATTAGATATAGGAAGAGTCAAAATATGAAATGTCATGTTTTTTCCTCTTATGTATAGAATGTGAATTTTACACTGTAATCATACACCTTATGATAGAATGATGGTAAGTAGGTTCCAGGATTTGAGTATGCCATGACTAGAATTTCCCTTGCCAATATGAACCTAAGATTTGATTAGGATTGATATACATTTTAGTCTTAGCTTTGTTAAGTATTGTATTTAGAATTACATTAGGTTGATAAGCTAAGACCTATGGAATAAAGGCTCAAGATGTCATAACCTAGAAACTATGTTGATGGTTTCATGATATAGTATGGGCTATTAGGATAATTGAATTTTGGAAAGATAAATCAACATGCTCTCTTGTGAAAATTTCTAATAATCACAAATGAAAATTGTTATCAAAATTAGATAAGGGTCTACATGATAGAGCTCAATATGATGTAATGCAATAATCCAATTATTATGCATGTAGTATTAGATGGATATGTTGATATTCATAAGGACAAATTTTATGGCCCAATAAAATGTAATGGATTTATTATATGATAGATTTTGAAACTATAAGAAATGAATATGAAAATATCCTATTTACCTGACAAAATTGATACACCTTATAATGTACTATTTCATAATGATAACAGGATAGTATTAGCAATCAAACTATATTTAAGTGAATCAAAGGATATTAGTTGTGATGTTTACATTTTGACAATTTAGACCTAAAATATGTGTTCAGAACTAGTTTTCATGTTGAATCACTTAACAATATAGATTCAACATTTCATCATTATGATAGGAAATGAATTATGATGTGGTTCGGGATGTTAATTTATCATTTGATTAGATATTAATGTTGATATGCAGATTCTGATATTTTAATACTTTAAATGCTTTATATGAAAATGCATAGAAAATTAAAATTGATGATGATGTTAAGGTGAATTATGTAATTTGAAATTTTCATGCACTTATATACATGCATTTTATATGATTTTGTTTCAATGGGCTACTAATGTTTGAGTGAGTGTGCAGGCAATTGAACCATGGAATTATTTGGGGGAAAAAAGGTCCAAACTTTTATGAACATGGTTTAACCAAGACAAAACTTGGAATATTCAAAAGCCTTGTTGTGATGTATTTTATTTCATAAATGTAAGCTTGTTTTTGTGTGGTGAATTTTAATTCGTGAGTAAGTAGGGACATGTCATTATGATGTGTAATGTGTTTCAATGTGTCACTTGACACTTGTAGATGTTTATGTGTTGATGACATGTCACCTAGTGTTTTGGTCATGGTTATACTTAACCTTAAACTAATTACCCTTCATATGATTAAGAAAATGCACTTGGAGAAAGGATAGGATGGTTCAGATTCGAATTCAAACTTAAAAAGGATTTTAGAGGGTCAATAGGTGGTCCCAAAGTGCCAATTTTGTGAAAATAAGCTACCCATATGTTATCATAACATGTTAGGGGCCTAAATTTGACCATTTTATTGCTTAGCTAGCCTAGGGGACCCCTTAACCAATGCATTCTTCCACCAATTCGAAAATTGAGTTGTCCCATTAGTTCAACCCCATCTTTGCTCTTAGTCAAAAGTAGAGATAGTGGCTTGATTTTTTTTCCAAAAGGAGGTCATAGGAGAGTCTTCTTTTAGTGGTCTTGGACAAACTAGTGGAGTGTTCACCCACTCTCTAAGTTTAGAGACAATTAGGGTTGAAAGGAAGAAGGAATAAGGAGATGGGAGATCTGCAACTACTTTCATTCTTGCCTTTAGCTTGGACCAAGGTTGGTACCCATGCCATAACTCTCATTGCACTTGCTAAATGGTGTTGTTCTTGTTCATTGTGTAGCATACTTGTTCATATTGTGAATGGAAATTTGTAATGTATGTGGTGTTATATTTTTTATTATGTGTAAATGTTGTGATGAATTTCTCTTGGTTTTTTCTCTTGATTTTGTGTATGAAATGTTGTATGGGTGTGAAGGGTTCACTCACCCTTGGGAGGGAAGAGATTCCTAGGGTGAAGGGGTTAGTTGGGCTCAACATTGAAGTTGAGATATTTTCCTCTTGGAGACAGTTTTTTGTTCTTGGAGTATGGGCTCCATTGAAGCCATATATCTTGTTTGATAGCCTTGAAGAGGCATTTTTATTATGGAAGGTATAAGAGTATTGAGGTGATGAGGAGGATGTGTTTTGATAGCCTTGAAGAGGCAATGTGCAATTGCAAATGTATATGTGAATATGGATATGGCATTCTCCCCTTTGGAGAGCCTACCTTCACCCACTATTTTCATGATTCTAATAGTGAATCACTATGTTTAAACCTTGGAGGGATTGGCTATGTATCGTGACATTCTATTGTATGCAATGTTAGTTGTATGGGTGTAACCCATTTGAGTCGTGTTTCCCTACTCATTGGGTGGCTTCTTAGAAGCCTAGGATGGGAGGTGAACCTCATTGGTTCTTGTGTAAATATTTTTGCAGGTTTTGTGCTCATTGTATCCAAGGAAGAAGATGGTGTAGCCCCATGTATTGATGAAGCATGAAAGAGACCTTGCCTTTGGTATATTGCAATTGCAATGGAGACTCCCCCATGTTATTTGTATTGTTGTGAAACATGATTTCACATTAGCAATATAAGGTTGTGGAGATGTAAATTGTCTCATTGAAGAAAAGTGCATTCATATGTATTTACATGAAGAGAATAATTTCCTTGATGAAATGGTTTGAATATAAAAGAATATTTTTAAATTAGATTGTTCCTTATGCTTCATGTTCAGGCATAAGTAAATCATGCTAATTCTAAATCATGGAATAAGATAAGGAAAGTGTATTCAAATATGTTTGCACCTTAAAATTATTTTAAATAATGAATTTATTCTCAACAAGCCATTCATTTGATGTTATAATTGATCTTGTCCAAAGGAAAGATATAAATTTGATGTAGCGAGAAAAGTGTCTTGTATGAACTAAGTTTCAAGGTTTATATTTCTATTATTTATAGTGTTTTCAAGAGATTTATTGATCTAGACACATCCATTACAATGCTAATGGTAATACCAAACTAATTATTAACCAAGGTTCATGACATAAAGCAGTAAAGGGAAGTGGACCTAGTAGAAGTCATAACATCTAGGAAGAAAATATACCAACCAACAATTATGTACACGCATAAAATAACTCTCTAGAATTTGTATGGGAGAGGGAAATAATTCCCCTCCCAATTACAAACCAATATTATAATATAAAGAATATTCCTAGTATCTACAAAATTAGTGAACAATAAAGCTAAATAAATAAAAAATAACATTGTCACTTTTAAGTATGTGAGGCTATCTCATAATTGACTTTGACTAAGGCTAGAGGGGATAAGTCACATCAAGAAAGGATGTAAAGAATAGTCCATTATAATATTTTATCCTAGAGCCCAATGTTAGAACCTATCCTCACATAATCCCTAATCAACTTCCTAAACACATGAAAGAAACAAATAAGTTGGGTTACCCATTGCCATCAATCCTAGAAAGTGGTCATATTCTAAAATAAAATAAAAACAAATAAATATAGATATCATATACTCCTAGACCCCATTGCATTGTCCCATACTATTCCCTTCCAATAGTACCTTATGCACTTGGATCATGTGATATTTGTAAAACCAAGGCACAAGTGATGTCACATGTGGTAACATAGGAAAAGGTGCCAGGCAAAAAGTGTTTGTCCCCAACCACTCCCTCCAACAAGCACCTCTTAGTCTCATGTGCCAAGGGTCGTACAACTTGCCACCTAGCCTTGGGAAGGGAGCCATGGGTGCTTAAGAGTAGGGTGATGGTTAAAATGAAATTTAATTAAGGTATGAAGTTGGGTGTTGGGAAATGTGTGGGCTTAAGGAGGGTTAATAGTTAGGTTTAAATTTAAATTAGTTCAAAGGTAATGATTAGTAATGGAAAATATGGGTGTATATTAGAAATAGAATAATCTAGGATTAGTATTAGAAATGTTTAGTGTTATGAATTATTGTTTAGAAATAGCTAATGATAAATTGAGATTTAACTTAGTATGCAAATGATAGTAGAGGTTAAATTACTTAATAGGATATGTTATTTGGTTGCTAAAGGGTATAAGCTAGAAAAAAAAGAAAAGAATAAAGATAAGTTGTAGTAGATTAGAGAGTATATTAAATAGTAAGTAATTTTATAAAAATACATTAAAAATGAATAAATAAATCATTCCATTGTATCTATATCAATTATTAGTGAAAATTTAGTATAGACTAACTTAAAAGATTATGGGTAGTATTTTTTTTTTCATTGTGATATAAATGGGTGCCAAGGAAACTATTATAATTAGTGTCAAAAGTCCTATGTCAATAATATTCAAAGTAAATTTATAATATGTAGTAAGGTACTAAAATTTTATATAATAAATAATAAATACTAATGCTTATAGAGTTGTATATGTGAAAGGGGTTAACCTAGAATTATATTTATCTATTTGTCTATGCACCTTACTATTGGAATACAAATTGAGTTAGAAGCAACATGTTAGTTGTTATACACTTGATGAATCACTTAGTTCCTTGATACCACCCATAGGGTCTCAAACTGGATATGTTGTGATGTCCTATATGGATTTAGAAGCCATGACACATGCATCTCCCCTATCAATTTTTGACCTAAATTTTATTTAACTATTTAATCTTGTAAGTAGAACAACTAACAAGATGAAATTGTGAGTGAATCTTCTACTTAGGGTGTTTTGTAAAGATTGGTAATAGGCTATTAAATGAAATATCACACTTGACCTTGATAACCACTATTATGTTACCCTTCCAATCTAGTATAACATATAGAAATGTTATCCCTTCTAAAAAATCAAGTGGCATACATAACATCCTAAGGATTCTACAGTGCACTAGGGTAGAAATTACAAAGAAAAAAAAAGTAGGTGTACTTGAAAAAACCTAACTATTGTTATCCTTGTTAAGACATGCACATGTAAGTTTCTTAACATATCCTTTCAAAAAAAAATTGTAGTTGTGTTTTCCCCCAAAATTTTAGGCATGACAAGAAGTTTGTGAAGACTTTAGAGAGAACTTTGGTAGAAGTTCTAGAAAAAATGTAGAAGATAGTGAGAACCACAATTATAGAGCTTGATATTCAAAAGAAGGCAAAATAAATGATGAGATTTTTTGATGTAGAGTTCACCACTTTGTTTGATATTTCTTCAGTACAAGCTTAGAATAAGCATAATGCATCACTATTTGACATAGTATGCACAAATGTCATAAATAACTTACAAAATTTAAATGTTTTCATTAAAGAGCTAAGGAAGAGCATAGATGAAGGAAATAAATTATATGGACAATGTGCAATGTCATACAATCACCTATCATAATTTTACATCTCTAGATCAAAGGAAAATGAGTGAGCTTCAAACACTTACTATCAAATTACATCAACTAGGTGTGAGTATTGAAGACATTGAAGCAAAAATTGAGATAGTTCACAATGCTACTAGAGGTATTGAATCTAGAAAGGAGAAGGTAATAAAGAGATTCTTTATTCTTAGAGAATATTTATCTACTCAGGTTAGTATTTTGTAGAGGCAACTAGAGGAGTGTCTTGCAGCTAAGGCATCCTATGAAAAATTTGCCTATTCAAACTTGAGCACAGTTGAAATTGAATCATATGCATTATGTACACTTATCAATATATTAGATACAGTCAAAGAAAATTGGAGGAAGGATCTTGAAAACATAAGACTTGGTTTTGCAAATTGTATATTCAAAATTTCAAGTTGAATAGAGAATGGTAACATAATTTTTTTTTGTACATATTTCTTGGCCAAAGAAAGGGATCAAAATCCTATAGTAGTGGACTTCTTTACCCAAGATTGGACATCTCAAGTGGTTCTTACCCAACTCACTTGGACTCACTTAATTTATCAACCAGGGATGTAAAATTGAAATGTTGTTTGCAAAATATATGCTTCAAACTGAAATTAAGAACTACTCTAAGGAAATTAAAATGCTTAAGCTACAAGAAATTTAAGCTAAAGCCGAGAATCAAATCTATTTTAACAAAGCATGAAAATACAACTGAGAATTACTTCAATTGCCTATGCTATAGGAACAGTCCACTAATTCTGTTATTAGTGGCTATAGGAACAATAGAGTCTACCTTGGTTCTATTATCTAAATGTAAATCCTATGCTAACTAATTAGTTCACTTCTTATGTGGGCCCCCACATAGAAGTGAAGTAGAATAACTTAGAAATGAAAACTTAAAATGTTCATTTTATTCATAAGAATGATTAAACATACATAATGATGAACAAAAAGATTGTATTCAATACTCAGCAACTTCTTCTATTGAAAAATGACTAAAACTTAACACTCCTGGAACATAGACTTCTAGTTATTTAAAAACATGAACTAGGAAAAAAATTCCTAGATTTAAGATTCATCAACTACCAAAGAAAATGATGATATTGATTATTACAATAGGTGCATTAATTTTGGTGCCAAAAAGAATGATAATCTAGGAGCTCATGATCCCTGAATTTCCTCTGGTCAGGGCTAGTCTAATAATGTGAGTAACCGCTTTGATTCCTGCTTGGTTAAGTTGACCTCACTTTTATATCTGAAAAATATTAGCAATAACATACATCAAGACATATTAAAAACATGTTATCTAAAATAGTTTACTTTATGTCACATTGTTGTAGGAGAACTACCCAACCTAGCTAAGGAAGAAAAAGCATTATTCTCACTATTTTGTAATTAAATGACATATCTTTTAACACCATATTCATTTTGATCCTGAAAAGTAATTATGCACACATTTGTCTAAAATCATCATAAACATCATGTTCTTGAACATCAAAGTCTTTAGAAATTTTGTGAATTAAATTGAAAAATGCAATGACTAAATAGACTATATTTTGGTCACATCACATATTCTGACACCTTTGTCATTGATGTCATTTTGGGACTTAGCCAATTTTCCCAAATGTGTACTTTAATTCCAAAGGGGGAGATTGTTGGCAATATGGCTAGATAGATGAGGAAGTGTTGTCATTTATGGAAACATACATATTTTGGTATTTCATTGTAAAATTAGTGACATAAAATTGTCTAAGTATTGGACAATTTACAGTAGCACAAAGAGAGATCCAATAAGTATGGATGGTAGAGTTTGAGTTAGCTTATGAAAAATTAAGGATAGATATATGAAATTGTCATGATGATGTATGTTAGTTTTTAGATCTCTATAGATAGTACAATGATAATTACAAAGGAATTACCATTACAAGCAATTAACAAAACAAAACAAAGCATGACAATAAAACTGATCGTAGGGCTTAAAGAATTTTTTTGGAAACAAAATAATTACTTAGTGATGATGGGCCAACATCCTAGATGTTAACCCCAAGTCACTTTTATAGTTAGCCAAGAATGTAGAAGCTTTAAGGCTGACTGATCAAGAGTTTTGTTAATTTGCAAGGTATAAGTAAAGATCATATCTTGTGTAGCTAATGTGAAGTAAACAAGTGATGTGAACTATTGTCAAGGAAGTTTATATGATATGAAATATTTTTATGACATGATATCTAGTGTATGATCAGAGGATTCACAAACGATGGTAGTGAGACAATGTTGTATTTATATCTATACTTGTAAAGAAACTTATTTATATATTGTATGTTAGGGTAGTGGGCTCTTCTTGCATACATTGTAATTGTTCTACTAACTCCTCATAGGGTTTAAGAAACTCCTAACATGGTTAAGGATTTTAATAGGGCCTAGTCCTCTAAAAAGGACTCGAGACACTATATGCATTTGATAGACTCCTAATAGGGTCAATATTCCTAGCAAGATTCTTTTGTTTAGTGATCATCATGTGTGTATCATCCCCACTAGGGTTTTCCCTTGTCCAAGGTTTCCCTAGTTAAAAATAATGGTGTTATGACTTATGTATGTGTATGGTTTTATTTATTATACAACATTGTTTGTTTACATTCATATACAAGTTATAAAGTAATTAACAATATTAGTTGTCAGAAAAAGTTTGTAGAATACTGATTCACCCCTCGTCTCAGTATTATTTATTTCTAATAGTCCTTCCTATTTAACTCTTAATCTACAAGAACAAGTTGATTCATCATGTCTAGTTGGGTGCAAGTAAGCTTTTGCACATCAGATGACCTTTCTTCAAATCTAATAGCCATTTGTCTTTTGTCTTCCTCAGCTACAACTTTTTCTTCATCAAATTTCTTCTTTTTTTTGGTCACTTTAGAAAAAATTACTAAATAAATTTCATGTAGGATATTTTTCTTCTCAAGTAGATTTGTAATCATTGTATCACTCTCTTTTGAATCTCCAGTACCAAATAGTCCTTGAATATCAACTTCTTCATAATTCATTTCATTTAGTTGAATGGACATTTCCTTTCTCTTTCTAAGAGATTTTCTTAGTTCCTCTCTTGCTACTTCAAGTTGCTATAATATGAGCTGGATGTGAATTACTTGATTGTCAATAATCTTTCCCAATTTGCAAGCCTCCATTTCCAAGATCTGATCTGCCAAGTTGTCTTAATTTTTCAAGAGAACAAATTCTCTGATACCAATTGTTGGAAGCCTATTTGGAAATAAGATACCTAGAGGGGGTGGGGTGGCGTGGGGGGGTGAATCAAGCTTTGTACAAATTTTATCCCTTAAAACCTGTATTCACCACATTTTCCATCTCATATATTTTTTATGCATAACATAACTTGTAAAATCAAATGTTGTAAATGTAAATCTAACTATAAATCACATGCATGAAATCTAAAAACATAACACAAAGATTTGGTTACCTAGAAACCCTCCAAGGTGAAGGTAAAATTTGAGAGAAGATGACACCCACAAATCTTCACTATTGAAGTAATAAAGTTAACCTATTAATGTTACAAGTTTGATCACTTTTGATGATGTACCCTATGAGGGGTCTTCCCTATTAAAGGTTGTTAAGACTATTAGGTCTTACCTTGTGACATGATTTTACACTTACAATAAAGTAAGGTCTGAGTTAAGAGATTTATAAAATGTTTTTTAAAATGACTTTGTTAAGAGATTATCCTTGATTTGGTTATGCTTCAATACCCAATCCTTTGGTATGCACTTTTCTCCTGATTGTGGCTCTCCTCTCTTTAATTTTAATCTAATCTTCAATCTTTTATGTCTTTATTCTATCCTTCATTGGTTGATAAGGTCCTTATGTCGATTCTATAATAATAAAACTTTACGCTTTTTCCTTGTTCACAATGTTCACACTTTCACAATTTGATCTTCTCTAAAATTGGATAAATAAATTTCTCTCTCTTCTCCACACTTACTTGCACACTCTTACAAAAATAAGGTTTAGATATGCTCTTTTTTAAAAATTTCTTAAAGAGTTTTCTAGATGCTTCCCTTTTCACCTCATCATCTGATTGGTTTATTACTACTCATAGGGATTTGTGATCCACATCATAAACATGTAATAGCCTCTGTAACAACCTATACAAATATTAAATGTCATATCTATGTCAGCCTGGAACATTTGATGTCAAATTTTATATCATTTTTTATTTGAATGTCAATTTTGTGTTGCTTGACACTTACTATTTTTTATACTTAGCATTCATTGTTCTTTCTATTGAAGCTTGGTCTCAACTATACTTGGCACCTTCTATGTAACTTGGAATTAATAAGCTCCTTTTGTTCAACAATCACTAGGCTTAGCTTATACTAAAAATACTTGGTTACCAAAGACTTGGTCAAATCCTATAAAGCTTTAAACATATATGTTTATTTACAAGTCTTTCACATAAGTCGGGCTATATAGAGTAGCTCGATAACAATAATGATTGAAGAACTCTACCTTGTATATGTCCAAGTATTTGACACTAATAGACAATAAGATTTAGAGACCAAAAAAATTAAGATGTGTTTTGAGATCCAAGAAAAGTTCAAGTTCCTAGGTGAAGTTACAACTGGCATGCTCCAAAAAATTATTTACCTAGTGTTAGATACATTGAATTAGAAATTGTAATTGATAGTTTGGATGAAAGGAAATCATGTAAACCCTAATGAATGTGATTAAGTAGAAAATATATATCTATAAAAGGAATATTCATGAAGGTTAAAAGTGTTGGTCAATTTTTTGAACAAGTTGATAGCTAAAAAAAAGAATAAGGGCATACCAAGAAGATCTAAAGTCTAAAGAGAATTGTATTATAGGAAATAGTGTGAATGGTATAGGAGCACTGAGGCTAACTCCTATTACTAACTCTACACTTTTGGTTTTTGGATTGTATTGACCTTAGCCAAGTCAGTTGGCTATTTTGGACCTTAGAGGGTCATGTATGTTTACTTCTAGATGGATTTGACTAGGCTCAATCCATTCTAGTTGTTTTTGAGTTGTTTTTCTTACTTGTGTTTTGGGTGTTAGGAAGAAAAACTAGGGTTATGGATCTTATACCCTAGAAGCCTGAGAAATATGTGGTTTTGAGCCTATATTTTCCTCTATGATTTTTTAAAATCTTTTTTCATAGGTTAGAGGTCATACCTTGTCATTTGGTAGAAAGTTGGGAAAGATATTAATTGTGAAAAAGTTGACAAAGAATTCTAAATGGTAAAATCATGTAAATTGATGTTCTAAAGGATAAATCATGCCTAGACATCTTAAATGGATCATATTGGACCAATTTGGAAGTTTCCAAATGATGGGAGTCAAAGTTGCTTGACAACTTTTGATAAAAAGCTGCATAATGAAAGAAAGAGGTTGAGAGTTAAGATAACTATTTAAAACCTCTCAAGTGACTTATAAATTCATGAAGGAGACCCATTCCAAGGGTTAGAGTTTTTTTAAGAAGTGAACATGAAAAGTTAAAGACACAAATTTTTGCTTAGCTTGACATTTTTTCTTATTTTTGATTTCTTGAGTACTATGATGGATGGAAAAGATTCTATTCTTATTTGGCCCTTTTAGTTCATGTTCATACAACTCTTTTTTATTAAGAGTGCAAGTTGATAGGAAGTAGTTTGGTTGTAGTTAGAAAATCATTTGTAATTAGTCTATTTGATGTTGGTAGTTTTGTGTAAAATGACTCCTCCATGAATCCTCACTATGGAATCATCATGGATTTGAGAGGCATGGAAGTGGATTCTATGTAAAATATAAATAGAAAAGGAGAGGCCTGGAGAAACTGTTTAACTATTTTTCAAGTGATGTCCTAGTCAAGCTTTCATTGCATTGCTAGGTGATCACAATGCTAGAAAGTGGGATTTGATAGAAGGAGGGATGTGTAATTAATTCATGTGCCAAAGGAGAAGGTTACAAGATCAAAGATGTTATGTGTTTCATTATACCCTAGGGAGTGTTGATTGGGAATGCTTGAAACCCTTTGTTTTATTTATAAAAATAGAACAGAGGTGTGTGGATAGGTTGAGAACCTAAGACCCACAAAATATTGAAGCTTTCCCAAAAGAGTATTCATAGTGGAGGTTAATTTTCCTCCTTTTTAAGTAAATTTTGGAGCTGTAGCCCAAAAACTAACTTTGGAGGCCTAATTCTACTAGGTCTAATTAAGACAACTTTGACAAGTTTGATGGAATCGATAATAAGACCTATGGATTTTGAGTCCAAGAGACTTAGGGAAGTCTTAAGATCATTAAAATTTCATCCCTTACTCCATGTTGAATACAAAATGATGAAATTGATGTTATTGTGAGTTTGTAGGATAAGAGGAGATATCTCTAGGAAGAAAGCAAGTTGTGAAAATCTTGGCATAACTGGATAGGGAAGAGAAGAGGATAAAATAGAAATCTTCTTTGGGTAGTGTGAAAAGAGAGAACCATAATACACTAAGAGAAAATCATAGGTGAGCCCTTAGTGAAGAAAAGGACTTGTAACCAATCCAGCTTACATCAAATTGGTATCAGAGCCACCAAAGATTTGGGCCTACTAGCATGTCTTTGTATACTAAAGAGTCAGTAGGGTAAGTAGAAATGGTGACCAATGATTAACTTCCAAGGAGATGAAAGAGAAAAAGGAAATGAATGGGATTTTAGAGTAAGCATTAGAGGAGATAAAGACAAAATTGGAGGAATCCGTTGATGTAACCAAGAAGATAGACCAAGAAAAAGAAACTAGTAGTAAAGGTAAGGAAAAGGTTGATGAGGAAGACATCATACTTGAGCTAGATGATCCACTATCTAACGAGCCTTTCCTAAAAGCCATAAAGGATTGGGTGGAAAGGACCTAGAAGGAGTTCCTTTGATTAGTGGGAAGATGGATCCTGAACTTGTGATGAAACGGGTTGAAGGGATGGAAAACCACTTTGAGTGTGAGGGGGTCAATGAAGCCCAAAAGGTCAAGGTATCCAAATATAGACTAAAAGGATCAACATTAACCTAGTGAAATTATCTCCAAGAAGAGAGGGAGAATATGGCATAGAAACCATGTTTAAATTGGAAAGCCATGGTGACTAAGGTAAAGGAACAATACCTACCTGGAGACTATGAAATTCAAATACATAAGAAGAGGCAAAGCTTAAAGAAAAAAGATATGGATATAATAACATATATCGAGGAATTTTAGAAGTTATGTTTGAGATCATGAACTCAAGAAGAAGAACCTATTGAGGTACCTAGGTATCTGGGTAGGTTGAAGTGGAACATACAAGAAGGAATCAACTTATGGACACCTACAATAGTCCATAGATGTTTCCAATTGGCATTGAAAGTGGAAGAAAAGAAAAAGAAGAAGAATGACACCAACTTTAGAGGTATAGGTAGAGGTAGAGGTGGTAGGAATCAAAGAGGTTATGGTGGAAAAGGTTTAGACTCAAGAAACCAAGGGAAAAATAAGTGGACTGAACACCACAAAGGAAATTCCAATAGAGGAAGCTTCATTAGGGAAGAAACTTTAAAAATGGTGGTAGAGGAAGAAGCAACTATCAAGGTAGAGGATCCTACTTTACTACCATGAAGTGTTATAATTTCAATCATATGGGACACCCTACATATAGGTTCCTTGAGAAAGGCTCTACTTCTCAAGGAAGTGTAAAAAAGAGTCAACTATGTGCAAGAAGAATCTAGTAGCAATAATAAACTATCAAAAGTGCCCTTAGAATCAAAGGAAGGGGACAATATAATGATAAGAAGGACATTGATTAAATAATCTATCAAGGAAGAACCAAGCCAACAAAGATAATTATTTAGGGTGAAGTGCAAGATGATGGGAAAAATAGGTAAGGTTGTCATAGATTTAGGTTCCATAGATAACATTATGTTAGAGGAGGTAGCTAACAAACTAAACATGAAAGTAATTCCACATAGAAATCCCTACAAAGTTACATTGCTCAATAAAGGAAAATATGTTCTTGCAAGTGAAAAGGAATGGGTTTAATTCTCAATAGGAAGGTATAAGGATAAGTTGTTATGTGAAATTCTACTTATGGATGCATGCGACCTTCTACTAGGCAGGCCATGCAAAGTTGATAGGAAAGCAATGCACAATGGACCCAAAAATGCATATTCATTGAAGAAATATGGCATAATATTCGATATTTAATCCTTAATAGAAGAAGGAGAAGTGAAATCTCCAAGTCCTAATGTCCTCGTGGTGGGTGAAATGGATTTCTTGTAGACCTTGGAGGAAGGAGAAGGAGTAGGGTTGTCCCTAGTGTTGAATCCTAAACAAGAAGTTGTTGATAAGGCACGCAAAAAAACAAAGATACCTAAGGAAGTGCAAGAAATGCTTGAAGAATACAAGGATATTGTTAATGATGGAAAACCTACTATGCGACTTCCCAAGAGACTCATTAGCCCATAAAATTGACTTTATACCAAGATCCACCCTTCCTAACAAAGCTACCTATAAAATGACCCCTCAACAAAGTGAGGAAATTGGGAAGAAAATCCAAGACCTCTTAGACCAAGGCCTAATTAGGAAAAGTATAAGCCCTTGTGTCATGCCTACTATTCTAGCACCTAAAAAGGGGGGAAATTGGAGACTTTATACTAATTCAAGAGCCATAAATAGAATCACCATTAGGTATAGGTTCCCAATACCTAGGATTGAAGACCTAATGGGATGTTTAGGGGAAGCAAGGTACTCTACCAATATAAATCTAAAAAGGGAAGGGAATGAATGGAAAACAAACTTCAAGACAATAGAAGGTTTTTATGAATGGCTTGCAATGCCATTTGTCTTATGAAGTGCTCCATCTACTTTCATGAGGCTTATGAATTAGGTATTAAAAGACTATACTGGTAAGTTTTTTGTTGTCTATTTAGATCACATTTTGATTTTTAGTAAAACTAAGGAGGAGTACATCAAGCATTTAAAAATTGTTTTCAAGAAATTGCATGAAGAAAAGCTAATGATTAATTTGAAGCGTGACTTCATGAAGTGGGAGCTAGTGTACCTTGGGTTTGTTTTGTCTCAAGGGAACCTTAAGATGGATCAGTGTAAGGTAGATGCCATTCTAAACTAGCCTACTCCCAGAGTTTCAATAGAGGTGAGAAGTTTTCATGGTTTGGACCAATATTATATAGAATATTTGTCAAACATTTTAGTGCTATTTTTACTCCTATGTTAGATACTATCATAGGTGGATTGAAGGCAAAGTATTATTGGACTCCTCGAGAAAATGATGGGTTTGAGACACTCAAGAAGAGGAAAGAAACTCAACCTATTATTTTTCTACCTAGTTTTAATAAGCTCTTGATAGTGGAATTTGATGCTAGAAATGTGGCAATTGGGGCAGCCCTAAGCCAAGAAGGGAGGTTAGTAGCTTTTCATAGTGAGAAGCTAAATGATGCAAAGATGAAGTAATCTTCCTATGACCTAGAGTTGTATGCTCTAGTCCAAGATTTAAGGAAGTTGAGGCATTTCTTTCTTCCAAAGGAGTTTGTGGTATATTCTAATAATCAAACCCTTAGTTTCCTCAACTCCCAAGACAAACTTAGTAGAAAGCACATGAAATGGGTAGAATATCTACAAGCCTATAGTTTTAACATCAAGCACAAGAAAGGAGTACAAAATAAGGTAGCTAATTCCCTAGAAGGAGACTCCTAATAGTGCAAGAGGTTTAGTTACAAAGAATTGAGATTGATAGCTTCAAAGACCTATATGCTGATGATGAAGATTTTGTAGACATTTACAAGTTGTACAAGGAGTATAAGAACAATTTCTATGGTGAGTTTTCTAAATACACTTTGGAAAATGATGTTAAGGGTAGTCAAATATGTGTTCCTAGGGGATCAATGAGGTATAATTTCATTCAAAAAAAGAACAATTGGGCACTTAGTGGTCACTTTGGAGTTAATAAGACACAACAATTAGGTACTAGGTTATATTTTTGGATTAAAATGAATAGAGATGTTAGGTAGTATATTGAGTGTTGTGGGAGATTTTTGAAAACTTACAATTGGAATAATTCTTTTTTTTTTTCATTGATGTGAAATCTATTAATATGATATATTGCTACCTAATATAAATGTCATATCTATTTGATTGATGAAGAGGATTAGAGAACTTTCTCATAATAATAGCACTTGGAGAAAAGGTTGAGTTATGAAAAGGAAGTTACAATGGACATGTGATTAGATAGACTTTGGTAAAGAAAAGTGATGGTTTATGTCAAGAAATCTAAGCCAAGCCAAGGAGAAGTATAAAATATAATTAGTTCCAAGTAATCCTAGTGTCAACCAATCTATAGCTAGTGCTGAGAAAATCTAGTGTTGACCAAGCATTAGCATCAATTGAGCAAGATAGTTGATGTCAAGTCTGAAATATTTACAGTGATCGAGTATTTCAGTGATGACTGAGTACCAGAACTTAGAGATTGTCGAGTGATAGTATAAATGTGAATTCAAGGAAATTGTGAGATCAAGCTAAGTTAGCTGATTTCTTGGAGGATGTAAATCATGTTGAAGATACGATTGTTGATGAGTTGGATCATTAAATTCAAGGCAAGGATTAGGTAAATACCAAACCAATAAATTCTAGAGAAGTTTCTAGAAGAAGATTAAGAAGATGGATAAATACAATGAACTGAGTTGAACCTTATCATAAACCATCAGATCTATGGGGGATATAGAAAATGGTAATGCACAAATTGCCTATTTAAAGAGATACAAAGCTAACAATTGGTGCAGTGTGTGTGAGTGTTTATGTGTGAAGCTTGTATGTGAAGAGACACATACAAAGAAAGGTTGATCATAAATGCAAGAGTGTGAGTAATTGCAAAGTTGATAAAGAAAGATTACAAAGATAATGTTGATGTTGATAAGTGAATCTAAGCAAAAGGCTTAGGTTCTATTGAGAAGAGTGGACTAATTTTTTGAAGGGTCTCCAAGTAAATCAAGATCAGAAATGAAATTGAAGAACTTGTAAACTAGTGAGCACAAGGACTGAACAAAGATCTAAACCAGCAAAGTGAATTGTAATCATATAGATCAAAACCTACTATTTTCTTTCTAGTCATTGTAAATAGTTTTTATTAAAATCCTTTTAACAGAGGATGACCTAACAATCTTTTGAAGACTTAACATTATGTGTAAATCCTTTAACTAGGTGACATTCTAAATGGAATGATCAAAGTCCTCTTACAAGGTCACTCCTAATAGGGTGAATAAATCCTCTAACCAGGTCACATTTAATAGTGTATTTAGTAACCTTTAATAGGGTTGGCTCCTAACACAACACACTTTGAAAGAGTGAAAAAGAGTGACATGTTGCTTGTGGCTTTTCCCAATTTGGGGTTTTACGTAAATTCCTAGTGTCAAAGTTGTGATGAGTGATTTATGTGTGTTTACATTTGATAATGTTTTCATTATGCAATGCAAGTTATGTTTATCAAAATTTTACAATATAGACTGAGCAACACTGGGATAAGCTAAACAATGAAGTGTTTATTGTTTAAATGTTCAAGTGGTACATATTGGCCTTGAGTAACTGATTCACCCCCCAACCCCCCTCATCTTAGTTATTCTACACATTTATAACACCTTTTCATCATAAGGATCATAAAAAATACCACTTCCATATCTTTTCTATCTTTAATAACCCTTCCATCATTAGTTTCATCAACAACTAGCATCAACTCACTTTTTAAATTATCATCTATTTGTTCACTTTGTCCTTCCAACAGACAACTCTTCTCTTAATTGATAACCAAATTCTCTATTCCATCTTCACATACATTTGTATCCTCAATGGATGGCTTCTCCAAATCACCATTTTCCTTGTCCATATTTTCTTTCAATTCCTCTTTAGTCTCTTGAAAATTTCTACATTTAATTCAATTTCCCTCATTAGGAATCTTATTTTCTCTTTTATCTCTTGTTTCATTCTTGCTTCCTCTTCTATTTTATTTTTATTTTTTCCTTCATCTCTTTTATTTGCCTCTTCCTTATTATTTTTTTGTAAATCCCAATATTACACCCATGCATCTAATAATATCCTATTATCATGATATAAATCTCCTCTTGTGGCCATTTTCTCCTATCTAGTTTCTCTCCACTCAACCTAGTCTTTTGACCACTCTACAGGTCCTCTCCTCAACTTGTCCCAACCCACACAAAATTACATATAAAATTTTTCTAGATATTTTTATGAGATTTGATACCAAAAAGGATGTGCTAGTCAAGAGGCTTCAACAATGGGTTCTTACAAAATATTAAGGGACTTTTACCAACTTAATCATCTAGGACAAAATATAAAATGCAAAGATCCATTAATAACTTATACAAATGAAGAGATAAAGAAAGTTAATTTTATGAGAGATTATATTTACTAGTTAAACATTTTTTCCCATAGTTATAGCTCAAATGATAAGTTAAATAGAATCTATTACTTTTCTTCCAAAATTGCACACATAAAAATCAAGTTCTAAATAGTTTGAACTAAAATAACAATAACTTATTCACATGTGAATGAAATTTTATCAAACAAAAACCAAATTAAATATAATTCAAATATCTTTCCAAAAATATATTTTTTATGTATTTATCTATTCATATTATTTTTTACTAATAGAAACAACAATCAGGTTCCTAAAATATTACACATAAAACTTGAAAAAGAAAACCTCCTTTTATTTATATTTTCCTAAAAAGTTCTTCAACCATTCAAATATATAAATAAAGACCATTACATGATATTATAATATAGTTTCACTTCCTCTAATCTATTGAATACATCCTGTTGGTCTGATTTTTCAAACCTAAAATTCTTTAAAATCATGGTAAGAAATCATTTGAATTCTTAGGTTGCCCTAAGTCTTGCCCTATCTCATATGTTATCAGAGTCTGTTTATTTCTCTAGGTTGATCTCCTAAAAACACCCATGATTTTGTCCTAGGTTCGAAATTGATGGCATCCCTTTTGAATTTCTCAGAAGGAGTTGTAAGATGTTTTAAGTTGGTCCTTTACGTTCCTATGGTGTGAGGATTCACGTAACAACGGAATGCCTTTTGTTTTTGTTTTTTGTGGCCATGCTTTTTGATATAGCGAAGAGGCGTAAAGGATTATCGTGCCTGGAAAAGCTCTTGTTACGGGCTTACGAGTAAATACCCTGAGCAAAGGAGCAGGGAATCCTACAATGTGACCTACGCATGCACCTCAATGGGTAGCATAAAAGGCGTAAAGCATGATCTAAAGGGCACACGAGGGTATCACGGTGTTACGAGTAAAGGTTTTCCATAAGCACAGAAGCAAGGTTTCATGGTGTTTACGTGTCTACGATTCTTAGGTTTGCAGATAATCGTAAAGCTTTGTTCTTAGCGGTGAAGGAATCATGTAGGACCTGTTGAAGTGTCAGAAGGGCCCAGTTGCAGAAAATCAGATGGAGACACGACATTTATGTCAGATGGGCCCATCCCTCGTGGCATATGACTTAAGCCTTTGATATTACGCCCTTATGCTTGTAGGTTAAGCATATGAACGAAGAGCTTTTTTTTCTTTCCTCTGTGGTTACGGATCCAGTCTCAGCGTGTAAGTGTAAAAAGGCGAGAAGGAAAATTAGTAAAAGGGGTTTACGCTCATACAACAAAAGGAAGATGTAAGACCACAATAGCAGTTGAGAGGGCTCTTCGGTGATATGAATAAAGTTGAGTCGTAAGAGCGGGAGATAAATTTTGAAGCCTTACGCTGCTCCGAGAAATGAAGTAAGCGGAACAACGTAGAAGGAATTTCCAAGGTCTCCGCAGATACTTGCACGTAGGAGCGTAAAGGCAACTAGAACGACTTGAATGAGGGTTTTACACTCGCACGAGGAATATTAAATCGTAGAGGCGGAGATGCATAGTAATAGGGCTTGAGATCCTATGGGGTAAAAGGTTTTGTAAGAACGTAAAAGGGATTTGTAAAACATTGTAAGAGCATCATTACATTCCTACGACTAGGGCATTTTGAAGTTTTCTCTGAGTGAGCATAGAGATCCATCAAGAGCTTTTCCGGTATCACAAAGATTGAAGATGTAACTCAGTGTAAGAACAGAAGGTAGTCATATAAGAAAGAACTTTTGATGTATCATGACAAATAAGCAAAAAGGAAAAAACTACTGTAACCAAGCAAAGTAAGGTTTTGAAAAGTACAATCAGAATCAAATTTTGCGGCTGATATACCTTGATGATGACCTTGTGATCATAAGTTTTAAAGCTCATGCATGCTAAATTTATTAAAAAGGTTGGCAGATATATAATTAAAACATCAAGGATTTATCTGAATTACCGGCCTCAAGAAGCTTGTTCCTGTGTTGTTCTAAAGTTTTAAAAAATACAGAGCTCTGTGTATCCTGTGAAGTTGCAAAAGAATTCAAAGTAAAAAATGGCCAACCAAGAAGTTGAAGAAGTTCACGCAGAAGGATTTGAAGTCAAAGACGAGGGTGATGATGTGGTAGAAGTCACACCAGAAGGAAAAAGGAAGAAAACTACTGTTAAAACAAAAAAGAAGACAAGGATCAGAAAACTGAACAAGCATGCAGAAGACTGGTTAAAACTTCTTCCAGGGTCGTCAAATACAATTTCTGCAAATGATCATATATTCAGAGACCCTTATGCTTTTGTTCAAGATGCTGAATGCCCTAGAATTATCAGCTATGATCTTTTCATGTACTTTTATCAGAATAGAATAGAGAATGTGCCAGTATGTAACCCTTTGAATAGAAATATGGCAAAACTAATTTTTCTAGAAGTGTTCGTTGATGTTGACCTATTGAAGGCCCTAATAAAGTCATACAATCCAGTAACTAGGACTTTTCATAGGCATAATGGGAGTGTATTATGTACATTGGATAGAACTTCTTTTATTGAAGCTTTTGGATTGATGGGACAAATGGATGTACCTATTGACATAGCAGACTTACAAGAAAAGTTCACTAGGAATAAGACCTATTTTGTAAACAATGTCATGCTGCTGCACATTCCTTACAGAGTTAAGAAGGTAGGGTTAATTCCAAGAAAGGTGGGAGATTTTTTACCTCTGAGTAGGTTCAAGAATTATTTCAAAAACATAGTTTATGGGTTGTACAAAGTATTGGGAAGTGATGGCGTAGAGTATTGTGTATATGGTTCTCTTTTTCTAATGGCATGTGACATACAGGATCCTTTTCATCATAAGGAGTATGATTATGTTTCCTTTATCATTGACAGTATGCACATGTAGATCTGTGATGCTAAGAAAGGAGAACTGAAAGACTTCAAGTTCCACCATTACTCATTATTGATGCACCTTATCCTGTATAACAACATTGGGTACATTAGTGGAGACTTCACTGATCAAAATTCTAATGAATTTGGTGAGTTACCTGTGCAACTCTGGACTCGTATCTGGCACAAAGATTTCTTCTATTCAAATGCTCTAGTTTTTTTCAATTTGTTCAATTTTGTTATTATGAGGCAGCTAGATCATACTTTCTTTAGGGCACCCAATGTTTTGAAGACTCTTCTTAGGCCCCTTTTCTTTGATGAAAAAACAAAATTAGATCATAACTGGGGAACCATATTTTCATTTGAAGAATGTACTTTAATCAGAGTTTTTGCATGCCCACAACCTGCTCATCTATTGCCTAAATATCTACCCCCTAGATTAGCCATTATTGAATTCTTTTGGCAATTCTAGTTGATGAATAAAGAAATGATCCCTCCCTCGCTGCATAAGCCTACTTTTGTGTGTAGAACCTTTAAGGTAGGAGATTTTGAAATAGGCAAGAATGCTTTTGAGGAATTGAGTGACTATTTAGGTCAGTATAAATTTGCTGCTGGGCCCTATAGGGTATATGATCCTGATGGTTACATTGCAAATGAGGTTAAGACCATTAGGGGTTTTGTTCTACCTCCAAGTAAGCCTATCCCTGTAGAGACCTAATTGCCAACATAGTAGCAACAGGGGAGGCAGGTGAGTTACTAAGGAAATATGAAGAAATAAGGAAAGTAGAAAATGCTCTGAAGAGGACCAACCCTGATTTTAAGGGTTTTTATACAGAAATCCCATATCCTAATAATTTGAGGAAAATGATTGAAGATTTTGATCATATTATGTTACAAATGCCTCATGAGCCAGAGGGAGAAGAAGCTGTTGTAAATAGAGAATCCCCTCAACTAGATACACAATTAGAAATTGATTTGGAAGAAGAGCAGCCATCAACTTCAACCTGGATACCACAAGGAAATAAAAGACAAAAGACAATGCAAATCCCTGAAAAGGTGGTAAGAAGAGCTATACAGGTCATGTCTGGAAGTAGTGAGTATTTTGCTAATATTAGGCAAAATTATTTTCATCAAAGGGCTACTGAAGCAGGAAAAGCTTCTACTGACATGCAAATTACAGCATCAAGGTTGGATGATAGGCTCATTCAATCTAAGAAATTCATGGAAGATGATGATTTTATTAAATCATCAGAATTTAAAAGTTTTCTCTATAAAATCAAACAAAATGAACTCACATTGAGTCTCATGCCAGGAGAAGATCTAGAAAAAAATAAAGAGTTAGTTGAAAAACTATTGGCTTATGACCCTAAAAGTGAAACAATGACTGTCGCAGAAGCTAGGGAATTAGTACATAGGAGTGGTATGATTCTAATACCACATTGGGATATTGAGAAAGCTTTTGTGTTGGACCAAATGAGAAGAAAAGATAAGGCCATCAGTTATGAAGCCAGTAGTAGTGAAGGTTTTAAAAGAGGGCCAGGTTTTAATGTGGACACTAAAACCCTAGCAGTATGGAGCGTGGCCCCTAACACCAAGAAGCCTAAGATGATGGATATAGAAGAAACTGCTCAGGGCAATATGATTGTGTGGACATTGGAGAGCACTATTGGGAAGGAAATCTCTAGTTTGGTAAAACATTTTTCTCTAATGAACGAGGAAAAGGTTGATGAAATTGAGGATAAGTTAGCTACAATGTTTAATGAATGCCTTGATATCAGGAGAACATACGAAGAAGAGCTCAAAATGAGCATGTAGAGAAACAAAGAATAGAGGAGTTGGAGGAAAAAATTAAAATTTTGGAAACAGAAATAAAATCCCTCAAAGAACAACTCAAGATAGCAGTAGAGGCAGAGCATGCACCAAGACAAGAGGAAGAAAGAAGGCACAAAGTAGAAGCAGAGGCCCAAACAGAAGAAATGCTCATGGAAACAACAGTGTTAGTGCCTGTGATTAGTGTGGAAATAGAAATTTCCCAGGTTGACAATAATACCAAGAAAACTGTTTTGATGAATGTATTAAATCATAGAATCAGCATTCTGAAAAGAATATCTCAGGATACTTATAATACATTCGTTAGTCTACAATCTATGGAATAAGTATGCATGGGTGCTGTCGGGTGGCTTGAGCCTATTTTTCAACAATGGGGACCCTATATGCAATTTTTTGATAGGTTGATACCCTTGTTAGCCAAGAAGCCAGATCTCCCAGATAAAGTTATTACTGTGAAGGAAGGTATGGACAAAGTGAAAGAATTATTGCAAGTCTTTACAGGGAAGTTGGCAGTAATCCAAAGTAAATTAAAAATGCTAACAAATGGTTTCTATTCTTTGGTTCCTTCTGTTATCGATTCTAATGATAAGTTAAAAGATTTTGATGAGTGGTCTAATTCTTTTGATCACATTATAGACTTGCCACAAATGGTGTCCGTCCTCCAAGATGGTATTGATGGATGTATTTTCAATGAACTAATTGATACCCTTTTCAAAATTGAAACTAAAGTGAATAGGTTTATCATAGAAGGAAGGGTGATTACTGATGCCAGGTGGCAGAAAACAGTGGATGAATTAACAATAGTTAAAGAATGTGATTGGCCCACTAAAAGAGAAATATTTTTCTGGGAAGCAATCGCAGAAATCAAAGTGCTACCAACTGGGAGCAGTTAGAGAAAAGGACAAAATTGAAGATTTTATGCTCCAGTTGTCATTTGCCTTCCGTTTTATTTGTTTTGGTTTTGTTTGTTCGGCTCTCTTTTGAAAAGGGGTAATTTACCAAATTTTTGTAAAAGGACACATGTCACTCTCTTTAGCCCTAAGCTTGTTGCATCTCACACTATTTAAGTGAGATCCCAAGGCTAAAGAACGGTCTGAATTCTTTTTCTTCTAAGTATTGTGCTTAGTCTAGTTTTTGGTCCAAATTTTGAAGGCAAATTTGTAATGTGTTTCTCTGTCAAAATTTTCTGAAAATACATGAAGATAGAATGAACTGTGTTTATTTCTGAAGGCTATTCTAATTTTATTGTAAAAGATGTACCATTTTCAAAGGAAATGAATACAAACTATGAACTGTCCCCATATCAGTTCTTTCTGAATTTTGTCTCCTACTCAATACTTAGCTACCTTGATGTTGTGTGAGTAAAAGCCTGTGCAATTGAATGCAATCTAGTTAGGTTGTATATCCATCTATCATTGTTGTTAATTCAATGGATTAAGTAAAAGCTTTGATGAATGTGATAAGATTCCTTAAGTATTGAAAAGGATTTTGAATGATAAATTCTGATAAGAATTGTTGATACAATTTGTTGTAAGGTAACAAATTAGATCTTATATTTTGCTATAGACTCTGAAACCCCAATGGATTAGGCACTGATCGAGTTATTTCAAGTAAAAGAGAAGTACCTTACAAATGGTTGTTCAAATACATCATCAAATCAAATTTTACTTTTATTTCCTGTAGATCTTCAAAGTTGGCCAGCACTTGTCTACATGAAATCTTTTTAGCTTCAGTTAGCCATTTTTGTTAAAAACGTCTGCAGATCTATAGAAGATTTCTTGGCCATATCTGTTTATGGGATGTGTTCTGGCAAGTTAGTAAGAATTATGTATATATTTGAGGATTTTTGAAATGAGAATCAGAATGAAACTAAGAATAATCCTCATACAGTAGTTTCATATTTGAACCATCCCTGGGTATACCCACCTTGGTTGTGCAGAGCCAAAAGAGTAGAAAACCATTTGCGATTTTGTTGAAGTTGGGTCTGAATACCTTACATATGCAATTATTGATAAGAATAGGCTAGTCTTTATATTGTGTATGTACTATCATTCTGGTATTAAGCTTTTTGTCGATTAGTAGTTTTAGTACCAATTAAAACACCAACAAAATGGCGACTCTGCTGGTGACTTGTCCGACACCTTTGTGAAAAGTACTGCAGTTTCTTCGGTCCTGATGTGTACATGTGTGTCAATGTGATCTATGTCTTGCCCATGGTTATAAGGGAATCTTTTTAGTGTCAAACCTTGAGAATTTAAAGAAGATAGAGCCCAAGTGCCATTGCTACACACTGACGTATCCAGCCTATCCAAGTGTCTTATCTAAACAAGCAAGAGTTGCAGTCTTATGACATCAGTGATTGGTCTGTCTGTGCCATATATTTTTGTTCCTACTTGTGTATTAGTTTCTTTTGATCAGCTAAAAGTCTTATTATATATTTTCCCAAAATAGGGTGGCGACTCAGTCAAGGTTTTGAAGCTAGTGCTTATTGTAACAAAAGGTAAACATGGCTGACAAGAGGAAAAATACAAGAGCTTACATGAGAGCCAATCCCAATGTATCAATGTATACTGATTTACCCCAAGGTGGTAGGAAGAACCAAAATAATAAAAAGACAGATCTAAATCCTACTTGGAAACCCAAAGGTAATGCATCCGTCAATTCTCGTTATCAACCAGTAATAGGAAGAGAGTCTTCTTTGCTTAGCTCTGAATCCGAAACTACAAGACTCTTAGGAGGCATTTTTAGTACCCCATTACCAGATGAGAGAGTTTTTCAAGACAAGGATGTATCTACTATGGGAATTGCTTCATTAAGACCAGATCCTGTAGCTAATGTAAATTATAGGCTAGGATTTAGGAGTTCATCTGATAATCCTTTTAATCCCAGAGCAGCCCCATATGTAGAACCAAACCTAATAGATCTAGATGACCCTGTTGATTCTGAGGCAACTTTTGCAGATCCTAAAGAAGTGCACTCTAAGATAGAATTTTTGAAGAAATGGATTGCTGAGGAAGAAGCTAAATGCATTCGTCTTAAAAAAGAGAAGGAGCAAGCCACCTTAGATGCCATAATAGAAAGAGATACTCTGCTAAGAAGGATGGCTGCTTTGAAAGAGCAAAATAAAAAATTAGAAGAGAATACCACAACTCTCCATAAGGATGTTTTTGGAGATATTGATAATCTGAGAGCTAAAGTGCAAGAATAGGAGAAACACCTAAATCGAAGGCAAGAACCAGTTATTGTTCAAGTTCAAGCCTATAAACCTGGTCAAATTGATCCTGTAGAGCCCACTGCAAAAGCTCCAGACAAAGGGAAAGGCAAGGCTATAGGAATCCAAATAAATGAGCCTTAAGCTATACCAAGCAAACCTATACAGCCCTCCATGTCGAAGTTAGATCTAGATCTTGAGAAGGCTCAAAAAGAGAGGGAAGCTCTTGCAAAAGAACTTGAGAAGGTTGAAAATGAAGCTCAAGCTGCAGAAACTAGAAGGAAAATCCAATTCATAAAGTCTAATTCTGCATTTGCTTCATGGCCCAATTTGGCTATCCCACCTGCAAATCCTGCACTAGTTAGTGCTCCCACAATTTCAACCCAGGGAATACCCCAATTTGCCCCTACCTCATCCCCAAATATTGGCACCCAAGTCCCATTTGTCCCACCACAACAGTCCCAAGCTGCTCCCCTGAGTCAAGCTAATATAGCTAGCACCTCAAATGTTCCTGGTTTCTAGAAGAAACCTATATACCTGGAAAAGTATAGATAGATATCATTTGTTGGTATTCCTGGTGCCCCCCATCCCATATCATTTGATTTAAGGGATAAAGTGGTTAAGTTTTCTAGAAACAATGTTTTTACTAGTGAAGAACATTTGAGGACTTTCATTGACATGTTGAATGATTATGAAGTTGAACATGAAGACATGGTAATGAAATTGTTTGTGCATTCATTAACAGAGGATGCAAGGGATTGGTTTAGGAGGTTTCCTGATGACAATATTACCTCATGGAGTGATATGGAAAAGTTGTTTAAAGAGCAGTATGGGGACAATACCAATGCGGGATTCATGTTGAATGAGTTCAACAATATCAAGAAGAATCCAAATGAGTCCACATTTGATTTCAATGTGAGATTCCAAAAGGGTATGTACAAACTTTTTCAATTCATGAGGTTAAATGAAGATGTCTGTCTTACAACCTACTTCAATTCTTTTGATAGCAAAATGGCTTATCAATTGAGGGATAAAGATCCTAAAACCTTGAGAGATGCCTATAGAGTTGCAGTAAATATAGAGAATAATAGAAAGGCATCTGGCAAACTAGGTAGGAGGGATGATCCTAAAATTTTTAATTCTAAGAACAATAATAAAAGGGAGGGTGACAGAACCCCTATAGGAAAAAAGCTCGAAGAACCTACTATAGGCTAGGTTTTAGAAATGCTCAAGAAGATGAATCCCACTAGTTTCGATAAGCCAAATGTTGCTGAAAGACCCCCGGTGAATAACAAAAACTTTAATAGATAGCCTAGGATGCAGAATTACCCTTATACCACTCAGTGGAAAGATGGTAAACCAGTTCCTAACCAGACCCAAAATGTGAAGGACAACAGTACTCCAGACCCCCTACAAAAGAAAATTTTAAATATGAATGATGATGTACCATGGTGCATTATATGCCAATCACCTCATTCTGTACCAAACATATGTAAGTAAATTGAGGAAGTGTTGATATCACCAAACGCATTAATTTCAACCAAGTAGATGACATTGTTTGGTTAGACAAAAACATGAGTCAAAAAATATTACAATTTTAGTAAAATAAATTATAGGATGACATCGAGTGAAAATGGGTTGAAACGTGATCAAACAGATGAGAGAAAATCAAGGAAATCCTAGTGAATATGATTAAGTAGAAAAATACATCTATATAAAGGATAAGAAAGAGTGGATATTTTGTTGATCATTGAATGAGAAAGTAAGAGTTATTGAGAAGAACATAGGCAAGGAAAATTCTAAAGGAAAGAGATGAGATAAAGTGTGTGTATTGATCAACCAAAAAAGAAGAGTCTTAAGGAGAAAAAATGAGTAGAAAAGAAATTTGAATAGGAAAAGGTAGTTTTTATTTTAAATAGATCATTTCACTATTACATTGTAACCATTATAGAAGAAAATATCTTAACCAAGTGGATTTAATAATCCTATTTGTAAATCCTTTATAAGGGGGAATTCTAATGAATGCACCAAGTCCTTTAATGAGGCCACTCATTGAAGAGAGATAGGTCTAGTTGAACTTTTGTGAAAATCACCTAATAGTTCACATCTAAAAAATGTGATTGTAACCTTTAATAGAGTAGGACCTTAATCATGTCCACTTTAAAAAAGTGAATTTATTTGTGGGTCATAATTTCCATAGTGGTTTTTACCCAAATTGGGGTTCCACATTAAAAATATGGTATCAATGTGTTTATGAATGTGTTGCCTATTATTTCCTATTTTCATATGAATAAAGTTGAAATTAGTGTGTTCGATTGAATTCTTAACCAAGTTAACTATTTAAAGGTTTTATAAGGTAAAAATTGATTAAGGGACCCGAGATAACTAATTCACCTCTTTCCACTTAGTTATCCAATGAACTGCCTAGAGAAAAACCAAGATTTTCCCCTTTTTTCTCCACACTAAACAATGAGACCAAATGAAAATGAAAGATAAGGATTATAACCATTCTACCATTGACATTTATCACATGTTCCATTCCATCCAAATCCATATAATATGTAGAAATAGAGAATTTGCACTAAAAACCATTATTTTATTATTCAAATCTTTACCCTAATATTTACAAAACATCATTCTACCTTCCCTCAACAATTAGAAGGCTATATATACCTTTTCCAATGGTTAAAATTTTCTTTCGAATTCAAATTATAATTGGGTTGGTAGTTTGAAAGTTTTTCTCAAAATTTGTCAATGTTGCTTTGTACAACATTGAAAATATTAACATCATTTACAACTTTTGAATCAATATTTATTCTAAAGACTTGATGGGGATATAAAATGATAGACAACATCCTGATACCAAGTCAAACTATGAAAAAAATCATATCATAACCTTTGACTAGGTTTGACCCAAGGTTTATACTTACATGTGGTGTCAAATGGTCTTAACATATGAGTTCTTACTATTAGTAACAATAGTCCACCAAGATAACTGAGAGAGAAAGGGGCTTTGAATTAGTTATCCAATGATTAAAACATTTATCAACTTTAAGAAATCTTATCCATTCAACCAAAGTAAACAATAGTCATAGCAAGATGCACATAGATAATTACACTAAATATGTTAACTAGGGAAAACCTTGATTAGAAGGAAAACCCCAATTGGAATGATGCCCACAAGATGATGTACTAATATAAATATTCCTTGTTAGAGGATGGACCCTATTAGGATTCTATTACAACATTAGTACATATGAGTTCCTATTAGGAGATTCCAACCCTGTTAGGAGTTATAGTACAATGTATGCAAGAAGAGCCCACTGCCCAAACATGCAATTTTAATTACAAGAAGAGCTCCCTACCCAAAAAATTAATTTAATATTAAGTTCCTCTTTCCTCTATTCTTTTAACCAATACAATCATTTTTAGACCTTGTGTACCAGGTCATGAACCTCAGATCCAAGTATCCAACTTCTAATCACTCAATAAAACCTTGACAATGAAGTTTCCTTCACTTCCGCTTTGCTTTGCTCAACTTTTCATTTTACTCTTTGTTATGTTTACAATCACTTCTCTTTGATACACATGATAAAGGAAAATTTGCTTCCTTTATGTCAAATCCATAAAACAATTCCCTGAGCCGGTTGTTAGACCTTCTCAATTAATTATTATAGGACTACATAAGGAACATGTTACACTTAGCGATAACATAAATCTTCCACCTTGCAACTTGAATAACTTTTTGTACATATGTTATTATGAAGAGATAACTTAGCTACATCATTACCAATATGTCTTCTTTACATCTGTCACTTCAACTTCTTAGAATAACAAATCTGCTAAGAGATATAACAAATTTACTAGGACATGCCTCTGTAAACTCTATCTCAAAATAGTTATCACCAAAACATGCATAACTTCTTCCAGACTTAATATCTTATTCTTTTGAGGTTAGCTACATATACTAGACATTTAGTAGTATCTCCCTTTAACCTTGCTAATGAATGCATATCAACTTGATCTTTTTAGTGTACTTCTATCAGATACCATAGAAAGCTGCTATGTTGACATCAATGAAAAACATAGTCATGAATGTAACATATCATCATGATCCAATCATGTTTTCACAATATCCCCATAGGAATATCATCAACATTCATGCTTCCAAAAATCTCCCCCTTTGGCATTGATGGCAACATAGATGAAAAACATCTAGTTCCAAGAATACCAACAAAAGATTATTGACCTTTCTTTTCATGTCCTCTTCACCAATCATTCTCCCATGCTAAAATTCTCCCTTCAATGTTCTAAATTTTTTTTTCCATGCATATTGGTTTTCACACTAATTTTCATGCTAAATTTCTCCCCCATTGACATCAATGTCAAAGGTTTCAACAACCAACACTCTCTGCAACAACTGTCTCTGATTAGCTTAAGTGTTAAAAGACACTATTCAAAAACAACATCTAACAAGATTTCTAGATAAATCTATCCATCATAGATAATCCCCTATATAGGAAGCATCAACATTCAATCCAAACAAAAATAGTGCCCTATTACACTAGACTGATGCACTTGTTGCATCATCTTTTCTAATTTAGGAAGGGGCATAACCCTTAGCATACTTTGCAAATACTCAAAAGTCTCTTTGGGAAGAGGCTTAGTGAAGATATCTACAATCTGCTCTTTAGTGCTCACATACTCCAATCTAATTTCTTTTTCTACAACTTTTTCTCTCAACATGTGATACTTGATAGAAATGTGCTTGGTAGTAGAATGCAACACTAGATTCTTAGACATATTTACTATGCTTGTGTTGTCACAATGTATGAGAACAGGTTCATTGAATTCTATCCTTATATCCTTTAGTATCTACTTCATCCAAGCAACTTGATTATAATTGTTTGCTACTGCAACATATTCTACTTCCACTATACTTTGTGAGGTATAATCCTACTTTCTTAGCAAAGAAACCAATCTTCCTCTAAGAAAGAAGGCTCTACCACTGGTACTCTTTCTATCATCTATGCTTCCTTCCCAATTAGCATTAGTATAAGCACATAAAGTAAAATCATTAGATCTTTCATACCACAACCCAAACTCAGATGTTCCTTTTAGGTATCTAAATATCATTTTGACTACTACATAATGTTATTCTCAAGGACTAGCTTGAAATCTTGCAACAATTCCAACTACATTTGCTATATTTGACCTTGCATGAGTTAGATATTGCAATCCTCTGGTCATAGATCTATACTTCTTCTATTCAATAGTAGGTGTCTCATCCTTTAGAGATAACTTGTTTCTAGTTACCATAGGTGTTCCAATAGGTTTACACGTTTCCAAACCAAACCTTTTTAGTAAGACTTTCAAATATTTAGTTTGAGAAATAAAGATTCCTTCTTTATCCTACACAATTCGTAATCCTAGAAAATATTTCATCTCTCCTATCATGCTCATTTCAAATTCCTTCTTCATTTTTTTTGCAAACTTATCACTTTCATTATCATTTCCTCCAAATATGATATCATCAAAAAAATAACCAAAATCATCAATAAATCATCAATTTCTTTACAATAGAGATTACTATCTACCATGACTTTTCGATATCTAATATTTTTCAAATGCTTGTCCAACCTTACATACTAGGTTTTAGGTGCTTGCTTCAAGCCATACAATGATTTCTTCAGTTTGTATACTATGTCCTTGTCATCTATCAAAGGACAACCTTCAAGTTTTTCTATGTACACCTCTTCTTCAAGTTTTTCTATGCTTTGAATTTGTTATATGGTGCATATGCTAAAAATAACCTTACTACTTCTATTCTTACCATAGGAGCATAGATCTCATCATAGTCTATTCCTTCCTATTGTGAGCAACCTTTACATATCAATCTTGCTTTGTTCCTTACAACTTTACCTTTCTCATTCATCTTGTTTCTAACTAGTCAAATTCTTGTCTACTAGTCTTGGAACCAATTCCCGTGTCTCATTCTTTACTATCTAATCCAATTCCTCTTTCATAGCTTGTTTCTAGTAGTCATATTTACATGCTTCATCTACATACATAGGTTCAACTTCAGATTTAAAACATAATTCTTCATTGATTTTGCTTCTTGTCATCACACCTTTATCTTTGCTTCCAATGATCTTCTTGGGTGGATGATTCTTTTTCATATTTTTACCCAAAGTACAAGTTTCTATCTTGACTCTTAACTTTGCTAGAGGTTCTAAGCTTTATTTCTACCTTGGCTCTCCTTTATTCTGTAAATCATTGTTAGTCTCAAATAATACTTCAGCATTCTATCTATCAATTTCATAATTATACTTTTCTTTATCATCATCAATAATAGTTACCAAAGCTACCTCTACTTTCTTTTCCTTAACCAATTCGGGTTCATTATCACAATCATTCAAGAATCTTTCCATACTTGCTTTAATTTTTTCATCTTCATTAGAAATTTGAATCTTTCTATTTTTCCTTACTCTCTTAGGGCATGTAGATGAAAAATGACCAAATTCTTTACATGTCTAACAAATAAAAATTTTCATACCTTCTAGCTCTCTTTTCATAAGTAGATCAATATATTCCTTTATCATTATGTATTCTTTGGATATGTATCTATCTTTTCTTGTTCTTTTATTTTCTTGTATGCAATAGAAGGATTCTATATCTAAAAACTCAATGATATTCTCTTTACACAAATCTAATAACTCACCAAGAATTTCCATCATCGAGGTGTCAAAATTTCCTCTATCAGATGTAGGACTATCTTTCTTGAACATGTTCACCATGGATCTCCCAAAGTTTTTAAACATTCTCTTCAAGGACCTGATGCTTTGATACCAATCGTTAGAAATAATAGTCCACCAAGATAACTGAGAGGGGGGGAGGGGCGTGAATCAATTATCCAATTATCAAAACATTTATCAACTTTAAACAATCTTATCCATTCAACCAAATTAAACAACAACCATAACAAGATGTGCATAGACAATTACACTAGATATGTTAACTAGATAAACCCTTGATTAGAGGCAAAACCCTAGTGGGAATGATGCCCAAAAGATGATGTATTAATATAAATATTCCTTGTTAGAGGATGGCCTCTGTTAGGAAATTCCAAGCCTATTAGGAGTTGTAGTATAATGTATGCAAGAAGAGCTCATTTCCCAAACAAGTAATTTATTGTTAAGTTCCTCTTTACTCTATTCTATCAACCAAACCAATCACTCTCAGACCTTGTAGACTAGGTCACAAACCCTGGATCCAATTATCCAACTTTAGATTACTCAATAAAACATCGGCACTAAAGTTTCCTTCACTTCTAATCTACTCTGCTCAACTTCACATTCTGCTCTTTGTGCTACTTATAATCACTTCTCTTTGATACGCATGATAAAGGAAAATGTCCTTCCTTTATATTGAATCCATAAAATAATTCCATGAGTCAACTATTAAACCTTATCAATTAATTATTATAGGACTACATTAGGAACACACTACACTTAGCAATAACATAAATCTTTTGCCTCACAACTTGAATAAATTTTTGTACACATGTCATTATGATGAGAAAAATTAGCTATTTGGTTAGCAACATGTCTTCTTTACATCTGTAACTTTGGCTTCTCAGAATAAAAACTCTGCTCAAGGATATAACAAGTTTACCAAAACATGCCTCTATAAACTCTATCTCAAAACAATGATCACCAGAACTTGCATAACTTCTTCCAGACATAATATCTTATTCTTTTAAGGTTAGCTATGTATACCAAACACTTAGTAGTATCTCCCTTTAACCTTGCTACTAAATGTATGCCACGATCTATCTGTACCAAATTGATCTTTCCACTATGCTTCTATCAGACACCACAAAAAATTGCTATGTTGACATCAATGATAAACAAAATCATCAATGTAACATATCATCATGATAATGATCTAATAATGTTTCCACAATACTCCCCCATAGTAATATCATCAAAATTCATGCTTCCAACACTTACATGGATCTATTAATCCTTATTGAAACTTGAATCATTTTAGCCTATAGACTATACCATCTAGGAGGAGTGCCCCTACACTAGTTTAGAAGCTAGGATTAAGAAGGTACACTATAATGAGTATAAGTGATGATAATTTAATTAGTTAGAAGTAACAAAGGCTTATAAGTGAACTAGATAGGTTTATAGGTAATAAGAAAGATCTCATTACTACACGAGGAAACTTATTAGAAGAACTTAGTCTTATCAAAATATTAGAAGTGAATAGGAAGAATGGATTTATTGGAACAAAGGCTGAATATTCATTTTGGTACAAAGGGAAAGAGGATTATCAAAATGAAGAAATTAAATGTTAATAGGTAAAAAAGAAGGCTTATCAGAGATACTAAATTTTTTATTGAAAAATGGAATACAAGAAGTGAAGATGCAATGCATGATCAAAACTCTTGAATTTTTATTGGAAATAGTGAAGTGTATTAGATATTTGGAAGATAAAAGTTTGATTCAAGTAAAGAGGTGATAGTACATAGATCAAGGTAATATGTTTAACAATGGGTTTCTAATGTAGGACCATCCTTGGGTTGTTGGAAATCTTGCATCTCCCAAAAATATATTTGTTGTTTTCTTTTTATAGTTATTTGTTTCACAATTTATTAGAAAACCATTTTTTTCTAGATTGTGCAGGCTTAGCTTAATAATAAGGACATATCATTATCATTATCATTAACCTAAGTGCACATAATCCTATGTGACAATTGACATAAGTTATGCATTATCTACTTGGGTATTGATTTCCTATGTCATTCTTCATGTGATACTTGGTCTTAAATTTGGCATGGTTCTATATTTAAGAGTTATCTTATGTGCTCTTTGATCTAGATATTTATTTAACATGTTGATCTATACTTAAGGTTACATAATTTTATCTCTTTTTTATGTATTTGGTCATTAGTTCATCGAGGGTCAATCTTATAATGTAATACATGTTTCCTATTATTGGAGATTTTGTACTCAAGACAACCTAAGTGTCTTGATGGCTACATATGTAATGTCCTAGTGTCTTGGTAGGTATCATTAAAGTAATATCTTTTAAGGGTTACTTAGAGGAAGGTTAGATAGAAAAATTTAGTCTATAATCTAGAAATTACATTTGTTGTAGCCAAGAAGGCCTTACAACCTAGCATATAGTATATTTTATCATGTGTGTTGCCTTAAAAATTGGTAGAATGTTTGTTGAACATTTGATTGAATTGAATATCAATTGATAATAAAGTGTTTGTTGCAATTATACCTTTGTACTTCTATTGTGTTGCATTTTTTAAGGGCTTGGTTATCTCCTTTGGGGAAACATTTTGCTTGTACTACATTAGAATGGTATCAGATTTTCTTTATGGTCTAGTTATTAGAGAAAGAGGTTGATCTTGTTGGTGATTGGTCAGAGAATGGTTGAATCTAATACTTTCTTATCTAATCTTGGTTGAGCTTGGAGATTTTATGAAGACTTGAAATCCTTGATTATGAGGTGGCATATTAAAGTTTTGGCACATAATTATAGAGGACTTGTTCAAGTTTTGTTGGGAATCCTATTACACGCTTGTTGATCCTTCTTGGTGTATAGATTACCAAATTTTGAGGCAATAGAAGCTTCTTGTAAGTTAATATGCCACCTAGAAGAATGAATCATAGGAGGTTGGAGAATATTTTTGAATAATTCTAGACTAAGATTATGAATGAGATCATAAATGTCTTGAATGGCTTAAGAAAAAACCCTAAAACTAAAGAAGAATATGTTGAAGCTACCAAAGATCTTGAAGTTCCTAAAATAGAGATCCTTCTAGAAGAACAAAGATTGTTAAAAGCTATGGAATAAGTTGGTAAGATTCATAAAATAATAGTTTCAAATTCTTTTATTTCTTTAGATCCTAAGGAATTTATAGATTGGATTAGTGAATTCAAGAATTATTTTGAGCCTAGAAACATTCTAGATCTACAAAGAGTTAGACTAGCATAAACTAAGTTGATAGTGTTGGAAATATAAGAGGAGTAACTTAGAGGGAAGGGGTTAATTAGCTACCACTAAAAATATTCCAAATCCCTTAGATGTCAATACAAACTTCCTTTATCTTAGTTAGAACTATATATTGACTTTAACTTGGTTAACAAAGCAATCTAATATATTAATGTGTATTCTTTAGTAACTTAGTTGTAGAAAGATTAATGTTACCTATTTTTGCCTCCTACCAAAAATTTGAATTCAAATACTTAAACCAACCCAACGGTCTCTTCCCATATTTTATATTATTTTAATGCTCGGGAAATACCAAAAAATAAAATGATTAGACTTTCTATTTTCCCACAACTTTCCACATCATCAGATCTTTGGTGATCTATGGTGGGCACTTTCCCCATTTTCAAAACAAACAACCGTTAAACATTATAGGGAAGCCCCTTCACGATGCATGGTAGGTGGGTCTATCTTCTTTTGTGGGCCATAGAGGGGAGAGATCTTAGTCCAATTGGCATTTTGGTTGGCACTCACTTTCCTGCATTATGTGTTTTGTTAGACTTCCTAACAATGTGGGCTTCATTAGTGTCAAAAGGAAGATTTCAAGATTAATATCGAGGAGATAGTACTAGCTTAAGTGTTCAAGCCTTCAAGAGGCTCATCCTTCAAGTACTTGGTGACTCTAAGCTTCAAATAAATCTAGTTCCAAACCAAAGTTGCAGTAATTCATGCCCAAAGCTGAAACAAGGGCATCTTCTAGAGGTAAATTTCAGTACCAAGAGCTTTCATTTTGAAATCCTAGAAGAAGAAAAACTAGAGTATCTTTATCACCAGTTAGGAATGCAATAGTAATAAATACACCTACAAGATCCATCTCTACTCCTCCTATTGTTAGGTCTTAGCCTAGATTACCATCAGCACATATCAATAGATCACTTGTCTATATGGCATAGCCTAGAGCTCATGCTTTTGCCACCTTTAATGGTGGAAGTCCTCTTCTATTGGTCCAAAGACATGACATACCAATAGCTGCACTCAAAAGTATACCAGAGTTTACAGGTGACACTTCTATCTCTCCCTCAGAATAGATTCAAGAAGTTGCAAATATCTATAATATCCATGGTATTACAGAGGATGATGCTTTAGTTAGGCTTCTAGCCTTGTCCTTGAAAGGAAAAGCATTACAATGGTATAGAGGTTTGGCTCATGGTTCTATAATAGATTGGGATGGGTTAGGAGTAGGACTGTGCAAACACTTTGAGGACAAAAGTGACCATTTGTCACTTTTAGAATAGTTGACTTCTATAAAAAGAGACCCCCATGAATGTATGACTAATTTCAACCATAGATTTCAAAAGACATGGGATAGAATACCTACTTCAGTAAAACCTACCCCTGGTAATGCCTTCTTGCATTACCTTAGACCTTTTAATTGTGACATGGCTACTGCAATCCAAACTATGGGAGGAGATACCTTGCCTAATGCTTATGACGTAGCAATAAAGTTAGAAAACATCCTAATACAAGGAGGTAAGCTAGCTCCAAGGCCTCCTATGCCTTTCTTCCTTGATGTTCCAAATCACCAACCAACAATGGCTCCTCTTCCCATAACTTCCACATCACAATCCCTTACTCTAGTCCCTCAAGCTTCCACATCTTCAAATGGAATGGATGAAATCAAGGAGATGATGCAATCTATGATGTTGAACATAGATAAAAGATTGTAGGGCCAAGAGAAGAAGCTGGAGGATAGCTTCTCTGTGATACAAAAAGTGAGCAACAAGGTGGTGACTTTAGAGAGGCAGAAAGCTCAAGGTAGTAAGTCTCATCAATTATGACATCAAACTTTGAACAGTGGTAGGAACCAAATCATAATTATGGGAACAATTCTTTTGATCAGAATAGGCAAAATAGCCATGCTTCAACCTCAAATGTAAACCAAAGCAGGGTCATAGTTCCTCAAAATAACATCGCCCAAGATCAGGATTTTTGTCCCTCCTATAACTACTCCTATGCCCGTTGCATGTGTTAGAAGGCTGAATCTTATTTGGCTTTGACCATCCAAGAGCCTATAGTATAACAATCATATAAGGAGGACCAATTTAAAGATGCCTCATATATGCAAGGACAAGGTGATTGCTCCTTTATGAATCATCAGGTAATGTAAACTAGGATTCCATTGCTCACAACACTAGGAGTAAGAGGAGAGCTATTGAAGATGCTAACCCTCCTCCTCCTAATCATGCCTCAACTTCAAATGCAATACCTCATGAGCAAGCAGTAAATGATCAATCAAATACCCTTCAGCAGTGAAGGAAAAATAATTTTAGAAAGGATGTAAGTGATCCTCAGGTTGTTCCATCTCAACCTCCTACAAATGTAGCTCCCAAGGCTTATACGAAGGTACCTTTTATGCCATTCAATGTGGTAGAACAAATGAAGAAGAAAAATGTGAATATTTCCATGTGGGATGCTATTGCTACTATACCCATGCAAAAGAGGTTGTTCCAGCAAGAATTGGAAAGTATTGAACCAAAGGATCAACCACCCAGCATGGAAAGTGCCACAAGCCCAGTACAACCATCAAGGGAGGAAGAAACAAGTAAAAAGGTTAGACCTCCTCCATTTTATGTTTCTCTAATTATAGGGGATAAACTAGTCCACAATTGCATGATTGATTCAGAGGCTAGTAGTTCAATGATGCCTAGGTGTATTGCTAATGGCTTAGAAATGAAATATGATCCCATCGTTAAGGATGTATTACAGTTGGAGGGTAGTATTTTCAAGACAATAGGAATCCTTAGGAATGTGAAAATGGCCCTACATGCATGCCTTGGTTGTATTGTAACTCAAGATATATTCGTTGCTAAAGTCAAGCCACATTTTGCCATCTATTTGTCAAGAGACTTCACTACCCAAATAGGTGGTTACATATCTTCTAATTGGTCATATATGTCTTTTAGAACAAGATATTGGGCCAAAGCTTCAATCAAAGCAGAGCCTCTAGCCCTCCATCATACTGAATCCTACCCCCCAATCTCATCAACATAAATTGCACTATCCTAGAAATGGATGAGAATGACATAATGAGTGAGCCTACTACTTCCCTATTAGAGATACCTAATTTTCTCTTAGATGAATGGGATAATGCATATCAATTGGATCCTATGTCAGAAACCCTTGAGACAAGTCTTAGTACATATTGTATATTAGAGAAGGATACTCTAGTTCCCAATTTTTTGGAGACTAAAGAAGATGTGAGTGGGATATGGAGCATGTACTTTGATGGATCAAGGAATAAGAATGGGTCAGGGGCTGGTTTGATGTTTATTTCTTCGACACAAGTGAGGTACTACTTCTCCTTTAGGCTCCAGTTTAGTTGTACTAGCAATGTGGCTGAGTATGAATCCTTGATTCAGGGCCTCCTACTCGCTCAAAAAAGAGGAATTCAAGCTTTAAGTGTATATGGAGATAGTGAGTCGGTGGTTAATCAAGTGAGAAATTAGAACATCACCAAGAATGGTTTGCTCAAGTCTTATAAACATAGGGTATGGGATCTGATTGAGGGTTTCAATGCATTTAATATTCAAAGCATCCCTAGAAAAGAAAATAGATATGTTGATAGACTTGTAGCAATAGGTGCATCTCATGATGTGCTAGGGAATCTTGAGGAGAAGAGGAAGCAAAAAATCAAAATGTTAGTAAGGCCTACCATCCTTGACAACAACATCCATTGGCAAGTGTTTGAATGTGATGAACAAATTGTAAGCTTCTTGCAGAATGAAGTAGAATTTTTAGATAGAAACCAGTCGAGATTGTAGGATCAGTATGGTGATCAAATCATTAATCTTAGTTCCAGTAAATTTCCTAAGGGTCTCATTACCTTAGAGAGTGTGTTTAATCCTAAGGACTAGGCAAGAGACAGAGTCATGAACCTAGCTACTGATGAAGATGATCACACCCCAGTCATGGTTGCTGATGGAAAACCCTTAACCATGGGGAAGGTATGTTCTGAGATTTAGCAAGAAAGTTTTATTCATCTATGTCAAGAATTTAATACTAACAGAGCAACAAGAGAGCAACTAGATGAGAAAGTTGCTATGATACTAACAGAGCAACAAGAGACAAGAAATGATGACCCAAAGAATTGGATGGATGATATGAAGAATTTCTTATTAGGCAATGGATACCATTAAGGGTTAGATAAAACTAAAAGGGGACAGTATAGATTACAGTCAATTCCTTATGTTATAGTTGATGGTATCCTTTTCAGGAAAGATTTTAATGGAGTCGTATTAAGATGCATCGATATAGACCAAGCTAAAAGAATGATCAAAGAGCTTCATGATGGTCCTAATGGTGGTTACTTCTCAGCAAGGAAAACTGTAATGAAGGTCATGAGGGCTAGTTACTACTGGCCATCCCTATTCCATGATTGTCATAGGTATGTGAGGAAATGTGAAAAATGTGCCTTCTTGTCTGGTAAGAAAAAACTTGCAGCTCTTCCTCTTCATCCCATTCAGGTGGACCAGCCTTTTTCTCAATGGGGATTGGATTTCATAGGCCCTATAAGGTTCATTTGTTGAGTTCCTTGATAGAATTGTGACCAAGTTTGGTGCACCTTCAACCATTATTTCAGATAATGCAAAATCTTTTGTAGGAGCTTAGATGTGCATGGGCAGTTGACCATAACATCTACTTGAGCACATCCTCAAACTACTATCTTTAGGGTAATGGTTTGGCTGAGTCATCTAACAAAAACTTGGTTGGGATTATGAAAAGAAATATAGAGGATAACCAGAGGTGTTGGCATTAGAATTTGAGGACTACTCTATGGGCTGATAGAATAACACCTAAGAGGTCAATAGAAAATTCACCATTTATTTTGGTATATGGCAGAGAAGCAAGGCTTTCAATTTCATTAAAATTCCCATCCCTAGAACTAGCTCATCAGTTGGAGCTAATTGAAGATGATGTCATGACAGTGAGAATGGCAGAGCTAATGGAGCTGGAAGAGAAAAGAAGTCAGGCCATGCAGACCCTAGAAACACATCAGCAGCAGGTAAAAAGGAGCTTTGACAAGAATGCTAGGGTCAGAACCTTCAAAGAGGGTGATTAGGTTTTGAAATGGGATGTAGATAGGGCAAAACTAGGGAGACACTCAAAATTTGATGCACTATGGAGTGGTCCCTATCTGATTGTCAGTTGCAAGCAAGCCAATGTTTTTCAATTAAGCAGGCCCAATGGTGAAGTTTTTCCTATCCCAATCAATGGGATCTCTCTCAAACCATGTTTCTGACAAGGTTTGAGGTTTCTTGTACAAAGGTAGCTTAGTTTTCTTTCTGTTGGTTTCCTACTTTCCAAGAAGTCCACAAGCACAAGTCTCTCCCTATGAGATAACTGGCTTTTTTTTGAAGTTTTGAAGGTTGCAAAAGGTTTTTTTTTTCTTCTTTGGTTCCAACTACAGAGTTGTAGAGGGCAAGTTTTTCAAGGTTTTTTTCTCACAAAGGTAGGGTTAGGGTTTCACCATGCACTAATCCATAGTTTTTATGACTCTATAGCCCAATGGATGCATAAGGCCACTGGTCATATGCATAGCTAGCTTGCATCCCCTCTGAGTCACCAAAAATGTTACCTATTTTTGCCTCCTACCAAAAATTTGAATTCAAATACTTGAACCCACCCAACGGTCTCTTCCCATCTGTTATATTATTTAATGCTTAGGAAATATTAAAAAAAAAATGATTAGACTTTCTATTTTCTCACAACTTTCAGCACCGTCAAGTCTTTGGTGATCTATGGTGGGTGCTTTCCTGCATTTTCAAAACAAATGATCATTAAACATTGTGGGGAAGCCCCTTCGCGACACATGGTAAGTGGGTCCATCTTCTTTTGTGGGCTACAGAGGGGAGAGGTCTCAGTCCAGTTGGCTTTTTGGTTGGTGCCCACTTTCTCGCATTTTGTGTTTTGTCAGACTTCCTAACAATGTAGGCAAGTGTTAGATCACCACGTGTCCCCGCAGGCCCAAAGGAATAAAGGCTACATTGACATCACATGTTCTTAGTTGTACCTTCCACCGTCAGATCTCCCAAGATCAATGGCTAGTGCATACTAGCAATAAGAATTTGCATGAGTTTTAAGGAATGCAGGCATGTGCCTCATTGCCATGTGTCCTTGTGGGGTCAGGTCTATTCCTTACACTGCAATTGGATGCGAAGGTGGTGCTAGGTCATGCTGAGTCAAATGCTAACTATTCATGGACCCAAAAGTATTAAGGGTAGGCATAGTATAAGGAAGGATCTTTCGTGATCGTTGATCTTACAGAGATCAATGATTGGCACTTTCCTGCATTATGAAGATATGAGGAAATTAAACATTGCGAGGAAGCACCTGAAGGACACATGTCCCAATGGGCCCAGCTAAGGCATTAACAGTTAGAGGCTGGCAATTGGGAGACTGCCATGGTCAGGGTTCTGAGGAGGTGGTGTAGTTAGTTATAAAGATGTGGTCAAACTCGGGAAGACCTTGCAAGGTGGCAAAAAAATAAAAGGCTATTGGCCCACATGGCTCATCCTAGTGGCAGAGTTCAGTTGACTGGCTGACTTTGTTGATTCATGAGCTAGAAATGAAAGAGATCAAGCTTTCTTGCATGATTTGATCCTTGTGATCAATGCCAAATGCTCTCAAATGAATGTTGAACTCAAGAAATGAAGGAGAACACTCCACCACCCTAGTTTATCCATCTACTTGGTCAAGATGATTTAGTGGCACTATTTCTTGTCTTCTCGAGGTTTTGCTTCGACAAAATATCATATTTCATTATACCTAGGTCTGCATCAAGGTTGGATTTTCCCTAGATCTACATGATTATTCTCTATAAGACTTAATGGTAGTGGTTGTGGAGTAACTTTAGTTAGAAAATATCTTAGTTGTGCCTAAGCTATAAAGGAATTTTTTGTAAATTTTGTGGGGTTGACTTTTCTCTAACTTCTCTGATATTGCTCTGCAATTTCATATGTAAATTCCCTTTGCCTCTAAACTGTATGACATTCTATCTTATCTCCTTCAATCATTGATGTAAAGTGCAAGAACTATTTTCCTCCCATTGGTGTATTGGAGAGATCTCCAATCTTGCATGACTGTATCTCTTTTGTCCTATGAACGGTATATAAGTGATTTATTTCTTTCCTTGTGTCATTCGTTAGGGTTTTCTAATCTTTATGTGATTGTTAGATTAGAGCAAGTCTGGATGTGTATATCTCTTGGTGTCATGATGGTTCAATAGTGCATGTATGGGTAGAGATTGGTTTGAACACTCTATTTTGGTGCATCACCCCCTTAGGTTAGAGTAGGTAGATTTACTTTTCATGCATTCCTGTCCCTTTTCCTCTCCAAGAGTAGTTAGGTTCACCCTGATAGTAAAGGAAGCCAGCCTTCTTCGAAGACTCAACCTCATAGTTCAAGTCCCACAACTTGGAGGTTGTTTCCATGTTGCACAAGGTTGTCCTTAGGTAAAAACTTTGGACAAGGGTGAAAACCTTTGTGACAACAATAAAGTAGTAAGAAAATAAAATGAACACATGAGACACCAAGATTTAACATGGAAACCCAATTTGGGAAAACCACCAATGCAATAAGTTACAACTATTCTCTCTTCTGAAGTGAGTCCTGTTAGGAGATAACCCTGTTAAAGGTTGCAAAACATATTGTTAGGTGTGACCCTATTAAAGGATTTAAATCACCCTATTAGGAGTGCTCTTGTTAGAGGTCTTAAGAAAATTAAATCTAGAAATCCCACATGGTTAGAGGATTTATAGAATTATTGTTAAGTCAACTCTTTTAAGACAATTCTTCACTACTATGATTTTTAGAAAGTAACAATGATTGACTTGATTTATGAAGCAACTAAATTACAGATTCAAATCATTGTGCTAGCTTATCGTATATATCCTCCCTAATCAGGATATTCTTTGCAGCTCCTTGCACACTCTTCTCTTAAATAGATATCCTTCTCTTTTTTCATCTAATCTTCTTCACCACTTTCTCATATTTTAATCCACAACTTGACCATATATGAAACCCAATGTCAAGTCAACTTGAATACCCTTTCAAAAAAACAAATAACATCCACTAAGCTGGCTTTCATAAACCAACAAATGAATAAAACTAATTTGTTGAAGGTCAACTAAAACAAGGTCACTTTATTACCACTAAGTTCCTTGGTAACTGATCAGACTCGATTTACACTAAACTCCTTTGGTAACCAACGTGACTTAGTTTACACAGGAATCACTAAACTTCTCTTCTTCTGAACTTTTTTCTCATCATATAGTGGAGTCTTTTGAACTCATTTCCAAGTAGAATTTCTCAGTTAGAGTATAACATTTGTGTAACATTAATGACAATATACAATTTAATAACTATTATCAACAATCTCCCTCTTTGACATTGATGGCAACATAACATGTCATTAAGAAAAGAAAATTAGAGCAATCAAATAATTTATAATATTCTATAATATCCTTAGTTTGATTCTAATTCTCTATCCATCCATGAGAACTCCCTCTGAGATTCTCTCTCTTCCATCTTATCTTTAGACTCCACCATATCAATTTCTCCCTCTTGCATATTATTGCCTCTAATTCTTCTATGATTACATCAATCTTTCTTAATGAATAAATCACATGATTCTCTCCCTCTTTGATGTCAAATGCCAAAGAATTGACATAGTGATTTTTCAATGTACCTAATGTATTGATTCAAATGCAATGAGCTCTAACTTCTTTGCATCAACTTGGTAGATCTTTAGCATAGTTTGGTTGATGCATAACTAATCTGTACTCTAGTGAGCATCACATATGAGAATGAACCTTAGCTTTCCTCTTAGATATAAAAATTCATCCTTAGGTAATGGTTTGGTAAATATGCCAACAACTTTCTCCTTTGTGTTAACAAATTCCAATCTAATCTCTTTATCTTGAAATAGTTCTCTCAGAATATTATACTTGATTGTAATGTGCTTTTTCTTGTGTGCATCACTAGGTTTTTAGATAAATTGGTTGTACTTGTGTTATCACAATAGATAACTACTACATCCTTGATTTCTTCCTTCATTCCTGATAATAGTTACTTGAACCATATTATGTTGGAGCAATTAATAACTCTAGCAACATATTATGCCTCTTCTCTAGACTAAGAGATGAAATTATTATTCTTGCTTCTCTAAGATACTAACCTCTTTCCAAGAAATAATCCTCCTCCACTAATTCTCTTAATGTCATTAATGCTTCTAGCCCAATCAACATCAATAAATAATTTTAACTCAAAGTTCTCTCCTTTCTTGTACCATAGACCATAGTCTTGTGATCCTTTTAGATATCTCATAATTGTTTTAATTGCCATCATATTATTTTGTCTAGGATTTGTAGAGAATCTTGGAACTATACCAATTGTTAATGCAATATAAGGTCTTGTATAAAAAACATATTAAAGTTTCCCAATCATAGATCTATAGGTAGTCTAATTTACCTCTTTTGAATCATCATTCTTGGATAACTTATGTCTAGTACACATAGGTGTTGTAACTGGTTTGGAATCTTCCATTCCAAAGGTCTATAATATCTCCTTGACATATTTTGACTAAGTAATGTAAATATCATTCTTCATTAGATGAACTTGTAAACCAACAAAGAATTTTATTTCTACAAATATTGACATTTCAAAATCTTTCCTGATTACTTAATAGAATGACTTACATAAGTCATCATGACCTATCAATAGGATATCATCCACAAATATTTCTACTAAAAAAATCTTGTTCTCTGGTCCCTCTTTAATGTACAGACTATTTTTATTATTGGTTCTTTGAAAATAAATCTTTACTAGATATCCATGAAGTATCTCATACCATGCTCTAGGAGATTGCTTCAGACCGTATAAAGCTTTGTGTAACTTATAGACAATGTCTCTTTTGTTTGGAACAATGAAACCTTTAGGCTGATCAATGTACAATTATTCTTCTATAATTCCATTCAAGGAAGATGATTTTACATCCATTTGATATGATTTGAATCCTTATGTTGTAGTGTTTTGACACCTTCAATTCTAGCAACAAGAGCAAATGTTTCTTCATAGTCTATGCCTTCTTCTAGAGAGTATCCTTTACACACTAGCCTTGCCTTATTCCTTTATAATTTTCCATTTTCATTCAATTTTTTTTTTCAATACCAACTTTGTACCAATACATTTTTATCCTTGGGTCTAGTAACAAGAGTCCAAAGATTGATCCCTTGGAATTTCTCAATCTCTCTATTCATTGCCTCTATCCAACTTTCATTTTTCAATGCATCATTAATAGTTATAGTTTCAAATTTAGTAAGAAAACATATACCTTTTAGTTTGTCCTTGTCATTGTGCCTCTTGTCTAATTTCCAATTTTCTGCTTAGGTCATTGATTCCTTCTGACATATCTAGCAAGTACATGTATCTTACTTTTAGATTTTGGACTGGATTCACTTGGTTCACCATGATCAAAGGTTCTATGAATTTCCAAATTCTGCTCTATTTTTGTTTTCTGAGACTTGGTTCCCACAAACTACAACATAGGTTCCTTTGTGTGAGACTCAATTCAAACTATCTCCAACTCGAGTTGTAATGGCTACAACTTAGTTGACATTGGATGCAACTCAATTGACACACTAGACTTGGGTGACTCAGGTGGGGTAATCTATTGAATGTTGGGTAAAGTATCAAGTTCAAAGAAAATAAAGTTTATGTAATCCTCATGTTCTTTGCTATTTTTTTCTTCATTCTCTTTTGGAAACTCATCAATTTTTACATGTGCACTTTTTATAACCTTGTGAGTAGAAAGGTTCAAACATTTATATGATTTTCGCTTATTGGAGTATCCTAGGTAAATGCCTTCATCACTTTTCACATCAAACTTTCCATTCCTTGACTCTTTTAGGATATAAAATTTTCTTCCAAATACTTTAAAATAATAGACATTGGGTTTATAGCCATACCATAATTCATAAGGTGTTTTTTGTATACCTTTCTTTAGTTGAACTCTATTCGAGGTATGAATTGTTGTATTGATTGCTTCCTTTCAATATTTGGTTGTAACATTTTTCTCTATCATTAGTGTTCTTTCACAATCCAAGATGGATCTATTTCTTCTTTTTTCTATATCATTTTGCTAAGGTGTTTTAGGTGTAGATACCTATCTTTTGATTCCTCTTTTATTGCAGAACTCATTAAATTCATTAGAGATGAATTCTCCTCCTTTGTGTGATCTTAATAATTTTAACTTCTTACCTATTTCTTTCTCAACTCTAGCCAGATACCACTTGAATTTTTGAAAAGCTTCAAATTTATCCTTCAAGTACATTATTTTCATCACCCAAGAATAATCATCAATGAAAAAAATGAAGAGTTTGTCTCTAGTGTAGCTCTCTGTACCTATTGGTCAACAAAAATCTATATGAACTAGTTCATTCTTCTTGGCACATGTAGAGGAAAGTTGCATATGACATAAAAGGATGTGTCATGTAAACTTTGATAATCTAGTTACTATAAGAAAGAACATAAGAGTAAGAGGTATTCCAAACCTGAAGAAATCTGAAATCACAATATGTAAACAATGTCAGATTGGAAAGATGGGTAAAACTAGCTTCAAAAATAAAAATTTCAGTGCTAAAGAAGTTAGCTTGCATAAACCAAGAAATGGATAAAACTAATCTGTTGAAGGTTGACTCAAACTGGGTCACTAGTTACCATTGAGTTCCTTTGTAACTAACCTGACTTAGTTTACACTAAACTCCTTTGGTAACAAACCTAACTCAGTTTACATAGGAATCTATAAAATTCTCTTCTTTTGAACTTATGCTCAGCATATACTTGGGTCTTCTAAAAACTTGGTTCCAATTGGAAATGCTTGGTTAGAGTATAACATTTGTGTAACATCAATGATAATATACAATTGAATAGTTGCTATCAAAAAAGGGTCATGATGCCTTTTTTGGATACATAAGAGGAGTAACTAAGAAGGGAGGGGTGAATCATTTACCACTAAAACAATTCCAAATCCCTTATATGTCAATACAAACTTCTTTCAAACTCACAACTCGGTTAGAACTAGATATTCACTATAACTTAGTTAACAAAGAAACCTAATATATTAATGTGTATTAACATTTAGTAACTTAGTTATAGAAAGATAAAGTAGTAAGAAAATAACATGAACACATGAGACACCAAAATTTAACATGGAAGCCCAATTTGTGAAAACCACCAATGCAACTCATTATAACTTTTCACTCTTTTGAAGTGATCCCTATTAGGAGCCAACCCAGTTAAAGGTTAAAAAACATGCCATTAGGTGTGACCCTCATAGAGGTCTTAAGACACTTCAATCTAGAAATGTCACTTGGTTACATGATTTACAAAATGACTACTAAGTCAACTCTATTAGGAAATTTCTTCAAAGCTACAATTGTTAGAGAGTAACAATGATTTACCTAATTTATGAAGCAAATGGATTTCAAATTTAGATCACTATTCCAGCTTATCCTTTGGATCCTCTTGATCAGAAAATTCTTTGTAGCTTCTTGGATAATTTTCTTTAATCAACTATCCTTCTCTATTCACATTTATCTTCTTCAACTCATGTTCTCATTATTCAATCCACATATTGACCTTTCATATATATGAAATCCAAAGTCAAGTTGGCTTGAATACCCTTTCAAAAAAACAAATATCATCCATTCAGTTGGCTTGCATAAACCAACAAATGGATAAAATTAATTTGCTAAAGGTCGGTTAAAATTGGGTCACTTAGTCACCACTAAGTTCCTTTGTAATCAACTTGACTTGGTTTACATTGATTTCCTTTGGTAACCAACATGACTCAATTTACACAAGAATTCTTGAACTTCTCTTCTTCTAAACTTTTTCTTAGCGAATAATGGAGTCTTCTAAGCTTAGTTCCAATTGGCAGTGCTTGGTTAGAGTAAAACATTTTTGTAACATCAATGACAATATACAATTGAATAAATTTTATCAACAATCTCCCACTTTGGTATTGATGGCAACACAATATTTTATTAAGAAAAGAAAACTTAGAGAAATCAAATGATTTATAGGATTTTATAATATCCTTATCTTTATTCTAATTCTCTATCCATCCATGAGAACTACCTTTGAGATTCTCCCTTTTCCATCTCATCTTTAGACTCCATCAGATCAAGTTCTCCCTCTTGTAGATTACTGCATTTGATTATTATTATATCAATCTCTCTTAATGAATATCTGACATGATTCTCTCCCTCTTTGACACCAAACACCAAAGACTTGACATAGTGATTTTACAATTTACCTAATGTACTAATTCATATGCAATGAGATCAGACTTCTTTACATCAACTAGATAGATATTCAATGTAGTTTGGTTGATGCATCACTAATATGTACTCCAGTGAGCATCATATAGGGGAATAACCCCTAGCTTTCCTCTTAGATAAAAAAAGGTATCCTTAGGTAATGATTTGGTAAATATTTCAGCAACCAAATCCTTTGTGTTAACATATTCCAATATAAGCTCTTTATCTTGAACCAATTCTCTAAGAAAATGATAATTGATTGCAATGTATTTTATCTTGTTGTGCATCACTAGATTTTTAGATATATTGATTGAACTTGTGTTATCACAATACATAGCCACTAGATCCTTTATTTCTCCCTTCATTCTGATAATAGTTACTTAAACCACATTATGTTGGAACAATTAACTATTGTAGAAACATATTCTACCTCTTCTATAGACTAAGAAATGCAATTCTTCTTTTTACTTGTCCAAGATAGTGACCTCTTTCCAATAAATATGCTCATCCACTAGTTCTCTTCCTATCATCAATTCTTCCAACCCAATCAACATTAGTAAAGGATTTCAACTGGAATTTTCCTCCTTTCTTGTACCATAGACCATAGTCTTGTGTTCCTTTTAGATATCTCATAATTATTTTGATTGTAATCATGTGATTGTCTCTAAGACCTGTAGAGAATCTTGCAACTATACTAACTGCTAATACAAAATTAGGTCTTGTATGAACAACATACTAAAGTTTCCCAATCATATATCTATAGGTAATATGATTTAGCTCTTTTCAATATCCCCTTGACATATTTTGACTAATTAATGTAAATTTCATCCTTCATTTGATGAACTTTTAAACAAACAAATAATTTTATTTCTCCAAACATTGACATTTCAAACTCTTTCCTCATTTCTTTAGAGAATGACTAGCATAAGTCATCATGGCCTCTAAATAGGATATCATACACAAATATTTCTAATAGAAAAACCTTGTTTTGTGGTCCCTCTTTGATATAAAAACTTATGCTATCATTGGTTCTTTGAAAACCAATCTTTACTAGATATTCATGAAGTCTCTCATACCATGTTCTAGGAGCTTGCTTCAGACCATATAAAGTTTATTTTAACTTACAGACCATGCCTCTTTTATTTGGATCAATGAAACCTTCATGATAATCAATGTGAACTTCTTCTTCTAGAATTATGTTCAGGTAAGATGATTTTACATCCATTTGATACACTTTCAATCCTTTAAATTCAATATATACAATTTTTGTTCTGACTCCTTCAAGTCTAGAAATAGGAGCATATATTTCTCCATAGTCTATGCCTTCTTCTTGAGTGTATCCTTTGTTCACTAGCCTTGCCTTATTCCTTACCACTTCACCATTGCCATTCAATTTGTTTCTGAATTTCCACTTTGTACCAATTACATTTTTATCCTTGGGTCTAGGAACAAGAGTCCAAGCATTGTTCCTTTTAATTTTCTTAGTCTCTTCATTCATTATCTTTGTCCAAATTTCATTTTTAAAAACATCATTAATATTTCTAGGCTTAAATTTAGTAAGAAAACATGTACCTTTTAGTTTGTTCCTTGTCATTGTGCCTCATGTTTGATCTCCAATTATTTTCTCAAGTCCATAATTCCTTTTGGCATATCTAGCATGTAGAGGTATCTTACTTTTAGATTATGTATGTGATTCACTTGGTTCACCATGCTCAAAGGTTCAATGAATTTCCAAGTTTTGTTCTATTTATTCTAAGACTTAGTTCCCATAGACTGTGACTCAAGTTCCTCTAGCTGAGACTCGATTCAAACTCACTCCAAATTAGGTTGCACTAATTGTAACTTGGTTGACACTAGATGCAACTCGGTTGACACTCCAAACTTGGGTGACTCGGGTGGGGTAATCTATTGAATGTTGGGTAATGTATCAAGTTTAAAGTAGAAAAAAAATTTGTACTCCTCAAGTCCTTTGCTTATTTTTTCTTCATTCTTTTCTACAAACTCATCAATTCTTACATTTGCACTTTTTATAACCTTGTGAGTAGAAATATTCAAACAGTTATATATTTTTCTCTTGTTGCAGTATCCTAGGAAAATATCTTCATCACTTTTTACATCAAACTTTCCTTTCCTTGACTCTATAGGATATAACATTATTTTCTTCCAAATACTTTGAAATAACAAACATTAGTTTTATAGGCATACCACAATTCATAAGATGTTTGATTTGTACTTTTCTTTAGTTGAACCTAGTTCAAGGTATGAACTGTTGAGCTGATTCCTTCCTTCTAGTATTTGGTTGCAACATTGTTTCTCTATTGTCAATGTTATTACGCAATCCATGCTAGATCTATTTATTCTTTCTTCTATTCCATTTTGATTAGTTTTTCTAGGTGTAGATACCTATCTTTTGATTACTCTTTCATTGCAGAACTCATTGAATTCATTAGACATGAATTCTCCTCCTCTGTTTGATCTTAAAAAATTTAGCTTGTTACCTATTTCTTTCTCAACTCTAGCTAGATACCACTTGAACTTTTGAAAATCTTTAGATTTATCTTTCAAGTACATTACTATCATAATCCTAGAATAATCATCAACAAAAAAATGAAGAATTTTTCTCTAGTGTAGTTCTATGTACCTATTGGTCCACATAGATCTGTATGAACTAGTTCTAGGACTTCTTTAGTATTGAAATTCTTACTTTTGAAGCTACTTTTACCCATCTTTCTAATCTAACATTGTTTGTGTATGGTCATTTTAGGCTCTTCATTTGGAATACATCATACTCATATGTTCTTGCTTATAGTAACTAGATTATCAAGGTTTACATGACATGTCCTTTTATGCCATAACCAACTTTCCTTTATATATGCCAAGAATCATGAACTATCAGAGAGATCAAGATAGAATAGATTACCTTTCTTTGATTACTAGTTCCAACTAGGTTTCCTTTACCATGCAGAAGCCTAGCCTTCCCATTGATGAATTCTACCTTGAATCCAAATTGTCTAGTTGTGCCACACTTAGACGATTGCATATTAGTCCTTCAACCCAATAGGCATTATCACATTTGATTCCATCAACCAATGAAATGTAGCAATTTCCCTTCACATAACATGGCTCATTGTTTCCAAATTTAACACTTCCACCATCATAGTGCTCCAAGTGTTCAAATTTAGTTTTATCACTAGTCATGTGATGGAAATAGCATTATCTATTATCCATGTGTTATTCTTGCTAACATGAGAAAAAAGTGTCATCTTATCATTATCCTCATCATCCTTATTATCTTTAATAGAAATATATACCATTTCATCTTCATTATCACTATTAGAGTCTTTAGCAATAAAAAAGATTTATTACCTTTGTCTTTGTTGTCTTTGTAGCTTTTAAAATATTTCTTGCCTTTGAAGTTGTTGGATTTTATGTCATCTTTACTATCCTTGTTTGGACACCTTGTAGCAATGTGAGTAACTTCTTCACAATGAAAACAAATCAACATAATTTTTCCTATATATTTACCTTTCCTTTTGGTAACCTTCTTGCCAGTAGGGCTTCAATGGCTTCAAGATCATCATTAGATTATTCTTCTTCTTCTTCATTGTCAGACTATTTTCCTTTTGAGCTTCTTCCCTTTCTACTAGGAATTAGTTTTCCTTTGAATGTTGATTCTATGTTGTGAGATCCAAGAAGATATTTATCAAAGTTCTCCAAGTCAAAAGTTGTTAACCTTCCCACTAGTGCATCCAAAGTTATATCACTTTTTGTATCACATCTCATCTCTTGAATAGATGAAACTCTAATTACATAAATTAGAAGAATAGTTCTTAATACCTTGTTGACTATTGTTGCATCTTTAATTTTTCCTTGTAAGGCTCTGATTATACTCTCACTTTCTTTGATTCTCTCATTGAAGTTTACAATTTTTTCATGTTCTCTCATCTTCATCTGATCAAATTGACCTCTTAGACTTCTTTCCTTGGCTCTCCTCACATTTTAATCTCCTCCATAGATATTTTTCAACTTGTTCCACATTTCATGAGCAATAGGAAAATTTTTAACTTCATCAAATTTGGCATAATTAAGAGTAGAATTAATGTTAATCATCATTGTGTTGTGATTATTTTATCTAGCATCTGATCCATAGTCAAAGGATCAAGAGGTGACACATAATGGTTCTCTTGGAAATTTAGGTATGTGTCTCCAGTGGTTCCCAAATGTAGTCTCATGAGTTCCTATATTCTTTGACGTTATCTTTGTTCAACTTGGAAACCTCTCTTCTATAAGCCATCTTGATCTTTAGCCTAGGTCTTTGAAATATTGTCTACAAGCACCAACAGCTCTTATAGTAATTGTTGGAAATATAAGAGGATTAACTAAAGGGGAGGGTCAATTAGTTACTACTAAAAAAATTCCAAATCCCTTACATGTCAATACAAACTTCTTTTGAACTCGTAGCTTGGTTAGAACTAGATATTCAATGTAACATGGTTAACAAAGCAATCTAATATATTAATGTATAGTAACCATTAGCAACTTAGTTGTAGAAATATAAAGAAGTAAGAAAATAACATGAACACATGAGACACCAAGATTTAAAGTGGAAACCCAATTTGGGAAAACCACCAATGCAACTAGTTACAACTTTTAACTCTTCTGAAGTGAGCTTTGTTAGGAGCCAACTCTATTAAAGGTTACAAAAAAATTGTTAGGTATGACCCTATTAAAGGATTTAAATCACCCTATTAGGAGTGGCCTTGTTAGAGGTCTTAAGACACTTCAATCTAGAAATGCACCTGGTTAGAGGATTTATAAAATGACTATTAAATCAACTCTGTTAGGAGATTTCTTCACTGCTACAATTGTTATAGAGTAACAATAATTGACCTAATTTATGAAGCAACTAGATTGTAGATTTAGATCACTATTCTGGCTTATCCTTTAGATCCTCCTTCATTAGAATATTCTTTGTAGCTCCTTTGATACTATGCTCTTAAGCATATATCCTTCTCTATTCGCATCCTATATTATTCACCTCTTATTCTAATTATTCAATCCACACCTTAACCTTTCATATATATGAAATCTAAAGTCAAGTAGGCTTGAGTACCCTTTCAAAGAAACAAATAACATCCAATTAGTCAGTTCTCATAAACCAAGAAATGGATAAAACTAGACTATTGAAGGTTGGCTAAAACAAGGTCACTTAGTTACCACTGTGTTCCTTGGTAACCAACCTAACTTGGTTTACACTAAACTTGTTTAGTTACCAACTTGACTTGGTTTACACAAGAATTCTTGAACTTCTCTTCTTCTAAACTTTTTTCTCAATGAATATTGGAGTGTTCTGAGCTTAGATCAAATTAGAAGTTTTCGGTTAGAGTATAAAATTTGTGTAACATCAATGAAAATATACAATTGAATAATTGTTGTCAACAAATTTATGGTGGAAGGAATTGAAAAAAGATAGAGAAGACAATGATGAACCTAAGATTAGCAGATGGAAACTCATGGTTTCTAGATTGAAGGCTAAATTCATTCCTAAGGACTATGGAATTGAATTGTTTAAGAAATAGAAGAACTTGGAGAAGAAAGATAGTCTATGAAATCTTATACTAAAGAAATTTACAAGATACAAATCATATTAGGACATTGCAAACCTTCTAAGGAAAATTTTACAAGGTATGTTAATGGTTTGGAATGTTATGTTTGGGATGAATTGAGTATGTTGAGACTTAGTTTAGTTAAAGATTCTTATCAATATGCATTGAAAGCTAAAGAAAATTTAGGAATAAAACAAGGTAATAAAGCTACAAAATTTGATAAAGGGAATCAACTTGTTTCTAAAAAGAAGTTTATTTTTAGAGGTACTTTCTTTAAATCTAGTAGGATGGACACCAAGACTTTAAATGTCCTAATGTGAAAGTTAACAAATAAAACTTAGTAGCATGGGAAGAATCGAAAGTTGAATCTTTTTATATTGATTTGGATTCACTAGAAGTTGGAGAATCTCTTTCAATCAAGGAAATTATTTTTTCTAAGCATGATGTTGAACTAGTGTAAATAAGTAACTTATTCTATACTATTTGTAAATCTAGAGGTAAATATTGTGAATTTATTATGGATGGAGGAAGTACAAATAATCTTGTTTCTAAAGAGATGGTTAGGAAACTTAGTTTGCAAAGATTGAACCATCCTACTTCTTATGGTATCAGTTGGTTTCAAGATACAGGTTAGAGAACAATGTCTAGATAATTTTGGTATTGGACCTTTTAACAATGAAGTCTTATGTGATATAGTAGACATGAGTGCTTGTCATGATTTACTTAGAAGACCTTGAAAATTTGATAGAGGAGGTGCATGTGATTGCTAAAATAATATTGTTATAGTTGAAAAAGATAGAAAAAGATTTATTTTGATTCCTTTAAAAGATGAAGAAGTTATCAAGACAAAGAACTTGAATATTTTTAGGACTTTTAGTTTGAAGACAAGAGAACCTATGGTTGAGATTCCTACTATTGAAAGAAAGTTATATGGTCTTTTGATTAATAAAATAGGTAAAAGAAATAAATTTCTTAATCAGATGAAGGCATGTAGTAGGTATGATTCCTTTGATCCTAGTAGTTATAGTAGAAGATTTGAGATTTCTAGTGATACAATTAGTTGCAGTAGCAATTTTGGATGGACTTCTGTCTTGATTGATGAAAAGGATTTTTGGATTAAGAGTGAGCAAGGGATTTTTTTGGTGTAAATAGGTATTTACTATTTACACTTTACTTAAGTTTACTTAGGTTAGTGCATTATTTTATTATTTATTTTCATGAGACACTTAGGAGTTTGCACACCTTTTTGAGTTGTCATGTAGACAACCCAAAATTAAGCAACTCTAATTATGCACATGGTTTCTACAACATAGGAGTTTGCATCATTCACTGAGTTTTCATGTAGATAACACAGTTATTCACACTCCTAATTTAGCACATGTTGTCTACAACACTAATTTGTGTGTCACACCATTGTAGACTTATCCTCTCATCATCGCACTTACTTCCGTGCTTAATGGAGGATAACCCATATTTGGTGGACATGTGCCTAGTTGTATGGCTTATCATGATGCTAATTCTTAGGCATTCTAGATGCATCTTAGAGGCCTTTATATTCAGGCACTCCTAGTGTACTTGTACATTGTATTGAATACTATACAATTATTCTGATCATACTCTAGTCTAATTTATGCTTGTGTTTTGAGTTCCTTGTTCTTGGCTGAATTTTTCCCTAAGGTAGATTCTTACATGGTGTTAGTACCTGATGTGGTCACAAATTTAAACTTTCAAGTTCAGAGTTTTTGAACCACTTCAAACTGAAGTTCAAAGTTGTTCAAAGCAGTTCGATAGTTCAAATGGGTTCAAAAATGCAAATTGGTTAATTTAGAATGGTCAAGAATCTATGTTCAACTTAGTACTCAGATCCAATCACTGCTTATAATTCAATTTTAGTTAGCATAACAGTTTCAGAGAATGCAGAAGTGTAGATAAAGATGAAGATCTATTTCGATGGGTTCAATCACAAAACTTCAAAAGCATAGAACCTATCATTTTTTATATCAGTCTACATAAGAAGTTTTTAAAACTCAAAATCCATTTTAGTGGCTTGGTAATCTTAGTATTTCGATGATTTAGTGGTCTCCAAATGCAATGTTCAACCTTATTCAATATTTTATTGATTTCTTCAATCATGATGGAAGATCCTTTCGAGGAAAAGCATAGAATTATAATGGATTATGGGAATTGGAAATTGAGAAACCAAAGTATTTAGAAGGCCAAACCAATCTCAAGTGACATACAATGAGCTTACATTAGAATTCATCCATCTTAAAGTGGAACAAACATATACAAGTAGAAGAAATCCTGGATTCTCTGATGGCAGAAAAAAAAGTCATATTTCAAGGGTCATATCTCATAATTCAACCATTGGATTGAGCTCAATTTTGGATATGTGTTTGCAATCCTAGTTTTCTAACTTCTGACTAGAGTGATTTCCAAAATGTGTCCAAAATCATGAGATAAACATCACTGTTTGTACATCTATCAGCACAACAATAACAATTACAGAATGCAAACAATCAAATTGGGTCTTGATGCAGGGGGAATAACACCCAACTCCACTATTGGATCTTTGTGAAATTGAGATATGTCAAAATAATCCTAGTTTTTGAACTTCTCACTAAAGCAATCGTCAAAATGTTTTTGGTTTCATGAGATACACGTGTTTTTCTACACCTCTATCGGATCAGCACTCTGTCACCAACAAATGCCACCTATCAGCATGCATGTATTATAGGGGTCCCTAAGTGATGAATGTTTGATGGAATGCAAGTTGAAAAATTTGAAGCATTGTTGATATACTTGATCAAAGGCAGGGACTAACTTTGATAGCACAGTGTGGATAATACATGGTATTCATGAAACTCAGGGAAGATATCATTGGAAGTATATGATAAGAACATTATATGATACTAGAATAATGTTTCAAAAGTTCCAAAAATTATGGTAAATGGAAGTCTATGTCCTGGTGGATTAAATAGAAGCATGTGAAGAAAGATATATCCCATGTATTTCCCAAATTCAGAATGATGAGTCATCACTCATTTTAAACCTTGACATGTCATTTGTGTAAAGAAACATTTACACATCTTTTAAATGGCAAATGAATCTAAAATTACTCATGACTTTGAAATTTATGGAGTATTATAAACCCAATATGAAAGATGAAGAGTTTGGGGGTCTCTTGGATTCTACTAAAACATCATGCGGCATTGAAAAGGAAATGCCAAGAATCAGTTATTCAAAACTGTTGGGAAATTGAAAGGCAAAGGAAGGCTTATTTATTACTAGATTAGCAAGGGGTTCCATTGTTCCTTCTTTCAGACTATAGATTGTGTGCTGCAAAAGGGGGAAGATTCTGCAAGTTATTCCATTTACTTGAGAGGCTGTGAGAAGCAGAGCATGGGTTGTTTCTCTTTTCTAGAACCGTGTGTCTGAGTTAGAGATAGGATTTTGATGGTTGATGCAATATTGTGAAAGAAGTTTCTGTCTTTCTTAAAAATAGTGATTTGGTTGTAATGTGTAAAAGGGTCTTTGTAGTCTTTTACATTCAGAGAAGGGAGATTGGAGGTAATTATATCAGAATTGTGATTATGGTGTACTTTCCTTCCACTGATCATGATCTTGGCATCATTTTTAGTTTTCTCTGAAATATGTGCTAATGTCACTATTTTCTTGTTGTACCATCTTTTCAAAACATCTTTTAAAGCTCTAAATTTTCAATCCTCTCAAGAGGATGGAGGATATATTTTCATTTACAGTATGTAATGCAGTGTACAACAAATTAACTTTGTGTAATCTACTATATTTTGTTTCCTTTCTTTTTAATTATTAAGTCTACATGTCTGCTTTGTATTTACGGGTAGATGCTTGATATCCTTTCGTGCTTTTTGGTTAAAAGCATCCACATTTGATTCATTGAATATCTTATATGGGGAGTTGTACTCGATAAAAATTTAGAGGAAGGTTATCAATCCCATGATAACCTATCCAACTGTTGGTGATAGTTTGTACTTTCACTTGGGCATTTAGGGTCAGATTTGCATGCATTTCTTCAAAGGAAAATCTGTTCACTAACATATTTTTGGTGACTATACTGGGGAAAATAAATGAAGATAATTTCCTAACATTTGTTTCCTCAATTTTATGGTTATCTCTACATGCAAGGGATTGGAAACTCTACATTATAGACTCGTTGAATCTTTGATTTTGGAGTTTCAGCCTGTATTATGGCAGTAGTTGCAATCCAACCATGGGGGGCTCAAATTAGACCATTTGCCTTGGCTCAGTATTCAACCTTACCAAAAAGGTCATGGGAATACCTTCCCAAGTTTCATGGAGACAGAACACAAGATCCAACTAATCACATCAAAGTGGTTACTGTTGCATGCGGGATTCTTGGTGTGTAGGAAGAAGATGTGTTTGTTAGGTTATTTGTTCAAAGCCTCATAGGAAAAGCTATGGAATGGTTTCAGCATTTGCAAGGTGGATGTATTACAACTTGGGATGATCTTGAGGAAATATTCCTTGAGAGATTTCAGCCCACAATCAATTCCCATCAATTATTGGTAAACCTTTTTCAAATTTAGATGAAAGAAGATGAATATGTAAGGGAGTTCATTGATAGATTTAATCAGACTATTGGTAAAATTCCTCTAGCCAACCAACCAAATGAGAGCAATTAGGTATGCTTCTTTATTGCTGCTATGGATGTTGAAGTCAAGTTTTGGTTACAATGCCTTGGAATGCAAAATTTAGTAAATGTGCAAAAAGAAGCAATCAGGTTATATGATGCCTTAATTCTTAGTGGTATGAAATCTATAAAGACTCTCCTAATGAAAGAGTACCTTTGTGGACAGAAACAATACATTGATGAAGAAGCTACAAAAAATAAGTTTTAGAAGAAGCCAAATACTCCCAAGGTTGCTCATTTTCAAAATTTGACAGTTTTTAATGATGGAGACTTTAAAGAACCCTTGTTGGCTGAAGATGGTGCTTTAAAGATGTCAGGATTCTACTGTGCGCATATTGAAAATAATGAGAAGGAGCAAAGCAATACTAAAGAGCTCCTAAATTTAGGTAACAAGGTTTTACTACATTCTTTCTTCAGCCCAGTAGCTAGATCTCTCAAATCCACAGGTACAGAATGTTATCTAGTTTCAAATGGTCCAGATGATAAAGATTTTCAGAATGGTATTCAAAAGTTTAGTCTCATTGAAAGAATGAGTATTGATGATTCTTTGCATTCTAAAAATTGTAATCAACTAATTAAAGAATCTATCATTTGTGATAGTGAAGCAATATCATATTCTCCACCTAGATATTGTGCTGATAATAAGATGACATATGCTGATGATAACGATTTGTCTAACTCTAAAGATTTGTTATACAATGTGAATGTTGAGATGGAATGGAAACATAACCATGCCTATGTAGTACCATAGCAACAAGAAAGATTAGTTATCAAAAAAGACAACCTTGCTGTAAAAAATTCAAATTGTGGTAATGAGGTTGAGCAAATGGGATGCTTGGTGTGCATAAATGAAGAAGTAGATGGGATGCTTGGTGTGCACAGCAATGATGCTTTACTTCCACCAAGTGAAGCAAGTATTCCTAAAAAGGAAGATTTTATGTTTAATGAAACATTTTACTCTACTAGAACATGTCATAATATTAGGGGTTATGTAGAAAATCATGATCAACTTTTTGAGAAAGTTCCTATTTGTGTAAAAATTGCTAATGATGTGTTACTAGAAGTTGAATCTTTTGTTTTTAATGAGAAGGTTGAAAGTGATATGTTCGATTGTGAGAATGGTGGTTGGCCCATTGAAGAACCACATCTTGACCACCAGTAAACATTTTATGGTGTCTGTAGTCACTGCCACCCTGCCCTCCATGTGGTAGAAAAGTGAAGGCCCCATGACACATTCACCATATGTGTCCTCCACGTGGACCTTTCCCCTCTACAACTATGCCAGTTGTTAGCTTGGACCCTGAAATAGCCACTTTATCCTTCCACCCCATGCTAGTGAAGCCACAAGGTAGCCTAGAAAAATCCTACCATGTGGACACTATAGCGAGGGTACTACTACATAGTTAGTAAGCTAACTCACCAAGACACGTCACTTGCCAGTAAACACATCACATTAGCAAGCTAACACTAGCATCCATATCATTGACAATGGAGCAGACCAATCAGCAGGCCATACACACATGGCACATACATGTCATTCTTTTTTGTAGAATTTACATAAAAGGACATATAGTGTCATACGATTGATGTCAGCAACCATACGAGTGAAATCATTGCCACATTAGTAGAGGCCAGCCATTTTCACTGACATCAACAAATTACAAGCCTAAATTTAACAGTCATCTAATCTTCATTCCAGGGTAATTTTGAACTACTACAATAGCCATTTGACCATCAAATTTAACATAGCATTTTCCTCTACAGACCCCTCTTTAGATGCAATTTTTATTTGGTAGCCCAACTTCAAACGGCCATGACTCGATCATTTGGACTTCAAATCAGGAGATTTTTTTTTTTTTTTGGGTAAAATTTCCTAAATGCTTTAGTGGTGCAACTATTTTCTAGTTTTGGTGCATGGATTGGTCATAACAAGCATTTTTTGGCAATTGTACCTATCTAATCCTATGTTTTGCAACTCCAAACATGTCATATAGGCTCATCTAGACTCCTTTTTAGGTATGGAAGTGTATATTTTTCATAAAGTTTTCAAATCTATAGTCAGATTGTAGTCTTGTGTGGACAAAAATACCACTTTTAGAGATAGGTCTTATTTTGCATTGTATTGCTTCACAATTGTTGTAATTTTTAGCTACATTGTAAAAGTCCAGATTTGTACTCTATATAGAGGTTGTAATCAGTAAACTTAGAAAGCCCACCTTTTCCATTTTGACTAGTGGCCCATTCTAAATGCACTATATATAAAGTGCCAAAATCATTCATTTGGGGGGGAGGGGAATTTTTGATTGACTAAAAAGGGGTGGTGTGTACTATGTACTATGTCTCCTTGATCTTGTGTTCTTGCATTATGGGTTCTTTTTCAAAGTTAACTCCACATAATTATGCTACTTGGAAAGAAAACATTAAAGAGCCATTGGTAGAAAAAGGTTTATTGTGTTATGTCACTGGTGTAGCAAAGAAACCTTTTGTTGATGTCGATGAAGCTCAAAAAGAAGACTGGGAATCCAAGCAAGAGATGGCCTTAGGAACCTTGTTGAAAAATATCTCTGATCCTATCAAATTTCACATTAGGAAGCTTACAGATCCAATAGAGGTTTGGGCTAAACTTGAAGCTTTGTATGGGATAATAGATGAAGACATGGCTTACACCATGGAGGATAAACTTCTCAAGTTGGATCCTAGAAAATTCGACACCATCAAGGACTATCTTACCCAAGTAGAAATGTATAGGGCATAGCTTAAGGATTGTGGTGAACCATCAAGGATGGAAAGATGATAAAACACATCATGACTCATCTTCCACCTAAATATGCTCCTTTTGTCTCTAGATTTAATACACACAAATTAACAATGGGTAATGCCTATGTTAGGCCTTCATTCAAGAAATTCTCAAAAATATTGATCTTAGAACATGACAATCTAGTGGGTATGGGAATTCTCAAATCTTCTAAAACCAAAGCCTTGGTAGCAAATGCAAGTAATTCAAGTGGTAAAAACTCCAAAAAAAGCCATAAGCAGTGGAAGGCTAAGCCACAAGATGACACACAAAACTCCTCCTCAAAACAAAAATCTTCCTCAAATCAATCTTCTTCCACTCAACATTTTTCTTCGCAACAAGGAAAATCTTCTTCCAAAAATAATCGAAAGGGGAACAATTCCAACAAAAAGGAGAAGAAAACGTGTTCCTATTGTAAAAGGAATGGTCATGATGAGCATGAGTGCAAGGATAAATAGATTGATGAATTGGTCAACATAATGAGGAAACACAAAATTGATGTACCAAATGCATATAAGGATAGGGGATCTTCATCCACTTCAAAGGGTGAGGGACAAGCTTTAGTTGCAAGTACAAATAATGTTGAGGAATGGGTTCTTGATTCAGGAGAAACACATCATATGGGTGCTTCAAGGGAGAAATTTTCCTCTTTAAAACCATCAAATGTACCTTACATCTATGTGGGCAATGATACTCAAGTGGAAGTAGAAGGGAAAGGCAATGTTGAGTTGGAAAATGGTGTCTTCAAGGATGTTCTACATGTTCCTAACCTTAGCACCAACCTTCTCTCCATCTATCAAATAACTCACTATGGGTGTGACAACAAAATAGAGTTTCTCCCTGACATAGTAGAGGTGAAAAATCTCAAAGACGATTCATTGGTGGTAGTTGGAAAGGAAAATCATGAGACTAGACTTTATTCTTTCTCACATTTTGTGCCCAAGTCTACTTCTCTTGCCTTGTTGACTCATTCAAACATACAAAGTAAACTATGTCATGAGAGATTTGGACACCTTAATTATCACTACCTTCAACAACTCAGTAGCAAGGAAATGGTCATTGGTCTACCTCAAGTCAAATATTTAGAGGTTGTATGTCCAAGTTGTGAAGCAGTCAAGCATCTTGAAGAGAAATATGACAAGGGGAAGTCTTGGAAGGCAACTTCTATTCTAGAATTGGTTCATAGTGATGTAGCTGGCCCATTTCTAGTACCATCCTTTAGTAAGGCCCACTATGTTCTCACATTTATTGATGACTTTTCAAGGTACACTTTGGTCTTTTTCCTAGCTCATAAGAGTGAAGTATTTGATAACTTTATCACCTTCAAAGCTCAAGTTGAGAAAAAATTAGGGAAAGCCATCAAGATCCTAAGAACAAATAATGGCAAAGAATATGTCAACTCTAGCCTTATAGAATTTTACACACATGAGGGTATAAATCTTCAACATTCAGTTGCACACATGCCACAACAAAATGGTGTAGCTAAAAGAAAGAACATAACCCTTAAGGAAATTATCACTGGTATGCTTCAAAACAAGTCTCTAGATCAAGTGTTTTGGGCTGAAGCCATGTGTTGTGCCAACTACATCCAAAATAGAAGTCCACATAAGGTCTTAGATGGTATAACACCTTTTGAGGCATGGTGTGGCAGAAAACCAAGTGTTAAGAACTTCAAAGTTTTTGGTTGTCCAGCATGGGAAAGGATACCTCCACAAAAGTGAAAGGCATTAGAACCAAAAAGAAAACCATGCATATTTGTTGGATATCCTGACCATCTCAAGGCATACAAACTAATGGATCCAGAGATGCATGAAATCTTTTATGAGAGGAGTGTTCAATTTGAAGAGACATGTCCAAGTTTGGCTTCTTCAACTCCTCCTTCTTCCTCCTTCGTGGATAATGATCATAGTGCTGACAGTGACTTGGAAGATGAGATTCCTCCAACTTTGACTCACAAGATACCAACTTTGCAAGGTCAACAAACTATTTAGAAAATTCCTACATCTTCTTCCACTAAACCTCATTGGACACAACAAACTCTTGATGTAGTAGGTTCATTGGTGGGAAATCCTTTAGACACTTAGAGGACTAGGTCACAACACAAGTCATTTCCACATGCATATATAGCCATTGCTTTAGATCCACAATCATTTAAGGAAGCATCAGGGATTCTAGAATGGGATAGGGCTATGGATGAAGAATATAATTCATTGATGAAAAATAACACATGGGACTTAGTTCCCCTTCCTAAAGGAGGAAAAGTAGTTCGATGTAAATGGATCTATCAAACCAAATTTGCAGCAGACGGAAGTGTGGATAAACATAAGGCTAGATGAGTAGCCAAAGGTTTCTCACAAGTTCTAGGTATTGACTATACAAAGAATTTTTTAGCGGTTGCCAAGATGAACTCTATTCGCCTGACACTAGAAAATGTTATAGCTCAAGGTTGGGTTATACACCAGATGGATGTTAAGAGCACTTTTTTGAATGGTGATCTTCATGAGGAAATTTATATGGAGCAGCCACAAGGGTTTGTATAGGATTCTACTATGGCTTGTAGATTGAAGAAGTTTATTTATGGTCTTAAGTAGGCTCCTCGGGCTTGGTATGCCAAAATGGATTCCTTCCTCCTCTCAGCAAGTTTCACTAGATGTCACTCTAGTTCAAATATTTATATTCTTCAAAAAGATGACTCACACTTGATCCTAGTGCTTTATGTCAATGACTTGATCATTACAAGGAGCACTTCATCCATCATAGCCAGTGTCAAGACCTCTCTATAGGATAGATTTTCCATGATAGACTTGGGTTTGCTACATTACTACCTTGGCATTGAGATCACATAGTCTTTAGCAGGGATATCACTTTCACAACCCAAGTATGCTCTTGACTTGCTTTCTTGGTTTCACATGAGTGACTGCAAGCCTACTCCTACTCCATTCCCATGAGGTGTCAAGCTAGAGGCTAAGTGTACCACTCCACTTGTTGATGCTATATTATATAGATAGTTAGTTGGGAGCCTTATCTACTTGACACATACATGCCTTGATATTGCTTTTGTAGTTGGTATGGTTTCATGCTTTATGCAAGAACCTCATAAGCTTCATTAGAAGGCTGCCAAATGAATTTTTCACTACATCAAGGGTACATATACACATGGGATACATTATGTAGTAGGTATAGGACTTTAGTTGGTTGGATACATAGACTTAGACTATGTAGGAGACTCAAATTCTCGCTAGTCTACTTCAAGGTACATATTTCACCTTGGTTCAGGCCCTATTTGGTGGCAAAATAAGAAGCAAAATAATGTTTGTCTTTCTTCCATAGAGGTTGAGTATCAAGGAGCTATGAATGCAGCTACAGAGGCTCTTTGGTTACAACACATTCTAGAGGAGTTTGAATTTGATCTACCTAAGCCTACAATTATTCATTGTGACAACTAGAGTGCCATTGAGATCTCTAAACATCTAGTTTAGCATTAGTGGACTAAGTACATTGAAGTTCATTTGCACTATATAAGAGAGCTAATACATGAGAAGATCATTTTACTATAGTACTATCCTACAATAGAGTAGGTCACTGATATCTTCACCAAACCCTTCACTGAGGTCAAGTATACTCATTTGCAAGATCTCTTGGGGGTGCGAGATGTTGCAGAAAGGGAAGTCCCTTGACTTCTCTCTTCTTCTTCTAGGAGGGGTTTTTTCCTCTTCTAAGGTCTTCTTCTCTCTCCCATCTTCTTTATTGTACTCATATCTCTTTTTGGAGGAGGATTTTTCCCTCTTTCTCCGCTTTATGAGAGATTGTATTGCATCATTGTATGTAGAGCTTTTGTACATGGGTACCTGACATGGCCTCATAGCCGAGACCCATCTTGCATTTGTAAGCTTAAGTGCATTACCCTAAGTTGCACTTAAGGGGGGGGTGTTGGTGTAAATAGGTATTTACTATTTACGCTTTACTTAAGTTTACTCAGGTTAGTGCATTATTTTATTATTTTATTATTTATTTTGATGAGGCACTTAGGAGTTTGCACAACTTTTTTAATTGTCATGTAGATGACACAGAAATACACAACTCTAATTATGCACATGGTGTTTACAACATAGGATTTTGCATCATTCACTAAGTTTTCATGTAGACAACATAGTTATTCACACTCCTAATTTATCACATGTTGTCTACAACACTGATTTGTGTGTCACACCATTGTAGACTTATCCTCTCATCATCGCATTTACTTTTGTGCTTAATGGAGGATAACCCATATCTGGTGGACATGTGCCTAGTTGTATGACTTATCATGATGTTGATTCTTAGGCATTCTAGATGCCTCTTAGAGGCCTTTATATTCAAACACTCCTAGTGTACTTGTACATTGTATTGAATACTATACAATTATTCTGATCATACTCTGGGATAATTTGTGCTTGTGTTTTGAGTTCCTTGGTCTTGGGTGAATTCTGCCCTAAGGAAAATTATTATAGATTTACGTTCATAATTCTTTCATATGTTCATAAGTCTTTATGGAACATCTTTTAGTTACCTTGGGTATCTGATGCAAGAGCATCATTGGGCTATTGGAAATCTTGCATCACAGAAAAATATATTTGTTACTTTATGTTTTATAGTTATCTATCTAACAATTTTTATTGGAAACCTCTTGTTTGTTATTCCAAATTATGTGGCTTGGGTTCATACTGGGGACATATCATGGATCAGTACCCTAATTAAACATAATATTATGTGACAACTATCAGAAGTTATGCTTTATCTTCTCATGTTTTAATTTCATATGTTTGTCTTAATGCAATACCTAGTGTTTAATTTGTTGTGGTTCTAATTTAAGAGTTACCTTATGTTCTCTTGGATTTAGATATTTGGTTAATGTTTGGAGCTATAATTGAGGCCACATAATTTTAACTCATTTTTTATGTATTTGGTAATTAATTCATTGAGGTCCATTCCTATAACATAATACATGTTTCCTACTATTGGAGATTGTGAACTCAAATTGACCTCTATATCATGATGGCTATATATTTAATGTCATAGATTCTTGGTAGGTATCAAGTAGGTGTCATTCAAGTATCTTTGAAGGAGTATTTAGAGGAAGTTTGGATAAAAAAATTTGGTCTATAATCTGGAAGGTGTGTTGGTTGTAACTAGGGTGGCCTTACAACCTGGCATGTTGTATTTTTTATCATGTGAATTGTCTTGTGAATCAATGGAATGTATGGTGAAAATTTTATGTAATTAAAGATATATTGATAATAAATTATTTCTTTCAATTATATATTGTGTACTTTTTTGTGTTATATTTTTTCAGGATGTAATCATCTACTTTAGGGATACACCTACCTTGTATTGCATAAATTAATGAAGAAGTTTCTGCAAGGTCAAAAAAAATTGTGGAAAATATAAAACATGAGACCAAATGAATGATCAAATAGGTTAATATTAGTCTAGAACATTGATTCTAGGGTTAGGTTTTGTGATTGAATATTTTTTTGCTTAAGGAGGGCATAAAGAAGAAGTTTGTTATTGTGATAGAGTGAAAAAAATAGCATGGTAAAGCTGTGAAGAAGAATTAAGGAAAGAAGAAGTTACAATCACAAAGGAAGATATAGGATTAGAAAAAAAGGATCAATAATTTTATGTTGATGTATCGAGGAACTTTATTAGATTAGGATGAACTTTATTGGATTAGAAGGAACTATAGATCACTTGTTAAGTTTTTACTCTCTAACAATTGTGATAGTAAAATCACTTAGGTGGCCCTAACAGGTCTTTTGTAAAATCCTCTAACCAGGTGGAATTCTCAAAAGAATGTTTGAAATCCTCCAAAAATGTTACTCCTAACAAGGTACAAAACTTTAATACTTCCCTAGGGAAATACATTAACCAAGTGGTATGTGATAGTGCTTTTGTAACCCTTAATCAAACAGGCTCTTAAAAGGACATATTCTTGAAGAGTAAAAATATTTGAGGGCATTATTCTCACACCATATTTTTGACCCTAATATAGTTTCCATGAGATAAATTTGGCATTAATATTGTTTGGATGTTATTCCTTTTATTACATGTTATTTGATGGTTTAATTTACCAATAATGGTATTATAGGTTTAAAATGTTAATCATTGAAACTATTTTAATAAGTTTAATTAGGCCTGTAAGTTAATTTGGGTTCACTGCAACATTTTGATTCAAATTATGACGGTAGTTTGTGAGGGCAATGTAAGTTTTAATGATTTTCATGTCTTTTTTTTGTAATTTTCCCTGGCGTCATCACAATACCAATGTTGGTGTCATAATTGTGACACCCGTGTGAGTATCATAAAAAAAACATGACATAAATCATTCCCCATTTTTTTTAATTGTGTAGATCTGTGCATGAAAGAGTGTGGAGGGCTTTGAACAAGGGCAGAGAGATTTAAAAATTGCTGTTCCCTAGTGATCTTTGCATTTCATTGACATGCCCTTTCTGTGCAATTTTGTTGTTGTGCCCTTGTGATCTCTGCATTTCAGTGTCATACCTTTGTTTTAGTGTCTTTCTTGTTTGTAGCCTATACCTTGTCCATTTTTTATTTTAGAGATACTTGATACTCTTATTGTTATTTGTACCTTGAGATGACCTGAGGGTCAGATGTTATACTTTGATTCATTACATAGATGCTTTACTACTATTTAGTTTATCACATTTGCATGTTGATGCTATTTTGAGATGATAGTAGATCTATGATGATATCTAGTTATGTAGTTTATTCGACATATTTGTTGATTACGTTATAAGATGAATTTTATGACATGGTTATTTACTTCATTCTTGTATCTTTACACTTTTTGTGAATGTGAGTGATGTAAATGGATTAAATAGGTATTTTAACACATGTTGCTTTGGCTATGATATTATATGCAATTGCACTTGATTGTGTATTTAAGTGTGCAAGAATTATATCCCTAGCAGTGGCACATGGAGTTAGTGATTTAATTGTTCATATTTTACCAATGTCATCCCTATATGGTTGACATATCCTTATTTTAATTGTTTTAATTAAAACTTTTTGGTGATTAGTAAATCTGAACTCATCTGCATTTTATGATTAGACCAGTGAGCATGTCTGTACATTTAGAAGTTTGCATTCTCACAAAAGTGTGAAAAGTGTTTCTGTGATTTTGGATTTTCGAACTTTAAATCTTTTTAGATTTAATGTCTAGCAGCTTCTCCTTAGGCAAATTTCTATTATGGAGAATAACATATTTTTGTTTGGGTCAATTCAGAGTCTAGCTAGTCTAGCTGGCTAATTTCCTTAATCGATTATTCACTTGAAAAGTGAATAAGTGTTGAAAAAGTGAATTGATTATTAACTTCTCTCTTTTTGAAATCAAAAATTGGAGAGCTTTTTGAGAATCTTCTTTTGAAGGATTCGAATCATGTTCATTCTAGGAGCTGTGAGCGTGGGTTTTTCGTAACATCAATCTCGTTGGATCTGACTCAGGAAGTTTATGATTTTCTTTCACTTTCAATAGATTTGATGGGTTATTTCTTTTATTGTGTGGGTTTTAGTTTCTTCCCCTTTTGCTGTCAAGTAGGGCCTTCCCAATTTATTGTTTTTACTCCATTTCAGCTTCTATTTCTTGTAGCAGTATGTTAGGAGGTTGAGAACTAGTGTTCCCCTCCATTTCTATTTGATGGTTCTACCCAGTTGGTCAAGTATAAACATTTTCCCTATTTTTGGGATGAGGGTTTGGGGTTTTGAGCTATTATGCTGGCCATTTTTGCATACAATGTCCAATTTCATATATTTTTAGATTTTTGGAGTTTTTGTGCCCAAATCCCAAATGAGTTTTAATTTTGGAATTTTTCCAAAATTTGGGATTTTTACCTCATTTTGTGTGCCACCCTATTTTGTCAAGTTTTCTTCGCATGAGTTGGGTCATGGACCTGGAGTATCTATTTGGATATCAGTCAAATCTTTATTGCAATTTATGTTGCATTGGAATGTGTGTTGTGTCCATCCTCTTGATTCTATTTTTTGATTGAGTGACTTTTTGCTTTGTGTTCTCATCCAGTCGTTGTGCTATGATCTTCGTGATGGTGGTGCACCATACACAAGTATGTGCATGTACATTTTTCAAGTGACTTGTGAGTTTTGATCTTCTATGGTACTTCCAAAAGTTATCATCATTAGGGTCAGGTTGGGAATTCACATGCCTATGGGCACTCATCATTGGATGAGCATGGGTAGGATAGGGTAGCATATGGAGGGGGCTCCTATCTCCATAGCCTAGTGTCTATTTCTTGAGGGTTGGCATGCAAAAGCTTTGTAAACAAGTGATAACTAAACTTAAACTTTGAGTGGTAATAAAACATAAGGATAATAAAAAATGATTTGAGATGTGCTCCTTCCATTGGGATAGTACTATCTTGGGCTTTTCAATGCCAAGAAACTCTCCATGATGTCAACCCCTACTTAGTAGCCCATTGAGATGTTTGACTAGGACTTGTAGTTTATGCATTGTCTATGTCTTGGATTCAATCATCACACTGCTTGGTGTGTGTGTTAGCCATGGATGTTATTTTGCATGTTTTTGTGGTTGGATCATTATCTCCATTAGCATGGTAGGTGTGGACCTATAGGTGCCACATGGTTAGGAGGTGTAGCTACTTCACCACTGCTAGGGTCTAGCGTACATAGACAGTCTATTGTTCTAGCACAACCATGGATGGATGTTTCATTTGGTACTTTAGTTTTTGGAGTATGATTTCTAGTGACTTATGCTTTCATTGGGATGTTTTTATATCATGTTTTGATGATGTTAGTTACTGACGCATTTCCTTATTATGATGATTAGCATGTGATAGGTGATGCTATTTACTTGTAGGATTATCTTATGCTTTGTTGCTAGCGTGTTAGATTTCCTTATGCTTATGTTGTAGCATGTTTAGTAGTGATGTCCCTATTATGATAGTAATGATGATCTGGTTGGTGGCTTGGGATGTTAGGCATAGGGCATGGCTAGGGTCCACGATTGTCTTATGAAGCTATTGATAGTTGGGAGGAACTGCGTACTTGATTGTTTTGTTCATTGCAATGTTAATTGTGTTATTTCAATGTTGCTTTCAGTTCGCTACAATTTTTTCTTCCACACTTCTACTTTTAACTACTTTTTAGATGGTTAGTTGTTGTTCTTTCCATTTTTCAGATTTGGTCGAGTATTCTTGCCTCAAAATGTGGTTCAAGTACTACCTAGTGTGGACGTTTTATACTTTGTTTTACCTTCTTCTTTATTTTTTTAGTGTTTCTTGTTTTACCTAGGAGACCATGTGTCAGCATGGTGCAATACAATTAAGTATCGCATGCCCATTAGGATTCTGTCATGCAATACTAGAAAGTATTGCACCCCTTAAGAAAGAATATCATGCGATACTAGAAAGTATCGCACCCGCTTTTAAGAACTGTCGCATGATACCCTTAAAGTATCACACACCCTTGTGAGTTGTATCACCTCATCCCTGAAAATGTCACTTTCCTTCTTTAGAAGTATCGCCCAATGTTGATTTAAAGTATTGCTTGGATTCTTGCAAAAACCTGTGCAGGTGGGCTGCGAGCACTTTTTGGTAAGACCCAAACTTTTTGAGAAGTGTTTCAAGTACCCTCTTTGGTGTTATTCAACCCTATGGTGTCACATTTTGGATTTGGATTGTTTCTATTCAAATCTAGTTTTGTGTATTTCCGTTTTTAGTCCTTTGGGGTTTAAAATATATCGTTTAAGTATAAGTTGGCATATATTTATAAGGAATTAAATAGTATATTTATATAAGTTGGTGTATATTTATAAGGAATTAAAGTATAAGGAATTAAATATACGCCAACTTATACTTAAGATATATTTTAATATATGTGACGATTCATTTGAGATAGGTTACAGACCTCTATGAGCTAAGATAAGGACTCTAGGAAATTTTAGGGCTTCATAAATTTAAACTTAGCCAATTTTCAAGAGTCAACATTTTCTTTTTAGCTTGGTTGATCTCTTATGTTTTCACTTGTTCAATTAAAAAATTATCTTGCTTGTATTTTATCCTTGTTTCCAAGGATCTCCAGGCGGGGCATTACATTTTCTCTATGATTTTATTGTCATGCCCTTGCTCTATGGTTTTGTTGATGTGTCATTCCCTTGTGATCTTTGTGCCCTTTCTCTGTGCTTTTATTTTCATGTTGTGCCCTTGTGATCTTTGTGCACTTTCTCTATAATTTTCTTCAAGAGCTATGTAAATGTTCTTTTCATTTCCTTCTAAAAATGTATCTCTTTATATTTCCTTCTAAACATGTATATCTTAGAGATTATTTTTAAGGTTCTTATTATATCTTAGCACAATAGAAAAAAATTTCTAGCAACATACATATTCTAGGATCCAAATAATAAAATAGTAAAACTCACTCAACCCATGTTAAGTGACTTACCTCAAGATCTTACACAAAAATAATGTAAACTAGGAAAAATGGGTAGAATTCGCAAGAAATTTTAGAAAAAAAAAAATATCATAGTAGATTTTTTTAGAAAGAAACTAGGCATAATCTAGTTAAATGGGTCTAGTTGCTGATTAGTTGGGTTGATTACAAATTCCTATTGAACTATCATCAGATTAGGTACAATAAAATGAATAATCAACTATTCCCAGCTAGTAGGATTAACTACAGTTTTCCAAGGTGATAAAATTGCATATGTAGATGCATCATTTGCATTCCAAGCATGAGTGCATTCCCTAATTAATAATGAATGCTTGGATATAAATGCTCCATGCATTGGCCCAAAAATGGAAGCCAAGGATGTAACCATGCATGTATTGGCACAATCTCCCTAAAAAAATCCCAAGTATCTACTATTGTTGTTAATTTGGGAATCACTATATGATCCACAATGTTATGAAGTACTAAAGCCGATAGTAACTTATCCCATGTCTCTATAAAATGTAGCATAGGTTCAGGGTCCCTTAGCTCCTAGAAATTTGTGGCAACTATTCTCACTACTATAAGAATAACTTCAATGAAGAGTTGAGTGTAAGGAGTTGAAGAAGCAAGTTTTTCTTTTGTGTAAATGCCATAATCATGAATCTCATTCCCTTTCAAAACCCTCTACCACAATGACATTACGTCTAAACCATGCAAAGGATGTTGAAGCAATTCCCAACCTTTAAACACTCTTATAAGAAGATGTAGATAAAATACATGACAAATTGTACAACTTGCAATCCTCTTGACATTTGGACTATAAACTATCAAATAAACTTGCAAGTGATTCCAATTTCATAGTACCTACCACAACACTTCCCTAGATTCTATCCAATGGCTCCCATAATATCCTCTATGTTGTCTAGCTATTGTCCCCATCGTGTAGTCTCTTTCTAAAATTGCTCCTTCTCCTTCTCTTTCTAAAGCCATTGCTTCTCCTTCTCTCTCATGCCTTAAATTTTGATTATCAAAAGTCCAAATATATGCTTCTACCATATCTAAAATCAACTTCACATTGTGTTGTAAATTTGACATAGGTGTTTGATCATTGATAGATTTCATTTCAACATTCAAGTTTTCAAGATTGGTCAACACCCTCACTTACAAACCTCTCATGTCAAGCATTTTCTATATTGTTTTAACACCATGTTCTTGCTTATGAGATAATAGTTCTTCAAGTGCATTTTGCTGTAAAACATTAATTTTTTTGAACAATTGTAAACTCTTAGAAAGTGCATTATTGTTTTCATATATGTCTATATATATGTATGTATGTATATATGTAAGTGTAAATGTATGTATGTATGTATATATGTATGTATAAATGTATATACATATATACACATGTGTATGTGTATATATTTGTATATATATGTACATACATATCTATGTGTCTATGTATATATGTATACAAAGAGATCTTGTGATTGTAGATTATGGATTATAAACAATCAAACAAAAAACACAATATTAATAATTCTCCATTTTTGTTTATCAATTGTGAAGTGTTGTGTATGAAAGAAGTTAGAGAGATCCAAAAAAGGGTGTAGATCAATGGAGATCTAGGGTTTTTTTGTTGTTTCCTTGTGATCATTGCATTTAATTTGTGTGCCATACCCTTGTGATCTCTATTCCCTTATTTATTTTTTCCTTCTAAACATGTATCTCTTGTTGATATGTGATAGCTTTGGCCAAATTCAAGGATAATTGATTATGATAATTGTATTCATATGTGCATCTATGTATGTATATTAGTTCACTATGTAAATTGCTTTACATGCATAGATATACACTTGCTTAGTACTTGTGCTAAATTAAATTAATCATTCATGTCTTTGATTCACACAAGTAATTATTCTTGCATTCAATTGAAAATATGTATGTAGAAATCTATACCTACAAATTATATTATCTCTTGGTGATTGCAAGATCTCTGACAAAATATCATCTAGGTGATGATCAGATGCATTCACATTAAATCATAATAGGATCGAGCAGATGATCCATTTATGTTTATATAGATCAATGACATAATACAAATCATTTGTGGTTAAGAATTAACTAAACTAATTAGTATAAAGTTAATAATTTTTTATATCAATAGTCATGTCATGAATGGTGGTGTAGAGCACCAAGGCATTATTGTGGATTTTGGAATAATGTTTTGGTTCCTCACCTAATCAGGCTAGGATAAATAAGTCTTGGATGAAAAATCCATGCTTGTAATGAAAAGACACCTTCATGTATGCCTACGCCACTTTGGGCAAGTTATGAGCTAAAGTTGGTAGTTGGGAAAAATTGGGTCTTTTTGAGTTTTTGGTTAAGATAGCCTAGGATTAGGTTTTTTTAGTTATTTTTGAATAAGTTGGAACCTTTTCCCAAGTCTTAGAATTTAAAAATTGTGAAAATTAAAAAAGTAATTTTTTTGTGTAAAATTGCTATTTTTAAATTTTTCTAAAAAATTTAGCTTGGTTGAAAAGGATTTGTAACTATTCAAACAATAGTGGATTTTGGAGAAGTTGCAATAAGAGATTTTTCAATTTTGAAGCAATTTTACTAGTTTCTTGTACCTTTTTCATAATGTATGGATTGGTAGGCATGATCAAATAATTGTTTGAAGAAGATTTTTGTCTTAACTTTCCATTGCTTTTGGTTTTATCATTTTATGTGGATTTTTGTTCAACTTATTACATTTTTTATACAAGAGGGTTTGTAGGAAAGCAATTTTGTGCAAGATTCAAATATGGGCCCATAGTTGTGTCTCCCATGGTTGGTTTTTAATGGCCTATTGGGGAATAATAGTTATATGGGTCCTCTTGATGATTCCAAGGTTTCAAGATTGGGCAATGTGTTTTTATATTTTTCCTAACCAACCCTAGGTCAAGTGCCTATGAGGATTTGACCATGTGTGTGTGTTGTTTGGATTATAGCAGGAGAATGAGACTTGTTGGAGAGATGAGTTTTTGGAAGGAATTTGGAGGGAGGTGAATAGACATTCTTGAGTATTGTGTGTGTTTCTATGACCCCACTTTACCATATTTGCTCTGTAAACCAATCCTAATTAGGCGAACCAGGACTGTATTGCTTAGTGAAAAAAAGGGACTACTATAGTAGAACTAAGTCCTAGTTCTTTAGCATTGGATATAACTCTAAAAAGGGTATCTAGAACCCTAATTTTTTTAAAGGTTTATATAGGGCTTTTGGAAGTCAGACACAAAAAATCCCTTAAGGAGGCCTAATAGGGCTACTAGGTGAATTTCAGTTTGATACATTGTGGAAGTGTAGGGATCAAACTAATGATATATTTTGTGTTATTTGGATGCCCTAAGTCCATTTCATGCCTTGGAACCATTGGAGAAAACCATTTTTATGTTTTCATCATATTGACCTAGTTGTGGGGATTAGGTCCTAAAGCCATAATTTGGATGAATTTGATCCCTAGACCATGGGTGCTTGAAGAAGTTGGTAGTATTTTTTTCTTAAGCATTTGGAGGATTTGAGCTGGTTATGACCTTGTGATAAGTTTGGGGATTTGGTAACTTGTTGATTTGGTGTTAGAGTCGCAAAACCCATTTACACAGTTCTAGTTGTGCACTCTTCATCAAGTGTACATGAGACATGTCCTCTTGTGACATGCTTTTTGGATTTGTGTCTTTTGAAATAATACTTACACCCAACTAAAAAACCAAGAGAAGTATCAAAATCAATAAATGCATTTCCCTTTGGTGTTCAATAACTTTAAATATAAAGAGCAGTGATTACTAATAATTTTTTTTTGAAAATAGAAAAGACATTCATAGTCAAATCTATAAGAAATATAATCACCTTCAACATCTCTTTATATTTCCCTCAATAAGTTAATAGAAAAGCTTCTCTTTATGTATATGTATTTGCATATATGCATACATACACACACATATAAAACAATCTTAACCAAATCATAATATAATAAAACTCACTCAACCCATGCTAAGTGACTTATCTCAAAATCTTGCACACAAATAATGCAGACTAGGAAAATGGGCAGAGTTTGCAAGAAATTTCACAAAAACATATCATAGCAAATATTTTTAGAAAGAAACAAGCCCTAACCTAGTTAAATGGTTCTAATTATTGATTAGCTTAGTTGATTACCAATTCCTATAGAACTATCATCAAATTAGGTAAAATAAAATGAACAATTAGTTGTTCCCAGCTAGCAGGATCAAATATGGTTTTCCAAAGTGATAAAATTTCATATGCCAATATATTTGTGTGTGTGTGTGTGTGTGTGTGTGTGTGTGTGTGTGTGTGTGCGCGTGTGTGTCTCTATGTATGTATGTATGTATGTATGTGTTGGGAAGAATAGTTCACCAAGATAATTGAGAGGGGGGAGGGCTGAATTAGTTATCCAACAATTAAAACATTTTATCTTTCTTAAATAAACCATTCAACCAAAGTAAAAAAAAAAAACATACAAAGATGTACATAGGCAATTACACTAGATTTATTGACTGGGGAAACCCTTGATCAAAGGGAAAACCCCGATGGGAATGATGCCCACAAGATGATGTACTAATATAAATATTCTTTGTTATAGGATGGACCCTATTAGGAGTCTATTACAATATTTAGTACATATGAGTCCGTGTTAGGAGAATTGGAATCCATGTTAGGAGATTCTAACCATGTTAGGAGTTGTGCCAACCCTGTTAGGAGTTGTAGTACAATGTATGCAAGATGAGCCCACTACCCAAACATGCAATTTCAACTACAAGAAGAGCTCACTACTCAAACAAGTAATTTATTGTTATGTTCTTCTTTCTTTTTTTCTATCAAGTGAACCAATCACTTTTAGACATTTAGACCAAGTCACAAACCTTGGGTCCAAATATCAAAACTTGGATCACTCAGTAAAACCTCAGCAATGAATTTTCCTTCACTTTCGCATTGCTCTGCTTAACCTCACATTCCTCTCTTACTATTTCTTATCATTAATCATAAAACCATGCCATGATAAAGGAAAATTTTATTCCTTTATATGAAGTCCATAAAAAAATTCCCTGAGTTAGCTATTAGACCTTCTCAATTAATTATTATAGGACCACATTAGGAACTCGTTACACTTAGCGATAACATTAATCCACTACCTTGCAACTTATATAACTTTTTGTATAGGAAATATTATGTCAAGAAATCTTAGCCACATCATCACCAGTGTGTCTTATTTATGTCCTCAACCTCAATTCTCAAAATAACAATTCTACTAAGAGATATAACAAGTTTACCATAACATGCCTCTATAAAATCTATCTTAGAATAGACATCACCAAAACTTACATAACTTCTTGCAAACTTATCATTTCTTCTTCCAACATTAACTACATATACCAGATACATATAGAAGTATCTCCCATAAGCTTAGATAGTTAGAATACACAACTAGCTATTCGTATCAACTTTATCTTTCTTCTATTCTTCTGTCAGATACCATAGAAAAATTCTACGTTGACATCAATGACAAACTCAGTCATGAATGTAACATATAATCATAGTAACTTAACTACAATACTCCCCCATAGGAATATCATTAGCATTCATGCTTTCAACAATATCACTACAATATTTCCCTTTAGCATTGATGGCAACATAGATGAAAAATATCTAGTTCCAAGAATACCAACAAAAGATTGTTCAACTTTCTTTTCAAATCCTCTTCATCAATCATTCTCCCCCAGTGGTATACTTTAATGTGCTTTCTGTCAAACTGTCATGCTATACATGCTATTTTTCCAAGTTTTTCTTCATGCCAAACATCTCCCCCATTGACATCAATGTCAAAGGTTTCATCAACCAATTCTAGTGCATCAAACTCTACAACAACTGATTCTTGCTTAGCTCAAGTGTCAAAAGACACTGTTCAAAACAATCATCAAACAAGTGTCCTAGATGACTCTGCCCATCATAGATACTCCCCAATACAAAAAGCATCAAAATTTAGTCTAGACAATAATGGTGCTCTGTTACACTATACTAATGCACTTTTACATCTTCTACTCTCATGTAGGAAGGGGCATAACCCCAAGCATACCTTGCAAATACTCAAAAGCCTCTTTGGGAAGAGGCTTAGTGAATATATCTACAATTTGCTCTTTAGTGGTCACATACTCCAATCTTATTTCTTTTTCTACAACTTTTTCTCTCAACATATGATACTTAATAGAAATGTGCTTTGTCTTCAAATGCAACACTATATTTTTAGACATATTTACTGTGCTTGTGTTGTCACAATGTATAACAACAAGTTCATTGATTTCTATCATTATATCCTTCAACATCTGCTTCCTCCAAATAACTAAATTGTAATTTTTTGTTGTTGCAATATATTTTTCTTCTACTATACTTTGTGATGTATAATCATACTTCTTGCTTAGCCAAGAAACCAATCTTCCTCCAAGAAAGAAGGTTCCACCACTAGAGCTTTTCCTATCATCCATACTACCTACACAATCTGCATTAGTATAAGCACTTAGAGTAAAATCAATAGATCTATCATACCACAGTCTAAACTTAGATTTTCCCTTTAGATATCTAAATATCCTTTTAACTACTACGTAATGTACTTCTCTAGGATTAGCTTGGAATCTTGCAACAATTCCAACTATATTTGATATATCTAGCCTTGTGTAAGTCAGGTATTGCAATCCTCCAATTATAGATCTATACTTCTTCTACTCAATAGTAGATGTCTCATCCTTTGTATATAACTTATGTCCAGTTACCATAGGTGTTCCAATGAATTTGCATGTTTCCAAACCAAACCTTTTTAGTAAATCCTTCAAGTACTTAGTTTGAGAAATAAAAATTTCTTCTTTATTCTATACAATCTGCTATCTTAGAAAGTATTTCATTTCTCCTATCATACTCATCTCAAATTCTTCTTCATCTCTTCAAAAAATTTCTTACTTTCCTTATCATTTCCTCCAAATATGATATCATCAACAAATATTACCAAAATCATCAAACCATCATTAATTTCTTTCCAATATAGATTACTATCTACCATACCTTTGCTATATTCAAGCTTTGTCAAATGCTTTTCTAACCTTGAATATCAGGTTTTGTGTGCTTACTTCAAGCCATACAATGCTTTCTTTAGTTTTCATAATATGTCCTTATCATCTGTAAAAGGACATCCTTCAAGCTCCTCAATATACACTTCTTCTTCAAGTTCTCCATTCAAAAATGCCAATTTGACATCCATCTGATACACTTTGAATTTTTTATGTGCTGCATAGGCTAAGAATAATCTTACTACTTCTATTCTAGCCACTAGAGCATAAGTCTCATTATAATCTATTCCTTCTTTCTGTGAGTAACATTTACATACCAATCTTTTTTTTTTTTCTAACAACTTCACCTTGCTCATTCATCTTGTTTTTTAATACCCATTTAGTTCCTATCACATTCTTTTCTACTAGTCTAGGGACCAATTCCCATGTCTCATTCTTTACTATTTAATCCAATTCCTATTTCATAGCTTGTTTCCAATAATCATCTTTACAAGCTTCATCTGCATTCTTAGGTTCAACTTGAGATATCAAGCATAGTTCTTCATTGATTCTACTTCTTTTTGTCATGCCTTTTTCTTTTCTTCCAATGATTAACTCAGATGGGTGATTCTTTATCATGTTCATTCCTGAAGTAGGAGTTGCTATCTCATCTTTTGTCTCTATTGAAGGTTCTGAGCTTTGTTTCTATCTTATCTCCCCTTCATTCTACAAATAATTGTTAGTCTCAAGAAATATTTCATCATTCCTTGGCTTGGTAACAACATCATCATTTGAATTGTAATCAACTATTCTCTCTTGTATCCTGAATTTCTCATCAATTCTTACATTTGCACTTTCCATAATAGTCTTAGTTCTCAAATTATAACATTTATAAGCCTTTCTTTTCAATGAATAACCAAGAAACATACCTTCATCACTTCTAGCATCAAACTTACCAATATCATCATCTCTTTTGATATAACATTTACTCCCAAAAATTCTAAAATATTTAACTATAGGTGAGTGACCAAACCACAATTCATAAGGGGTCTTGTTTGTGTCTTTCCTGACTTGTACTCTATTCATAGTGTAGACCATTTTATTCATAGGTTCTCTCCAAATCATCTTGGATACATCATTCTTAGCTAACATAGCTCTTTCTACTTCTATAACTAATCTATTCCTTCTCTCTACAAATCCATTTTGTTCAAGGGTTCTCTGAGCTGATGACTGTCTTTTGATTCCATTTTCTTCACAAAACATGTTAAAATCATTTGAATTAAATTCTCCTCCTCTATTTGATCTTAAACATTTAACCTTTATACCAGATTCATTCTCAACTCTATTCTTGAATATCTTAACCTTATCAAATACCTCAAATTTCTCTTTAAGAAATGCAACCCACATCATTCTAGAAAAGTCATCAACTAGAATCATAAAATTCCTTTCACCATAGAATCCTTTAGTCTTTGTAGAACCATTGAGATCTTTGTGTACAATCTCCAACTTTGCTATAATGGTAAACTTCTTGCAAGGAAAAGAAGTTATGTTATGCTTTGCCAACACAAGTTCCTTGAAAATTGTGTTAGTAGGCATTACAATCTTTGGAAAATCTCTTACTACAAACATACTACTAGTTTTTACAATATTTTCAAAGTTTATATGACAAAATCTCTTATGCCATAACCAAATATCATTTACCTTTGGAACTAAACATGTAATTTTAGTAGGATTCAACTGAACTAAATTACGTCTAGTTTAGGTTCCTATTCCAATTACCTTTCCATTTTTGTATCTGATCATGCATGTCATCTTTGTGAACTCTAACTGATAACCTTTGTCCACTAGTTGTCCAACACTCAAAAGATTGTGCTTCAAACCATCAACAAAATATACATCTTCAATGTTAGTTTTACCATCAAGAGTTCCAACTCTAACAATGCCTCCATCCTAACTTTTGAAGTTTACAAACTTTTTCATATCACCAGTCATATGATGTGAACAACCACTATCAATTATCTAATAAAATTAATTTTCAACCTATGACACCAAAGCTACTTTCTCTGGACTTTCTTCTTTAATTGCCACAAATCCTATTTCATCATCACTAGCACTTATTGCTTGATCATCAAAATCATTTTCTTCATTTTCATACAAACACTCTCTATCTTTTCTAGGTTTTTAATTTCCTTTATACTTTTTCTCTCTTTTAGGACAGTTAGATGCATAATGACCATATTCATCACAAGTCCAACACTTAAATATTTTCTAACTTCCTTTTTCTCTTCTTACCAGAAGGGCTACTCCTTCTTCAATCTTTCTATGTTCCTCATATCTACTACTGCTAGTAAAATCTCCTCTAGCACTTTTTTTTATCAATAAACTAGGTCAAATATTTGAGGCACTAAAAGTTGTCTCTATTCTAGTCAATTCTCTAAACTTTCTAAGCTCATTCTCAAATGCTTCAAGTCTTCCAAGCAATGTCTCCTTTGTGAAATATTTGGTACAAGATATCAACAACTGTATCATTTGAACTACTGGCTTAAATGGTGGTGTTAAGATCTTCAATATCTTCCATATAACCTCATTATCTTCTTTGGTTCCTCCTTGAGATCTAATACCTTTAGTAATTTTTGATATTCTACCTACATATGTTCTTACAGATTCATCTTCCATCATCTTAGCATCTTGAAATGCACAAATCCAACTTTGTAGCCTACAATTTCTTAGAATGTTCATCACCTTCAAAACTATTTTCCAAAGCTTTCCAAATCAAATGTGAAGTAGCATGTGATTTTACCTAATTTTAATCAATTTCAAGAAGCACAATCAATAGAGCTTCTCTAGCTCTCATGTCACACATAAAAGGATCTCTTTCTTCTTCGATGCAAGTTTCCAAATCATTTTCAGCAATGATCATTTTTGTTGTTTTTGTCAAGATTTAATATCCCAAACCTATACATCATAGATGTCTCTTTATTTTTTCTTTCCAACTATCATAATTTTTTCCATCAAACTTCTTTCCTAAACATGCTCGCCATGGATCTCCCAAATTTGTTAAACTTTATCTTTAAGGACCTGATGCTCCAATACCAATTGTTAGAAACAATAGTCTGCCAAGATAACTAAGAGGGGGGGTGAATCAATTATACAAAAATTAAACATTTATCTTCCTTAAATAAACTTAACCATTCAACCAAAGTAAAAAAACAACCATACAAAGATGCACATAGACAATTACACCAGATTTGTTGACTAGGGAAACCATTGATCAAATGGAAAACCTCAGTGGGAATGATGCCCACAAGATGATGTACTAATATAAATATTCCTTGTTAGAGGATGGACCCTATTAGTAGTCTATTACAACATTTAGTACATATGAGTCCCTATTAGAAGACTTTAAATCCCTGTTAGGAGTTGTAGTACAATGTATGCAAGATGAGCCCACTATGCAAACATGCAATTTCAACTACATGAAGAGCTCACTACGCAAAAAAGTAATTTACTATTATGTTCTTCTTTCCTTTGTTTTTCAACCTAAATGAATCACTATCAAACTTTATATACTAGGTCACAAACCTAAAATCCAAATATCAGAACTCAAATCACTTAGCAAAACCTTGACAATGAAGTTTCCTTTACTTTTGCACTGCTCTTCTTAACTTCACATTCTACTCTTACTACATCTTATCATTAATCATAAAACCATGCCATGATAAAGGAAAATGTCCTTCATTTATACCAAGTCCATAAAACAATTCCCTGAGTTAGTTGTTAGACCTTCTCAATTAATTATTAGAGGACCAGATTAGGAACATGTTACACTTAGCGATAACATTAATCTTCTACCTTGCAACTTGAATAACTTTCCTTATAATAAATATTATGTCGAGATATCTTAGCCACATCATCACCAATGTTTCTTCTTCATGTCCTCAACCTTGATTCTTAGAATAACAATTTTGCTAAGAGATATAACAATTTCACCAAAACATGCCTCTATAAACTCTATCTTAGAACAAACATCACAAAAACTTACATAACTTCTTCCAAGCTTATCATTTCTTCTTCTAACATTAATGACATATGCCAAATACTCGAAAGTATCTAATAATTATAGTAACATAACTACAATACTCCCTCATAGGAATATCATCAACATTCATGCTTTCAACAATCTCATAATGGTATATATGTATATATGTATGTATATATGTATGTATGCATGTATGTATATATGTATGTATATGTATATCTACATACATACACACACATATGTGTTTATCTATGTATGTATGTATGTATGTATATAAAGAGATCTTGTGGATTGTGGAAATCATTGGAAATCTAGGATTTTGTTGCCGTGCCCTTGTGATTGTTGCATTTCATTATCATTCCCTTGTGATCTTTGCATCTCATTGTCATGCCCTTGTGATCTCTATATATGTATGTATGTATATTCATATATATACATATGTATGTGTATATATACATACACACACATATGTGTACGTCTATGTACGTATGTATGTATACACATACATATACATAAAGAGAAGCTTCTCTAATCACCTATTGAGGGAAATATAAAGAGATACTTGTTTAGAAGGAAAAGAAAAGAAAATTTTCATAAGAAACTCTTCTCCCTTGAAGGAAATCACAAAGCAAGGTCACAAAGATCAAAAGGTCACATCATAGAAATGAAGTCATAGAGTAAGGGAATGACAATGAATCCTACAGATCACAAGGGCATGACAATGAAATCCAACAATCACATGGGTATGGCAATGAAATATTAGATCTCCACTAATATCCACCAAGGGCATGACAATGAAATGTAGAGATCATAAGGGCATGGAAATGAAATGTAGTGATCAAAAGGGCACAACAATGAAATCTCCACCAATGTTCATATGTTAGAGCCCTCCACATTGTTCGGAGCTCTCCACCCTCTTTCACATGTAGCTCTCCATATTTAATCAAAACAAATGGGGAACAATTTATGTCATTTTTTTAATATATACTCATGTGGGCATCGCAAATGTGACACAAATTTTGATATTGCAACAACGTTGAGGACAATTGCAAAGAAAAATATGAGAATCCACAAATTACCTTGTCATTACAATTTGACCCCAAATGTTGTAGTGTTAAGTATTTTTGAGAATTTTAGTTTGAAGATAGAAAACTTGTGGTTGAGGTTCCCATTATTGAAAGGCAATTATCTGATCTTGTGATTAAGAGCAGAGGAAGCAGAAAGAATATTTATAATTAGATGAAGGCTTGCAACACGTATGATTCATTTGATGCCTATAGTTGTACTAGAAATAGAAGAGCTAATATTTCTGATGATATAGTTGGTTGTAGCAGTAAGTTTGGACAAACTTCTAGGACAATTGATGAAGAGGTGTTGTGGATTAAGAATGTGCATGGGATTTATGTTTTGAATTTTTTTAGATGTTAATAAGTCCTTATGGAAAAAAAAAAAATTTGAAACCTTGGGTGTCTACTATAGGTGCACCCTAGGGCTATTGACAATCTTGCATCCTTGGGCTATATTACTTTGATCAAGATTCCTCTTCTCCTCTATATAGGAAACTTTGTGATCCTACGGTTTCTCATGACCCTAATCCTTTTATAGAGCATGACTCTTCTCATTCATCTCATGATGAGGATGATAGTTTAAGGGTTCCTCCTAAACAATTTCATAAGATTTCTATTGAGATTGATAAAATGCATGGTTTAGTTCTTCAAGAGAATCACAATACCGACACTATGGCCTCTTTTTATGCTCTTAAGAAAGTGATCTCTAATGATGGACATTGATCTTTTACATGGTCTTACTCACATTGTCCACACTAATGTTAAGCCTTTAGCTCAAGCTGCATCTGAAATAGGAATGGCTTCACATATCACTAGTGTTGAACCTACCTTGTCTCTTTCCAAACCTATCTCTAACATTCCTTCTTATGTGCTCCTATTGTGACTACTTATATTTGACCATTTAATCCTCCTATTAGTAGTCTTACTATTTCTTCTCTACTTGTGAGTGTTCTTCCTAATTCATTTGATATCTCACAACCTTCATGCAATAGTGTTCCTTAGACTTATCCTAATCCTCCTACTATGGTCTCTAATGTCCCACCTGTAGCACCTTCTATTCTAGCTAATTTTTATACTCTTCCTAGTGTTTTGAATGTGTCAATGCCACCTATTTCCTCTATTGATTCCATTATCATTAGTAATGCTCAAATTATTTCTTCCTTGTAACAAAAACTTGCTTCCCTTACTCAATCCAATTTTATATTCCTACATGTGATATGGGTAGTCCTACACAAAAATAATGCAGACTAGGAAAAATGGGTAAAGTTCACAAGAAATTTTAGAAAAATATATCATAGTAGATATTTTTAGAAAGAAAAAAGTCGTAACCTAGCTAAATTGGTCTAGTTGTTGATTAGCTAGGTTGATTACAAATTCATGTAGAACTATCATCAGATTAGGTACAGTAAAATGAACAATCAACTGTTCCCACCTAGCAGGATCAAATACAATTTTCCAAGGCGATAAAATTGTATATGCAGATGCATCACTTGCATGCTAGGCATGAAGCACATTCCCCAATTTATAACAAATGGTTGGATACAAAGGCTCCATATTATGGCCCAACAATGGAAGCCAAGCATGTAACCATGCATGTATTGACACACTCTCCATGTGAGGATCCCAAGTATCTACTGGTGCCATTAATTTGGGCATCACTATATGATCCAGAATGTTATGAAGTACTAAATCCTATAGTAACTTCTCCCATGTCTCCAAAAAATGTAGCATAGGTTCAAGGTCCCTTAGCTCCCAAGAATTTGTAGTAGCTATTCTTACTACAGGAAGAATAACTTTAGTGAAGAGTTAAGTGTCAGGAGTTGAAGAAGCAATTTCTACTTCTGTGTAAATGTGATAATAATGAGGTTCATTTCCTTGCAGAAGCATATGCCACAATGGCATTACCTCTGAACCATGCAAAAGATGTAGATGTATGTACACATGTGTGTATGTTCATATGTATGTATTTATGTATGTATGTATATATGTATGTATATATGTATGTATATATGTATATGTATATGTACATATGTATGTATGTATGTATGTATGTGTGTGTATGTATATACATATATATATACAAACTAGGAAAAATGGGTAGAGTTAATGTCATTGTTAATGGGCATTATATTTCCCCTACATACATTCTATATATATATATATATATAGTCAATTAACTCTACATTATTTGTGGGCATGATTTTGAGGTAAGTCACTTAGCACGGCCTGAGTGAGTTTTTTTTTTTTTTTTTTGGATTCTAGAATATGTATGTAGCTAGATCAATTTTTTTGTTGTACTAAGATGTAATAAGAACCTTAAAAAAGATCTCTCTCTATATATATACATACATACATACATATGTATGTATATATGTATGTGTGTATGTGTGTACATATGTATGTATGTATATACATACATATACATATGTATATGTATATACATATGTGTGTGTGTGTGTGTGTGTGTGTGTATAAATACATACACACACATATGTATGTGTCTGTGTATATAAATAGAGATATTTTGGCACAATAGAAATAACAATAAAACTCACTCAACACTTAGCATGGCCATAGATGTGATGGCAACGCCTATTGGTAATTAGATTTTAGAATATGTATGCAGTTGGATCAACTATATTTGATCCTGCTAGCTAGGAATAGTTGATTGTTCATTTTTGTCATGCCCAAATTTTACAAGGCAAAACACAACTACATTTTTTTTCGAAAGGTAATTAGGTTATCTTACACTAGTCAAGTTATGGTTAAGGTTTATGAATAAAAAGGCTAACAAGATACATAAACACATGATCATACTAGTTCCACATTTTAGTCCTAACTCAACACTCTTAAAAGAATTTCTCAAATTGAAGGCGATGCCTTCTTGTTTAAGTTAAAATGAATAACATTATTCCACATGCCTTACTTATCAAATTAACACACACACACTAGCATGCTTTGTAACAAAAACTTGGTCAAATCCTATTCCGATAATAATGTTACCACAAGGGCATACACAACTTTGGATGAGATCAATATACCACTTGCTAGGACACAATAGATCTAAGTTGAATTAATAAAGCAATAACATTTCAATTCGATATGGTGGTTGTATAGATGGCTCATTGGATTGTAAAAGTACTTTCTAATATGTTTCGAGTTACTTGCAACATTCTAAGAAATTCAAAACCATATAGGTGAGATAATAGATAACTTACTGACATGAAATCTTGTATTCAAACTAATAACCTAAAGGTGATCTAAAGACGTAGTGGTCATTCTCGATGGGTACTCAAATAACAAGAGGAACAATATTGAACCCATATGGATTGGTATAACCATAGGATTCATTGCATTCTAATAATGTTAAGATCTGAATATGGAACACATTTTACAAAATTTTGTAATAGATTAAATAGTAAAAAAAAACAAATATGAATCCTCAAAACATCAAAACCTCCATGTATATATATGCACTATATTATACATTACCTATAATATACTAAGTTCATTGATTGTAGGTTATGAAATAAATTAATTGTATAATATAATACATTATATATATATATATATATATATAAAATAAATTTCAACAAACTTTAAGTACTTTAACTATAATACTAAAATAGTTAATTAAATAATTTATAACAATTTCCCTAAGCCATTAACCAAATACATTAATACAAATACTCCTTACCAAATTATTTAATTTACCTATCATTAAAATGCTACCTAATTCATAATAAACAACAGAATGAATCTACTAGCCATTCCCTTTTACTACTTACTAACACTATACTACTATCTAATACTACTCACTTTCCTAACTCCTAATGTAATTCTCATAGCCCTATAAATCACATACTAAGGGGCATGTGAGTGATATGATGGGAAGGTTGACCCATGTCCTTGGGTGGCCCCTTTGTGGCACCTTGGGAGGAGAGAAGAGGGGAATGGTGGGAATTCATGTGATTCCCCCTCGTTTTGAATAAATTCGCATGCCCTTTAGGCTTGGGTGGCAACCTATACCAATTATTTAATTTTTGACCATCTCCTCTATTGCATTAGGATGAGGCACTTGGGAAGAAGAGAATATGTGGGGTGGGAATCACCGACCAAAAGGGGTCCCATCACATATTTAATACTTTGTGATAGTTTTTCTTTTTTTTAAAGTTCAATTTTGTATAGAGGTTGGTCAATTTACTTGAGAACTTATCTAATTTAAGACTTATAAAAAAACATTATCATATTGTTATCTATCTAGATGATGATGACTTAGGTACTTATATATATATATATATATATATATATATAAACATGTTGATGTGGCCCAAGGGTCATGTGAATCATAAGGAGTGGTCTCATATATCTATTTGTTTTCTAAGTGATATCATAGGATATAGGACTTTAGGGTTTCCATATTTTATTGACTTACTTATGTAAGAAGATTCTAGAGTATATTCTATCTAAATATTTTATTGGATTTTAATAGGCAAAGGATTATTTTTCCTATTTTCCATACAAATCTAGAGAGTGAAAATGCATGTACAGGCATACTTCACTATGGGTTAAAAGCATTCTTTCTTTCTTCTCATTTTAGGAGGCTATGATTATGTGTTTGATGATGGTTACTCTATTCCCTTTTAATTTTAGATTTGGTATTATTCCTTGGCATCCATCTAACCTATAAGATTATTAATACTTACCACCTCAAAAGTTTAACACACAAGATTATTTTGCACAATATCAAAGATATGTTCCAAATGATAAATAACCTCATATATCGAATTGCTTATTAACTAGAATATAGTGAAATATTTATCATGCATGCATGTCACTATTGTAACATAGGAAATTTTATTTCTATTTCATCAAAATAATGAAATCCCTTAATTTTAAATTGAATAACTGTTACAATGTTTCTCTTGCATAAGAAATCTATAAAGTTTAACTATTGATTGATACATAAATCTGCATGAGGAGGAGTAACTAAATTACATAACTTCAACATAGACTTCACAACAATGGATATTCCTTTACACATGAACTATTTCTTTCCTTCTTAAACATATATGAATATGATATCATCACCCCCTACAATGCCATTTATATGCATAACATCCAATCTTAGCTTACACATTCATGTTAATACACAATAGGATGTAAATTCCTCTCACAATACATAAAACCACAACGAATATTTTTCCATCACAATACATTACAAATTGACATGAAGGAAGACTACTTCTTTCAAATAAATTACATATCTTATGCTTTTTCTATGCAAGGGAGAACCCCTAATTTCTTCATGGGTCCAATGAGCACAAAACTTGCAACCACATAAAAAAAAAATAACAAGGACCATGGGTACTCTTCACCCAACCATAGGCCTCCAAAGAGATCACCCCCAAGCTAGGGGAAAAAGGCTCAAACCAGGTTTCATATATAGTCTTGTGAATGCATATACATTACATTTAAATACTTGAACAATTTCATCCCAAGGATATTTCACAATGGTTCACCGATGGAACCATAAACATAGGGTGAATGTGTGCTTTTCAAATGGAGACTTGTCATATCAAACAATATTTGAAATAACAATTTTCATGCCCTTTTGGGGCTATCAAAAAGCATAAAATTTCATGCCCTTTGTGGGGCTTTCACAATCATCCTCCAAACACACTACCATCAGTTGTATCTTCCTTGGATCCCAAACTCCATAAACTTCCTTTCTACACCATACTTTCCTTATCACTCCTAGCAAGATATGAATGATTATAGCATACAAGGGAGCTCATACTCCAAGGTTCTTAGATACATGTTCAATCCCAACTAATCCCTTCACATTGGACTTCTCTTATCTTCCCAAAGGGTGAGTGAAGTCCTCACACCTATAAACAACATACATAACAAAAAGGAGAAAACAAGAGAAAATCAAATGCAACAACACATTTCATCTCAACACAAAAATGTCACAATATTCCCACAACATGAATCACCATTCAAACATTTATATGAATACTACATCACAATATGACACCATGAAATCTACATACAATATGAATCTCACACTCTTTCATGTTCATGAATGGAACACCGTTATGAAATTTTGAAGAAAAATACTACATGGTCAAGAAGAAACCAACCTTGAATCCTTTTGCAAAATGGTAATGGATGGTTGTAGAAGAGCTCCCTCTCCAAGCTTCCAAATCCTAAGAGTTTCTAAAGTTAGAGAGTGGGTAGACACTCTACTAGTTTTTCCAAGTCCACTAAAAAGACTCTCCCACTATCTTTTTTGTCAAAAACATCAAGCCACTATTTCTTACACTCTTGTCCCTACTAAAATTGCTACTTTGACTAAGTGGAAAAAGTGGGGGTAAACTCATGGGACAACTCAAATTTCGAGATGGTTTGAAAGTGACTTGTTTGGAGGGTTCCCAAGGTCATCTAAGCCTACTAAAGGTTAAATTTAGACCCCCAAAGCATATTACTATCATGAGACCACTTATTTTTTACTAAAATAACCCCCTTGGACTACTTTTTGATCCCTAAAAGTTATTGGGAAGTTGGAATTCGAATTTCCCTTGATGGAGACTTCTACTAACACTCTACCATAAAGGGGGTTAACTTGGGTACTACATTGGGTTAGGTTTAGGTTAGGGAACTTTTGCCCAGAACTCTAAATGACAAGTCATCAACACATGGACAATACAAATATCAAGTGACACATAAAATAACACATTACATTTATAGTGACTTGTCTCCAACAATACATGAATTCAACTTTTCCACACATATCATTCACATTACAAAATAAAACACATTACAATGAGGTCTGAATCTTTCCATAGATTCAACATTGTTATGTTATGTTTATAGTAGTTTGAGCCTTGATCCCCCAATCAATTCCATGGTCAAATTCATGCACACTAAACTCGAGCAACTATAGTCCAAGAAAATCATGTAAGAAATATGTAATATGTGCAATAAATAATTATCACATTCAACATTTGGGTTTCATACTTCATCATTTCTAATTATCTTACTTTTTCTAATTATTTTCACATAAAATATTCAAAACATTAAAATATAAAGTTCTACTTATCAACATTAAACTTTACTTAACATGATCAAATTGATATCTATCATAGTGACAAAATATTGAATCCATGACTATCGAGTACCTAGGCATGTGAATTATGTCCTAGTGCATATCACAATATATCCTTTAACTCAAATTTCCACTTAAACATTACAAGCATTTCTACAATTCAGTTAAAGCAATTGCAAAAGATTATAATAGACTGAAATCATTAAATATATCATTTGGGTCCTAATGTACAAACATAATTGTGGATCATCAAAATACAAATATTAAAATGGCATAGCCTCATAGTCTCAAAAATGTATCAAAACATTGAATTAGAAGTGTCACAAAGAAAATATGTCATCTATACTAGGGTAGATCAGGTGAGGCCACACAATTTTATTGTACCTAATCTAATGACAGTTCTATGGGAATTTGTAATCAACCTAGATAATTAGAAACTAGACCCATTTAACTAGGTTATGGCTTGTTTCTTTCTAAAAATATCTACTATGATATGTTTTTGTAAAATTTCTTTTAACTCTGCCCATATTTCCTGATCTACCTTATTTGTGTGCAGGATTTTGAGGTAAGTTACTTAGCACCTAAAAAAAGATCTATCTATATATACATGTATGTATGTATGTATGTATATGCGTGTTTGTGTGTATATATGTATCTACGTATGTGTGCCCTTGTGATCACTATATTTTGTTGTCATGCCTTTGTGGTCTCTACATCTTGTTGTTGTACCCTTGTGATATCCGTATATGTATGAATGTATGTGTGTATGTATATACATATGTATATGTATATACATATATATACATATATTTATATATGTGTTTCTATGTATGTATGTATATATATAGACACAAAGATCTTGGCACTACAAAAAAAAAAAAAAAACTCACTCAACACATAACATGGCCACAGATGCGATGAAAATGCCTATTGGTAAGTAAATTCTTCTCTCTCTCTCATTTTTTATGTATTTATTTCACTTGAACTATTATTTCTTAGGGGGTATTTTGTAATTTTTGATTCATTTTATGCAAGACACAGTGAGGATATTCCTGGATGTACCAATGTTAGATGTATGGGAATCACTAAAGAATTGTGATGAATTTCTCTTGAGAAAAGTAGATGGACTTCCCTTTAGAGTAGCAAGAGGTGATAAGGACATTCCAGGTACTTTAAAGATTTGTACTTTCTTAAATATTTTAGTTTTTAATGGGGAATTTAGATGTTGGCAGGGGGGATGAGCTTCGACCTTCACATGGTTGGCCCAGATTAGTATAGAATATTAAACTATTCTCAAAACCAAATAAAGATCAACATTAACCTATGATTGCATGAAAACTAACTATGTGAATCTATTGTTATTCCTCAGACTCATATGTCTTCCTGAATTATCAAAATAAACATAAGAAATATTTTAGAGCTCATTATAACTAGAGAAGTTGGGTTCACTATCCATGATTATCAAATCCATAAAAAGAAGGCATTAACTTCACCTGTTGAGGAGGAATATCTCGAGACCAAAGGTGAAACCATGCCATGACTAATAAATCCATACAAGAAGGCATTAACTTCACCTTCATAACCTCCTTTGGAGACCAAAGGTGGTATGGTGATTATCAATTTTTAATGTCCCTCCCCATTTCCCTCAATTGATCATGAATTCTTATCTGACCATCTTCATCCTCCTCAACAGGACATCTATTGAAAAGAGTTCCCCAACCAAGTGTTCCATAAAACTTAGTGTCCCATGCTGCAATGGCCACACTTCTTCTTTCTCCAATGAAGAAACATGTTACATCTAATAACATCTCATTCTCTTTCTTCCCTAGAGAATTATTTCTAACTTTGAGCCTCTTTGTGATGTCCTTGTGGGGAATATGGGAATAATTATTCAATGATCGCTGCCAATTTATTTTTAATAATTCAGCATGTCATCACAATTATGATGGATAGTCGTCGCTCCTAAAATATTGTTGTCACATACCTATTGCAATTGTGATAGACTATTCTGATAGATAGTCATCTCTCCCACAACACCATTGTCACAAAGTCGTAAAAATTAGGATGAGTGATAGAAAGGTCATATTTGTGATGGTTTACTATCGTAACTATGATGGCATGAAGATGAATTCTTGTTCTTGCCTTCTTCTAAGTTATTATAGCTTTCTCCATCACAATTGTGATGGATGACCTTGTCATCGCAATTTGTGATAGCAAAATTCCAATGCCACTCTGACAGGAGCCAATTCATGGTACTATCACTTGGGCGATGGGTGGTCATCAAAATTGTGATGACCTGCCATCAAAATTCAGGCCCAAATTTTGTAGTGGTTAGTGATTACTAATTCACCTCCCTCCCATCCCCCTCTCATTAAAGATTCATATACTTACAAATACATATTATTTAGTAAGGAATAAAATCCAATAAAATTTCAAGCCTTTGAAGGAAATAAAGGAAATTAAAAGATATATAGTAATGTCATAATTTTTTAGTTGATAGGAGGAAGTTTCTAGAAGGCATGAGGCATGAGCATATGTGTTTTTATTTTATTCCGATAGTTAGAAAAGAGGAAATAGAAGATGTACCTACAAAAGTTCTAGATTTTTTGGCTGAGCTTCAAGATATTGTATCTAACAATGTACTTGATGGGTTGTAACTAGTGAAAAAGATTAGTCACCATATGGACTTGATTCCAATAGCCATTTTTCAAAATAAGAAATTCCATAGAATGACTCTCGTATAGAGTGATGAATTGAAAAAATAAGTGCAAGATTTGTTAGAAAAAGGATTGATGCAAGAAATTTTGAGCCCATGTGTTGTATCAATAATAATAGCAGTAAAGAAAAATGGGGAATGGAAGATGTGCACAAAATCTTAGGATATCAACAAGATTACTATGAAGTATGGAATTTCCTTGCCAAGGATGGATGATACTATGGATTGTTTGAGTAGAGTTGTGTACTTCAAAAAGATAGATCTAAAGAGTGGTTATAGACAAATTAGAATAAGAGAAAGAGATGAGTGGAAGATATCCTTTAAGACAAAGGAGGGATTTTATGAGTGCTCAGTCATGCCTCTTGGACTAACCTATACACTAAACACATTCATGTCACTAATGAATGAGGTATTGAAATAATTTCTAGCCAAGTTTTTCATTATTTATTTGGATGATATTTTGATATTAAGTAAGACATAGGAAGAGCATATGATTCATATTCATTGATTATATGAGATGTTAAGGTAAGAGAAGTTTATTAATATGAATATGTATAATTTTGTGAAGGATTTATTGTATCTAGGATTCATAGTTTTAGTAGATAGTCCTTAAAATGAACCCATATAAGGTCAAGGATATTCTCAAGTAGCTTACTCCAAGGAGTGTTATTGAGTAATATATTCTCATAAGCTGGTTGTCTTTAAAAAATATTATAAGAAAGTTTAGTAGTATCTATAGATCCTTGAATGTTCAATAATTAGAGGGGATTGAAAAGATCATTGGTGAAGAAGATTTATTGTCAAAGAGGGATATTTTTGTTAAAAGAATATTTTCAATCATTGTTTTTTCATTGATGTCAAACTTGCTATTTGTAGGAATGACATTTTCTTATAAGATCCAAGTAGTATCACTTAGTTGATTGATGAAGAGTATTTAATCAACAAGATGTAACAAGAGCACCTAAGGGAAAGGTTGAGTTATGATGTTGTAATGAAGTGTAAGGATCAGTTAAGCCAATGGTTAAATGACGTATTGATAACATACTCAAAGATATAGAGGTTGGCCACACTTAGAAACATTGGAGGAATAAGTTGTAACAAGGTTGATTGCAAAGCTTAAACTAAGTTCATTAGTGGCTGCCGAGCAAGCTAGTTGAAGCTAAGAAAAATCTCATTTGGAGCTGAGGAAAAGGAAAATCTAGTGTGTGTCAAGTGAAGTTCAAGTGCTGAGAAAAGTAATAGGGGCTAAGCATAAGAAAATCTTAGTAGGTACTGACTGAACTTTAGGTGTCGAGCATCAATAAAATATAGTTGATGCAGAGTAACATAGTATGTGTTGAGCACCAATATTTCAATAGTGTCAAGTTGTTGCATTATTGGAAATGTCAAAGATTCACCAAATCTGAGCTAGCATAGTTTTTATCTTGAATTTTGTGAACCAGTTGGAGGATAAGGATGATGAGCTAGTGCCACAAAATTCTATGTAAACCATTTTTGGGCAAATTCAAAAGGATTATTCAAGAAGTTTCTAGAGGGAAAAAAATATGGGTTAGATACAATGAACCATACCTAATCCATATGAATTGAAATTAAAAGATAGAAGGATCGAGCAGGAAAAGGAATTCAAGACTTTTATTTAAGGAGTCACAGACTAAGAAGCAAGAGCTACTATGTCAAATTGTGAAGTTGGTAAAGGGTGTCAAGGAGGAGACATCTAGGTGAAGAAAGAATAGAGTACAGAGACTCTACTTCGATGAGTGGTCAGAGAAAGATGATTGCACTGGTACATTGAGCATGGATACTCAAGTAAACAAAGCTTGAAAGGAGGGCAAGCTAACAAGAGTTGCAAAGACTGAAAGCTAGGCAATGTGAAGAGCTGAAGAGTGATCTGACATCTACAAGTTAAGATGTATGTTGTAATTAGGTCAAAGATTTTCTAATACTCTCTAGCAATTGTATTAGATATGAAAATTCTATGGACTTAGGCTGGATTGATAGCCATTTGTAAATCCTTTAATAGGGTGACATTCCAAGTGAATGTTCTAAAGTCCTCTAACCAAGCCCACTTCTAACAGGGTGGTTAAATCCTCTAACAAGGTCACATTTAAAAATGTGTTGTAAGCCTTTAATAGGGCAGGCCTTTCACAGGGTATCACTTTAGAAGAGTGAGAATGGAGTAGCATGTTACTGGCGGTTTTTTCCAAATTGGGTTTCCACATAAATCACTATGTTATGTGTTGATCTTTTATGTGTTATGCTTGCATGTTGATTTACAATAACTTTCTTAATAGGATTGTTATAAGCTTGGACGAAAGAGTGGTTGAATGGGCTTACTACTATTGATGAAAAGATTTTGAATTGGACATTTGGACCTTGAATAACTAATTCACCCCCCCACCCCCCTCTCATACATTCTAAAGCATTTCTAACAATTGGTATTAGAGCCAATTGCTGATTTAGTTTCAAGGTACTAGAAGTAGGAAGATTAGGTTGTCTAGGAGAGAAGTTCCCAAGCTCAAAAAAGAAATTTTTTTTGCATGGCAGATTCTAATGAAATTGCACCTTGGATCAATAGGTGACTATGCACAAACCTCAATTGGAATAGAACATGTAGATCCAACTGGACCCCTCTCTGCAGGTGATTTGAACAAAAGGAAGGAGCACAATTAGGAAATGTTGGAGATTACCTTTGCACTCAGTTATGCTAAATATGATGACATCAAAGGATGTGACACTACATTCAAGATGTGGAAAGCCCTGTTAGATATCTATGGAGGAGATCAGAATGTTCAGAGAGCAAAGAGGGAAAGCCTCAAAGGAAAGTTTAATGACATGAAAATGGAGGAAGGAGAGAATGTTGCTCAATATGGATCAAGAATAAAAGAAGTGGTAAGTTTAATAACAGTCTAGGTGGTCAATTAGAAGAAGAGATTGTCAATAGCAAATACTTGAGAACCCTACTCCCTATCTATGCTATTAGAGTTTTAGCCATCCAAGAGCTAAGGTGTGTGCAAGGAAACACATTGACTTTTGAAGGAATAGTGGGAAGACTTATTACATTTGAACTGTTCAATTTTGATAACTACAAATCTAAGAACCTTGAATTTTCTTTCAAGGCTAAGCTGGCACAGAAGGACATTGAGAAGGTGACATCAAACAAGAAGAGAAGAAAATTCAAAGGTAAGCTCCCTATCATTTGTTTCAATTGCAATGGAGTAGGTCATATTGCTGCAAGATGTACACAAAAGAAGAACTACAAAGAAGAAAACAAGTACAAGAACAAGAGAGAAGATGATAGCATAGATTACAAAGACAAAGGAAAAAGATATTACATTGTTGAAGAAGATTATGATGAGAATGATGATGAAGTAGTCTATGTGGCCATGAAGGATGAATTAGATGAAGATGAAGCAACAACATTGGTAACCTGTATGAGCAAGAATGACAAGTGGATCATAGATAGTGGATGTTCACATCACATGATAGGAGACAAAAAAAAATTATTACCTTTACTCAATATGATGGAAATAGTGTTAGATTTGGTAATGATGCTCCATGTCAAATCAAAGGGAAAGGTTCTATTAAACTTATAGGGAAAATTTCATGTGATAATGCATACTATGTCGAAGGATTGAACTACAACTTGTTGAGTGTATCACAGTTAGGCAATGTAGCTTGCAAAGTAGAATTTGGAAACAAATCTACCAAAATATATGACACTGATGGAAATCTGATAGGAAAAGGTGAACAAACTAGGAGTAACTTATTTTACCTAGATATGGAAGATGCAACCTGTCTTGTTATTAGACTTAATGATGTGTGGTTGTGGCATAAAGGATTGTGTCATGTTAACTTTGACAATCTGATTAGCATTAGCTAAAAGAAGAAAGTTAGAGGTTTGCCTAAATTGAAGACACCTGAAAATACAATGTGCAAACAATGTCAACTAGGGAAGATGACTAAGTCTAGTTTCAAAAGCAGAATACGTGAAGAATTTACAAGAGGAGGTGAGGAAGAATGTTAATTCATGATACAAAACTAAGGTAGTGAGAAAAGGAAGCATAAGGAAATTTAGATTGGAGATGAAATCATGGTTCATTTTAGGATGCAGATATTTCTAGTGGGAATATATAAGAAGGTGAATATAAATATTTTTAGACTATGCAAAATAATGAAGAAGCATAATTCAAAAAATTCTTATGAAGTAGACTTGCCTAATGAACTCAATATTCCACTAGCATTTAGTATTTTAGATTTGATAAAGTATGATGAAGTGTTGAAGATGAGGTAACATAAGCATAGTGGAATATTCCAATAACTAATTTAGCTAAATAGGAGATTGATGACATGATGGATAGTCACATTAGTGGAAGCACAAAAAATTGACATGTAAATAATATTGAGTCAAATAGAAAGGACAAAATTTTGAATTAATTCATCATGGTTGTCAAAGAAAGGGGTTAAACCTAAGATGTAATAAGATCACTTCCTAAGTTACCTTGGGTGTTTAATCCAGGAGCATCCTAAGTGTAATGGTAATATCACACTCCCAAAAATATTATTTGTTTAGTCCACAAAGCTTATCTCAATGCATGGTTATCTTAGCTAAGTAGAAGTTTATTTATCAAAAAAATAAGATAACTTATCACCATTTCCAAAATGGGGCTATAATGGTCAATTGGGTCAACAAGTGAATAGTTATGGTCTCCAAAGGTTGCACTTCTTAGGATGGAAATATAAGATTCCTTAAAAAACTCATTTGAGATTTGAAATTTATTTGGAGCCCATTCCAATTTACTAAAATATAAATAATAATATCTTAGGGATGGTCAACCTCAAAGTTTAGAGTTAGAATTTATAGAACCTTCTTGCATGGTAAAAAATTCCCTAAATAATGAAGGCTTGTAGGGTTATGTAGGGAAGTTTGAAGGATGTATATAGTGGCTTGTGCTTGCACACTACTGGAGTGAAAATACCCATGTGGATGTACATGTTATTTTTATAAATACTTTAATTCTATTTTATTGGAGATAATAGAAAGCAAGTTTCATGTTCTTGTAATTTGATAGTATTTCTCTATTTGTTTTTGTGTGTTTTTGTTAATAAGGGGAGTACCCTTCATCATATGACATGCCAAAAGTAACTTATGTGATCACTCTAAGAATTTTGATTCATATGATAGTCTATAAAATGGTATACATTTGTCAATTAGTTAGACTCCCAATTTATTTAAGGTTTGATATTCAAAGGGTGTGTTGGGATTTAGTGATCAATAGAGTGATTAGATACTTATGAGATACTTTTCTTATTCTTTATATATTTTGGTGGTTATCCTACTGATGTAACCCCAATATCATTAAACAATAAATATGAATTTGACACAAGAAAAGTGTTTCAGAATAACCAAGCTCTTTATTAAAAATTCTTCTCCAACTCTACCCTCCTCTACAAATGAAAAAACATCTACTTATTATAATTTTGAAAATTGCCATATTTGGGAATTTTTTGGGAAAAATGGAAATTTCCATGTTTGGTAATTTTTAAAACTTATCCTATGAATCCCGATTTTTCCCAAGAAAAGCCTCCAACTAAGGCAAGACGAATTGCTGACTAATCAACGAAATCAAAGATACAATTTTAGATTTATTACAAAAAAAAAATTCTAAAAAAATTGAAAAAAACACTAAATGTCAATTTTGGAGGTCAAGATGAGTTTTCAGGATCCTAGAAAAATGTTAAAATGGCCACCTATCGAGCTAAGCTCATCGACAATCCAAACAACTCCTACTGCAACTAGTTGTAAAATTTTAGTCAAAACCCACATCCGAGTCAAAAGTTATGGGCCCCAGAAGTAAATCTTGACCAAAACCCACATCTGAGTCAACAGCCTTGACCCTCAGATGCCCCTGCATCACCTACTAACCCTAAAATTTTATTTATGCAATGATTATGTAGATTAGATTAAGCAAGTTACTTGATAATAGAAGATCCATTAGTGAATGTTTTCATGATAGTTTTTGGTCTTATTAGGTGGGCGAGTAAGAAACAATCTAGAGTTTCTTTGTGCATAAAAATAAAGTACATAATAGCTACTTGTGCTTGTAAGTAATATATTTTAAGTATATAATCATGTTTAAATATTAGTTTTCATGCAAGGTTGAGTATCATCTACCATGACAATAAATTGGCATTATGTAGTAAAGAAAACACATCTCCATGTCAAAATGAAGAACATTAATATTTAGTTCCATTTTATACATGACATGGTGGAAAATGAGAATTTGAAATTGGAGAAGTTTTATACATTGTTGAATTTTGTAGATGCATAATGAATCCCATGGGTATAGATTGAATAACTCTCAAAGACATGGGCCTAATGACCCCTGATAATTAGAATTTTTCTCATTCTCTCATCAAATGTGTTTAAAAAGTTGAAGAATACTAGAAATAAATGATCTCAACATTTATTTATTTCTTATCATTGACTATCTAATTACTAATATTATGCTAATAAAATTTCTAATTGCATTTCATGTGTATTTGATGATGTCATTCTTGGGAGTGGTGTTTTGAACTAGCATCTTACATGTGAAGTGACATGGGTAAATTTCTACAAGCTAACCAAAGTTATCATTGTTAGTCAACTGAAGTCAAATTATCATTTTTAAAGATGATAAAAACTATGAAAAAGGAGTTAATTTTGAAAATTATACACATAGGTGGAGTTACATGCACATACAAACATTCATGTAGTTTCTATTTTTTTATGCATGCAAGGCCATTACATGTAAAATGGACACCTTGTATGTGATATTTATATGTAACACAATTAATTTTTTATGTAAAGGATAAGATATGGATCTTACACATTCATCTTCAATCTTGCATTTATATAATGAAGAGGATAATGACATGTGACATTATTAAACATATCATTTTGGAAACATTTAATTTATTAGTGATTGAGACTTGGTTGCATCCATTGAGGATCATATTGGCACACACTCATAGGGTTCCCAATCCATGCAAGTGGCTTGCATTCCATATCTATTTTTTTGTATTTCTTAATCTTACACTTTTCTTTGCACTATAGATGATACTTGGTTTCTTATGATGTGCGATGGTGTTGTTGAGTATTCTTTGCACTTTCTTACCTCTTAATATACACACACCTTGTGTATATGTAATAGTAGAGGGTGGTGAATTCTCTAGTGGTCATATCAGTAATGATCCACCTATTGATCCTAAAAAATAATTCAAAGAGGCACTACCTAGTAATAAATCAACTTGTTTGGCTTTTTCTTCATTCATTACTAGGGTTTCAAGTGTCACCTATTATAGTAAGTTCCAACATGGTGAGTGAACTACATCTTTCCCTAAACATTTATACATTTATCCAAATGAATATTTACTACTTTAAGTCCTATGCAAAAAAAAGAGTCTAGATTGAAAATGTCAAAATATTTATTCTGGACATTGTTATTAAAAGGCCACCTACTAGAAAAGTCTTGAAAATTGGCTTTAGAATAAATTTGATATTCAAATTTTATTTTTTAGACTCATTTATAAAGTTTTTTTTTTTCAAATATTAAAACATGCAAAATACTATTGTAATCAATGAATTGTGAAATATTCAAACTTCAATGTTTAGAACTTCTAAATGGACATCTATTGTTGTTAATGATGAAATCTTGACCCTTTGTAACATTAATTTGACTATTGTGAAAAATTTACTCACTCTTATGGGATTTTTATTGGAAGTTTTTCATTGATGATTTTGCTAAAGAGAATGTTGTCCAAATATTCTATACTAGATTTCATTTATGTCAGCATACTAATGTTGATTTATGCTATTATTGCTCCATAATTTCTATGGTTCTAGTTAACATGTGTGTGTGTGCGCGCGCATGCGGGTTTGCAAATATACATTTGGGTTCACAATTTGGATGGTGTATGGTTGACTTGCTATGTGGTAAATATTCAAGTCATGTACAAAATTTATGCACATGCTCTAATTATAGAGTTGAAATTGGTAACAATCTCAATAGGTTAGACATTTATTATACATTTCTTGAAATATTCCTTTAGTTACATCTCATTCTAATTAATTTTGAAAACAAATCATTCTATTATGATTATTGATAGATTTCCCCTTAGTTTCTTCATTGATCTATCATATTATTCTTCTACTCTTCCAAATCCCCTAAAAACTTAGTACATTCACAACTCAAAATCCTAATTATTTTTCTATTTTACATGAAAATAAAACTTCGAGAAAGGTTTGGAACCTAGATTGGCAAGAGGTGTGTTTTCCACTAGTACACATTTTTTCTACTTGAACAAAAGAATAGCTTCACAATATAAACATAACAAAATATCCCTAAAATGGTAATTGATGGATGTTTGCAATTAACTTTATTTTGATGATAAAAATAATATAATTCCAACTTGTATTGCATAGACTTGATGTTTATAGAGAACATGTATCACAATAAGAGACATGCTCTGATAAATTAAACATATAAATGTGTGCTCAAGTTTTCTAGCATTACACACAAATCCATCTAAATTAACTTTCATATTTCAGTTTTTTTATGAGAATCTCTTCAAAGAGGAAATTCAATAGAAATATATACAAGAAATTTTTAAAAAGATAGTTAAACACTACATTCTTAACCATATTGATCATAATTCCAATTAATTTTATACCTTTGTTTTAATAAAATCAAATAATTTTTAATTTTATAATTTCAACATTATTTAATACCGAAAAAATTATTCTTAAATTAAAAATTAGTATTAAGAAATCAATATTCTATAAATTATTATAACTAAATTTCTATCAATCAAATATAATACAATATTAAATATTAAATCATATTATATTATATTACCACAACATATATTCCTTATCATTTCAACTTCAATTCATCCTTAATTGGAAGGCCTTTACTATCTTTCTTATTATATTTATATATAGTAGAATAAATTGAAGATAATAGACAAGGAATAGTGGCTGAAATTATACAAAAAATTGTCTATTAATATAGCCTTAAAAAAAGCATTGCCTTACATATTGGCAACAACAATCTTCAGTCAATAAACTTAACCACGTCTAAACTCTGATCTGTTAACAAGTGACTATTTCATATACAAACCATAAAATAAACTAACCAGTCCTAACTTTCTGAAATATGCCATACAATGCACCTCTATTAATTTTGAGTATCCATAAACTTTAATGTTCACTTTTTAATATACTTTTTGTCTTATGTTATGTTTCATGTGTCGGTTGGTATTGATTAATCAAAGTAGGAATTTTTTTTTTTTAACGAAATTGATAATCTCGATGAAGAATCTTAACTTTATTTTAATAAAAGCACACAATTAACAATGATTGAGAGATCACTTTTAATCACATTCATCTCACGTAAACAAGAGATATTCCTATGTCATGGTGAAAGTTCTATGGGTTGTGTCTTTTTCTCACATCCATTATATCATGTAGAAGACATAAAGAAAAGATATATCTTATGTAATGGTGAGAGTTGTATGTTTCGTATTTGTTAATTTATTATTTAGTTTAATTATTCTTTATAGGATGGAAAGTGTATTGATAAGTGTGTAGAAGTTGTTGTTTTAAAGGTCAGTATCTATAATAATTCGATTTGATTTGATATCTTTGTTTTAAAGAATTAATAATTAGTTTAAAGATTTTTTTAGATTTATATTTAAAATTTCTAATGATGAATATATACCTTATAAGTTTCAAATTGAAATATAAAAGTAATAGAAGTAATAGTGTATAGATAAATATAGACTTAGAATATGAGCAAGAAGAGTCGGGGCTGATATAAGCAAGGGTTTTGAAATCTTTATGAGAGAAAGTGAGAAATCTAAAGATGTCGAGACTTTGATGACAAGGGGTCATGACTTGTGGGAGAATTTTTCAATCATGGGGAAGGACAAGGATAAACTTCTACTAGTTAGCTTTCTAGAAGCTAAGATGGGATGTTTTTTTCTTTTCAAATGCATTTGTCTCTCACAATGATTCTTCATTCGTGAGCTCTTCTCTTAGGTTGACAAAGGGTTTCATTTCTCGAGGTCCTTTTTCAAGAAATGATTGGATTTTTGGTAGGGACCTTGATTCTTCTAAAGGAAAATTATTGAATCATATTATTAAGGTGGGTCTTGTATATTTTCCCTTTGTTGCTTCTTCACATTGTGAATCTACTATTCAGAGTGAACCTTTTTTTTGAAAATTTCAAAATTGGCTTTAGTGTAAAATTTTGCATTAAGCTCTGATACCATTTAAGAATTTGTTTAAGAAAATATATCAATATCTAGAAGCTCAATGAAGAGAATAAGAGATTCAAATATGATATGATCAATTAATGACTAGATTCAATAATTATTAATAATACATCAATAGTGGTTATGAATACAACGTTGAAGTGTCTTCTTATAAAAGAAAGACATGATAATGCAAGGAGATAAGAAATTGATAACCTATCAAACACACTAGATGGAATCACATGTCCATCCAAGGTGGATCATCCTCCATTGTATGATAAAGTATGTTAAGAATTGTGAGGATGATAATGTGACAAGAGCATGACAAAGATGGATCTCACACATAAAGTGTAATGAGATAACAACTATCACCACCTAATGTGGGATTTCTCTACACTATGTATTAAAATAAGATCCAAACTAGTATGCAATGTATTATCCTAAGTAATTTTAATTTAAGTATAATCAAGATTAGTTAATTAATTACACAAACATACCCCTTCCCCCACCTTAGAGGAATGCACTTAAACTCACAAAGCTAGTTAAAAGTGCAAGATGGGTCTTGACTACAAGACTAGTTTACACACCCATGTAAAATATGCAAGTGTCTTAACATTTGATCCTTCATCAATACAAGTATGAAACATTTGATATAGGTGATATATCCATGTCCTCTAGAAACTCTAGTTCATAAGCACTCGTTGAATCAAATCTCCTCAAGATTCTACATGGTCCAAAATTCCTCATCTTTATCTTGTAATATGTCCCAATAAGAAACCTACCCTTCCTCAAATATACATGTTTACGGGAAAATATTCTCAATGAATTAACAATGTAAACTAAATGAGATGAGTACACTAATTAATCAATTTCACACTAAGTCATTCAATACAAAAAAGTGGGGGGGGCTTCCAAATATATCTCAATATAACTCAAGTTAGATTAGAAAAACCCAAATAGAATGAATGGATGCCAATACAAAACACAAATTACATTCTAAGGAAGTACACAAGAAAGTCTTGATTCATGTGATGTTAATTAACATAAAATACACACTGTGAATGTAAATTGAACTATTTGATTAAACAATAATAGTAAGATAGGTCTAGGTACTAAATTTATGTAGTCAACCCAATTAAAATATGAAAATAGGTCTATGCTAAGATATAAAAGCAAGGGAGAAAATTTGAACTTAAATGTGCAAAGAAAAGTTCTTTTTTTCTCCAAAAACCATGGATCTAAAATTATGGCTGGGATTCCAACTACGGATCTATAATTTAAAAAAAACCTAGAAAACCTCAAAAAACCTAGATCTCCAAGTATAGGTCAACCAAAAGAAACTATACCAATAGGTTTACATAATGATGGACATGTTTCAATAGCATACAAATAAAGTTGAACCATTTATTTCTTGTATCCCTCAACTGATAGCTTCTAGATCCAAATTCATAATCATCTTAACCTATTCTTGCATATAAGAAAAATGTTTTTTTTGTTTTGTTAGATGATGGATTACCTTGATTAAGCCCTAGATTGAGGAATAGGTTAACCTATACTAGTATAGGTTGACCAATTTGACCTATACCTAAGGGGTTCCTAAAGTCTTGGAGAAAGTGCGAAAAAAATTGAAATGATCAAATTTCTAGAAGATATGACCAGAAAGGTGATAAAATAACACCTAAAGGGCCATGTTGGAAAATGAGATATGACCTCAGAATTTGAGCAATATTGGAGAGAGAGAGAGAGAGAGAGAGAGAGAGAGAGAGAGAGAGAACTACACGTACTAAAGAGGGCTCAAAGGTCTCAAAATGAAGTTCTTTTAAGATGGTACAATACCATCACTTCAAACCTACCTAAAACTTCTTATGTCTTCTCTTTTTATTTTTCATGTTGTTACACGATTGATTCATCTTCTCTAAATGCTTTCTAACCTCATCATTCAGTGAATGCATAACCTCTACAAATTCATCTCCATATGCACTTGTCGTAACCTTATGATTGGTGTATCTCAATTTCAATACTACTTTAATATTCATGTATATGATTATCTCAAATGATGTCTTCATTGTACTCCTATTTATTAATTTTTTATAGGAAAACTTTTCTTGTGCTAAGAAAAAGCCCTAATTACTAGGAATATCAGCAACTAAAAACCTTAAGAAACTCCCTAAACTTGTATTTATAACCTTAGTCTATCCATCTACCTATGAATTAAATGTCCAAATAAATTTTTTAATTAGTATTCATCATCCTCCAAGTTCTTTGAAAAAGTTTACATATATGCATTACATCTATAATCTTCTTACAAGGTATGAAATGTGTCATCTTGAAAAATCAATCCACTACTAAAAAGATAGAATTATTACCTCTTTGTGTCTTAGGAAAACCAAGTATAGAATACCTACTATTTTCCTCCCAAGGTCTAGTGGTTATTCTCAAAGGTGTATACAATGCCACATTCTTACCACTTCCCTTAACAAATTGAAGAACTCTACAATTCTTAACAAAAAAATTATTACATCTTTAATCCCCCATAATGTCTTTCCTTAACCATATTTTCCCTCATTAAACTCTTAGGTTAACATAAATTAGATCCTCTAAATAACCTACATTCTTGAATGAAATAGTCTAATCATTTGTGTCAACCTATTGCAATAGGTTTTGTGCAAGATTTCTAAGGTTTTAAAAACTGAAGATCATCCTCATACAAGTTCTTTAATTCCTCAAATATAATCACTACAATCCTTGTCTCTGTGAAAAAAATTCTTCTTCTATTTAAAGAATCTATAACCTTATTTAACTTACCACTCCTATGATTCAACACAAATGTGTAACTCTACATTAATTCAACCTATCCTATATGTCTTTGGTTCAACTTACCTTGACTATTAAAATACTCCAATGTTTGATGATTCTTAACCATTTTAGCCCCCCAACCCCCACCCCCCTTTTCTAAAATACCAATGTTGACTAGTCTCATAATATCCAGGTTGGTGGCCATCTCCACATTCTTAACTAATTATTAATTTTCATGCAAGCTTATTAGGAATATGAAAAAATCATTGACTTTTCTCTTTTATTCCTAAGTCTTGAATCTTTTCATATTTTCATGCTATATCCTTATGAAGATTTCAAGCTATGATCTTGTGACTAATCTTCATCATTTGGTCATAGGTGGCCAAGAGAAAACCATGGTTAGAGTTACGAAGTGGCAAAAGCCTTTTGTGTGCATGTTCATGGGGTTAAAATCTAAGATCAGAGTTAAGGTCATAAGCATGCAATAGATGGACATGTGTCATGGTAGGCCAAGTCAAATTTTTCCTTTTTTCATCATTACAGAGGTTAAAATATCTCACTAAATGAGTATTAATCAATTCAATCGATTGCATTCCATCAAAGAGGTCAAATATTTTTAGTCATAACTATGTGAAAAGTCAACATGACATAGTCAATGTTCCTTCACATCATTGTAGAGGATTAAGGATAAACCATGGTCAAACTAACGATGTTGCAAATTGCTCTTGATCACTCAGTTGTAGGAGGTTAGGTCTAACTCAGGGATAAAACTATGATACAACAATTTCTTTCGTCACAGCTTCGCAAGCTTAAATGAAGGAAACTATTTGCAGTTACAACTAGGCAATCATGGTTAAGGGTTGTCTTCGCAGGGTCATAGGCATTTCATGTTACTCAAGGTTCAAGCTGGGATGATGTGAATGGGAATGCTAGCAATTAAGCTCTTAGTGATCATAGGGTCACAAACAGTTGATGCCAACCAAAAGATAAGCTATGACATGGCAAAAACAACTAAGGATTCTTGTTCCCCTGGTTGCTAGTTTTAAATGCTAAGGCATAAATTGACTGAGAAGCAGCAAATGGAGGTAGTCATTGGGTCGCAAGAGTTAAAAGGATAATGGCTAGATAATTTTTGACATAATGATCAAGCATGATATGAAGGGAAGTCATGGTTTCACAAGGCCAAATGGTTAAATTGGAAAGTAGGCTACAAAGCTATGATCAAAAGAAGTTAGTGGGCCAACATAAAGATAATAATTGGATGAGATAGAAAAATACTTCAAGGGCATTAGATCATGTGGCAAGTTTAGATGGTTGACTCCTTTTGACTTAGTAACATGGCTGACTTGGCATGTCGAGAAGCAAAGAAGCTTCTCTTTAATGAAAAGTCAAATCCTTTTGATCACTTGCTACCACTTTTGAGTGTTCTCCATGCTTATTTAATACAATTTCATTCCTCCTATTGCTTGGTTCATTCATCTACCCAATCAATGATAATGGTCATCATTTTTGTCTTCTCAAGGCTTGTAAAGATTAGATTTTTAGCATTTGGATGTGTGCCCTAATTAGATCTTCCCCAAATTTATAGTGATTTTTCTCAACAAATTTAATGGAAGTAGTTGAGATTTGGCTTCTAGTGGAAGTTTTCTTAGTTATGCTTGAATTTATAAAAGTAGGTTGTGTAACCCTTCCAAGGATCGATCTTTTTTCATATAGCAGTTGTATCGTTTTCTTTGCTACTATATTTTCCTTTTTCCTGTGAATGAATATATCTCTTTGTTCTGCCTCATTATCACATTAATATAAGTGCAAAACCTTCTTTCCTTTGTTAGTGTATAATGTCCTTTCTTCAAGCTACATGACTGTATCTATTTGGAGTAAGTTTTGTAACCTTCAAAGGATCAGTCTTTTTTCTCTGATTCTATAGCAATTGTATCATATGCTTTGCTACTATAATTTCATTTTTCCTATGAATGAATATATCTCTCTGTTCTACCTCATTATCACATTAATATAAATGCAAAACCTTCTTTCCTTTATTAGTGTATAATGGCCTTTCTTCAATCTGCATGATTGTATCTATTTGGTCTTGAATAATATAGAGTAAAGTTCCTTTCTTATAGCATCCATTTGGTTCCTAATTTGCATGTGATTATTGAACTAAGGAAAAGTTTGAATCAGTGTATTTTGAGAATGTATTTTTGAATAGTGCATTGTTAGGAAAATATAAGACTAAATAGACTATTTTTGTGTATCAACCCTTTAGATTAGATTAGATAGTTTAATTTTTAGGCATTTCCTTCTCCCTTTTCCTCTCAAGAGTAGTTAGGTGCACCCTAATACTAAGGAAGCTGGTCTTCTCTAGAGACTCAATCTCTAGTTGCAAATTCCCACACTTTTGAGATTATTTCCATGTTACATGAGGTTTCCTTTAGGAAAAAACTTTAGCTGAGGGTGCACACTTTCATGTCAATAGTTTTTTGGCATCCTTGGTGGGACATACAAGTCATCTACTCAAGTCCATTGGAAGCCATTTTCAAATCCATTCATTGATAATTTGGGTGTTATTCCCAATGAAATCAGCCTTTAGAGGTGTTCATCTAACACCATGGTGACTCTATGCATCTATTTAGTTTCATATAGACACACTATTGATATGTAAAGATCATTCTTGATCTTTTTGTGATTTCAAGTTTCTATGAAAATATAGTTTTTATGAAACTCTAACCATGGACCCATTTCGTAGCAACCCTTATTATCCCCCCACCCCCCATATCATGAAAATGCTACTCCCCATCCCTCTTTTTATCAATATCAATTTCATCCATAACCCAGTTATGGCCAGCATACTCAATATGTATATTCTCCACCCACCCTTGTTCCTCCAACCCCAACATCTCCATACAAAGAGCTTAAAGATATTATGTTGGAATTCCAAAAGAATATGGATATCAAGTTTCATGAGAGGACTTAGCAGTTGCAAGTTTTCAAAATCCAAATGGGTGATAACAATAAGCGGTTGTGAGCCAAGGAAAGGTAGCTTGATGAGATGAGGCAGTAGGAGATTGATTTCTAGCAACAAATAGAGGTCCAACAAGGGCAATATGAACAAGACTATTCTTGTTAGGCCTCTCCTCAACAACCAAAGCTCGATTCTCATGCTCTCTTTCACTCTCCAAAGTGGGAGTTTAGAGAATCATAGGTTGAGAAGGATCTTGCAAGAAGATTGGATGCAGATTAGGAGAAGATGAGGCTCAAGCTTGCCCAGTTGCATGTTGTTGAATCACAAGAGCCCCCAAGAAGAAAATATGCCATCCCTAGCTTCAAAAGGCCCCCATCACAAGAGCTTACAACTCCTTAGCTTGATATTGAGTTTTTGCCAAGGGTGGAAGGAAAAGAGACAAATAAAAATGAGGTTGTTTATGTTCTTGAGGAACAAAATTTGGCTTCTAAGTCTAAGATGGAGCCTAAAGACCTACTACAAAAGGAGGAAAAGCTATACCCAATTGTTGTAGCAAGAGGCTTCTAATGATATGATAAAGGAAGAGACCTTGCCACTATTACCTCAAGTTCAAGAGATATTGATTTATTCTTAGGAACCATCACATACTCCAGAGGGAGAGATGAGGTTGCAATAACTAGAGGTAGAGCTTTCAAAGAAGTTTGAGGTAGAGTGTGCAAGGAGGTTAGAGGACCAACAACAAGAGAATGAAGTAGTTCTTGCAAGGGAGTTAACTGTACAAAAGGAATGATGTGAGAAGTAACTACAAGAGAAGTTGTCAAGAATATTATCTACTACAATAAAGACATCAAAGGAGGCACATCTAGTTCTTTCTTCCACACCATAAGAGCCTACACAAGTGCAGGAGGTGCAACCTCTTATTTGCAAGGATTCAAATGGGCTTGAAGAGGAATATATGTTTTAGCCACAACATGAAGAATAACATACACCACCAGCCATACCATCAGGGCTAGCCCCTACTAGACAAGAAGATTCAAAGGTTGCATAGCACAACCAAGTGGTTAAGGATGATTCCTTTGACCTTGCACCATCAAGAGGATGCCCTATAAGGCATCTAGCTATGTAACAATGCAAGTTTCCCCTAGTCATGTTTTTTCCAAAGCATGATGGAGTGTTCCACAAGGAAGAGTAACCAAGTCTTGCTCAATGAGGTAACGTCCCAATGTTGGAAAGCTTCATTGTGTTCAACATTGGGAAAAGGATGCTCCACATAACAATATTCTTGTCATGTTTTCTACTATTTTTAGCTGCCCATGTGCATGGAAGAAGAAATCAATTGGTGAGAAAGGGCAACTAATTCAACAAACTAGTCAATGGGTTTGTTTGATATTTTGTTTGTAAATTCCCGTGTATAGTAGTGTAGGTGTTTTTTTAGTTTTTCTAGCTTTCCAAGAAGTGCACGAGTACAAGATTTTCTCTATGAGATAGACAAGTTTCAAATTTCATAGTTGTAGAGGTTGTAGTATTTCTGGTTATTTGTAGAGTGGGTTTCATTTTTTGTAACTCTATAGCTCAATTGATTGCTTAAGTCCAATACTCCATGCTTAGCAGGGAAGCATCCCCCTTGAGTCACCAAAAATGTTAACTATTTTAACCCCCCCTCCCCCCACCCACCCTTTCTAAAATGCCAACTTTGACCAGTCTCATAATATCTAGTTTGGTGGCCATGTCAATGTTCTTGACTAATTATATATTTCCATGCAATCTTATTAGGAATATGACAAAAATCCTTGACTTTTATCTTTTATTCCTAAGTCTTGAATCTTTTCATATTTTCATGTTATATCCTTATGAACATTTCAAGTTACGACCTTGTCACTACTCTTCATCGCTCAATCGTAGGTGGTCAAGAGAAAACCATGGTTAGAACTACGAAGTGGAAAAATCATCTTGTATGCATATTTGTGGGGTTTAAAACTAAGATTAAAGTTAAGGTCACAAGCATGTGATAGATGGACATATGTCATAGTGGGCCAGGTCAAAGTTTTCCTTTTTGCATCATCAGAGGGGTCAAAATATCTCATCGAATGAGCTTTGATCAATTCAATCAAGTTTATTCCATTCAAGAGCTCAAAGATTTTTAGTTGTGAATATGTGAAATTTCAATAGGCTATAGTCAAAGTTCCTTCATCACATCATCATGGAGAATTAAGGATAAACCATGGGTCAAAGTGGTAATGCTACAAATTTCTCTTGGTCACTTAGTCATAGGAGGTTAGGTCTAAATCAGGGTTAAGACTATGATTTGTAGGGTTAAATGAAGGAAACTATTTGTGGTTGTGACTAGGTGATCATGATTAAGGGTTATTTTCATAGGCTCACAAGCATTTCATGTTAGTCAGGGTTCAAGTTGTGACAGCGCAAGTGTCAATGCTAGTGGTTAAGTTCTCAACAATCATAGGGTCATAGACATTTGATGCCAACCAAGACATAAGTCATGACCTAGTGAAAACAACTAAGGATGCTTATTTGCCTAGTCATTGGTTTTAAATGCTAAGGCATAAATTGACCATGTTGTGAAGAATGGAAGTAGCCACTGGGTTGCAAGAGTTAAGAGGATAATGGATAGATAAGTTGCGATGTAGTGATCAAGAATGACATGAAGGGCATCCATAGTTTTGCAAGGCCGAATGGTTAAATTGGAAAGAAGGTTGTGAATTCATGATCAAAGGCAATTATCGAGTCAACATAAAGATAACAGTTGGATGAGATGCTAAGATAATTCAAGGGTATTGGGCCACATAGCGAGTTCAAATGGTTAACTCCTTCTAATTTGGTGACATGGCTGACTTGGCATGTTGAGAAGAAAATAAGTAGCTCTTTAATGGAAAATCAGATCCTTTTAATCACTTGTAGATACTTTTGAGTGTTCTCCATGCTTATTCAATGCAATTTCATTCCTCTCGCTACCTAGTTCATTCATTTACCCAATCAGTGATAATGGTCACCATTTTTTTCTTCTCAAGACTCACAAAGATCATATTTTTTGCATTTGGATGTGTACCTTGATTAGATCTTCCCCATATTTGCAATGATTGTTCTCATAAAATTAATGGCAGTAGTTGAGCTTTGGCTTCCAGTGGAAGTTTTCTCAATTATGCTTGAACCATAAAAGAAATTTTTGTAACCCTACCAAGGGTTAGTCTTTTTTCTTTGATTCTATAGAAGTTTTATCATATACTCTACTACTATAATTTCCTTTTTCCTATGAATGAATATATCTCTCTATTGTACCTCATTCTCCCATTAATATAAGTTTAAAACCTTCTTGCCTTTGTTAGCATATTGCTTCCATTCTTCAATCTACATGACTCTATCTATTTGGCCTTTAATGATATAGAGTAAAGTCCCTTCCTTATAGCATCCATTTGGTTCCTAATCTGCATGTGATTCTTGAACTAAAGCAAAGGCTGAATTAGTGTATTTTGAGAATGTATTGGTTAATAGTGCATTGTTAGGCAGAGATAATACTAAACAAACTATTTTGGTGTATCACCCCTTTAGGTTAGATTACCTAGTTTGATTTTCATACATCTCCTTCTCCCTTATCCTATCAAGAGTAGTTAGGTGCACTTTTATAGTAAGGAATTTGGCCTTCTCTAGAGACTCAATCTCTAGTTGCAAAGTCTCAAATTTTTGAGATTGTTTTCATGTTACACAAGGTTGCCTTTAGGTAAAAACTTTAGGTGAGGGTTAAAAATTTTGTGTCAACAATGATCATTATAGAAAAATAATCTTTTAGAACTAGGTAATGTCTCCACTTCTTTAAATCTTGAATGATGGAATAACATTTCTCATCATAAGTTGAATACATCCTCTTAACATCATTCAACTTCTCACTAAAATAAGCAATTGGTTTATCTTCTTGACTCAAAACTACTCTAATTACATTCTCACTCAAATCAAAGGGTGAAGATAATATAGATTTTGCAGTTCTATTTTTCTTCAAAAATTAAAAATATCTATCTAATTGATGCATCCACTGAAATTCCTTCATATATCCTCGCATTGTCTTAGTCATAAGACTACAAACTGAATTGAAACTCCTAATAAACATTTTGTAAAAATTAGCCAATCCATGAAATGATGTTATTTCTCCAATATTCTTAGGTTTGGATCACTCCATAACTTATTTAACCTTCTTAGTATTTATCTTCAATCCATCTACTCAGACCACAAATCATTATTACACTATCCCCTCTTTCATGAAAGTATATTTCTTGATATTTATCAACAACTTATTTTCCATTAATATTTTCAATAATAGTCTTAGATATAATAAATTATCATCTGTCTTCTTACCAATTATTATAATTTCATATATATATATATAACTAATCAACAACTTACCACAAAATTACTTCAACAAATCATTCATTAACCTCGTGAAAGTACTAGGTGCACTGGCTAGTCCAAAATCCATCACTAACTACCACTATCAATTATCACTTTGTAAAATTTTCCTTCAGCTTTTCATGTTTTCTTGAACAAACCATTCCTCAACAATGGTTCTTGATCCATTTCCTCATAAAATAAGGTTATTCTTTCCATTAGGCCTTCTACATCCTATGGTTAGATCTACCTTTATTTTATATCCTCTTTCATAAATTCCCTTGGTTGCATTCAAATTATCCTTGTCCTTCTCCTCAATAATTGAAACATATTCCTCTAAAAACTCTTCTAGCATCTCTCTTATAGATACTCAATCCACTACCTTTTTGTAAATTTTTGTCATTCCTTCTATATGAGCTTTTTTCTTTAATTTTTTTCATGACCTTTATTTTGATCCCCATAATATGTTCCTCCTCCTAAAAATGTTATTAGCCTTATAAATTTCCACCTCTTCCCCTTTTTCTTTTATCTTTCCATTTGTTAAGTTTCTCTTCAATTTTTAGGACATATTTTGATGGGGACACAACCCAAGAATAGAATGGACACAACAGAAAAGGGGAAATTATATTAACTGAGAAAATAAGCTAGTACAAACAGTACAGAGAAAATAAACTTCAAAACATGCCCTAAGGGCTTAAAATAGCATAAATCTGGAGATAATTTCTCCTTTCAGTACCTCCTCTCAAACTCCACTCTGAACTGCCTTTTACAATACCAGAAATCTCCTTAAATAGACCCCGCAGGGTTAAGGACTAGGAGTACATTCTAGAAAGTGCTAGTAGGCATTCACCGACAAAATAGAAGGTTCCAGAAGCTGCGTTAGAAGTCGGCGCAAATCTAGAAGAATCCAGAAACGGTAACCGAACTTTCGGGAGGCATAACTTTTGAACTGTAGCTTCGATTGATGAACCATTTACATTTTCGGAAAGCTCTTGAAGTGCTCTATAGCCCTATGGACCAGCTTCACTCATCCCCCATTTTTTGGCCCTTTTCAAGGTCATTTAATGCCCCTAACCTGAATTTGAAGCACTCTTAAGAGGTCTCCAAAACCCAAAAAACTGCAATAACTTTCAAACTGTGGGGCCTTTTGACCTGATTCTTTTTCTGGAATGCTCTAAATCACAATTACATTCAGCTAGCCAATTCACACCTTCTAGTTTACCAAAATGATGGCCCAATTACATGCTCCTATTTTTTCAAGATTTTCTAACACACTGATAGTGGAACTGTGAGAGTTGGAACCTTTATTTGACCCAAATGGGTATCCAAAAATGAAAACACATGAAACAAAAACTAAGTCTAAGTACATTTTTTGGGTGACACAAGATTGCCCTTATACCTCTGCATGCTCCTGCATCATATTTATAAGCTTCCTCTATATTCCTTAACTTGACTAAAGTAATCCCATGTTTAATCAAAACTATTAAACCATTCAAATGTCTTGCAACCCTTTTAACCTTAACATGTGTATGAGAAGGTCTGGAATCCAATCTATAAAAATCCTTAGTATACTTGTTCACACTAAGATATTTCTTCTTTAGGCTCTACAACTTCCTAAAAAAATTAACTTGGTAATGTATAGGTATAAATTTGGAACATAATTTATTCATCAATCTATGTTATGATTTGATTTTCTCTTTACTTATTCTATTCTTATCAATATGTAAATATTCCCACTGTTAGAATGTATGACCTCTCAGCTTTTTTACAAGCATACTATACCTTCTTTTCTTTACATGTGCTCTCAAATTCAAAGTACTTTTCCATCTCTATGAACTAATCAATAAAATCATTTGAATTTAACTTTCAACAATAATCATGTGGATTTAAATAGGGTTTTTCATTCAATCTGTGATGGGGACACAACCCAAGAATAGAATGGACACAACAAAAAAGGGAAATTATATTAACTGAGAAAATAAGCTAGTACAAATAGTACAGAGAAAATAAACTTTAGAACATGCCCTAAGGGCTTACAATAGCATAAATCTGGAGAATATTTCTCCTTTTAGCACCTCCTCTCAAACTCCACTCCGAACTGCCTTTTACAATGCCAAAAATCTCCTTAAATAGACCCCGGAGGGTTAAGGACTAGGAGTACATTCTAGAAAGTGCTAGTAGGCATCCACTGACAAAATAGAAGGTTCCAGAAGCTGTGTTAGAAGTCGGTGCAAATCTAGAAGAATCTAGAAACAGTAGCCGAACTTTCGGGAGGCATAACTTTTGAACCGTAGCTCTGATTGACGAACTGTTTACATTTTCGTAAAGCTCTCGAAGCGCTCTATAGCCCTATGGAAAAGCTTTACTCATCCCCCATTTTTTGACCCTTTTCGAGGTCATTTAATGCCCCAAACCTGACTTTGAAGCATTCTTAAGAGGTCTCCAAAACCTGAAAAACTGCAATAACTTTCAAACCGTGGGGCCTTTTGACCTAATTATTTTTTTGGAATGCTCTAAATCAAAATTACATTCATCTGGCCAATTCACACCTTCTAGGTCACCAAAATGATGGCCAAATTGCATGCTCCTATTTTTTTGGGATTTTCAAACACACTAATAGTGGAACTGTGAGAGTTGGAACCTTTATTTGACCCAAATGGGTATCCAAAAATGTAAAGACATGAAACAAAAACTAAGTCTAAGTACATTTTTTTTTTGGGTGACACAGGATTGCCCTTATACCTCTGGATGCTCCTGCATCAAACACCCAGGGTAGATTGAAAAGTGACCCTGTCACTTTATGGATGGTAGAGGAAATCCCAAATGGGAAACCTCAACTGCTGAAATCCAAGTTGAGTCCTCAATTGGTCATCCTTTCCATTTGACCAAATACTCTTCATACTGCCTGTTTCTGGTACTCCTACCCACAAGATGATCTAGAATGTCTTCTATCTCCTCCTTCTTAGAAGCAGGAATCAGACATGGCTCTAACACTAGCTCCTCATCTGCACCATCATCATGATACTCTGTTAAATCTGCAATGTTGAAAATGGGAGAAATCTGAATACCATCTGGCAGCTCTACTTCATATGCATTTCCTGAGTCATGTTTCTTCAAAATTTTGCAGGGGCCAAATTTCTTCATTTTTAGCTTGTTGTAAGTACCGGCTGGAAATCTTTCTTTTCATAAGTGTACCATGACTAAATGTCCTACTTGGAATTCCTTATGTCTTCTCCTTTGATCAGCCCTAGCTTTATACTCTTGATTCATCTTGGTTATGTGTGCCTGAACCTCCTCATGTAGATGCTTGATATGTTCAGCAAATTTCTCAACTTCAGCACTTGTCCTCTCCCCTTGTTCTATCTTCCTCAGCTCTGGTGCAGTCCTTGGGCTATTCCCATATACAATTTGGAATGGTGATTTTCCAGTACTCCTATTTATAGAGTTATTATAAGAAAATTCTTCCTGTGGTAGAATCAAATCCCATCCCTTGGGCTTATCCCCAACTAAACATCTCAGCAAATTTCCTAGACTTCTGTTTACCACTTCTGTTTGGCCATCAGTCTGCGGGTGATGCGTGGAACTGAATTTCAAGTTTGTTCTCAACTTTTTCCACAATGTCCTCCAGAAATACCCCACAAATTTAGTGTCTCTGTCAGAAACTATACTCCTTGGAAGACCATGTAGTCTTACCACCTCTTTGAAAAACAAGTCTGCAATATGGAGAGCATCATGAGTTTTGTGGCATGGAATAAAATGTGCCATTTTGGAGAACCTATCAACCACCACGAATATTGAGTCATTACCCCTTTGTGTCCTTGGCAATCCAAGAACAAAATCCATACTTATGTCCTCCCATGGCCTTGATGGAACAAGCAACGGCTGATAAAGACCCGTATTGTGACTAAACCCCTTGGCAACTTGACAAACCTGGCAACTTTGTACGAACTTCTTCACATCCTGTGAAATTTGAGGCCAAAAATAATGTTCTCTAAGAATGGAAATGGTCTTATCTTGACCAAAATGTCCTGCCATCCCTCCACTATGTTTCTCCTTAATCAGATTTTCCCTCATGGAACTCCTTGGAATGCACAATTGACTACCTTTGAACAACATGCCATCCTGAATCAAATAATCTAGCCACTTTGTTCTATCTATAGCAATAGGCTCTTTACAAGCTTTCCATGCTTCAGAAAAATCAAGATCCTCGGGGTACAAATTCTTGAGTTCATCAAACCCAACTACTTCAACCTACATTACTGTAAGCAGTGACTGTCTCCTACTTAGTGCATCTGCAACCCTATTAGATTTTCCACTTCTATGCTTCAACACAAATGTATAACTCTACAAGAATTCTACCCACTTCATATGCCTCTGATTCAATTTACCTTGGCTATTTAGGTACTGTAATGCCTGATGATTAGTATACAAAAAAAATTCCTTTGGAAATAAATAATGCCTCCATTTCTTTAAGGCCTAAACTATTGCATAGAATTCTTGATCATAAACAGAATACTTCTTCTTTGCATCATTCAATTTTTCACTAAAATATGCAATAGGCTTACCTTCTTGGCTTAATACAGCCCCAATAGTGCTGCCACTAGCATCACAATCCACCTGGAACACTTTTCTAAAATTTGGAAGTGCCAACACAGGCTTTTCTGTCACCTTCTTCCTTCAGCAATTCAAAACTTCTCGTAGCTGCTGCAGTCCATTTGAACTCTTTTCTATCCCCTCTTATTGTATCAGTTAGGGATGCACATATGCCACTAAAATTCTTAATAAACTTCCTGTAAAAAATAAGAAGACCATGAAATGATATTACCTCAGTGGCAGACCTTGGAGTAGGCCATTCCAAGATGGCTTTTACCTTCTCTGGATCCACTTTAAGACCTTCAGGTGATATAACAAACCCCAAATAGACTAACTCCTTTTTTGCAAAGATACACTTCTTCAAATTAATTAATAGTTTCTCTTCCCTTAGCCTTTCAAGGACACTACGAATATGTAGTAAATGTTCTTCCAAAGTCTTGCTGAAAATTAAAATATCATCCAAATAGACAATAACAAATTTTCCCAAGAACTTCTTAAGTACCTCATTCATGAGCCGCATGAAGGTGCTTGGGGCGTTCGTCAATAAAAAGGGCATGACTAACCACTCATAAAGACCCTCCTTGTTCTTGAAGGCTATTTTTCACTCATCTCCTTCTCGAATCTATATCTGATGATAGCCACTCTTCAGATCTATCTTTGTGAAGTACTGAGCTCCACTCAAGTAGTCCATAAGATCATCCATCCTTGGCAAAGGAAACCGGTACTTTATGGTTATCCTATTTATAGCTCGGGAATCTATACATATCCTCCACTCTCCATCATTCTTTGGTGCGAGTACTGCAGGCACTGTACATGGACTCAAGCTCTCTCAAATCAAGCCCTTCCTCAACAGCTCCTGAACCTATCTATTTAGCTCCTTTGTTTTAGTAGGAGTCATCCTGTGAGCAGCCTTGTTAGGCAAACTAGCTCCTAGAATCATATCTATCTGATGACTGATTTGCCTTACTGGTGGCAATCCATCTGGAACATTATCAGAGATAATATCTCCAAATTCCCCTAGTAAATTTGAAACTTCAAATGGTATTTCACTACTACCTTCTTTATCTTTCCTAGGAATCAAAGCATAGCACATATGTTGATGTTTCATGCCATCTAAAAACTTCCTTCCATCAACAAGACAAATCCTAGCACTACTACATACCTTTTCACCTTCCTTTTTCGTGGGCTTCAATTTGTGGTGAACTCCATCCTTTGTCAGAGAGTATGTGTTTGCATGTCCATCATGTATTGCATGTCTATCAAACTGCCATGGTCTACCCAACAATAGATGGCAAACATCCATCAAAATAACATCACAGAGAACTTCATCATGGCAACTCCCAATTTTAAATTTTACTAAACATTGTTCACTTACCAAGACCTTATGATCATCTTTTACCCAAGAGATCCGATAGGGCTGGGGATGTTTCTCCCTCTTGAGCTTCAGCTTAGAGACCATCTCTTCTGATACCAAGTTATTAGTGCTACCACCATCAATGATCACATCACAACATTTATCCTCACACTTGCATCTGGTACGGAACAATCTCCTCCGCTATCCTAGTTCATTTTCACTGCTTAGTAGGAGTCTTTCATTTACCAAGGTCTCTCCTCTTTCTGCATCCTCTGAATGTGATGATTGTGCATCCTCATCCACATGAGCAACCCTAGCTTGGCCCTCAGCTCTCCTATCTGTCCTTCCTTGTTGTTGAGGGCATTCAAAGGCACGATGACCTTCTTCATTGCAATGGAAATAGGTTCCATGAAAGCCTCCTCTTCCTTGTCCACATCCTCTACCTCTTTCTCTTTGATTTCCAAAGTCTTGATCATAGGAGGGGTTGAAACCCTCATTCCTCTAGTTTTTGCTAGTACCCACATCTTCATTTTTCTTTTGGGTCTCATTGCGGCCTCCAGATGATCTACCGCTTCCCCTTCCTCCTTGACCGCGCCCTCTTTGTCTTCCTTCAAACCTTTTATTCAACTTCTCTTCAACTCGTAGGGAAAACTGGTATGTTTCTTCAACGCTGGTCATTCTTACCAGACCTAATTCCTCCTGGATGCTAGGTCGCAACCCACTGATATAACGAGCAACCTTCTCCTTATTTTTTTCTACATGCCCCACTCTAATCAAGAGTTGGTAAAACTCCTCTATATATTCTTGGACTGATCTTCCTTCTTGCTTTAACCCATGCATCTTCTTAAATAGATCAAGCTCGTAGTCCACAAGAATGAACTGCTTCTTCAATTTGTCCACCATCCGATCCCATCTTGTGATCTTCTCCTTTCCTCTTCTAAGTCTTTCTAGTTGAACCTCTTGCCACCAGATTTTGGCATGGCCTTTCAGTTTGGCCTTTGCAAACTTAACCCTATCTGGGTCCCTTATATCCTCATACTCAAAGTATTCTTCCAGTTCATTGATCTAATCAATCAACTCATATGATTTCAAATTTCCTGAAAATATACCCACTTCAATTGTAGGTCTTTTCCCAAACTTAGTAATGGCCCTAAAAAGCCTTTCCTCTATAGGATTCAGAACTTCCTCGTCAACTTCCTCTTCTGGACCCATTACTTTCTCTTCATTGTCATCCTCACTATTGTCACCTGCGGCAACATTTGCTCCTCTACGAAACTCCTCTTGCAATGCTTGTACCTGCCTCTGGAGGGCTCTAACCTCCTTAGGATCAATAGCTCTGGCCCTTCCACCACGCTCTCTTTGTGGAGGCATCTTCTAACTCAAACCCACAACCACACAGTCCTGGTGCAAACTGCCTTACATTCGGCGCTCTGTCTACACACTCAGGAAAACCCTCTCTAATACCACTTGATGGAGACACAACCCAAGAAAAAAATGGAGACAATAGAAAAGGGAAATTATATTAACTAAGAAAATAAGCTAGTACAAATAGTACAAAGAAAATAAACTTCAGAACATTCCCTAAGGGCTTACAATAGCATAAATTTGGAGAATATTTCTCCTTTTAGCACCTCCTCTCAAACTCGACTCTGAACTGCCTTTTACAATGCCAAAAATCTCCTTAAATAGACCCCGGAGGGTTAAGGACTAGGAGTACATTCTAGAAAGTGCTAGTAGGCATCCACCGACAAAATAGAAGGTTCCAGAAGCTGCGTTAGAAGTCGGTGCAAATCTAGAAGAATCCAGAAATGGTAGCCGAACTTTCGGGAGGCATAACTTTTGAACCGTAGCTCCGATTGACAAACCGTTTACATTTTCTGAAAGCTCTCAAAGTGATCTATAGCCCTATGGACTATCTTTTCTCGTCCCCCATTTTTTGACCCTTTTCGAGGTCATTTAATGCCCCAAACCTGACTTTGAAGCATTCTTAGGAAGTCTCCAAAACTCGAAAAACTGCAATAACTTTCAAACCGTGGGGCCTTTTGACCTAATTCTTTTTTTGGAATTCTCTAAATCACAATTACATTCATCTAGAAAATTCACACCTTCTAGGTCACCAAAATTATGGCCAAATTGTATGCTCCTATTTTTTCAGGATTTTCAAACACACTGATAGTGGAACTATGAGAGTTGGAACCTTTATTTGACCCAAATGGGTATCCAAAAATGTAAAGACATGAAACAAAAACTAAGTCTAAGTAAATTTTTTTTTTGGGTGACACAAGATTGCCCTTATACCTCTAGATGCTCCTGCATCAATCTGGTTATGGCTCTTAGGGTTTTTTCATCTATATGATCAATCTCTAGTGTTTCTTTTTCCTCAACTTCTTCTTTATCCTCACTTACCTCTGTTAGAAACTTCAAAGTTGTGTTTTTTGCTACATCAAAAGATTGATTTATTAACATATGATACAAACACATGAATTATAGACCACAAGAGTTAGTTAAACCATGTCATGAATCTCAAAGGGAAACATTGGTTGCTAGTTCAACAATCCCTCACCCATCAGCATTATTCGAGGAGATTCGAACCTATGACCAAGCTCTGATACCAATTGTTAGAAACTTGAAAGTTGTTGTGTTTACCACTATATAAAAAGATCAACATGTTAATGCTTGATACAATCACATGACTTATAGAAAATAGATGGTGGTTAAACCATGTCATGAATCTTGAAGGGAAACGTTGGCTATCAGTCCAATAACCTCATCAATTTATCTACCTCTTCTATGGAAATTTTCTACACCTTCTAACATAGCCTTAATTGATCTCAACATGTACACCATAGATGTATCAACACATCTTCTTCCATGTATCATCATGTGTAAGTCCTTTACAATTGCAAGTCAAATTCATTATTCAATCATTAAACAAAAATCAATTGAGGTCTTTACAACAAATTGAATTAAGGTTTAAAGTCCATAAATAAAAAAATAATTTTCTTTGATACCATGTGGTATAGTCAAGGGTAGGAGGGACCTCAAAATTTATATCCAATCCTTGCTAGAAGAGTAACATAATGGAATTAAGAGACAAGAAAGATCAACATTCTTACTATCAATAATTTAGTTATAGTGGACATGCAACATGCAATATGACTAGCTAGGAATACATGATTGATTACATATAAAATTCCCAATGTCTCTCCTCTAATTTGTTATATTGTTATTACATTCACCCATCACTTCTTCCAAAAGGACCAACACAACATAATATAAATCATTAGAGACACCTATGTTGGCCTAGAAAATATTGTGTTCTTCAAGAATATAAAAATGTATTAAAAATATGGGTTAGCTTGTTCATAAAAATTATTTAATTGAATATTTTTATTGATGTTACACAAATGTTATACTCTAACCAGTCATTTCTAGTTGGAACTGAGTTTAGAAGACTCTAGTATCAGCCGAGCATAATTTCAAAAGAAGAGAAGTTTAGATATTCTTGTGTAAACTGAGTTAGGTCAGTTACCAAAGGAATTCAATGTAAACCAAGTTAGGCCAGTTACCAAGGAACTCAATGGTAACTAAGTGACCCTATTTTAACCAATCTTCAATAGATTAGTTTTACCTATTAGTTGGTTTATGCAAGCTAACTCAGTGGATTTTATTTGTTTATTTGAAAGGGCATTCAAGGTCACTTGAGATTGGGTTTCATATATATGAAAGGTCAAGATGTGGATTGAAAAACAAGAAAGTGGAGAACAAGATAAGATATGAATAGAGAAGGATATTTGATTAAGAGAAGAGTATCCAAGGAGCTACAAAGAGTATTCTAGTTAGGAAGGATCTAGAGGATAAGCCAAAATAGTGATCTGAATTTGCAATTCAATTGCTTCGTCAATCAGGTCAATCATTGTGTAGTGCCTCTCATGTTTGTAGTCTATACCTTGTCTATTTTGATTCAAGAGATACTTGTTACTCTTATTGTTTTATGTACTTTAAGATGACCTGAGGGTCAAATATTATACTTTGATTTAGTACTATAGATGCTATACTACTATGGTATTCAGTTTATCATATTTGCATGTTGATGTTATTTTGAGATGATAGTAGATCTATGATGATATATTGTTATATGGTTTATTGGACATATTTATTGATTATGTTATGAGATGGATTCTATGCTATGGTTATTTACTTAATTTTTGTTCTTTAAGCTTTATGTGAACCTGAGTGGTGTAAATGGATTAATTAGTTAATTAATGCATTAATTACTTTGGTTATTATGTTATATGCAATTGTACTTGATCATGTGTTTTAGTGTGCAAGAATTATATCCCTAGCAATGGCACATGGAGTTAGTGGTTTAGCTATTCATATTTTGCCAATGTCATCCATGTATGGTCGACATATCCTTATTTTGAGTTTTTTAAATATAAACCTTTCGGTGGTTAGTAAATTCAAACTCATCTACATTATGTGATTAGACTAGTGAGTGTGTCTGTGCATTTAGAGGTCCGCTCTATCGTGAAAGTGTTAAGTGATTTTATGTGATTTTGGGTTTTTAAACTTTTAATCTTTTTGGAGTTAATTTCTAGTAGCTTTTCCTTAGGTGAATTTTCGTTATGGACAATAACCTATTTTTTTTTGGGTCAATTCAGAGTTTAGCTACTCCAACTAGCTATTTTCCATAATCAACTATTCACTTGAAAAGTGAATAAGTATTGGAAAAGTGAATTCATTATTGACTTCTCACTTTTCAAAAATAGAAGGATTCATTTTCTATTTGTTCTAGGAGCTGTGAGAGTGGGATTTTCACAAGGTCAGTCTCATTGGATCCAACTCAGGGAGAACTTTCTTTGCTACCACTTTCTACAGTTTCAGTGGGTTATTTATTTTATTAGGCTATTTATGAATTTTCCCCCTTTTGCTATCAAGTAGGGCCTTTCCATTTTATTTCTTTTGCTCCATTTCAGCTTTCATTTATTGTAGTAGTATGTTAGGAGGTTGAGCACTAGTGTTCCCCTCCATTTCTAGATGATGGTTCTGCCCAATTGGTTGGGTATGAATGTTGTCCCTGTTTTTGAAATGGGGGTTTGGGATTTTGAATCGTTATGCTGGTCATTTTTGCATACAATGTCTAATTTCATTTATATTAGGATTTTCAAGGTTTTTGCCTCATTTTGCGTGCTATCCTATTTTCTCAGGTTTTCTTGGCACAATGTGGGTAGTGGACCTAGATGATCCATTTGGATGTTCTTCATACCACTATTGCACTTTATGTTGCATTGGGATGCATGTAGCATCTATCATTGTGATTATGTTTTTGGTTGATTGACTTTCTGCTTTTTGTTCTCATCCAATCCTTTTGTTACAATCTTCATGATGGTGGTGCACCACACATGAGTACATCTATCAAGTGACCTATGGGGCCCAATCTTCCGTGGTACTTTCAAAAGTTATGATCATTGGGGTTGGGTTGGGAGTTTGCATGCCTATGGGCACTCATCATTGGATGAGCATGGGTAGGGTAGGGTAGCATATGGAGGGGCTTCTATCCTACAACCTAGTGACTATTTCCCATTTGTTGGTAGAAGAAGTTTTAAATAAGTGATTTCTAAATTAAAACATTTAGGTGGTAATAATTATAAGATAATAAAATGTTTGGGTTGTGCGCCTTTTGTTTAGAAGAGTTGTTGCCTAGGTTGTATGCCTTCTATTAAGAAGAGTAGCTACCAATACTAGCTTGGGCTTGTTGATGCCAAGTGACTCTCCATGATGGCAGCCCCTACATAGTAGCCCATCAAGATGTCTGATTAGGACCTATAGTTTTTGTATTGTCTATGCCTTGGATTCAGTCATCATACTACTTGGCATGTGTGTTAGCCATGGATGTGTTCTATGTGTGTTTTTGGTTGGATCATTATCTCCATTAGCATGGCAAGTGTGGACCTACGGGTGCCATGTGGTTGGGAGGTGTAGCTACCTTCACTACTACTAGGGACCGGTGCACAGAGATGGTCTATTGTCCTAGTGTGATCATTGTTGGGTGTGTTCACTTGGTTCTTTGGATTCTAGAGTATGCTTTCTTGTGATTTATGCTTTCATTGGGATGCTTGTATATCATGTTAGATGATGTTAGTTTTAACACATTCCTTATTATGATGATTAGCATGTGATAGGTGATGTTATTTACTTTGTAGGATTATCTTATGCTTTACTACTAGCATGTTAGATTTCTTTATGTTTATGTTGTAGCATGTTTTAGTAGTGAAATTCCTATCATGATAGTACCGATGATCTAATTAGGCTTGGGATGTTACACACAGGGGATGGCTAGGGCCCACGATGGTCTTATGATGCCATTAATAGTTGGGAGGAACCACATACTTAGTTGGTTATTTTGCTCATTGCGATGTTAATTATGTTTAAATGTGATGTTTCTTTCAATACACTATGATGTTTCCCTTCTATACTTTTCCTTCACTATTTTTTAGATTGTTAGATTCCAACTTTCCATCTTTCAATTATTCAATTATAGTTCGAGTGTTCATGCCTCGAGATGTGGATCTGATACTCCCCGGTGTGAAGGAACTTTGTTTTGTAGTTTCCTTAGATTTTTATTGCTTTAATTCTTATGTGTTGATTTGGATCTCACGTGAGAATGCACTTTCTTGTGCAAGGATGCAAGCCTTTGTGTGGTGTGTTGGTTTTATTCATGTGGCTTAGCACTTTCTCATGTGAAACCCTACACCAATCTTGGGGTGTCTTGCCAGCACTTCTTCTTACAAAAGCACACTTCTTCACATGAAACAACATTTCTTCACGCGACTTGATGCACTTCTTCATGTGAGAATCTGGTATTCTTTGGCTTCATGCAAAAAATAGGGGCTATCTAGGCTTGTTGAAGAAAAGTTTAGAAATTGGTTTTGGATACCCTTTTAGGTTTTACACCTTCCTAGTTCAAAACAGATTTCCTAGGGGTTTAAAATATATTGTTTAAGTATAATTTGATGTATAGTTAATATACATCAACTTATACTTAAGATATATTTTAATATATGTAGTGATTCATTTGAGATAGGTTCCAGACCTCTACAAGCTAAGATAAAGATTCTAGGAAATTTCAAGGCTTCAGGATTTCAGACTTAGTCATTTTTTTAGGAGTCAACATTTGTCTTTCAGCTTGGATGATCTCATATGTTTCCTTATTTATGTTTTGGTTGGTAGTGGTGTTTGGAGATCTATTGATTTTTAGATGATGTTTAGTCTTTCGTTGCAATCTTTGTGATCCATGTATGTTGTTTTCATGTGCACTTACACTTGTTTTTTAAAAAAAAAATATCTTGCTTGTATTTCATCCTTGTTTCCAAGGATCTTCGAGTGGGGAATTACACATTGTTACTCTCTAACCATTGTAGCAATGAAGAAATCTCTTAATAGAGTTGACTTAACACTAATTTTGTAAATCCTCTATCAGGTGTCATTTCTAGATTGAGGTGTCTTAAGAACTCTAACAAGGTCACTCCTAATAAGGTGATTTAAATCCTTTAATAGGGTCACACCTAACAGTGTGTTTTGTAACCTTTAACAAGGTAGGCTCCTAATAGGTCTAACTTTAGAAGAGTGAAAAGTTGTAACTAGTTACACTAGTGGTTTTCCCAAGTTGGTTTTCCACATTAAATTTTGGTGTCTTATGTGTTCATGTTATTTTCTTATTTCTTTATCTTTCTGCAACTAAGTTACTAAAGGTCAATACACATTAATATCTTAATATTTCTTTGTTAACTGAGTTATTGTGAATATCTAGTTATGATCAAGCTGTGAGCTAAAGAGAAGTTTGTACTGGCATCTAAGGGACTTGGAATTATTTTAGTGGTAAATGATTAAACCCTCCTCTCTTAGGTACTCTTATATTTTCAACAATTGGTATTAGAGTTGTTGGTGCTTACAAAAAAGGTTTCAAGGACCTAAGCTAAAGATCAAGATGACTTATAGAAGAGAGATTCCCAAGTTAAACAGAGAAAACTTCAAAGCATGGTCGGAACTCATGAGTCTATATTTGGGAACCATTAAAGATACATGCCTAAAATTACTAGAGAACTAGTATGTGTCACCTCCTTATCCTTTGACAATGGATCAAATGCTAGATAAAAAGAATCACAACACAATGATGATTCGCATTGCTTCTTCTCTCAATTACATTAAATTTGATGAAGTCAAAGAGTATCCTACCACTCATGAAATGTGGAACAAGATGTAAAAGATATATGGAGGATATGAAAATGTGAGGAGAGCTAAAGGAGAAAGTTTAAGAGGGTAATTTGAATAGATGGAGATGACAGAAGATGAAAACATTGCAAAATACAGTGAGAGAATCAAAGAAAGTGTGAGTGTAATCAGGGCCTCAAGAGGAAAAATAGAAGATAAAATAGTAGTTAGCAAGGTATTAAGAACTCTTCTTCCTATTTATGCAATTATAGTTTCAGCTATTCAAGAGATGAGATGTGATCCCAAAAGTGATATAACTTTGGATGCACTAGTGGGAAGGTTAACATCATTCAAGTTTGATAACTTTGATAATTATCTTCCTAAATCTCACAACATAGAATTAGCATTCAAATAAAAACTAACTCTTGGTAGAAAAGGAGGAAACTCAAAAGGTAAATAGTCTAAAAGTTAAGATGAAGAAGAATCTGATGATGATGATCTTGAAGCAATTGAAGCCCTACTTGCAAGGAGGTTACCAAGATTCCATTGATTTTTTTTTTGTGAGGAAGTTGGTTGCATTGTTGCAAGGTGTCCAAAAAAGGAAAGTAAAGATGACAAAAAATCTAGCAAGTTCAAATGACAGAAAGATTTCAAGAGATAAAGGTGAGAAATTGTATTATGTTGCTAAAGATTCTAATAGTGATAATGAAGATGAAATGGTATATATTTCTACTAAAGATGAATCAGATGATGAGCATAATAAAAAGATGGAACTTATTTCTCATGTTAACAAGAATGACACATGGATAATAGATAGTAGCTATTGGCATCATATGGTAGGTGATAAAACTAAGTTTAAACACTTGGAGCACTATGATGGTGGAAGTGTTAAATTAGGTTGCATTGCATTGATTAATAGAATCAAATGTGATAATGCCTACTGGGTTGAAGGACTAAGACATAATCTTCTAAGTGTGGCACAGTTGAACAACATTGGATTCAAGATAGAATTCATGAATGGGAAGGCCAAGCTTTTAGATGGTAAAGGAAACCTAGTTGGAATTGGTGATTAGAAAAAAGGTGATTTATTTTACCTAGACTTCATTGAATCTACATCTTTGCTATCTCAAGTAGAGGAAACTAATTCTGCAGTTCAAACCAAGTTGTAACTAGAGAAATCCAAGTTGGAGAAAGTTCTAATCAAGTCTCAGATAGAACAACTTGAGTCATAGACTGTAGGAACTAAGTCTTAGATAGAGGAAGTTGATTTGATAGATAGAGTATATGCTAAAGACATTTGGAATGGAAGATTCCAAACTAGTTGGAACACCTATGCCTACTAGACATAAGCTATCTAAGAATGATAATTCAAAAGAAGTAAATCAAACTATCTATAGATCTATGATTGGGAAATTTAGTATTTTGTTCATATAAGACCTAATATTGCATTAGAAATTGGTATAGCTAAAAGATTCTCTACAAATCCCATATCAAATCATATGATGGCAATCAAAAGAATTATGAGATATCTAAAAGGCACTCAAGACTATGGTCTATGGTACAAGAAAGGAGGAAAATTTGAGCTAAAATCCTTTATTGATGCTGACTGGGTTGGAGGAAGTGCTAATAGGAAGAGAACTAGTGGAGGGGCATTCTTTCTTGGAAAGAGGGTAGTATCGTGGACAAGTAAGAAGTAGAATTACATCTCTCATTCCATAGCAGAAGTAGAATATATTGTTGTAGCAATTAATTGCTCCAACATAATGTGGTTCAAGAAAATGTTATCAAGAATGAAGGAGAAATAAAGGATCCAATATTTATCTATTGTGATAATACAAGTGCAATCAATATATCTAAAAATATAGTGATGCACATCTAGACAAAACACATTTCAATCAAGTGTCATTTTCTAAGAGAATTAGTTCAAGACAAAGAGGTTAGATTTGAATATATGAACATAATGGAGCAGATTGTTGACATATTTACCACACCATTACCTAAGGATGCATTTTTTTATCCAAGAGGAAAGCTAGGGGTCATTCCCCTATTTGATGCTCACTAGAGTACATATTGATGCATTAACCAAACTACTTTGAAGATCTATCAAATTGATGGAAATAAGTTAAAGCTCATTGCATATGAATAAATACATTAGGTACATCATAAAATCACTATGTTAAATCTTTGGCATTTAATGTTAAAGAGGGAGAGACTCATATCATATATTCACTAAGGGAGAGATTGATGTAGTCAGAGAAGAATCAAAGGCAATAATTTGCAAGAGTGAGAACTTGATCTAATGGAGTCTAAAGATAAGATGGTAAAGGGAGAATCTCAGAGGTAGTTCTCACAGATAGATGGAGAATCAATATAAAACTAAGAATATTATGAAATATTATAAATTATTTTTATTTATCTAAGTTTTCTTTTCTTAATGGCATGTTGTGTTTCCATTAATGCCAAAGAGGGAGATTGTTGATAACAATTATTCAATTGTATATTGTCATTGATGTTACATAAATGTTATACTCTAATGAAGCACTGTTAGTTGAAACCAATTTTAGAAGACTACAGTATTAGTTGAGCATAAGTTTAGAAGAAGAGAAGTTTAGATATTCCTGTGTAAACTAAGTCAGGTTAGTTACCAAAGGAGTTCAGTGTAAACTAAGTCAAGTTGGTTATGAAGGAAATTAGTGGTAACCAAGTGACCCATTTTTAGGTGACCTTCAATAGATTAGTTTTATCTATTAGTTGGTTTATGAAAGTCGGCTCAGTGGATGTTATTTTTTTATTTAATTTGAAAGGGTGTTCAAGCCTACTTGACATTGGGTTTCATATATATGAAAGGTCAAGATGTGTATTGAAAATGAGAAAGTGGAGAAGAAGATAAGATTCAAATAGAGGAGGATATTTAATTAAGAGAAAAGTATCCAAGGATTTGCAAAGAATATTCTAATTAGGGAGGATCCACGGGATAAGCCATAATAGTGATTTGAATCTACAATTTTGTTTCTTCATCAATTAAGTCAATCATTGTTACTCTCTAAAAATTTTAGTAGTAAAGAAATCTCTTAACATAGTTGACTTAACAATCATTTTGTAAATCGTCTAACCAGGTAGCAAATTTCTAGATTGAAATGTCTTAAGACCTCTAACAAGGCCACTCCTAATAGGGTGATTTAAATCTTTTAATAGGGTCACACCTAACAGTGTGTTTTATAACCTTTAACAAGGTTGGATCCTAATAGGGCTCACTTCAGAAGAGTGAAAAGTTCTAACTAGTTGTATTGGTGGTTTTCCCAAATTGGGTTTCCATGTTAAATCTTCATGTCTCATGTGTTCATGTTATTTTCTTATTGCTTTATCTTTATGCAACTAAGTTACTAAAGGTTAATACATATTAATATCTTAAGATTGCTTTGTTAACCAAGTTACAATGAATATCTAGTTCTAACCAAGTTGTGAGTTAAAAGAAAGTTTGTATTGACATCTAAGGGATTTGGAATTATTTTAGTGGTAACTGATTCACCCCTCCCTTCTTAGTTACTTCTCTTATATTTCCAACATAGGTTCCAAATCATATGGATCTTATTCCATAAGCCATAAAATTAATAACAAGCCAAGATTCAAGTCTAAACAATATTTATGAACATCAAGATAAATGCAATTAAGCTTCCTTGATCAAAAAATGTCTTTACAAGATTAGAAAACAAAAACTAGCCACCAAATATGTAGAATAGGTAGCTCTTGTTAGCATGAATATTGATGATACTACATTAGGGGAGTATCTTGAGAATTGGAGAGTATTGATATGTTGTATTCATGACTATTTGTATGATTGATGCCAATATAGCATTGTTTCTATAAAGACTAGAAGTATAGTAGATAGAGATCTTGATGGTACAGATAATGGTTTGATTGGTTGATCATGCCCAATTATGGACATTTATAGTGCAATGTCCTAATGATGTGGTTAAGTGCACATATTCTAAGTTGATGGTGTATAGAAGTTGTACCTAATTTATAAAGAGTAATTCAGAGACAAAGTATTGGGAAAGAAGTTTTTGATGAATGTTGTATATAATACATCTAAAATGTAATGAAGCGATGCATAGTTAGGCAATGATAAAGGATGGTCCTCTGATGATGTTAGCGAGTGCACAAGTCCTGGTATCACATGTGTGAAGTTTTATATAGAATGTGAGCCAATAGTGCTATTGGAATTGTAATTTAATTAATTATCTTATTTTAATTAATTGGGAAAGCCTTAAGGCCATCTCAAGGAATTATTATGAAGATATGGTATAAAGGAAAGATATTTTCCTTGATTGTAAAGTATGTGTTCAAGTATTGTGATCATTGTTCGAGTGCTAATTGCAAAAAGGAGAAAAGTGATTACTTAATGTATGTAAGTGATCCAAGGGATTATTGGATGCATAGTTTGAGATTTGGTTACAAGATCTAATGGAGCAAAAGTCTAGTTTATTGGATAGAGATAGAGGAAGGAAGTATAGTTTAGTTCTATTATTTTGCAATGAATAATATAGAGATCATTTGGATAGTGGGTTCATTGGTCTTTCCCTTGAAGCTATTTGGGTAGTGGGTCCAACTATCTTCCACAACTCCTAACAAGGTTGGCACAACTCCTAATAGGGTTGGAATCTCCTAACAAGGATTCAAAGTCTCCTATTAGGGACTCATATGTACTGAATGTTGTAATAGACTCCCAACAAGATGTATCCTCTAACAAGGAATATTTATATTAGTACATCATCTTTTGGGTAGCATCCCCACCGAGGTTTTCGCTCTGATCAAGGGTTTCCCCAGTTAACATATCTGGTGCTATTGTGTATGAGTATCTTGTTGTGGTCTAAGTTTATTTTACTCATGTATGGTTAAGATTGTTTAAAGTTATTATTCGTGATAGTACTTGGATAACTAATTCACCCCACCCGCACCCCCCCACCCCACAAGTTATATCAGTGGACTATATATTCTAACTATTGGTACAAAAACATCAAATTCTTGAAGAGAAAACTTAACAAATTTGGGAGATCAATGGTGAGTTATTTCAAAAAGGATAGTCCTAAGTCAGGAAGAGGAAATTTTGACACTAGAAGATGGAGAATCTCAGTGAGACATTAGAATTGGGTGCAGAACTGAGCATTGAGTTTTTTAATCTAGAATCATTTTGTTGCATACAAAAGAGTAGAAGCACAAGTAAAGACAAATCCAAATCCAAAGAAGACATGAAGATCAAAGAAGGTATGGAAATTTTTGGTTGTTTGACATGTAAAGAGTTTGGTCATTTTTAATCTAGTTATCCTAACGGAGAAAGAAAATCTAGAAAGAATTTTCTTTCTGATGTAGATAAAGAATTTAAAGAGCTTTCTGATGACATATATATATATATATATATATATATATATATATATATATATATATATATATATATATATATATATATATATATATATATATATATATATATATAAAGAAAGTATTGAAATATTTTTGAATAATTGTGATAATAAAGTTAATGAGCCTGAGTTGGTTAAGGAAAAGGAAGTAGTAGAAGAGATAGCTTTGGTAACTATTATTGATGATCATGAAGAAGAAGATAACTCTGGAATTGTTAGACAGAATGTTGAATTTTTGTTTAAGAATAACAATCACTTGCAGAATGATGTGCTAACTTTTGAGCATAAAGGAGAACAAAGCTCTAAGCCTAGAGAAGAGATAAGAGTTTAGAAGTCAAATCCTAACCCAAATAGAAATATGACAAGGAATCACCCTTCTAAGTAGATAATTGGAAGTAAAGACAAAGGCATTACGACAAGGAACAAAGTAAATGAGGATATATGTCTGATATCTCATGTTGAACCCAATTGCATGGATGAAGCAGTCAAAGAAAATCATTGGATCTAAGAAATGAAGGAAGAATTGGGTCAAATAATAAAGAATGATACATGGGAGTTACTCCCTAGACCAAAACACAAGAATGTGATAGAAACAAAATGGGTTTTCGAGAATAAAATGAATGAGCAAGGAGAAGTTGTGAGAAACAATGCCAGACTTGTTTGTAAAGGTTATTCACAGCAAGAAGGCATTGATGATGAGGAAACATATGCACCTATAGGAAGAATGGAAGTTGTAAGGATGTTTCTAGCTTATGCATTAAACAAGAAATTAAAGGTTTATCATATGGATGTCAAATTGGTCTTTCTGAATTGAGAATTAGAAGAAGAGGTTTATATTCAGTAGCCTAAAAAATTTCCTTTATTAGAAGAGAAAGACATGGTATGTAGATTGAAGAAATCTCTTTATGTTATGAAGCAAGCACCAAGAACATAGTATGCGAGGTTGGACAATTACTTGGCAAAGCTTGGATTTGCTAAAGGTATAGAAGATAGTAACTTGTATCTAAAACAAATTGAAGATGGTTTGTTGATCATTGCAATATTTTTTGATAACATAATTTTTGGAGGAAATGATGAAGCTAGTAATAAATTTTCTGAGGAGATGAAGAATGAATTTGGAATGAGCATGATAGGAGAAATAAAGTTTTTCCTAGGCTTGCAGACTGTGCAAAATAATGATGGTTTATTCATTTCACAAGCTAAGTATCTAAAAGATTTGTTGAAAAGGTTTGGTTTGGAAAGTTGTAAACTTGTTGGCACACCTATGATAAGTGGTCACAATTTATCTAGCAAAGATTAGACACCTGCAATAGAGTAGAAGAAGTATATATCAATGATTAGAGGTTTGCAATATCTAACTCACACTAGACTAGATATAGCAAATGCAATTGGGATTGTACCTAGATTTCAAGTTGATCATAAGAAATATCATTTTGTAGTAGTTAAGAGAATATTTAGATATCTGAAAGGGACATCTAATTATGGAATTTGGTCTGATAAATCAAGTGATTTCCCACTTTATGCATATACTGATGCTGATTGGGTAGGCAGTATAAAATAGAAAGAGCACTAGTGGCAGGGCATTCTTTCTTAAAGGAAGATTGGTTTCTTGGTTAAGAATGAAGCAAGATTACATTTCATAGAGCACTACTAAGGTAGAGTATGTTGTAGCAGCAAATAACTATAATTAGATTATGTGGATGAAGTAGATGTTGAAGAATACTAGAATTGAGATTTAAAAACCTATTATCATTTGGTGTGATAATAGAAGTACAATGAGTATGTCTAAGAATCTTGTATTACATTCTAAGACAAAGCATATATCTATTAAGAATTATGAGCTGAGAGAAAAAGTAACAAAAAAGGAGATTAGATTAAGTATGTAAGAACTAAGGATCAAATTGCAGATATCTTAACAAAGTCATTGCCTAAAGATACATTTGATTACTTGAGAGGTATGCTTGGGGTTATACCCCTGCCTACTTCTAAATAGTTGATGTAGAGAGTGGATCAATCCAGTGGCACAAAGCACTATTATTTGACTAGATTGAATGATGATGCTTCATGTATGGGGGAGTATCTAGTATGTACTAAGTCATTGAGGACTCTTGGTATTTTGTATTTGGTATTGAACAATATCTTTGGACACTTGAGCTAGTTAATGACTTGGAGTAGTTGATTGACAATTGGTATTGAGATTGACACCTTTGACATTGATGTCAATGGGGGAGAGAATATGCATGGAAAACACTTCCTAAGGCATGGGGGAGAGTATGTATGGAAGAAATCCTAAAACAATGGGGAAAGATTTGGTCAAGTAGTAGCAACAATAGAAGTTTACTTGGTATTCTTGGAACTTAGATAGTTTTTCATCTATGTTGCCATTAGTGCCAAAAGGAGATATTGTTAGCATGAATGTTGATGATACTACATTAGGGAAGTATCCTGAGCTTTGCAGAGTATTGATATGTTGCATTCATGACTATGTTTGTCATTGATTTCAACATAGAATTATTTTTGTAAATATTGGTAGTATATAAAACATAGATCTTGATGGTATAGACAATGGTTTGATTGTCTAGTCATCGGCAATTATGAACAAGTATAGCACAGTTTCCTAATGATGTGGTTAAGTGTGCCTAGTGTGCATAGTCTAAGTCAATGGCATATAGAAGTTGTACCTGATTTACAGAGAGCAATTTAGAGATAGAGTATTAGAAAAGCAATTCCCGATGATTGTTGTCTATCTTACATCTAAGATGTAATAAAGTGATGTGTAGTCAAGTAGTAATAAAGGATAGTTTGTTGATGACATCAGTAAGTGTGCAAGTCTTAGTATTGCATGTGTCAAGTTTTATATAGACTGTGAGCTGATAGTGCTATTGGAACTGTAATTGAATTAATTATCTTATTTTAATTAATTGAAAAAGCCTCAAGGTTGACTAAAGGAATTATTATGAAGATATGGTATAAAGGAAAGATGTTTTCCTTGATTATAAAGTATGTGTTCAAGTATTAAGATCATTGTTCAAGTGCAAATTGTGAAAAGGAGCATAGTGCTTACTAAATGCATGCAAGTGATCCAAGGGATTATTGGATGTACAGTTCAAGATCAGGTTACAAGATCTGAAGGAGTAAAAGTCTAGTTTAGAAGATAGAGACAGAGGAAGGAAGTAAAATTTAGTTCTATTATTCTACAAGGAATAATAGAATGATTATTTGGATAGTGGGTTCATTGGTCTTTCCCTTGAAGTTGTTTGGGCAATGGGTCTAGCTATCTTCCACAACTCCTAACAGGGTTGATACAACTCCTAATAGGGACTCATATGTACTGAATGTTGTAACAAACTCATAACAAGGTCTATGCTCTAAGAGGAAATATTTATATTAGTACATCATCTTTTGGTTACCATCCCCACTAGGGTTTTTCCTTAATCAAGGATTTCCTTGGTTAACATATTTGATGTTAATGTGTATGAGTATCTTGTTGAGGTCTCAATTTATTTTACTCATATTGTTAAGATTGTTTAAAGTTATTATTTGTGATTTTAGTTGGATAACTGATTCATTGCCCTCTACCCCCCACTCCCTCAATTATATTAGTGGACAATATATTCTAATAGCTCTAGCAAAGATTAATATTATCTTAAAAGTAATAGATCAAGAATAAAAACTAAGAAAGGGATCATAACAAAGCCAATAACACACCAAGAGGTCTTTAATAGCTAGATATTCAAATTAGAAAGAACTCTAAGACCATATTAACTAGGAAATAGGAAAATAAGTAGTTTTGGTTGGTACAAAGTTTCCAAGAACCCAAGATGATGAAGTGTCCCCTTAATGCAAATATACACAAACAAATAGAGAAAAAATAATAATTTGCAAGAATAATAAAATAGCTTTCTATTATCTCCAAGAAAATAGAATTATAATATTCATAAATATAACATGCATTGACATGTGTGCATTTTCCTCACAACATTCTTTAACGCAAAGCTACCATATCATTTCCAACACTATAAGCTTTCTTTATATAAATAAATTTTAACTGCACAAAAAAAATTTAGAAATTTTAACCCTAGACTTTGAGGCCAACCAACCCTAAGATATTATTATTTATATTTAATTACATTATAGTAGGCCAAAAATAACTTTGAAACTTAAAATAAAGTTTGAAAGAGTTATATTTTTATTCATTTCAGGTAGCTCAACTTCTGGAGATAATTCCCCAATTTCTCTGATTGGCTATTATGACCCCATTTTAGAAATTTCATGAACTTATCTACAAAAATTAATTTGTGCAAGCTCCATTCAGCTAAAGTTTTGACCCCCCTTTTTGGAGCCACCAAATCTTCAAAAATAAGTTCAATTTTTATGTACCCTACTACTAATACTAAAAAAATTAATATCTTCAAAAATAGACTTTATCTTGCAATGAAAATTTATTGGCAGACTTGTTATGGTCCCACAATGCATGCCCCATTTTGAGTCAGAAAATGGGGACCCCCTAGTGTCAAAATTCTCTATGAGGAATCTAGTCTAAAGCTCTAGTCATTCTTGACCCTCCCCTAGGTCTAAGTCAAAACTCATTCCTTAAACAGGCATTGTCGATCAAATTTGAAGTCTAAAAATAAGTTTGAGAGGGGGGGGTGTGGAATGTTCATTTGCAAGTGAGATGGGCACTTACGCACCTTCAAGATGTGTACACTTGGCATAGTTGTAGGGCTTGTGCACCCTTAGAGGTTTGCACATGCACACCCTCTTGGGGTGCATATTTGCATGGTCAAGGTCTGTAAATAGACCCTAACCTCCTCATCACTCCTTACTTCTCTCAACTCCAACCCAAAACCACACCCTCGCACCTTGGTGACCTCCATAGCTATGCCATCTACTCTACTACTCCTTCAAGCTTGTAGCTAACCTAAGGTAAACTCCCTCTTGGAGGTGTGTACATGTGCATGTGTGCACCTCTACTAAAGGATTAAAAAAAAAACTAAGAACAAGTCTCTCCCCCTTAGCTCGCAGACTGCATAAGCACTGATGTGCATGTGCATAGTTGTGCACATCCACACCCTGTGCACTTTTCCATTCAAAAGGAAAAAAAGAGGCTCACTAGTGCACCTTGCGTAGGTGTAGTAGGTGTGTTAGTGTGAAATACAAGATTTGGAGGGGGAAATTCATATTTTTGATAATTTTTCATTCACTTTTTTTCATTTAGGGTCCTATTTGAGTCATCTTTTGGTCCATCAACATCAAATTACCAATGTTTGCTACTTTTGTGTAGGTATAATGACATCATCATCATCCTCCATGGAAGAAAATATGGCACCTAAACCTATAGCATTAAATTACTAGGGACCTCCTAAGAAGTTTAGATTCCAAGATGGGCATGCAAAGATTTGGGATATTGAACTTAGCCATATTGATTAGAATGTTTTCTTAACAAACTACAACAACCCAAAGGAGAGTTCAAAAATAATATCAGCCTTGATCTAGAGTGGGTTGGTGAATTTTGCATCACAACCTACATTATTTCAATCCTTAGAACTGATCATGACACTAGCCGAACACTACGTGTCAAAAGAGAAGGTTGTAAAGAGCATGACAGGAGAGATAGTCATTGACCTCTAACCAAGAAACATTGAGAAATTTTTCCACCTTCCAATGTTAGACCAATACCTCCAAATATCTTATTATGGGGTAGATAGGTGGTACAAGGAAAATGAGAAATAGGTCAAAGAATTAGTACAATCTACATTCTTGATTGACAAGACACCTATGGGTCAGAGAGTTAGAAGAGTGGACGTGAACCAAGGGTACATGAACGATGACATTAGGTATTCAAATTTTCTCCTTAGCAAAGCAATGGGCCTCCTTGTAGTAGGTCACAACAAAAATGGATGTTCACTTCATTGAGACCATCAAGACCTCAAAGATGCCTACTGATTCAGCCACCATCCTAAGTGACAACTTGGATGAGCAATTAGTCTCAATCAAGATAGACCCATGCTTTTATATGACATCATATATAGTGTATCTAATGATGGTGAGAACCATAAATTACCCAGGGTTGTATAGGAAGGGAAGCATGTAAGATGCAAATTCTTGGGCCTATGTGGTATACCCACAACTCATAAAGAAGAAGCTCCCACTACAAAGTGTGGAATATAGGGCAGCTAATGATGGATTCATTTTCACCACCATCATGTTATTGGGGGGGACTATGCCAAATGATAGTCAATGTAGGTGATAGCAAGGATAATATAAGTAGGTTCCTACTACATTCATTTAAAGAAATTTACCTATCTCTAGGTAGCTAGTGCTCTTTTATGCCCAAAGAAGCCTTCTAACAAATGTTTACTTTTGGAGATAACTCACCAACTCACCTTTGCATATGATAGAGTGAGGAAACAATGCAAGAAGACCTAGGTCTGGCCAATCATCATTGGATTAATTGAGGTAAAGAAGAAATGGCACATTGTTACCTTTGTCTCAAAGTGGGATTTGTCTCCCTTGCAATACTATTAGGCTCATCACCCATATTTTGATAATATTGGGATGGTTTAGCATCTAGTGGGGAAACAATTTGTGCATGAACAGTCCCTCGGGGACCATTGGATGAATGTGATGGATGACTATGATGTCTACCTGAGGGACTATTGTAGGATGAGTCTACATCTAATAGAAAATGTGGTAAAAATTAAGATACCCCTAAAATCCATACAAAAGGATGTCCCAGAGGTAATGGATCCTTTGTATAACACAGATAAAATCTATGATAGGCCTATTATGAACTCAAAAATTGGGCACAAAGAGAATGATGACATAGATCATTTATCCAGACATGTAGTGGAGCTGATGAGGGAATGGATTTGGAAGCCATTTTGGATGGATCCAGTTCTCCAAGTCATACCTTTACAAGCTACTACAAGGCCTCAAAAAGGAAAAGTTGCTAAGGTCACCATACCAACATGCCCTGCTAAATCACCAATGAGGTTAGAAATGGTACATCAACATGAGTGGGAGGTTGAGTATTTCAAAGCTAACAAGGGAAAAGCTAAGAGAAAAAGGGCAGCCCCTAGGGCAAGGAAGCAAGCATCTGAGGCCCAAGTAGTACAGCTAGAGCTAGAGCTAGAGCTAGTAGAGAAACCACAAGAGCCATAGCCAAAGAAGCAAGTGGTTAAACCTTTAGAGGAACAAGGGGTTCCACCACCAAGAACTTCAGAGGAATAATCCTCCTTTTCTATGTTGAAGAGAGCTAGAATGGAAACAACTATGGTAGGTGTCGAAAGGAGGAGAATTAAGAAGAAGATTACTCCCTCTCCACAGGTCCTAGAAATGACTCCTAGAAGAGGATGAGGAAGAAGGGGAACAAATTGAATTTGTCCCATTAAGTTAGAGAATTCTCTTGATTAATGCAGTAGAGGAGGAGGGAAGGAGAATCTCTACTCAAACACCTCCATTTTCTCCAAGGGAGCCTATCCAAGTAGAAACTTTAGAAAATGAGAAACATAAGTGGATAGCTAAGATGGAAGGCAAAGGAGATGATATTTTTGACCTCCTAGATTTTGACAGCATGGATATAGGCACCTAGATAGTGGGTGAGAAGATAAGAGATACCCCTATAAACAAGCCATTAGGAGAGGATTAGAATTAATTTCCTCCTCTGCCTCAAGGACCTCTTGGCATTTCACCATCACCACCATAGGATATGGCCACTATATTGGATAAAGGACTAGTAGCTCCACCTCCTTCAATAGTCCAATTAGGAGCAGAGAGTTGGGAAACTAAAGAGTGAGAATATCAATAGCTCTAAGCTGATGAAGTATTTGAAGAAGAGAAAATAGAAAAAGAAACTCAACAAGTTCCCTTAGATATAGAGGCTAGATACTTAGCCCAACTAAGCACATAAAATCCCTCCAAAGAACTTACTAAATATGAGAATACTCTGGAGAAGAGTAATAAGGGAAAGGATCTTGCTTTTGAACCAACTTCTTCAGCCAAGTACATGTCACCTATAGGGACCACACCATCCTAGCTAAAGAAGGAGGTCTTCTTTCAACAAAAGAAGCATATGGAGCTAATAGAAGAGGAAGGAATGAAGGAATTAATTAAGTCAATAAAGAAGCCTAAGCCACCTAAGGGTGATGCTAGAACACTCTCCTTCATTATGAAGAATCAAGATGAAGACCTTCTAGCCCATATTTTCCTTCCTCCTCCTCATGTAGACATTGAAGAACTAACTCCTAAGGATTACCAAACACTACAACATTTGGAGTCAAATTGCGATGGGAATTGGTGATGTGTGATTTGTTTGTGTTTTTTTATGTTTTTTTGCAAGTGTTTCTAACGCCATCATTATACTGACATTGGTGTTGTAATTGTGAAGTTGGCATGATTATAAATTTAAAAATAACATTAATCATTCCCCACTTGGTTTGATCAATTGTAGAGAGTTGCATGTGAAAGAGGGTGGAGAGCTCTAAATGTTGATGGAGATTAGTAGAGATCTAGGATTCTACTGTCGTTCCCTTGTAATCACTATATTTCATTGTCATGTGCTTGTGATTTCTACATTTTTTTTTTGTTCCCTTGTGATCTCCATGCCCTTGCTCTACAATTTTGTTGTTGTGTCATGCCCTTTTGATCCATGTGCCCTTGCTTTGCAATTTTCTTCAAAGGGAGAAGAGGTGCCTATGTAAATGTTTTTTTCTTTTCCTCCTAAACATGTATCTCTTTATATTTCCTTCGAAACATGCATCTCTTTATATATGCAAAGAGATTTTTTTAAGGTGCTTATTATATCTTAACACAACAAAAAAATTAATCTAGTTGTATACATATTCTAGAATCCAAATAATAAAACAATAAAACTCACTCAACTTGTGCTAAGTGACTTAGCTCAAGATCCTACATAAAAAATAATGCAAACTAGGAAAAATGGGTAGAGCTTGCAAAAAAATTTACAAAAACATATCATAGTAGATATTTTTAGAAATAAAGAAGCCATAACCCAGTTAAATTGGTCTAGTTGTTGATTAGCTGGGTTGATTACAAATTCCTACAGAACTGTCATTAGATTAGGTATAATAAAATGAACAATCAGTTGTTCCCAACTAATATGATCAAGTACAATTTTCCAAGGTGATAAAATTACATATGTGGATATATCACTTGCATGTTAGGCATGAAGTGCATTCCCTAGTTTATAAAGAATGGTTGGATATAAAGGCTCAATATGCTGGCACAACAATGGAAGCCAAGGATGTAACCATGTATGTATTGGCACAGTCACCCTGTGAGGATCCCAAGCATCTACAGTTGTTGTTAATTTGGAAATCACTATATGATCAAAAATGTCATGAAGTATTGAAGCCAATAGTAACTTCTTCCATGTATCCAAAAAATGTAGCATAGGTTTAGGGTCCCATGGCTCCCAAGAATTTGTAGCGGCTATTCTTATTGCTAGAAGAATAACTTTGGTAAAGAGTTGAGTGTAAGGAGTTGAAGAAGCAATTTTTTCTTCTATGTAAATGCCATAATCACAAGGCTCATTCCCTTTTAGAAGCCTCTACCACAGTGATATTATCTCTCAATCATGCAAATGATGTTGAAGTGGTTCCCAAACTTTAAACACTTTTATAAGCAATGGCAAAGAAAATGTAGATGAAATACATGACAAATTGCACAACTTGTAGTCCTCTCAATATTTGGACTATAAATTCTCAAAGACACTTGCAAGAGATTCCAATGTCATAGTATCTACCACAACACTTTCTTGGATTCTATCCAATGCTCACATAATATGCTTTATGCTGTCTAGTTGTTTCTACCATGTAGTCTCTTTCTAAATCCACTCCTTCTCCATCTAGTATATTTTTGTAGACTCTCTCTCGTGCCTAAAATTTTGATCAAACTTCTGAATATCTGCCTCTACCATATCTAAAATCAACTTCATATTGTGTTGTAACTCTGGCATAGTTGTTTATTCCTATATTTCTTTCATTTCATCAGTCAAGTTTTCAAGATTAGATTGGTCAACACCCTCACTTGTAGACCTCTCATGTCAAGTACTTTTTGTACTATTCCAAAACCATGTTCTTGCTTATAAGCTAGTAGTTCTTCAAGTGCATTTTCTTGTAAAGCATTAATTTTTTTGAATAATTTTAGACTCTTATAAAATGCATTGTTGTTTTCTATTAGCATTGTCGGGCTTCCCTTGAACAAAATCAAAATGAAGAGGCATAAATGAAACAAAAATTATTATATTTCCTTCATTGTACTTGTATCTTCTCTTTATGTCCCTAAGCTAGACAATAATGTCTATTGGTTCTCATCAATAACTAAGATAATTAGTTCTATGCCACTATCAAAACTTATCAATGGGAGAAAGATAGTCCAAATAAGTAATTAATGTAAAATACAAGTTGTGTTGATGCAGTAGATGGAGATTAAATGGATCATATTTATAGGGGTGAGAAATGTGATGAATAGGGATGAAATGTAAAGGTGGGATGTTGAAAAGGAATAATGGTGAATTTGAACAAGGTGACCAAATTTTTCTTTCAAAATCATGTGTAGATATAAACATTAAGTACAACATGTCCAATATTTTTGCAGATATACACATTAATTACACAAAAAATTTCATTCAAATTCATATGTGTAGATATAAACATTAAGTACAACATGTCCAATATTTTTGCAAATATACACATTACTTACACCAAATTTTTATTTCAAAACCATATGTGCAAATATAAACATTAAGTACAACATGTCCAATATTTTTGTAGATATACACATTAATTACACCAAATTTTTCTTTCAAAACCATATGTGCATATATAAATATTATGTACATGTCTAATATTTTTGCAGATATACACATTTATTACACCAAATTTTTCTTTCAAAACCATATGTGCAGATATAAACATTAAGTACAGCCAACTCAATAAGGGTACAAGAATAAGTTATTCTCATGAAGAAGGATCTTGTCAGATAATACAATGGAATTTTATCAAAATAGGGAAGCAATCACTAGATTATTGTCTAACTTTCAAAGAGAAGGTGATGACAAATGTTATTGTCCTTGCCAAAGTTGTAACGGCTTAAATACAAGAAGAATCAAAATCAAAATAGCTAAGAGAAATTGTAAGAAGAATCGTCACATTGAAGGGGGGTAAATGATTATCATTCATTGGTACGTTGTTTGTTATATTATTTTCACAATTAATATGCATATGAAACACGAAAGGGGGGTTTGATTATCATTATTTTTATATAGGTCAATCTCTACATGGTATTACATGATATGGGCCACAACATCTTGGAGGAACATGGAGTTGTAAATATGGAGGAATAAGGAGGTGTGATTATTGAAGGAGAAGATCATGATTCCATGGAAGATGGTGATCATGCGCTAGAAAACACATTTGAAGATGATGGTACGAATGCATTGATCCATGATACATTTGGTATTGGTGTTGGTGTTGTTGATGATGATGATGATGATTATGATGAGGATGGTATTGAGGTTTTCCATGATATAACTCTACTTGAGAAGGAAACCACAGCCCTTTATGAAGGATTCCAATCAACTCTTCTCTTTGTTGGATTTTTGTTGGTGAATTTGAAGGTTATGAATGGTTTATCAAACATAACAATGTCACGTATGCTATGGTTTGTCATATATGTCATTACAATCTATAAAAGATGAAATGTGTACCATTAAGATTGTTTATACTAATGAACTATATTTTTTGTTGTAGATTGATAGGTGACTATTTGTTGCCACCATCAAAAGTTCTACCTCACTCGTACTGAGAATTAAGTGCCACTATGAAATATTGGGATGGAGTATCAAGCAATAGGTCTTTATCTTGAAGATTATATTATTTACCATAAAGAACATGAAAATACAACCAAATGCTCCAAATGACATATGAGCAGATATCAAGATGATCAAGTGAAAAAAAAGTGTCTTGCAAGGCTCTTCACTACATCCCTATTATTCTACATCTTAAACGATTATTTAGGTGTGATAGCTTGGCACAATTTATGGATTACCATGCACACAATCAAAGTTGAGATGAAATTTTTATAATGCCTATGATGGTTTAGCATTTATAGAAATAGAGGAAAAATGGACACACTTTAAAGAAGAACCTCAAAATCTCAGGCTTTCTCTAACAACTGATGATGTCAATCCATTTGGAGATCTATTTACTCAATGTGGCCTATTTTTGTTATCAACAATAACCTTCCTCCATGGATGTCAATAAAGAGGGATCACATTATGTTGGAAATGATTGTTCTAGGTATTTTATTATTTTATTTTTATCTACATGTAATTATAAGTCTTGGAGTGAAATGATTACAATAATTATATGATGTTGTTCATTCAAATAGGTAAGTACCAAATGAAAGATATGAATGTATATATTGTGCCTCTTATTGACGAGTTACTGGTGTTATGGAATGGTTTCACTATGTATGATATCTCTAGACCAATTGGACAAAAATAATTTCAATTCCATTCAATGCTTGTGTGGAGAATTCATGATCCCCAGGGTTGACACATTTTTTTGGTATGTTATGTTGAAATCTAGTTGTACTCGATAATACTAATTCAAAAAAATGAACATATTTAATCCAATTGTATCATTATCAACTTGTAGGTCTTCAAAAAAAGGGCAGAATTTGCCTATCTAATGTGTGGTCCAAAGATGAAATCTCATCATTCCAAAAGTTTAAGAAAGAGGGTGTTTAATGAGTATAGGAACTTCCTCCATAGAAGGAAACAGATCTAGCATATGATTTAAGAGATCTCCAGGTACTTACAAGTTTGTTGACCAACCATATGTTTTTGAACTAATGATGAAATAATTTATACATGTTTGACATTATTGTAGGTGAAACACCATAAGGCTATGTTACGCAATGGTTATAAATTTTGCATCAAAAAATTTTATGACACAAAGAGAACTTATGATTCTAGGATAAGTGCAATTTTCCAACTGACTAATATTTTATCTAGAAATGACTTACATCTTTGAGAATCTCAAAATCAATACTATGGAATTTTGGTTGATATACTTGACTATGACTTTAATTCCTTCAAATTAGTTCTCTTTATCATCAAATGTTATAGACTATGACTCAATCAAAATGATCATGATAGAACTGTTATTGAGCATGAGAACGAATTTCTAGTTATTAATACAAGGTTGTTTGAGCTAGTTAGGTATGAACCCTATGTTCTTCCAAGCCAATGTGAGCAGGTATTTTACTCAAAGGTTCACATAAATTGCATTGGTCATTTTTTGTTAGACATGATCTAAAAGGAAGGCCAATAAATTATAATGTGATGGAAGAAGAAGATATCAAGGAAGAGGAACAAGTGGATAATGATCAAGAGTTAGTCAATGATGTTCCTGATGCAAATGATGTTGCTACTAATCACAATGATGATGCTTCTACTAATCATGATGATGATGACAAGGAGGAGGAGGAGGAGGAGGAGGATGATGAGGATGAGGATGAGGATGATGATGATGATGATGATGACCATGACCATGACCATGACCACGACCATGATAGTGGTGGTGATGATATTGACAATGACGATGATTATGATGATGAGATGGATGAAGAATAATATCAATGAATGGGGGGTCTGATTCACTAACATTGAAGAGGGGTTTGATTATCAATGAAAAGAATAAAATGTACAGTTATATGATCAATCCCTGTGCTATTCAATATTAAGTTCTTGATAGATCAATGATTAATTTGATTAACTTGTCATGTACTTTTACTATTTACAATTCATATGTGATGCTAATATTCAATGTAATTTTGAGTATATGTATCATGAATTTTTTAGCTAACATAAGACAATTGATTTACTTATGCAAAAACTTGAAGTCCTTTCATGAGTATCCCACACAGTCTCATGGATCATTAGCTATAAGTCTGTACACTCCATATAGGTTAATTTATTTTACCATTTATAAAATATCTCTCCCATTGCCACCTATCTCTCTTATTTCATGTAGTGTCGACACCAATGAATAGGTATTTGTTAGATTTGTCTTCCTCGAGCGAGGAAAATATAGGAATGGAAGAACAAAGTGAGACATTTAGTATGTCTAAATCAAGGAGATCGACTCGAGGTCAAAACATCAAAAAGAAATTCAATAAGTACATGGAATTTTTCCTTGCTCAAGGGAGGTCATGTTCTTATGATGATGAGAGTGAAAATGACTCTAATGTGCCCTTTAGGTACAAACATCTTCAAAAATAATGGGTCCCTAATGAACTTCCTCTAATAAACACTAATGTTTGTGTTGAAGAAAGGATATGTCACATAGCACCATCCTCATTACATATTTTGGGCCTATTTTCCATGGATTTCATAAAGGTCTCTTACAAAAAGGTTTTTGAATTGATGGAGTATGTTAGACCTTGCTATGATTATAGTAGTTGGATGCAAATTGTTAGATATAAAAAAAGTATGTGTATATATGCACTTGCAAAAAATTATATAAAAAAAAAAGTTTAGTGAACAAAGTAAAATATTGGCTATATACATTGATGGAAGGCCAAAAGTATTAGGGAATATTGCAGGTTTTATAAATATTACACAAACTACATCAACTAAGAAGTGACCCAATTGCATATTTGAGACACACGAGGGAAACATATTTGAGGCAAGCGAGGGAAATTGTGTATTTGTATGTGCAATAAAATCAATATGTAGAGATAAAGAGCTTCTTATTGATTACAATTTGAATCACATAGATACAAATAAAGCCACTATCATAGGCGAGGTGGTATGGACTATTCACATTTAAAATCAACTCCAATCAATGATTCCAACACACATTTTATTTATTTTTATTTTTTTGCTAACTTAGAATAATAACACATGTTTTAATATGTCTCATTGATTTTTTTTTTGAAATACAAGGCTATAGTATGGATCAACAACCACATAGTACGCATGGCGATGATCATTCTCATAGGACTTCTTCTTCCCAATAGGTAAAACTCATTGTTTTTGTACAAATTAGATGCAATAAATATGTTAATGAGTATTTTTTATTATGTTTTATTCTTCAGTACTATTTTGATTGATTTTAAATATAGTACGAATAATATTTTTCTCATAAATGAGTGTTGATCATGAAAAGGGAAAGGAAAAAGTAGTCCAAGAGGAGCCACATGATGAGCAGGATGAATTCATGATTGATTTTGTGTTAGTCGCTAATCCTATGGCTACATTGCAAAAGGTGCTTCATGATTTATCAAGAATATTAATGTAATTGCCATCAATTCAACCTCCGACTCCTTGAATGAGAGAGAGAGAGAGAGAGAGAGAGAGAGAGAGAGAGAGAGAGAGAGAGAGAGAGAGAGAGAGAGAGAGAGAGAGTTGATGCACCTAGTTGAGACATATACAGTAAGTATTAATACAATTTTTAATTATAAAAAATGTTCAATAATAGTTTTTATAGTATACTCTTTTATTTATGTCTTTAAATAAAATTCATATGTGTTATTTTTATAGAAGATGCTAAAGAGGTTAAATGCAAATGCCCCAGAGGATGATACTTCAGGTGGTTCAAGTACATTGCATGTTCTATCCTACACTTGTGTTTTTCTCAAACAAATTTTTTTAATAGCTATATCAATATTGTTTTATTGTGCTCTAACAATCTCATTTTTCATCTCCTACCATTGATCCTATGTTCATTATGTCACTTGCTACAAGGAACAAAACCAAAGAGGTAATGATGATTGCAATGTCAACAACACGTAGCATGGTCATAGATGCAATGGCAATGCCTCATGGTAAGTAGATTCCTCTTTTTCTCTCTCACTTTTCATGTGTTTATTTCACTTGAACTATTATTTCTTACGGGGCATTTTTTAATATTGGATTCATTTTATGAAGGAGGTGATGATGATATTCCTGCGTGTACCTATTTTAGATGTACAGGAACACCAAAGAATTGTGATCAATTTCTTGTGAGGAATGAAGATGGACTTCCCCTTAGAGTATCCCAACTTTTGGGTACTTTAAAGATTGATCCTTTCTTTAACTATACAATCTTATTCTCATAATCAAATGCACTAACCTCCTATGTAGTCCCTTGCAACAACTACTAATCCTATTATTATTTTGTAGGGAATAATCTATTTTATGAAAAACTTAATGATGAATGTTTGTGCATATTTGGGCCGACCATACGCATAGGGTATCATAGTTTGATTTTATTTCTAGATCATGTTTCCTTTGATCAATTTCTTCAAGTAAATTAAAAGGTAACTTTAATTAATTTATGAATCTAACATTTTTTTCTTTTCTTAAAAGGTAGAATTTACAAACTTAAAAGTTAAAGGATAAACTCATTGATTTCATGACAATACTTTTTGGACCCAATATCTTTCAAAGACTTAGGCTCCTTGAGAAAGTGGGTCAAGCTTTGAAGTATATTAGGTACAACTACATGACCAAAATGCTAATATTTTAGGTTGAAATAGGTGGATTTTTTCCATTGATAATCTTGTAGTCCCTAGATAGCTGAGATAGCCACTTCACCAAAGGACATGTGTTACAAGGTACATGTTCTAGAGTATATTCTTTTCATGGATGATGTAGGAATTCTTAGAGAGGTATGCTCTAGAAGAACCAACTTATCTTGATGTTGTATTATTTGGTTTCTTTTTTCATGTATAATTTCATCATTTGATTCCAAACCAAGACCAGATTTGAGTCATGCCTATATCTGGCTAGGTTTCAACTTTCAAAAAAACCCCTTTATTCCTCTTGTAAAATGAATTAACCCAGAGAACATTTCTAATTTGCATTCACAATTTGATATAAGTATAGATTTGAAGTAGTCATGTTCATTAAGATCAAAGACAGGGCTTCCATGGCTTTCCTATTCTTAAGTCCAAAACTTATCCCCATTATTTATAGGGCACTATAATGAAGCCCATTATTTTTGTACCTTGTCCTCTAAATTTGCTACCTACAAATAAGTTGCATTTTCAATTCACTCTATTAAAAATACTTTGCCAAATGAATAACAAATATCAATTGTCATAAGAGATCAAAATTTAAAAAATTAAAAAGATAGTGAATTAATAAGTCTAAGTGAAAATCCAATATCGCATAAACCAAACTTTGAAGAATGGTGCATGTCAACAACCCATCGGAATGGTAGAGAATACAAACAAAGCTTCTTGCTAGAGTTTCTATGATATTCACCCATGTTTTTGCAGGTCATTTTGGCCATTTGAAGCTCCCAACACTAGAATTTCATCCTCTTTATGTATATGAAGTCAAAAGAATTCTTGGAAAGATATGTCCCAATTGCTTTCAATTGAAGAATCAAAATGGAAGAAAATGGAAGAACATAAAGGTTAGAGCCAAAGCCTAAAAAAAATATTCCTCTCTTTTTTCATTGTACTTGCACCTAAAAAGCGTCATGATGTTTTTTCTAAGAGAAAAATATTCTACTATATAAAATATAGTGTTGTCTATTTTTTTGAAGTAGAAGACAATGTTACTAACGTGTAATGTATATTTATTGGCATGTTTGACATCATTTTGGTATTACATGACATAAGTAAACAAATGGCAAGTGGTTGCAAAATTTCCTTTGATACAAGTTGCAAAAGAAAGTTTTTGACATGTTAGATGCATCTTTGTGTATAGTCAAGTGATCCCATAAAGGATATACTGGAAGGTTGTGATCCAATGTCAAGTTATGAGGATCACAAATTTAAAGCTAGAATCTTAGTAGAGCTTAAAAGCATTGGAGGAAATATTGATTGGAGCAAAGTTGGAAGTGATATAAATTCAAGGGCTAATAATAATGTTTCTAGCATTGCTATGAAAAAGGTACTAAGATATCTTCTAACTTTGTTGAAGGTTTTACATAAAATAGTTGGGAGAGTGGTTAAAATTAAAACTTGTATGGTAGAAAAGGATTGTAAATATTATTGCTAGGACTAAATAAAAATGTTTTTAGAAATAGAGTTTCTTGCTTTGGAAAATATAGTTGGTTTTACAAATAATGTATTGCTATGTATACTAATGAATAAGAATTTTGAAATTGCATATATGTTTGTTCTGGTGTTAATTTTAATATATTTTTGCTTTTTTTTTTAATGCATGGGATTTTTATTAAATTTTTGTGATGTCCCCATCCTTTCATTGATACCATAATAGCAATAAAATACTTTTTTCATCAAGGAGTTGTAGAGTTTGAATCCCTATAGCTAGTCAGAAGATAGTTTGAAGTAAATTTAAATAGCAAATAGATAACTGAGTAATAAGATATCTGGAAAATTATCAAGTCTTATGAATTTAATAATAAGTAATATGTTCATATCATCATGCTTTACTTATACCAAGTGAGAAGAAAATTAAGATAATTAAGGTTATGTGGAGAAGATATAAGTGATCATTATACCTATCAGTAAAGAGTTAACACTAGTAGAACCATATCAATGATTGTGCAAGACTTGAGATGATTGATGATTCATGGAAAAAACTATAGCAATATATATATAGACAATTTACTTTTAGTCACATACATCCAATGAAAAGAGCACCGTAAGCACTTGATTTCTATAAAGACAAGTATCATTGCATCTTAGATCTAGTGGAAGACAAACTATTCATATACAATCAAGTATCATAGGTGATATGAGAATATCATAGAGCTTGATCAAGTATCATGTGATCATCATCCTAGAGTAATAGCCAACAATGAAAAGTTGACATAAGGACAACAAGCCTACATGGAGGTAAGATATTATTGATGATAGAATGAGAAGTTTGGCTACAATGTCCTTTCAATTTCACATTTGTCCATGCCACCTAGCCCCTTTTGGAAAGAGAACTCTAAGACATGCATTAAAAGAAATAATTTTTTTTATAATTTGACTACTTGTCGCAATTTTCCTAGCCATGACTTGCACAACATAGTTTTCACAACAACATCATAACTACGATGCAAAGAACCAATGGATAAATGTCACTTGTACAGCACAACTATCACATAAACATCACAATTGTGATAGTTAACTGGAAGCATAAACTATCACTTTTATGATAGTGTACTATTACATGTGTAAAATGATGAACATGAACTCTTGTCCCTTCTTCCAAGTTATGATAGTGTCATTCATCACCATTATGGTAGATCCCCTCGCTATCACAATTTGTGGCAACAAAAGTATGATGCACGTCTGACAAGAGCCAATTCATGGTTCTATCGCTAGGGCAATGGATAGATGTCAAAATTGTGACAGTCTTCCATCATAATTTGGTTCCAAATATAGTAGTGAAATGAAAGAGATCATATTGGGAAAGCCCACAATGGAAATGACTAAAGTGTTGATCACTTAGGCCTCAAGGAAGTGTTTAAGCACTTGGATCAGGATGAATCAGAATTGATAACATTGCAAAAGTGGAATGAGTTGTCAAGAGGGTACCTTAATGAAGTGGTGGGACCCATTGATCTATAAAATCATGAGATCTCTCTTGGAGATTCATTGGGAAGGAAGAAGGCAAGGCAACAAATGAACTCATTTTTGGAAGCATATCAATAATGGCATGATAATTTTGAAGAGAGAGGAGTGCAAATAATACATGGTAATTTGAACCTATTGTACCATATCTAGACTAATGCCAAAAAGTCAGTTTCCATCATAAACCAAGATTTTGGGCTAATGGATGAAGTGCATACATGGGCTAATGATTTACAAGTAGTCAGATTGATAAAGGATCAAAGGTATCAGATGCTAATGGAAGTATACTTAGCGAAAGAGCTATATAAGCTAGATGATTGGATAGAAAAGGTATCCTCGAGAAATAAGGCTATGGAGGGATTATATGAGAGAATCTAGCAAATTAAGAATAAAGCTCTAAAGCAATTTTTGGAAGCAAAAAGGTAATATAATGCCACTAGCCTTGAGATTTTTGAAGATGAGTCAAAGACCAAGCTTTCCTTGGTGCAATCAATAGTTCAATAAGTTTGGGATACATTTGAAAATGCTTCATTAGAAGATGATGTACAAAAAGCATTCAAAATTGAAGAAGCATTATTGGAAATTGACACCAAGCTTGAGGATTTTACGGATACTAGAATAGAAGTAAGTTAATAGAGGCTAGTGAAGTTGTAGAGATAATAGAGAAGTTCAAAGGCAAGCATCTAGATATCATTTTGTATAAAGGGGAAGGAAATCTAGATGCTAGGAATTCATTTTGACACTTAGAATTTTTTTTGTCTTTTTGGATCCTACCACCAAGGTGCACAGGTGCACTTTTCACAAAGGTGCACTAAAGGTTTTGAAAAAGAAGTAGTGCCCTAATAGTTCATTTCCAGTTGTTATTAGAGCATTACATGCATCAAAAACATATTTTGATAGTAGATCAGCACCCATAAATGCCTAAAGAAGGTTGAGCTTCCATTTTTAGAGCTTGCAGAGACTTCTACATCATCTTAGAGCTTTCATATTCTTATCTTCTCATTCTTTTATTATTTTGTGTCATTTAAATGCTTGTACACCCATTAATGGATATAAACAAGGGTAGAGACCTACTTAGCACCATTTAAAGAGTCATTTTTTATATAATTAGATTTGTTTTAGCATGAGTTTGCATTTGAAGAGCTCTCACTCCTAACACAAAGGGAGGTGAGGATTTCTTTTAAATACATGGATCTAATATGTATTCTAGAACATTATTTTAATGCAATAATATATGCTATTGGTGCTCTCATTCTGAGTGTAGTTATTCTTTCTATAGTGTGTTATTTTTGTGAATGCGTGTTCATGAATTATAATGGAGCCAATGGTTTTATTGTGTTGTTATGATTGTGTGATATTTTAGTTCTAGAATTTTCCTTGTATTAACGAATTTCATTATTGTGATGAATTGGAAAAAGGATCATCTTTGTTCTTGCATTGCATCTTGTCTCATATGAGAGCACTTTCTATGGCCTCATGATTTGGTGAAACATGAAACATATTTTGGTTATTATTGAAGTTCCCATCAATGATTGCATCTTTGGAATTGAGGAAGCATTGCTTCTAATTTTATTGGTTTCCTACCAAATCCTTTTAATAATTCGATTTGCAGTGTTGTTACTTTGGCTTATGTCTTTTAGGAATTTCCCATTCAATTATTAGTTTAAAATATCTCGTTACTCTATCTTTGTTATTTTCTTTCAAACACTTGGTTAAAATAGGAATTCATATAGTTGCATCGATAAATTGTATTCATCATAAAGAAGAAAATAGTAAAAAATATAGATTTTTTTTGGTTACATTTCAGCAACAGGTTGTGTAAATTGGTTAGAACCAGCAAAGGCCTCCTTGTGAACATACACATTTATCTTTGATTGAGTGACCCAACAAGTTGAAAAATAGCCACCAAAAACCTTGGATTTGGTCACTGATGATATTTTCAAGAAATAGATTTGAAAGGATATCTGCCATTCAACATTATGCAAAATGAAAACTCAACAAGACTAATATATCCAAAGTGACCCTCTAGGCAAGAAATTAGAAAAAATTGAGGTCCAACTACAAATTTACTTAAAATGGTAAGATTCCTTGAAAATAATAATTTCCACTAAGAAAACCCTTATTGAAAAGAAAAACTATATTATATTATTGGGTGATGCAAGATTGCCCTTACACTAAGGATGCTCCCACATTAGACACCTAGGATAATTTGAAAAGTAGCCCTATCACATCTCAGGTGTTTAGAGGAAAACCAAGATGATTAACCTCCTCCCTCATCATCCATGATGAATCTTCAATAGGTCTTCCTTTCCATATGACCAAATAATCTTCATATGTCATATTTGTTATGTGTCTACCAATACAACTATCTAAAATATCTTTAATTTCTTCTATAATTAAAGTAGTTGCTATAATAGTCCACGATTTTCATGTAACCTAATATTTGAAACCTCCTTCATGATACTTTGTGATATCTAAAATTTTAAATATTGGTGAAATATTTAGTTCATTGGGCCACTTTGTAGGCATTTCTTGAAGCATTCTTTTTTAGTATCCTGCAAGGTCCAAACTTCTTCATTTTCAACTTATTATATGTTACCATTGGAAATATCTCCTTTGTTAAATGATACATGAATTCATCTCCAATTTGGAATTCCTTATGACTTCTTTTCTCATCTTCCTTGTCCTTGTGTTGTGTATTCATTTTACCGATGTTCTTTCTCACCTCATGCAAATTCTTCAAGTGTTCTACAAATTTTTTCAACTTCACAACTGATTGTCTTGCCTTTATCAAACTTCCTTAATTTAGAATCATTTTTTAGACTACTTTGATATAGCATCTAGAATAATGATTTACTAGGGCTCCTATTAGTAGAATTGTTATATGCAAATTGTACCTATGGTAAAATAAAATCTTGTTCCTTTGGTTTATCTCTGGCTAAACATCACAATAGATTTCCCAAACTCCTCTTAACCACTCTTGTTTGTCCATCATTTTGTGGATGATGTGTTTAGATAAACTTCAAATGTATTTTTATCTTCTTCCATAATGTTCTCCAAAAATACCCAATGAACTTGGTGTCTTGATCTAAAATTTGTTTCTTTTGTAGATCATGTACCCTCGTTGCTTGTCTGAAAAATAACTCTTCCACATGAATTGCATCATTAGTCTTCTTGAAATGAAAAAATGTGCCACCTTAGAAAACCCATCAACTACAAAAAATAAAATGAATTATTCCCTTTATGGGACCTTGATAGTCCAAGAACAAAGTCCATGCTGATATGCTCTCATGGCTTCTTTGATACAAGTAATGACTAATATAATCCTATATTTTGTTTGGATCATTTTTCCATATAACATGCTCTGCAACTCTGTAAATATTTATGAACATAGTATTGTAGCTATGGAAGATAATAATTCTCACTAAACATAGAAATGGTCATATCTCAACCAAAGTGTCTAACCATCCCTCTATTATCCTTCTCTTTGATGTGATTCTCCCTTATAGAACCCCTTGAAATGCATAATCAACTACTTCTAAATAATATACCATCCTAGATTAAGAAGTCCAAGGACCTAGTTCTTTCTAGAGTAACAAGTTATGTATATGATTTTCAAGCTTTACCATAATTAGGATCCTCTAGTAAAAACTCTTGAGTTCATTGAACCCAAAAACCTTAATTTGCATCTTTGTTAACAAAATCTATCCCCTGCTAAGAGAATTTCAACCCTACTAGACTTCTCACTCCCATTTTTCAAAATAAGCATGTAACTCTACACAAATGCAACCCATTTCTAATGTCTTTGATTTAACTTTCCTTGACTATTCAAATATTGCAAAGATTGATGGCCAGTAAATAAAACAAACTCTTTAGATAAAAGGTAATGTTATTTATTTTATGCCTAAACTATAGCATAGAATTAGTAATCATAAATAAAATATTTCCTTTTTGCATCATTCAACTTCTTATTGAAATAAGCAATACGTTTATATTCTTGCCTCAAATAAGCTCCAATAAAATTACTACTAGCATCACATACTACTTGAAACACCTCATTAAAATCTAGAAGTGATAAAATAGGTTATTTCATAACTCTCTTTTTTCAACAAGTCAAAACTCTCGTCTTCTCTTCTAGTCCACTTAAACTCTTTCATATGCCCTCTTGTGTTTCATACAAGGCTCCACAAATACTCCTAATTTTTTTGATAAAATTAATATAAGACCTATTCAAAATTATTAAATGACTCTACCTTAGTAGAACTCCTTAGAATAGTTCATTCAATGATATTCATCACCTTCTTTGGGTCCATTTTAAGACCTTTTGTTGAAACCACAAATCCTAGATACAATGACTTCTTCTTTATAAAATTGTACTTCTTCATATTAATTAACAAAATTTCCTCCCTTAACCTCTTAAAGACCCTACAAATATGAATTATATTCTCTTCCAATGTCTTACTTGAAGATCAAAATATCATCTAGGTAAATAATGAAAAACTTAAGAAAAAATCTTTCAATGCATCATTCATGAGTCATATGAATAACCTTTGTGTATTTTCTATCCCAAAGGGCATGAATAACCACTCATATAAGCCCTCATTTGTCATGAATGTTATCTTTGATTCATCTCCTTCCTTGATCTAGATTTGTTGATATTCGCTCATCAGGTCTATCTTTGTGTAATACATAGATCCACTCAGACAATCCATAATATCATCCATCCTTAGCAAGAGAAATCCATATTTGATTTGGTCTTCTTGAGAGCTCGAGAAATAATAAACATCATCCATTCTCTATTTTTATTTTGTGCTAATACTACTCATACAACACTTGGACTTGGAATCTTTTGAATCAACCCTTTCTACAATAACTATTTCACTTGTCTATTTATGCTAATCTAAGTTTGTGTTTTCCTTATTTGGAAAACTATCTCCTAGACTCCAATCCATCTATTAACTGATCTTTCTCATAGGTGGAAGTCTATTAGGAACATTATCAAATACAATGCCTTTAAAATCATCTAAAAATTATGCAACTTTCGTAGATACATTTTCTACTTCCTCTTTACAAGTTTTTGAAATTAAAGAAAAACATAAGTGCTTATGTATGATACCTTCTAGAAACTTCCTTCCATCAACTAAACATATGCTAGAGTTTCTAGATATGTTTTCTTCTATTTCCTTCAATGGATTCTTCTTATGTCACACTCCATCCTTTGTCAAAGAATATATATTTTCATATCCATCATGTACTATAGAATTATCAAATTGCTAGGGCCTCCTTAACATAAAATGAAAAACATCCATAGAAATAATATCACATAGTACCTCATCATGATAGTTTCCAATCTTGAATTTTGTTAAACATTTTTCATTGAACAAAGCCCTATGATCCCTCTATGGCCAAAAAATTCAGCGTGGATTTGGATGCTTCTTTTTTCTCAACTTCAACTTACTAACCATTTTTCTCCTTAAAAAAGAAATTTGTTTTACCACTATCAATAATGCACCATTAGACTTATTCCTTGTGTAGGATGAATTCTTCCTTTTCTTGGGTTCGTAGTCATCAGTTAGAAAGGATCTTTTGGTAATTGAGATTTCTTTTCTTTAACATCTTTAGAATTTTACATCTTGACATCTTCATCTATATTAGAAACTTGTGAATTTCTCTTAGGTTATATTATTTCTCCCTTGATTTTGAGGAGACTCATAAGCTCATTGTACTTCTTCCCCACAATGGAAACATTTTCCATAAAAGCATCCTTTTCTTGGTCCTTGGCCTCTTCCCTTCCTCTTTATTCCCTTTTATTTTGATCATGAAATGGATTAAATTAATTTCTCCTTTGATTCTAGCTATTACTTTCTTCATCACACTTTTTTAAATCTTCTCTTTGGCTTCCATAAGACTATCTTATGTATTTTCCATCGCAATCTCTTCTACGTTGCTTTCTTTTAAAATTCTTGTTCAAATTTTCTTCCACCCTTAAAAAAAAGTAGTATGCCTCTTTGATACTAGTCATTCTAAATAAAATCAACTCCTCTTGAATGTGTGGCCTTAACTCATTAAGAAAAGTTCTAATAAATCTCTCCTTGTTAGGTTTTACCTAGCTTGTTCTAATGAGGACTCGACAAAACACTTTTATATACTTGTGAACAAATCTTCCTTCTTGCTTCAAACCTTTCATTTTATTTAGAAAATTAAGCTCATAATTAATGAGAATGAATTATCTCTTAAATTTATCCACCATCTGATCTCGTCTTATGATTTTCTCCTTCCCTCTTCTATTTCTTTCCAACTCAATCTCCTACCACTAAATTTTTGTATGACCCTTTAGTTGGGCCTTCACAAGTTTGACCCTCTTGGAACCTTTGATATCTTCATACTCAAAATATTCTTCCATATTATGGTCAATATTTCTTGATAAAGTGGGGACTTGAATCTTGGGTCTCTTTCCAATCTTGGAAATGAGCCTCAAAATCCTATCATCCTCAAGATCTTGTTCTAACACTTCTTGTTCAATATGCCCTTCTTATTCAAACTTTGGTTGAATTTTTTTCTCTTATTGTAATACTTATTCCTTTGTGAAACTCTTCTTGTAATTTTTTTAATTGTCTCTAGAGGGATCTAAATCCTTCAACTATCACACCTTTGAGTCTTTTCACCACAATTGCTTTGTGGAGATATTTTCACACTTATCACTCAAACCCAAAACCATAGTCCTAGCGTAAAATGTCTCACATTCAGAGAGGTATTTATACACTCAATAACTTCTTCTTTGATACCACTTGATGAAGGGTACTCTCCTTATTAACACAAATACACACACAAAAAAAGAAAAATAACAATAATTTGTAAAAACAAAAAACTAGATTTCTATTATCTCCAAGATAATGAAATTACACAATTTAGAAATATGACATGCACATCCACATACACACTTTCCTTATAATATTTTGTAGTCAAAAGCCACCATATCATGTAGCTTGATCTATCCTAGACAACCCTATGAGCCTTCTTTACATAGGAAAATTTTAATCACCCAAGAAGGTACTAAAAAAATTAATCCTAGAATGTAAGGGTGACCAACCATAAGATAGTATTGTTTTTATTTTATTACATTAGAGTAGGGCCCATAAAACTTTGGAATTCAAAATAAATTTTGAAGGAATTTCATTTTCATCAGTTTTACTTAGTGCAACTTTTGAAGAACATAACTCATTGTCAGTTGCTCTAATTGACTATTATGACCCCATTTTGGAAATGCCACTAACCTTTCTACAAATCCCAGTTGGTGAAAACTACATTCTAAGGTTTGAACCCTTTTTAGAGCCTCTAAGGCCTTCAAAACTAAGTTCAAATTTTTTGCACCCTACTATCCATACCAAAAAAATTTAATATCTTCCAAATTAGACTTGATCTTGCAATGAAAATTTATTGAAAGACTTATATATCCAAAGTGAACCTCTAGAGAAGAAATTAGAACATTATAGGATCCAATGATCAACTTAATAAAATTAGTAAGCTTCAATAAATAAAAATTCTATGTTGAGATAATCCTTATTGAAGAGACAAACTAGATATTTTTTGGTGATGCAATTTCCCTTACACCCAGGATACTCCTACATCACAAGATGATTATGCATTATAAAAATAATGATATTATTTCCAATAGTCATTTGAAAATATTGAAGGAACTTATTCACAAACTCATCAAAGGAAAGGATGGAGGCATCAAGCAAAGAGAATTATTACTTTAGCATGGTTCCTTTGAGAAATCAAAAGAATGGCTTTCTTAGAAAATGATCCTAGTAATGGAAGTCACTGTGAGGAGTAGTAAAAGAGTTTATGTGTAGCTAAGTATCACCATCACCACCGAACTTGTTGAAGACTGAGATCTTGACCCTTTATGGTAGGGGAACTTTAAGGATATGGTTAGAAAGTGAATTATGGAGATAATACAATAGAAATAAATATTAGATTGTAGAATTTGTTAGATTAGATAGTTATAACTAGGTCTGATCCATGTTCTATAGTATGATATTTAAAAGTAGGTTTCCTATTGGAGGAAGTGGAGGTAAAATAGGGCCACCTATGTGAGTTACAACATGGGTATTAGAAACACTTATAGTATCTACAATTGCACCAATAGAATTAATGGTGGGAGTAGATGTTGTAGATATAGGAAATAGTATGTTAGATCCCAAGATAATTTGAGAAACAATTAGGATAGCACCAAAAGGATCATTGCTTGTATTTCATATAAAGGATTGACAATAAGGAATATATATGTTGCATGATTTTAGATCGTAAGCATTGCAATAACCAACTATTGACAAATGGTGTTTAATTATAACTCTTAGGGTTTGGGTGCAATGGTGGGTAAGTACATCTCTAAATTCTTATATAAAGCCCAAAATATCTTGAGATTCGTGTTAATATGACTATTTCTCACATGACACTAATAACACAAATGACCTAGGGAAAAACATTTTATTGCTTGGAAAAAAATTGAGAACCCTTATGATCTCTTACAAGAACTAAGTATAATCAAATCGATTCATAAGAGAAGATTCATGATCCATAGGAAGATACCCAAAAGGGGTGCCCATTAGAGTATTATTTCAAGATTTTTGTTAAAAATTTGATGTAAATGAGGCCTTAAAATTAGGAGAGGGGAGCGAAGACCAAAAGAATTCGTGTTTCATAAGAAATAAGAGTGATTTTTTTAGGACTACAATAAATAGGAAAGTTGGATGTTAAATTACTTCTTGCCATAATTCTTGTAGCTTTCTCAATTGTAAAATTCATAAGAAAGCTTCACAAAATACAATTAGCCTTGAGAATGAGAAATAAATAAGAAGATAAGTAGGATTTGACAAGGAGGTGAGTTCATGTTAGGGTCACCAAAATGTAGAGGGAAAGAAAACTACTTTTGAGGGTGATGAAACTCCTCATGGATTCAATATCTAACTATCCACTTAAAGAAACCTTTAGTGCACTAAAGCCTCATTTTTTCAATCTTGAAAGATGATTTGTGTGTTTATATAAATTAAATTCTAATCGGTATGCAGTCCACACAAAATGAGAACATAGGTTGCCAAGATTAACTAGTCAAATGTACTAAGTATTTTCCTAGGATGTACATGTGGGTCTTGGATGATATTATGAATTTCACATATTTCATATACTAGCAAAGCTTGAAGAGTAGTACTAAAAACAATAAACAATGAGATTCTTATTCTATAGGTGAAATGTTGGAAACTACAATTGGAATAATTGTTATGTGGTCATTGATGTCAAATCTATTGATGAAATAGTTTTCTATCTAATCTAAATATCATATATATTTGATTGGTGAACAAGATTTGAGAAGTTGTTCATAACAAAATCATATAGAGGATAGGTTGAGTTATGAAGAGGAAACTACAAATAGACATTTGATTAGTTGGACTTTGACAAGATAAAGTGATTGTTTAATTCATATTGCAAGAGGAGAAGACAGTAATGTTCAAGTCTTGAAAGTGTGAACAAATATAGATCAAATGGATAGGCTTGACTGAGAGACAAAGTTAAATACTAAATAATTTTTATGAACATGTTGAGTGATTCTAGTAGCAACTGAGTCATAGTAAGTGTTAAGAAAATTCATTGTTAATTGAGCATCAATATTGATTGAGTAACCATGTTGATGCTGAGTGAGAAGTTCAATAGCAATTGATTAACCCAGTGATGACCGAGTGTTAGAACGTAGTAATTGCTAAGAAAAAAAATTTTGATTGATTGTGAGGAATCATAATTTCCATCTGACTAAGTTGATTTTTTGGGATATGGAAATTGTGTTGAAGATAAGGATCGATGAGCTGGATCATTTAATTCTAAGAGAGGATCAGGTATCAACCTAAGAGATGAATTGAAGAAGAAGTTTCTAGAAGAGAAGAGATAAACATACTGATGATTAGATACAATGTATTTGATGGATCAAATCATAAACCCTAAGATTCATAGTGGTGTTTAAGAGGAAAAAGATTAAAACTACCTATTTAAAGATATATAGAGAGGAAATTTGAAAAAGTGTAGAACAAAGTGCAAAGACGTTGTGCATGTGTGAAGAAATTTTAGAGAATTGGAACTATTACTGATGTTGTTGACTAATGAATCTAAGTAAAAGGATTAATTGAGTTGAGAGTAAGTGAAGGGTTGCCAAGAAAATCTAAGATTGAGATGAAAATGGAGGCTAGATAGTGAATATATATGGGAGATAAATAGAGATATGCACATGCAAAATGAGTTGTACTTAATAGATCAAACCTATTGTTACTTTCTAACCATTGTGAATAGCATTTGAAATCCTTTAATCAAGGTTGACCTAATAATCATAAGGACTTAACAATCTATGTAAATTCATTAACCAGGAAACATTCTAATGGAATGTTCTAAAGTCCTCTAACAAGTTCACTCATAACAAGGTGATTAAATCCTTTAACAAGATTGCATTTAATAGTGTATATTGTAACGTTAAACAGGGTTGGCTCCTAACAGGGCTCACTTAAAAAGAGTAACAATTGGTGACATGTTGTTGGTGGTTTTTTCCAAATTTGGTTTCCATGTTAAATCCTAGTGTAAAACTTTTGTATAGGTTATTATAATGTTCTACTAATTAAAGTTTACATTCTACAAGTCTATTATTTTAGAGCAGTAGACAGCTAGCTAATGTTGCTAATAGTTTACAATAGAGACCAAGAAATGGAACGATGAAAATTGAAATTGTTTAAATGTTTTTTTCTTCAATTGGTACATATGGACCTTGGATAACTTATTCTCCCCTCCCCCAACTATACTAAATATTCTAACAAGTGATATTATAGAATTAGTGCTTATAGAGAGAAGTTTGAAGGTACTCAAAGCTAAAGATCATGGCATACAAAAGAGAGGTACCAAATTTGAACAAAGAAATTTTACCTACATAGAAGAAGTTCATGAGGCTACATATAGCTAGTATTGGTGATGTTGCATTGGATTTTCTAGATAGTTCTTATGTGTACATAACAAAAGTCCCTTTGACTCGTCAACAACTAAAAGAAAAGAAAGAACATAATCAGTCAATGTTGGAGATTTCTTTAGCCCTAAGATACGTTGATTTTGATGACCTAAAGGAGTGCAAAAATTCAAAGGAAATATGGGATAAATTGAAGACCATCTATGGAGGAGATGATAATGTCTTAAGAGCCAAATCAAAAAGTCAAAGAGGTAAGTTTGATGAAATGAGAATGATAGAAGGTGATAACATATTTTAGGACTATAAAAATCAAAGAGGTTCTCAATGTTTTTAAAGGAGCTAAAGGAAAGATTGAAGATGAAACAATAATCAGGAAGGTATTGATAACTCTACTTCCTAACTATGTTATTAAGGTTTCTACAATACAAGAACTGGGATGTACACCAAGTAATGCCCTAACCCTAGAAGGTGTAATTGGCAGGCTTAGTTCTTTTGAGATGTCTAATTTTGATAATTAAACTCTTTCTTATCATTGAATCTTCTTTTGAATGACAATTGCTTCTTAGCAAGCAAGGAAAAGGAAAACATGTGAAAAGTGATAATGATACTTCTGATGATGAAATTGAGGCACTGATAGCTAGGATATTTGGAAGAGGCAAAGGCAAATGCAAAGGTAAACTTCCCATAATCTATTTTTCATGCAACGAGGTTGGTCATATTGTTGCAAGGTGTCCTAACAAAGAAGACAATGATGAAAAGAAGGAGAACAATTACAAAGGAAGAAGAGATGACTAAGACTTCAAGAAGAACAAGGACTACAAGGACAAAGGTAAGAAATCATGTTATATTACTAAAGAAGAAATTGATGCTAAACCTAAAAGTAATGATGAATAGGTAGCCTATGTTGCTATGAAAGAAGATTCTGATGAAGATGAGATAACTTCTTAAATGATCTCTTATGTGAACAAATGTGATATATGGATAATTGATAGTGGTTTCTCTAATCACATGATTGACAATAGAAGTAAATTTGAGGACATTGGACCATACAAGGGTGGTTTTGTTAATTTTGGTAATGATGTTCCATGTCTTTTGAAAGGTAAAGGGACAATTCAAATAACGAACAAAATCAAATATGAAAACGTTTATTGGGTTGATAGACTTAACTAGAATTTGTTGAGTGTTTCATAGTTAAACAAATCAGGTTACAGAGTTGAATTCCATCACAGAAAGGCCAAAATATTTGAATATGATGGTAAACTAATTGAAAGTGGTGGTGAAAAAACTAGAGGCAATTCATTCTATCTAGATTTATCTGATGAGACATGTTTGCTTCCACAATATGAAAATATTTGGTTATGGCACAAGAGGTTATGTTATGTAAACTTTGACAATTTTGTTAGCATTAGTAAAATGAAAAGAGTAAGAGGTTTTCCAAAACTAAAGAAACCTGACAATGCTATGTGTAAACAATGTCAATTGGAAAAATGACAAAGTCAAATTTCAAGAGCAAAACATATTCATCTAATGATATTTTGGAATTGGTTCATACTGACCTATGTGGACCTATTGGTGTTCAAAGCTATTGTGGAGACAAATATTTCATTCTATTTGTTGATAACTATTCTAGAATGATGTATGTGATGTTTATTAAAGAAAATCATGATGTCTTTCAGTCATTTAAGTGGTATTTAGCTTGAGTCTTCACAGTGTTTGAGTTTTGACAAAGGTGATGAATTCATTTCCAATGAGTTCAACATATTCTGCAATGATAGAGGAATCAAAACATAAATGTTTGCACCTAGGACCTTTCCTTAGAATGGAATTGTTGAAAGAAGGAAAGCATCGATTATGGATTGTGCTAGAACATTGATGATGGAAAAGAATGTGTCATAGAAATACTATAGAGAAGTTATAAGTACATTTTTTTATACTCTGAAAAGAATACAAGTCAAGAAAAGTACAAATGCTACACCTTTTGAATTATGGTATGAATATGCACGTAATGTGAAATATTTCAATATTTTGGAAGAAAATGTTACATACTTAAAGAAAATAGGAATGAAAAATGTAATGCTAAAAGTGATGAAGGTATATTCTTAGGATATTCTACTAAGAGAAAACCTTATAAGTGTTTGAACTCTAACACTAACAAAGTTGTGGAAAGTCCAAATGTCAATGTTGATGAATCTTTAGAGAAAAATAAAGTTGAATGTAAGAAATAACCTAAAGACTATAGTTCATTCACATACGTGAATGATAGTGCTCCAAGCACACCACTTGAACAAGAAAACAAAGTTTTTGATCCTTGCTAGACTAGGAATGTCGAGTTGCAATAACTAATTTCCAAGTAGCAGATTGTGGGTACCGAGCAATAGATAAATGATGTTGAGTCACAAATAGAGGAAGCCAAATGATGGGAAGGAAATGCCAGGCATGCAAAATGAAAAACCAAGAGAAAGATAATGAGCTTGAAATCATTTTTCAAGATAAACCTATGAAAGAACAAAGAAGAAAATAGCATGTGTTAGCAAAATGTGTGAGACGACATCATGCACCTAAAAAAATCATTGGAGATAAAGGTTTTGGTGTTATGACAAGAAAAAGATTCAAAAGTGATACATGCTTACTTTGTGAGTTTGAGCCCAAATCTATGAAACATGTTGTGGAGAATGAAGACTAGATACAAGATATGAATGAAGAAATTGAACAAATTGAAAAGAACAAAACATGGTCTCTAGTACCCAGGCTTAAAGATAAAAATGTTATTAGAACCAAGTGGGTATTCAAGAACAAGCTAAATGAGAAAGGTGAAGTCACAAGGAATAAGGCAAGACTAGTATGGAAGGGATATGCATAAGAGGAAGGTGTTGACCATTGGGAAATATTTGTCCCTGTAGTAAGATTAGAAGGAGTTGAACATTGCTTGCATATTTTTCTTATAAAGGATTTAAGGTATATCAAATAGATGCCAAAATTGCATTTCTAAATGGGATACTTGAAGAAGAAGTACACATAGATCAACCTGAAGTATTTGTAGATCCCAGCATGAAGAATATGGTGTGTAATTTGCACAAAGAATTATATGGATTAAAACAAGCCCCAAGAGCATGGTATGAAAGACTACATAACTATTTGGTGAAAATTGGATTTGAGAGAACAAATGATAACAACAATCTATAGTTGAAGATTGGTAAGAACAATGAGGTATTGCTATCTAAATTTTTTGGTGATAATATCATATTTGGAGGAAAGGAAGCATTGTACAAATTATTTATTGATGAAATGAAGAAGGAATTTGAAATATCAATGTTTGGTGAGATCGAATTCTTTGTTGGTTTACAAGTGTATCAAATGAAGCAAGGTATCTTCATTACTCAATCCAAATATATCAAGGAGATATTGAAAACTTTTGGGATGCAAGATTATAAATAAATGGGTACACCTATCATTACTGGACACAAGTTATCTATGAATGATGATTCATGTTGATGTGAACCAGACAGAATATAGGTCAATGATTGGTAAACTGCAATATGTTGTTCATAACAGACTAGATATTGCATTATATGTTGGTATAGTTGCTATATTTTTAGCAAGTCCTAAGGACAATCATATGATGGTAGTGAAGAGAATACTAAGATATCTGAAAGGAATAGAACACTATGGATTTTACTACAAGAAGAATAATAGATTTCAACTAAAGGTGTTCACTGACTCTAATTAGGCAGGAAATGTTGATGACAAGAAGAGAACAAGTGGTGGTGCATTCTTTCTAGGAAAGAGATTGGTTTCATGGACAAACAAGATGTAGACTTGCATTTATGAATCAACAATTGAAGTTGATTATGTGGCAGCAGGTGTGAATTGTTCAAATATTATATGAACCAAGCAATTTTTAAAAGGCATGAAGGAAGAGATTACTGATCCAATGGTTATTTGTTGTGATAACACAAGTGTCATTAACATATCAAAGAGCCATGATATGTATGCAAAAATAAAGCACATTGCTATAAAGTATCATTACTTGAGAGAGCTAGTTCAAGACAGAGAAGTGAAGTTAGAATATGTGAACACAAAAGAGAAAATAGCTGCCATATTCACTAAAGATTTACCTAAGGATGCTCATGAATATCTTAAAGGTAAACTAGGGGTGATTCCCCTAGATAGAGAAACTTAAGCTATAGTGAAGCTTTGCATCAAATGCACTGAATAGAATATTTTACACATTGATGTAGATAGGTCTACTTTAGGAGATTACCTAAGGTAGTAGTGAGGAAGAAGGATAGAAAGATGCTACAATTCAAAACTGACATGAAAGTATCTACATGATAAAGATGCAGGAGATAGAGATAATTTCTTTGGCATTATTGTCAAAAAGGTAGAGATTTTCTAAAATATAAAGAGGGAGAGAATATTTGAGAGAGAGAGAGAGAGAGAGAGAGAGAGAGAGAGAGAGAGAGTAAATCCAGTAAGAGAGAATATCCCAGAGGGAGAAAAGTGAAAGTTGACAAAGACATGCTAGGTAAGAGAGAGTGATTACTTAGAGGGATTTCATAAGATTTATTTGAGATGTTGCTAGATCAAAGATATGAATTGGAATGAAACTAAGGATATTAATAAAGACTTGATACATTGAGAGTGTTACTTGAAACTTTACAAGTTTTGGATTGTATGGTAACCTAAAGTATTCCTTCAATTTTTTAAGAGGTGTTACCATCAATGCCAAAGAGGAAGATTTTTGGAAACTACAATTGGAATAATTGTTACATTGTTATTGATCTCAAATCTATTGATGAGATAGTTTTCTATCTGATCTAAATGTCATATCTATTTGATTGATGAAGAGGATTTGAAAATTTGTTTATAAAAAAATCATCTAGATGATAGGTTGAGTTATGAAGAGGAGACTACAAATGGGCATTTGATTAGTTGGATTTTGACAAGATAAAGTGATTGTTTAATTCATGTTGCAAGAGGAGAAGACAGTAATGTTCAAGTCTTGAAAGTGTGAACAAAGATGGATCAAATGCATAATCCTGACCAAGCAAGAGAGTAAAAGACTAAAGAATTTTGATGAACATGTCGAGTGATGCTAGTGTCAATCGAGCCATAGTAAGTCTCAAGAAAATTCAGTATCGATCAAGCATTAGTATCAACTGAATAAAAATGTTGATACTGAGCGAGAAGTTCAATAGCGATCGAGTAACCCAGTGATGACCAAGTGTCAAAACGTAGTGTTGGCCAAGAAACAACATTTTGATTGGTTGTGAGGAATCATAATTTCCAGTTGACTAAGTTGATTCATTGGGATATGGAAAGCATGTTGAAGATAAGGATTGATGAGTTGGATCATTTAATTCTAGGAGAGGATTAGGTATCGACCTAAGACATGAATTCAAGGAGAAGTTTCTATAAAAGAAGAGATTTAAAAAAATGATGATTAGATACAATGTATTCTGATGGATCGAATAATAAACCCTAAGATCTATAATAGTGTTGAAGCAAAAAAAAAATCAAAACTACCTTTTCAAAGAGATACAAAGGTGAATTTTGAAAAAGTGTAGAAGAAATTACAAAGAGGTTGTGTGTGTGTGAAGAAGTTCCAAAGAGTTGGAGTTGTTACTGATGTTGTTGACTGAAAAATCTAAGCATAAGGGTTAATTGAGTTGAGAAGAAGTGAAGGGTGATTTCTTGAAGGCTTTCCAAGCAAATCTGAGATTGAGATGACAATGGAGGCCAAATAGTGAATCAGTACATGGGAGATGAATAGAGATCTGTACATGCAAAGTGAGTTGTACTTAACATATAAAACTTGATGTTACTTTGTAACCATTGTGAACAATATTTAAAATCCTTTAATCAAGGTTGACCTAACAATCATAAGGACTTAATAGTCTATGCAAATCCTTTAACCAGGTGACATTCTAATGGAATGTTCTAAAGTTCTCTAACAAGGCCACTCCTAAAAAGGGGATTAAATCTTTTAACAAGGTCACATTTAATAGTGTGTATTGTAACCTTTAATATGGTTGGCTCCTAACAAGGCTCACTTCATAAGAGTGAAAATTGGTGACATTTTGCTAGTGGTTTTTCCCAAATTGGGTTTCTACATTAAATCCTAGTGTTAAACTTGTGTGGATGTTATTATAATGTTCTACTGATTAAAGTTTACATTCTCCAAGTCTGTTAAATTTTAGAACAATGGACAACTAGCTAATGTTGCTAATAGTTTACAATAGAGACCGAGTAATGGAATTATGAGACTTGAAATTGTTTAAGTGTTTGTTTGTTCAATTAGTACATTTGGACCTTGGATAACTAATCCCCCCCACCCACTCTCAGTTATTTTAAATACTCTAACATTAAATATGCTTAAGGGACTAAAATAGAAATGTAAATTAACAAGGTACAATGAGACATACTCACAAAGGGTCAAGCTATGAAGCCTCCAACACATTCCACACTCTCCCTTGTTGTATGTGTACACAAAAGATCAAGAACGAAATGATGGGTTAATTGTGTTTAGCGGTTTTCCAAATTCAAACCCCCATTTTGGTATTTTTACCTCTATGTAAAATTGATATCGGTAAAAGAGATAAAATGATATTAAAAGGAATTACAATAATGATATGACATTTGATATACTAAAGACTAAACAACAAGGAAAAAAAACCCAAAAAAGAATCACTTCCCTTCAATACCAAAAACCAAGAGCTTGCTAGTGTGAGGAATAGTGTGGTCTTATAAATTTGTCAAAGCTTCATTTGAGAAAAGGAAGGAGCAATCACATGTACAATATTACTATAAAAATGTGATGAATGAGAAAGAATCAAGGAAGTTGTGCAAGCTCAAGAGAGTGGATAGTTAGATAATTCTATTCAAAATGATGAGATATGGAGTGTTGGAAGTTGTCATGACATCAATACAAACTCATAGGATCGTTACACTACTAGGAATTAGAATGTATAAATTTCCAATGACCAACTTAGTTGCAAATATTTGCTAGACAAGTGCATGGGGCACAAACATTGTTATAGCATGTATGTGTTTAAGCGTGATTTGAACCAAAAAACTAGGAAAGCAAGCAAGTGGTGAAGTACACTAGGGGAGATTAAAAGTTGATATTTTTTAAGATTTAGCTAAAGAATAAGGTATATGCAATATGAAGTTGCATGGGATGCAATTTATGACAATGAAGATATAATATGTATTTTGGCTACAAGAAACTTTTGGGACTTATGGGGTTCACTATCAACTCCAAAACAGGTAATAAAGAGTTACAATAAAGAAAGTGAGGAAAAGATCAACAATTTTTGTTATTCTTAATGTTAAGTAAAACATATTTTAAATATAATTACATGTACTAGAGTCATTAAAAAAAAAAATTCAAAGTAAAATTTGTAAGAGCAAGTGAGGGTGACCCATTTAGAGAAGTGGTCAAAACTCTTCATTGGTGATGCTGCTACTAGGTCTCAAATCCCTACTAGACCATTGTGTTCATAGGCTTGTGCCTACACTGAATTGTGCTCGCAAATTTGAATGACTTGAAAAAGTTTAACAATCTTAAATACGACTACCCTTTACCAACAAAAAATAAAACAAAAATAATTTGAAGATCATTCATTAATTTGATTTACATTATGTTAGTATATTGCATTCAAAAGAATAATTAAGAATTGATTCTCTATGAGTATATATTAAAATTTCATTTTATCAATCAAATACTACCAAGAATTAAAATAGATCTTCCTTACAAATTTCAACATCAAATATTATAAGAATAAGAATAGGTCTTAGTCTCACCTAACTTCAGCAAAATTGATACTCTTAATCTTTAAGATAATTAAGTTTTATAATTTATATAAATCCACTACCAATAAACTTTCAAAAAAAAAAACATACTTTACCAATCTATTATTCAAAAGATATTTGGTAAATCCTATACTTGGAATTTTTATGTTCTTCACCTCCATTAATTGAATACGACACTTTACGTTGGCACCCAAGTTGCAAATGGGATCATTGCATAAAACGACTTTTGTTTTGTGCCAAGGGTGAGATGACTTTTAAGGGTAGAAAATAGTTAAAATTTTGATTTCTTATTGTCGAATCATCGAGGTGGATAGAGCTTGAAAGAGTATATATATATATATAATTTTTTTATTTTTTTTTATTTTTTTTAAAATCCCAACCACCATGATAATTACTTGAAAGAACACAATCCATCAACCACCATATAAATCATATGAAGGCATAAGGGAGAAAATTGAAACAAAATATCATTATCAAATTAGCATATGTAAATTTTTAAAATTTTGAATTTTTTATTTGGGTGCATTAAATTGGAATTGCAAATTGGAATAAAATAGGAATACGTATTCTAATTTTGGCCCAAAAATGAGCATTTGCAATTCCACCTAAATAGGTGAACTTGGAATACATGATCCTATTCCAATTTTGTTTATTTTAGAAAACATAAAATTTTGGTTCCATAAATTCCCTTTCAAATTTGGCTGAACCAAACTGAGAATAGGAATAAGTATCCCTATTTTCTATTCCAAAATAACAATTCCTATTCCCATATTTACATTCTCACAACCAAACGGGCCCTAAAATCACAAAAAGAGATAATGAAACACAATCTCATCATATTTAAAAATGTATTTGTAGATGAAGTGATGAATTTGATCATGGATCCATATGAAGAAAAAAACAAATCTATCATAAATGTAGATGTAGATAAATAGATGAATTTGTCCTCAATTCTAGTGACTCATATAAAATTAAAGAACATCATTATAGATACACTTGTAGATAAAGAGATGCATTTCTCATTAATTTGGGATTGAAATGGGTAAATGATGGCTATATTTGAAAATATAAATGGACAAAAGATGGTCTACACTTGAAGGGTTACCCTTAAACATCACACATTCACACTTGGTCACCTATAAACATCACACACTAAGAAAAATATAAAGTTTGGAAAAAGTAAATCAAATTTGACTATTCAATACTTTAACTAAAGAATCAAGCATTTATGTGTGATATTTAAACCGTTCGCACTTAAAGACTCAGAATGACTACATTTGAAAACTCCAATAGATGGTCCACAACTAAGAACCCATTTGAGGACCCACGTAGATGCCCTACAATTGAGAACCCATATTAAAAGAAATGGCCTACAATTGGGGACCCATTTGGAAAAAGGATGCCATGCATGATTTGAAGCTAACGTGGAATGGAGACCTCCTTTACACCTTATCCTTATTGTTACTTATCAACTGAAATACACACAAAGTTTTTTAATTTGAAGTGTTTTCCGTATAACTAAAAGAGAATAGGATTAGTTAGGCAAGGAGTAGCTTTCATATCCATTCTCCATGACATGTCATGTTATCTAAACTGAAATACCTTCAATGTAATCCTCCTCATTGTGTATAGTTGGAAAGCTCCTTCATAATTGGATCCCACTCTTCCCCCAAGCTACACGTAATTACCCCCCATGCAATGTATATATGTGGAAGGCCAACTTTATGTGTAAGTGATAAATATTGTTGGGACGTCCCATAATAGATGGAATATGAAGGACAAGGCTTGTGATGTGAGTGGCCAACCTATTATCCTATCTCATTGCTCATTTGGGCCCATGAAAAATGCTTTGTTTTGATTGATCCATAATTCCAAAAACAAGAGTTTGTGTTGATACATCTATTTATGAGATAAAGCCTTCAAATTAGTATATATAATTAGTATATTTCTATGTTGAGTGTATGGCTCCTATACTTTGTCTTGCATGGCAAGATAAGATGAGAAACAATGGACATTTTTGTTTTTTATTTGTTGAACCATGGTTTATAGAAAATATGATTATAGTTTTCAGGTAGAGTGTGATATTGATTAGGGAATTGGACATTTTTGTCAAAATGAAAAAAAAATACATATCTTTATAGGTGGGAGGCAATTTTTTATAAGATTTTTTTATTTTTCTTTTGGACAAATTATTCCTTTTGTAAGAAGATGAATATGTGATAACTTTTTGTTTTTAAATTAAAAGAAATGCAATAATAATTTACATTACAATAGTCCATCAATTTATGTACAAAATATAATTGAATGATTTATGAGTAGATTGTAATTCTTCATATATTTATAATTATAGATATTGATTTTTATATTAATATATTAAGAGTTTAATTTAATACAATTGGTTTAAAATATATTAATTTTAGATTAAAATTGAATGAATGGTTGAGAGTTGGAAATGGAGAATAAAGGAAAGGAATATTATGACTTTTGTTGTAATGTCAATTTTAGTTTTATTGATTGATCTATATATTGTGAATATATATTAGTAAAAATTAAGATTGTGTATCATAATAGAAGTTCACTGGACATGATAGATATACTTTGACATTTATATTATCTACTATAGAACCATGCCTATTTCATGATCTTAAATTAGACTACCCACATGATTGAGGTTGGCTTACATAATCTTCAAAGTGGTCGTTGTCTATTTTATGCATGTTTGGTAACTAGGAATTGTGTTAAAATGTGTGGTGGGCCTTCTATAAGAATAAGAAAGACTATCAATTGCCTTAATATAAATCAAGTCTCATTGTCAATAAGAAAGACTATCAATTGCCTTAATATAAATCAAGTCTCATTGTCAACATGCCAAAAAAAATTATGAAATTATTGCGTGAGAATCGTAACCAATCGAGATGAAGACTAATACAACTATGACTAAGCCTTTGTGAGATATTGATACTAATGACTGATAATCATAAATGACATGATGTTCTTAAAAAATTGTTTTTATACACATAAGTTGATACTTTTGATGGGTAGATTGATAAGACAATAACCACATTTAGCAAATGTAACCTTGAGAGTGAAAAAGAGAAATTTCACGCAAGAAATCTAAGTTGTGGGGTTTTTTAGTCAAGTGAAAGTACTACATATATAACTCAATTATGGCCTATAAATTTAAATTAGGGTTTATTAATACACCAAATAAGTCAAATTAAATGCTATAATTGAGGCAAAGTGAAAGGTATGTGCTTCAAAAATAAGTAGTTGATTGAGTCTTGTAAACAATCGAGCTCCTACATTTATGTTATTGTTAAAGATTAGCATAAAAGAAGGGGTAAACATGATCAGTATGATGACTACAACCCTTTACACTCTTATATTCTAATTAAATCTAAAAACTAACTAATTAGAATAAGATAAAATATTTTCAAAAATATCAACAGATTTTATTGAAATAATTAGAAAAATTAAGTATCCATATGCTTTTAAAAAGTTTTCAATGACTAAATTGACTTTAATTTACAATAAAGGAAAAAATATCGTATAATAATTCCTCCATGGTTAGAGTATCACTTCCAACGTTTAATTTAAAGTTGATATCTTGGATAGAACATTTATATGTCTATGATATTGTAAAATCTAGTCTTGTTAATTTCCTCTTCATCTCTTAAGTATTCCCCTATAGTGAGTACAAATATATTGACCAAATTAAATGTGTGTGTGTGTACAGAAACACACGCACATATACATTTTTGTATATATTTATATATGTGTATGTATGTATGTATGTATATTATATATTTTATGTATATGTATATGTATATCTATATCTATATCTATACATATATATGTATGTATGTATGTATGTATGTATGTATGTATATGTATATGTATATGTAGATGTAGATGTGTGTGTGTGTGTGTGTGTGTGTGTGTGTGTGTGTGTGTGTGTGTGTGTGTGTGTGTGTGTGTGTGTGTGAATTATAAATAAAATAAAGAGAATAAGGAGTTACTAGAGTTTTTAGTGTGATATTTATTTTCATCTAATTAAAGAAAATAGTGCATTGTGATTAGAATATAGAGTATTGTCATATTTTTAATGTGTGTCATTTCCCTTTTCAAGTGACTGATTATGTTGTTGCATAGAATTTTGAGTGTGACTCTAGTAGTTGAGACATATTCTTTATTGAGGTATCTTCAAATAGTTGACTTGAAATATTAGTAAGCTTTATGATTTTCCCTTTATTTTGTGTATCATTGCACATGGTTGTATAACTTAAGATCATTGACTTTGGGGTTTGTGTCCTTAAACTTAGTAATGTCTTACATCTTTGTAGTTTTGGCTATAATAAGAGTTCTCTCTCTCTCTCTCTCTCTCTCTCTCTCTCTCTCTCTCTCTCTCTCTCTCTCTCTCTGACATTATCATGAGCATGAGGTGGACTCATTCTCTTGCTAAAGTGGAGGATAAATGTGATATTCTAAATTGTAAGAACCAATAATTAGATGCTTAATTTAGACCTACTTTATCATGTACAATAATTTTACATTAATGTTAGTACTCAAGCTCTACATGACCTATTATTTACCATCGTGTCCATATACTCTATACACAAATCATGTTTTGATACATTTTTAGGAGAACCGGTTGGCCAAAATGACATGTTCCCTTGTGTTTCCCCATAAATTTAAATTGAGGACTTGTCTCCTTGATTAAGTAGGAAATCTAAAATCTCTGCATAGTCTTCTCTCAAGTTTTGAGCTCCAAAATATTATGAGATATATATAAAAGTATATATCTCTCCTCATTTCAAATCAAGTCATGATCATTAAAGATCAAAAAATTGGAATTCCAAATATATTCTATAATTTGGAATTTTAGTCATCCTCAAGTAGGCCCCAAGCATTATAATGCATTTTAAAGGTAATATTCTCCATGGTTCAAGATTCTTTTCCTCATTGAATGTCAAGAAAAGGATTCCACCATGAAGAAAGAAGATCGTATCATATGCATCTATCCACATACATTTAAGAATCCATACATTCAAGTATTCAAGTATTAATTGCTTCAAGTAATTATTCTATCTCTCCATCAAGCATTTTGGCATATATTTCATGATTTTATTTTAGGTTTCTGAAGAATCAAAACTATTGCATTAATACTTGATATTATATCCAAATGATAATCTCACCATAAAAGTACAACATAATTTATTATTCGAATCTAACTTCTATTTAATATAAACATACTTTTCTTTCAAGAATATTTTATTTCATTTCAAATTTTGATTCCTTTGTTATCCCCAATTGATGATGCAATTGACAATGCTATGAATGTATGTAAAAGAGTCATATCAATTATCATATTGTCATTTATATCAAGTCTTTGTTGATTAGGAATTATGCTCATTCAATAGAGTGTTATATCATTTGATTGATGAAGAGGATTTGAAGAAAGTATGTTGAAGATAGAGTTGATAAGTATGGTATTCAATAGGCACTTGAATGAGTTGGATAGTGATAATGTAATGTTGGTTTGATTATTTTACAATCATTTCAGATTGTAATATAATATAATATACAAGCTATAGTGAGTGACTACATTGTTCACTGAGCATTTGTATAAGCAAGTGAAAATTCAATATTATCCAAGCAAGTTCAGTATTGACTAAGTGATATACTACCTAAGTGAAATGTTGTGTTCACCGAGTAATAACAAAAAGAACAAGTTTGTAAAGATAGAATCTAAAGTTGACTTTTGGTTAAAATAAGTAATGTTTGAGATGTTCAAAGGCACAAGTCAAAGTTTGTTACAAGATCTACGACTAGAAAAATACAATGAAGAACTAATTATGGAGATTGAAGGATAGGGATGACCACAAAGTTTTATGAAAGTTATATTTTCTAAGTGACTAAATGCAATGAATCTAAGATATACAATTGTGATTAAGTGACAATAATTGGAAGAATCTGGAAGCACAGAGACTAATATTTAAGGAGTAGTTGATCAAGTTTTTTGGTTGCTAATGTTTTTTGTTGGGTGCTGATTGAATGTTAAGGAAGAAGATCAAAGAGAGAATTTGTTGAAGCTGAAAGAAGCAAGGTAAATTGAGCAAAGAAAGAGAAGATCAAAGAAAAGCTATAAAGTAAAAGAGTGAAGGGTGAATCAACTTGTAAATAGATTAGATAGAGGAGATCAAAAATAGAGTACAAAAAAAAGGAGATCTAAATAAGAAAGATAGTGTTAAACCTAATAGATTAATTCATACTATTACTTTCTAATCATTGTAGAAAAAAAATATTATAACCAAGTGGACCTAACATGACTATGAAATCCTATATAGTAACATTGATTAGTGTTATTTGTAAATCCTTTCGAACATGCTACTCTTTAGATGGGATCAAGGAGTGATAAGGTCCTGATGATCTTTTGGTGTAAATACTCAAATAAGGTCATATTAACAATGTATATGTAAACCTTTAACAAGGTTGGCTCCTAATAGAGCTCATTTCAAAAGAGAAAAAAAATTGGGTTGTTGGTCCTAGGGGGTCTTTCCCTTTATAGAGTTTCCACGTTAAAAATCTTAGTGTCAAACGTGAGAATCTTGTTATGTTACAAGTTAATTTTGATTTTATTTACTTTTTACTACAAATCAATAACAAATAATTTATATTCTAATATTTGGTAATAATAGAAATAGTGAATGAATAGGTTGGAGGTCAATTGATTATAAGTACTAATTGTGAAGTTGAGTGAGATCACCGAGTGATTGCTTATGATGTTTATGAAGTTTGTTTGGTACTAAAGTGTTTGAAGGGACTATAGGATAACTGAACATAACTAATTCACCCCCCTCCTCGAGCTATCTAACATCCTCAACCAAGGTTTGAATGAGGAAAACCCTTCTAGATAAAAACATTTCTCTTTTTATTTTTTGTGCATATGTACATATGGCTCTCACACCAGCTTCAATCTACAAAGTTTAGGACCTCATAGACATCTACAATTGGAGTTATAAAAAATGTACAAAATAAGTTGGCCCAAGTGACTTGTTCCCAAGAATAGGTCATCAATGAGGGCATATTCTCTCAATATTCTCTCCAAATCAACTCTACATGTTAGTTTCATACTCTAGACCCCATTTATAGATTTTTTATTGATATGTAGACTTATTCTCATTTTATGTTTCCTAAATCTTGTATTTTCCTTCTTTATATTCCTCTTTCAGGAATTTATCAATCATATCCTCCTAATCAACTATAAATATTAGTGATACACATTAAGAACATGAAAAAGTATTTAATCCTATTAGATTACCATCTATTCTAATATGTGATAGGAAACAAGGTCAACTCTATTGATCAACATTTCATATTGTAAAATAATAAAGAACATAAATAAAGAATTAAAATAGAAGAGATGAAAGGTTGTTGGAGGACTTGCTACCTATGTTATTCATAAAAAAAAATAGTTACATATTTATAAATACATTATTTTTGTAATGCCCCACTAGGGAACCCAAAAGAAATTAACCTAAAGTGTCACTAAGTTTTCCAATCATTTTTTTTTTGAAAGATTATAGCAACAAGAGATAATATAGAGAAAGCAATAACTCACATACATACAAAAAATCCATAAATAGATTACATCTCTTAAGGGTTCCATGATGTTGAGTCACATATATCAGTTTTATTAACAATAAATCTGATAGATAACAATCCACATCATAGAATAACCAAAGTATGAAACTAATTAAATAATATACAATTACATAAGATGTCGCATGGCATAACTAGAATGCATAGTCATCTAATGTACAAGTCACAAGGTATGAAAAGATCAAAGAATATACATCATGAATAAATACATCATCTCATAAGATCCCTAATAAAAAAGTACAGTACAATAGAATATAACCATCCAACAAAAATAAAAGATCAAAATGAAAGGAACTAATGCATAAGTACATCTAGCAATGACAACCAGTTGTTGAATCTTAATGGTATAAGAAACACTACCATGTGACCTCGTGGAACCTAAATGTCTCACTTCCACTATGTTGAGGAGACAATATCAAGTCCCATATGGATAAAAAATCCAACAGTCATAACTGTCATCTAGGTCAAGGAAATCCTAATAGCATATCTCAAAGGGTATCAAAACACAAGTAACATCTAATCCCAGAGGTAACAAAGACATGTAGGAAATATACTATGTAAGTAGGCAAGTGTCATCGCATGAGTCAACTCTAAGGTTACCTTGATAGCCTCTCTAGACTCTGTCCCCCTGGTGACTCTGTGCAGCATCAGTATCCTTTCATATAGACAAGGCATACTAATGAGGCAAGGTCGCAACCAAGCATCCTCTCTACTCCCATCCTAGCTTGTACTAGCACTGGAGGCATGGGCGAGGTAAAACACTAACTCTTGTTAATTTATTTTAAACCCATTTAATAAAATGTTATCACTTATTAAAACAACCTACAATGGGTTACCCAGGCAACCTCTTTAACACTTTGGCCTCCATTGTAAGCCACTTCTCAACATACACATAGATAACCTACCCTAAGCTCATTAAGAGTACAACTCATAAAATCACAATATTCACCTTAGTCCTATACAAGCAACTAGAAAGCGCCTAAAAGATAATCGAGCAAAACTCAAGGGTTACAACAAGAAAATTCACAATAATCACCTCAGTCCTATACAAGCAACTAGAAAGCACCAAAGATAATTGATCAAAAGTCATAGGTTAGACCAAGAAAATCACACTAATCACCTTAGTCCTATACAAGCAACTAGAAAGCACTAGCAATTAATTGATCCAAAACTCATTAGAGAAACGGGTGAATGTGTCATAATGGTTGAGAATAAAATATCGTGACCAAAATATACATAACATCATCATAGAAAAAAATCTCCCAAGCTACTGGTAAACATCATGACTAGTCAACTTACTAAGTCAAACCCAACCCCAATAAAATAAACCATACATCACACTAAATGAAGTTTTCATAAATCATTTGTTTGAAAACATTAAAGTTTTATTTACAAATAAGGTTCAAGTTTTCATTTTTTTTGAAAGTGTCAAGCTTCCTAAGGTTTTCGAGTTCACAAATATTCTAAAATTCCTTAATATTAGAAATCATTACCCTAAAAAATTGAACTGTCTAATCAAAATATGAGTTTATTAAAAATAATCAATTTTCCCAATTGAATTACAATTATCAATTCATATTATAAATATATTTTAATAATAAAGTAATTAATAAAAATCTTCAATTAAATATTTTTAAAATTCAGTAATAATTATTAAATTATTAATGATAATAATTATTAATTATTGATAAAATAGTTTATATTAAATTATTAATAAAATAATTACTAAATCTATTAATAAAATAATAATTATTATCAATATTTATAACAATTAACATTTATTATTATAACAATAATAACATATACTAAAAAAATGAATTTAAAAATAACCTACCCATACTATTGTTTTAAAGCCCGTGGGTTGACATATTATCTCAACAGCATTGTTATTGTAGCAACACTTGCTACTATGGTGGCAGATCTGTCGTGCAGAGTCCCCTAAAAAGGATCGTCGTCAATGAAAATGAAGGAGGGGGAGGTGGGGGTGGTGGTCCACCTCCTAATTTTATATGTGAAATTTTTATTTTATTTTTTTAAATCCAAATTCAAAGCCCCCCAAACAAACGCATCAAAAATATATTAATTTAATAATATAATTACCACAGTAATTATTAATTATTGTGGTAAATTTTGTTTTTTAAAAATAATTTCTTATATAGATCTAATAGGGTAACAAAATTTAAATAGTCAAAATTAATAAATTAAATTTGGTTTTCTTTTCCAAACCCTATCTCAATTCACAGTTTTCTAAATCGATCTAATTTTCCAAAAAAGTTTTCTCAAACAAGGGTTTCAAATTGATTCCATTCACACATGTTTTCAATAACGAAGTACAATAATTTTAATAAGGGTTTCAACCAAAATTATTTTCAAAAATAGATCCATAACAAACATAGAGAAGATAGATAAATTCGAAGGGAAATTATGATGTGAATCTCAATAGGATCCTACCTTGATCTGATGCTAACCAGATGAATGCTCAGAACACCCAAGAATTCTCATCTTCCCAAAACCCCTCTTTCTCCAAATTTGCTCCTCCAAACTTATGTATGGAGAAATGAGCTTTGATTTCTTAATGAAGAGTTTTCTCCTTTAGGGTTTCGGTTTTGCAAACACTTAAACCCCTTTTCTTTATTATTTTAATTTCAAGTGGAAACTTTTTGCATTTTTATTAAAATAAACTTTATTTAATTTATTCTCTCTCTCTCTCTCTCTCTCTCTCTCTCTCTCTCTCTCTCTCTCTCTCTATTAAATCAGAAGATGTTTTAATAACAATATTTAGAGTTCATTAATTTAAAATGAAACTACTAAACTAATTATTATTAATTTAAAATGAAACTACTAAACTAATTATTATTAAATTAAATAAATATTGTTATGCCAAATTTGGAACTTTAATTAAATCTTTTAAATTTAATTCTTCTATTTAATTAATTTCACAATTAATTAAATATAATCAAAATTTGATTTTCTATATAAAAATTTCGTTAAATAAAAGCATTTAATAATCTTTTAATTTGATTTAATTATAACTGAAAATCACAACAGACCCACAAAACTAAATAAGAAAACCCATTTTAAAGATCAATTACTAAATCAAACTCAAGGATCAAAATCTTGAATTCACATCACTTGACGAATTTAGAAGGGTAAATAACTCAAATACTTGTCCTACTTTCTAGGACAATTGGCTTAGGGTTAGGATTTGGACTCCAAAACTATCTCCCCTCTTTACCATTGAGATATTGTGATAGGGTACGCTCATCCTGGCAATTCAAGGAATTTGATGCCTAGTACCTACAATCGGCATAAAAGTTGAGCAAGTACATACATACATACATATATAAACTAAACAGGCAATGGTGGGGAGTGGTGCATTGTGCAGATCTTGACTAGTAGGTGACTATGACTCCCTCCCTTAGCCACATAAAAAATGTCAAACATAAAGTAAAACATACATGTACACCATACACACACAAGTATGGGGTACGTATCCATAGAAACTGCATAAAAATCATCCATCTATCTATCATCATGAGACAACTAAAAATCACTACATGAACAAACATGTATCATCATTGAAAGAATATTCATGAACACGTAAAATAATTGAGTATAAAGTAGCTCATCAAATATATAACTAAGTATAAAATAACATCCAATCAAATCAGGTAACTGAGTACCACTAAATCATAGAACATAACCATAAAACTAGCCTAAAAGAATTCAACAATATAACAAGAAAAACTAGGGGTAGGCATTACAATTTTTTATGGTGACAACTAACTATATTTTCTCTACAAAAAACTAAAACTAACATACACATGTCAAAAAAAAATACAAGTGCTTAATATTTCCTGGCACGTGTTTAAGATAGAGTGTATATTCCACACCCCATATTATTGCTAAATGATAAGATGACTAACAACACAAAAATTAGAAAAGATAGAAGTCTTCCTTTGGAAAGAGTTCCCAAACCAATAAGACATTTTCATGTAACTCTATATTATAGTATCCCAGTTGTAATCTATGTTCCTAACATCATCAGGCATCATTTGTAAGTGAAGTATCTCATCCCCTCATAAATGTATGAATATTAACTTCCATAATAGAGATCCCCTTTTGAACTAATAAACATTAATTATCACAATTATTTCAAATAATCTAAATTAGGTATAGCTTCTCTAATATAAAATAAGTGTATACTATACTATATCTAAATTTTCTCTGCTACATTGTTCCCTCTTTTTGAATTTCTAGACTCTTCAAGATAAGAAAAGTGTCTCACCTTCAATGAATCTGCCATCATTTTCAAAATTATGTGGCTCTTTTGTATTCCTCCTTATGTACAATAGTTGAAGTTACACTATCAATGTGAAGGTGTCATCATATAGATCTCCTTCCTTTTAATTGCATGCACCTTAGGAACACCATTTTCTATGTAGGGTACTTGATTTTTTTTACAATAGTAGTAAATTATGCACCTAACTAACAAGAGACGTATTAAAGCTATACATGCTAACCAAATGATGAATGATTTTCCTACTCACTTTCTTTAATAATAAACTTAAGAATAAAGAACATACAAAAAATAGATTAGAATATTACATGAAATATTATTGCATGACTGGCCACCATCTAGATTATTCATTGAAACATTGTTATATATTTATAAGTATATATAACTCAACCATTTCCTACAAGTATGCTACTTATGGAACTGAATAATAAGTAAGTTTGTTAAAATGGATGTATTAAAAAACTAAACTAGAACTAACACACATGTTTCCAACATCTTTTTTTTTAGCACATCATCAATATCAAATAATACATATTTCAATTTAGTTGTCTATTCCAACAATTCCAACCTAGGATAATAAGATCACTCAAAAATCATCTATTATTTCAATAGCCTATGAAAAGATTTGGTTTTGAGAATATAAAGAGATAAGGTCTCTTACAAAATGTTTCTAAGAAATGTTTCACTTTAATAGATTAATTTTTTTCATAACTCTAGCTCTCTTTCACATGCTAATGACATTTTTTGAACTCAAAAAGTATTCTCTCTCCTTCAAATGGAGATAATAAAGTCAAACCATGAGCACCAACCTCTTAAAATTTAGGTAACGACTTCCAACATGGCTTACTTTACTAGTATTGCAACATGTGTACAAAAGATTAAGAATAAATTTATTATTAGTTGTTAGATATGTGATGTATAAATTCAAAATGTTATATTTAAGAGTGATTATTTTGGTGTTTACTCACATTTGAATTGTAATTAGATGTATTTGTAAGTTTATTATGTTGGTTAAAATTTATTTGAATTGTAATTATATGTGTTTGTAAGTTTAATAAGTTGATAGGCTTTATGTGGGAACTTTATTTCCATAAATAACTTTTTATTGCAACAAAATTGTCAACCCTCTTCCCATAAAGTTTTTTATTTTTCTATAAATTAACTTATTTTCTTTTATTTTGTCATTTAAAAAAAAAAAAAATTAGCTTATGAAATAGCAAGTTAATCTATGTTTTTTTAGAAGATCCATTTGTATTGATTTAATTTTAGTTTTTAACTTTTAAAATTATTTTAGTTCATTTTATAAATTGGTTTAGTTTTTAACTTTTTTTAATTAGTTTTATTTTTATTTTTATTTTTTCTCTTACCTTTTTTTTCACTATTTTTTTCATGTCATCTTTCTATTAATTTTTTCTGTAGTAAAAATTTATATATAAAAAAAGTTTAGATGATCATTCTATTCATACATTATAAATTAATAATATTTTTTAGTCTACTTAATTTTTTTTGTTAAATTTAATTTTACTTCAATTATAATTTAGAAAGTTCACATTAAATTATAAAATATTTTTAAAATAAGTTTATTATTAATCGGTGCAGTGTTCACATAAGCTTGCAAATTTACTAGTCATAAAATAATTAGTTAATATTTTACATTCAAAGTATAACTAAAGACTAATTCTTTACAAATATAAAAATCAAATGTTATCAAGAATTTTTCATAAAAAAATATTGGAAAAAAAAATTAAATCAAATATTTTTAAGAATAAGAATAGATTTTAGTATTTTATAATTTTAATAGAATAGATACTCTTAATCTTTAAGATATGTATAAAAAAATTATAGCATGCTATAGCAATAAACATTAAAAAAAAAAAACTTCAATAGTTATCCTCTACCAATAAATTGTTTAAAACATGTTTGTTTCATCCTACACTCAATGAAGAAAAATTCTAATGTTCTTCACTTCATCTCCATTAATTGAACATGAAACTTTATGTTGGCACCCAAGTTGCAACATCAATCACTCCTTAAAACGACTTCTTGTTTTGGGGCAAGCATGAGACAATTTTTAAGAATAGCAAAGCAAACAATTTTTTATTCCTCATCTATCCAATCATCTATGAAGGCAGCTGAATTAGGCAAAGCTTGAAAAGTATCTTTTTTCTTTTCGAAATTCTATCCACCATTGAAACCAATTGAACAGATAATAGAGCACATTCCATCAACCACCACATAAATCATATGAACAGATAATTGAAACAAAATATCATAACCAAATGAGCATTTTGAGATGTTCATGACATCACAGGAAGAGATAATGAAGCAAGATCTCATCACATAGATGCAGTTGTGGATAAAGTGATCGAATTTGTTCATAATTTAGGGACCCATTTGAAGGAAAAAATCATAACCATAGATGTAGTTGCAGATAAAGAGATGAATTTGTCTTCAATTCTAGTGACCCATATGAAATAAAAAATCATAACCATAGATGTAGTTGAGATAAACAGATGCATTTGTCCTTAGTTTTGGGGACCCAAATGGGCAAAAGATGGCCTACATTTGAGGACCCATTTGGGGAAAAGACGGCCTACCTTTAGGAAAAAGATCAAGTGACCCATTTGGAGAAAGGGTGGCCTACATTTGAGGACCATATGGAAGAAAGATGACCAATGATTTGAAGCTACGTGGAATGAAGACTTCCTTGTACCTCTTATCACTATTGTTATTATTTAAATGATCACATAGGAAGTTTGTTGAAGATGGAAATGTTTGCCGTATAAATCAAAAGAGAATTGAAGTAGTTAAGAGAAGAGTAGCTTTCATATCCAACGTATATGGCATTGTCATATCTGACTGCTATACCTTCCATCTAATCCTCTTTAGTGCATAGTTGCAAAGCTCCTTCATAATCGTCCCCCCAAACTACACGTAATTGCCATCCATATCATGTTTTGGATTATGAAGCCAGCCACGCCATGTATATGTGGAAAGCCAGCTTGTTGTGTAAGTTATTAATATCTTTGGGAGCATATGATAGATGGAATATAATGGAGAGAGGCCAAGATATCATTGGTCAGATGGGTCCATGACATGTACTTATCTTGCATGATCCATAATTCCAAAAACAAGAGTTTCTCTGTTGATATGTCTCTTTATGAGATAAAGCCTTCAAATTAGTACATATCTATGTGAGGTGTGTGGCTCCCATACTTTTTCTTCCATAAAACAGTAGATATGCATTTGTTCTTCACTTTCAATGCAGCTACATACTACATGATGCTTTTGTTTTCCTTGAGGGTATAGATATTAGTGATTATGATTTACATGGTTTGTTTAAAGGTGTAGTATGTGATATTGATTAGAGAACAGTACATGGTTTGACAAAGTGAAAAAGAAGGAAAAAAAAATCTAAAGAAAAAAATATTGAAATTATGATTGGTGTGAAGGTGAGTCGTGAGGCGTAGTGTTAGGCTAATGATCTCGGTGCTACGCATCAACTCCGGTTCAAGTCACACTAGGTTACCACAAACCCTTTTGCCAATAGTGGCATGTTATGATGGTTAAGTTGTTGCGTTGTTATTCTTGCCATCAAGGTTCAAATCTCATGGGGATGAGGTCCCTCGTTTGTGGCCTCACTGGTTCATAGCTCCAGGTCAAAGCGTTTACCCCTCTTTGAAAAAATTGATAAAAGAGACCACATTATTACTTGCTTTAATGAATTATTTATAAAAATTGATTTAAATTTTTTTGAGAAGATAAATATATGATAATTTTATCTTTTCAATTAAGACAAATACAATAATAATTTATAATAGTATATTAAGTTATCTAAGCAATATAATTCAATAATGATTTAAAATATGAGTAGAGTATAAATTGTTGGCACATTGATACTTTTAGATAATAATTTAAATTTTTAGATATTTAAAATTGAATGACAATTAAATTAATTTAATGTAAGAAGCTTAGATTAAAATAAAATATTTAAATATGATTAATTGAGGCTTGGAGATGAAGAATAAAACAAATAAGCTTTTTATGGTTTTTGGTGTGATGTCAATCTGATTTTCTTAATTGATCAATTGATGTACTATGAAAAAAAATAAGAACTAATGTTAATAACCATATTAGAAAGTAGGTGACCATGATAGATATACTTTGAGATTTCTATTATCTAGGATAAATTCTATATATAATCCTAATTATGCTACCTATATTACCTAGTTTGATTTGATGTAACTTCCCAAAGTTGTTTTCTTAATCTCTACATTTTAATTAACTTGGGGATTGTATTAAAAAGTGTAGTAGTGTCTTCAATTACAATAGGGAAGACTATGAAATATCTTGACAGTGATGAAGCCTCATTGTTAATATGTAAATATCAAAACATGCTAAGAAAATAAATTAATTTTTATGTAACACATGTAACTAAGATTGAGATTAAGATTAAAACAACTATGTCTAAGCTTTTACAAATTATTGATAGCATTGATTAGTGATCACGAATTTCATAACATGGTGTCCTTAAAAATATATTTCTATAAACAAAACTTGATAGTTTTGGTGTCCAAATTAAAATGATAATAACCATATTTAGGAAAAGTTAACATTGAGAGTGGAAAAAAGAAATTTGCAATGAGAAATCTAATTTGTTGCATAGTTTAGTCCAAGGGAAAGTACCACACATGAAACTCAGTCTAGGATTACAAAGTTAATATAGAGTCAACAAACCTCGAAAAGATCCTAGATAAATTTATTATAGTTGATAGGTTTTAAATCACAGTTGATTAATGCACCAAATAGATTAAATTGAATACTATGATAGAAATAAAGTGAAAGGTTTGTGTTTTAAAAATACGTAGTTGATCAAGTCATGTATATATTGGACATCCTACATTTGGGTGAGGCCATAATAATGGTTCCTAGTTTTCATCACAAAGAAATCGTGTGAAAAGAGTGGATTTCATTTTTAAGGGACTTTGAATGAACACCTCCTAGGGCTTCATTCAAAACCTTGGGACTAGGGGCTTCAAATGAAGCCCTAGGCTTCATTTGAACCCAGACGTTTCACCTAGTAATATGGGCTTTAAATGAAGCCTAGTGCTTCATTTAAACCCCATATTGCTACTAAAAAAAGCTTTGAATTCTGACTTTTTAACTTTTTGTCTCATTGTTACTGTGGTAACTTGGTGGACGAAGGGTCTTAGAGAAAAGTTTGTGATGTGTTGGCTTGCATCAACGTCTTAATCTACATTTTTTACTTCTTTCAAGCATCGAGCATACTAGGTATGTATATTTTCTTCCTTTTTATGTTTTTATGAATATTCAATTATTTTTAATGAATATTTAATTATTTTTAATGAACATTTAATTACTTTTAATGAATATTTAGTTATTTTTATTGAGTGTTTAGCTATTTTAATGTATATTTAGTTATTTTTTAATATATCTTAATTAGTTTTATGTTTACATGTGTATCATTTTAAAATGGGCACACTTGCATTTTAAGACCTTTTAGCACCCTTTTCCATAATTCCTCTCTAGGTTCATGGATGAACATGTGCTCAATATCTCTTTTTCTCTTATCCTCTTCCATTTCACTCTTCTTTTTCATCTCTCACTCTCTGACATGGTCTTCTAGGTGTCATTTTGACACCCTTTTGACTGTATCTCATGTTCAATTCATTATCTTCTAGTTTCACCTGCACCTTCTTTTGGACCTTTCTGAGGCATGTTTGTCCTAACCTCTGGGACCAAGTTGATCTAGAGTGGACTAGGTTGACTTGGGATGGACTAGGTTGACCCAAGTCGACCTAGTCCCTAATGGTTGCAGGTTTCAGGGCCTGAAAGTCCTTGGATTTGCCAATTAGTTAATTTTGCTCTCACTTTGGCCTGACTTGTTTTCCTTCCCAAAAACACATTTATTAGGAGGCTTGAGGGATTCATTTTCATACATCATCTCATTCATGACATATCATTCTCAAGACATCCAAGCACTCAAGACAAGGAGTTCAAGCATTCAAGTATTCGAGCAAGCAAGTCTTCTTCAAGCATTCAAAGATACTTTGTGGCCATTTCCTCTTCAAGATCTACGATATTGTTTGCCATCAAGGGAGGAGATCTAAATTTATGTATTCATTATCCTCTTCATTGGTGCACATTTACATCTATAGCTCCATGATATGGTTATGGTAGATCCCTTGCAGTTGTCGAGATATCCAACATCCTTCAAACTAAATTCAAGATCTACAACATACATCACAACAAATCCTTATGACAAGGCTTTCTACAAGCAAAGTTGGGAGTGAAAAGGATTAGGGATCTGGAATCTACTATTCACAAGATTTTTGGAGTCATCAATTGTAGATCACCAGACTATGTCAACCTAGTTGTAGGACATCTTCCCAAGTCAACATAGTCCTTTAGTCTCATATTCCTTGGAGATTTTTGGGTTTTGTCCCTTTTTTTGTTTCATTCAATATATGTGGATGAATATTTAGATACAGTTCAAATCTGTGATTTTTGGAGCAAAAATAAATCCTCCTCTACACATTTCAAGGTGATTCTTTTATATTTTATTTCCTTTCATATCTTTACCCTAGATTTACATCTTAATTGCGCTAACTGTCTCTACATAGCACCTAGATTTACTTTATTTAAGCAATTAGTTCAATTCCAAATTCACATCATCCTATCAAGGGCTAAAGATATTATACTTCCTTTTATTGTATTCCTCATTATAATTTGAATTTAGCTTTACTCCTTTCTTCATTTGGATCCTAGCTAATTCAATCTGGATCATAAGTGGAATCATACTTGGAAATTCCCCTCTTTGCCTCACACATATATTTGAATGGATAAATGCCTCATAAAGTGGAAGTTTACATCTTATTATAGTGCTTCCATTTTACCATTGAACATTTTGGTGAACCCAACATCTTACCCTCTTTCTTGGAGTTAGATATTTCTCTCTTGAATATCTCTCTTATTTTTTAATTCATTGGGTGTTTACCTTATTTAAGTGAACCTAACTTCCTTCCCCCTTCTTTTTGATATTTGGAGTTAGATCTTTCTTATTTGGATTAGGTGTTTACCTTCTTTTGGTGAACCCATTTACTTACCCCTTTCTTTTGGAGTTAGATCTTTCTTAAGATTTATCTTCCTTTGTATTGAATTCTTGTAATTTTAGGGTTAGATCCCTTGATCTCCCTTATTTTCCTCTTTGCATTAGTTTCTTTATTGTTTATCTAGAAGCATTTAGAACTCTCTTACATGGATTTTGCAACATTGTGTATGTACTTTTGATGTTTTATTATTCAACTATTTATGGGATCTTGCATACATTTTAATGAATCACTAAGTAGTGAGATCTGCTATATATGCACTTACCTTTTTCTCATATTGCTCAAGTATTTTAAAGAATTTTCCCTTATCTTTGACATTAAACATCACCCTCCTATCAACTTAGATTTACCATATGGAGATGAGTGGTGGATTGATATGGGCCCTTCTCCTAATATAAGCCTTGCCTATGAGGATGCATTGATTGAGGATGGTCCTATATCTTCTTTTAATCCTCCCCCTTTAGTGGACCTCACTTCAATACATGATCATTCCTCCATGGTGTTCTTTATTGATAGTTATGTTCCTTTCATTGATAATGCCACTATTTGGGATGAATCTCTTAGTGCTAATACTAACTATTCTCTTCCTCGTGAAAGAATTAACATGATTGATACCTTCTCCTTTCATGTTTCTTCTTCTCCTAATATATATCCTTCTCTTAGTGATATTTTAGAGCAAGAGGAAGACATTATAAATACTTTCATTAATATGACCTTGCCTTCATTTGACACTCCTAGTAGGGATGATTCATTAATGTGTTGAAAAGAGATTGTTTGAAGTGTAGAACCTATCATGGAATAACCAATATTTTGTCGATGATGTCAAACATGCTACGTACTGGTGAGACAATTGCTTTTTGGGCTAAATGTTATCATTTTTTTGATTGATGTAAAGGACTTGAAAAGAAAAGACAACAAGAGAACCTAGAGAAAGGTTGAGTTATTTATTGTATAAAAGGAGCACTAAGACCAAGTAAGATATTGATGATATTATGTATTGTTGATCTACTTAAAGCTAAAGTAAATGGTTACTTTAGCTAATCCAAGAAGAAGTGTTTTCATGAAAAGTGTCTACCAAGCTTGGCCGAGCAAACAATGTAAGCCGAGCAAATTCTAATTCAGGTTGAGCAGAAAGTTAGTATATGTTGAGCATTAGTAAAATTTAGTAAGTGTCGAGCATCGCAAAAATAATAGTAGTGACAGAGCTAAGAAGATGTAGTTGGTGCCAAGCAACCCAGTGTTGGTCAAGCATCAGAAGACTATTATTGCCAAGTGAATAGTGTAGATGTTGAGTGACAACAAAAAGTTTTAAATCAAATATTTGGTGAATCTAAGCTGACTAATTTGATTTCTTAAATTATGTGAAGCTTGTGAAAGATAAGTATGATGAGCTGGTCACACAGAATTCAAGATAAACCATTTTGAGATGAATTCAAGGAAGATTGTAGAAGAAGTTTCTAGAGGGAATAAGATGGAAAAGTGGGTAGATTCATTGAATTTTACCTAATCCGAAAATGGATGATTGTGGTTAAACGAAAAAATATCTAAATTCTCTATTTATAGAGATAGCAAGCTAGAAGAAAAGGTTTTCATGTGCGATAACCTACGGAAGACAAGAAGTCTAGGGTGTTTCTTTATATGGTGGCCAAATAGAAGAGACTACAATTGGCTTACAAAGCAAGAAGGCTTAAGAGGTTGAATGCTTGAAGGGTGAATAAGCTTTCAAAGATGAAGAGTATGAATGCCAAGCAAAATGGAGGATTGAACCAGAGATCGTAATCTACAAGTGAGTTGTATTTTATTATTAGATCAAGTCCTACTGTCACTTTCTAACAACTATATCAGTCTGGATAAATCATTTGGATTTAAGGTTGACCTAACAGTCATTTGTAAATCCTTTAACTGGGTGACATTCTAATGGAATGTTCTAAAGTCCTCTAACAAGGCTCACTCCTAATAGGTTAATTGAAATCCTTTAACCAAGTCATATTTAACAATGTGTATTGTAACCTTTAATAGGGTTGGCCTTTAATAGGGCATCACTTTAGAAGAGTAAAATTGTGTAGCATGTTACTAGTGCTTTTCCCAAATTGGGTTTTCACATAAAATCCTTGTGTCAAATTGTGTGAATGAGTTTTTAGTATTTCATGTTTACATTTTTGCAAAGTTATTTTGACCTAGGATAGTGACCTACTAAGTTAAGATATTGGATGATCTAATGAATGCATGCATGATATGATTTTATAGATATAAATCTGTTAAGCACTCAAAAATTTTATTTGTACATTTGGACCTTGGATAACTTATTCACCTCCCTCTAAGTTATTCTAAAGAATTCCAACAATTGGTATCAGTGCTCTAGTACTTGTAAGAAAATAGTTTGAAGGTACTTAAAGTTAAAGATCAAGATGTATAGAAAGGAGGTTCCTAAACTGAAGAAGGAAAACTTTCCTACATGGAAAAGCTTAATGAAGCTACATCTAGGAGGTCTTGGAGATTATGCACAATCTACCATCACCACTGAGCATGTTGATCCTAATGGAGCCCTTATTGTCAATGATTTGAAAAAGAAGAAAGAACATAATCAGGCAATGTTAAAGTTTGCATCTTCCCTAAGCTACTCAGAGTTTGATGGCATCAAAGGGTGTAATTCTACTTAGAAGATGTGGGATGTTATAGAGATGATCTATGGAGGAGATAAGAATGTTCTGAAAGCCAAAGCTGAAATTCTAAGAGGAAAGTATGATAACATGAGAGTGCAAGAAGGTGAGACTATAATCTAGTATTGGACAAGAATCAAAGATGTTGTGAATTCTATCAGAGGAGAAAATGGTGTTATTGAAGATGAGACTATGATCAACAAAGTATTGAGAACCCTACTACCTATCTATGCTATTAGAGTCTCTTCCATACAAGAACTAAGGTGTGTTCCTGGTAGTAATTTAACACTTGAAGGACTGATGGGTAGACTCAATACTTTTGAACTTTCAAATTTTGATAATTTCAAAACTGAAAAAGTTGAATATGCTTTCAAAGCTAAACTAACACTAAAAGAACCTAAAGAGAAGAAGAAAAAGGTCAAGCATGTTTCTAGTGACAATGATATAGATGAAGAAGATGTAGAAGAGCTTGAAGCGGTGTTGGTGAGGAGATTTCATAGAGGCAAAGGGAAATAAAAAGGTAATCTACCTATCATATGTTCAAATTGTAATGAGGTTGGTCATATTGCTGCTAGGTGTCCAGAGAAGAAGAACAATAGAAGTGGAGATAAATACAGAGGTAAAAGAGATCAGAAAAAAAAAGACTATAAAGACAAAGAAAAGAAGTCTTGCTACATTACTGAAGAGGAAAAAAAGATGGATGTGATGACCATGATGATGAAGTTGTGTATGTTGCTATGAAAGATGATAGATGGGTCATTGATCATGGATGGTCACATCATACATCTGGAGATAAAAGTAAGTTCATTACCCTTGAGTATTACAATGGAAATAGTGTTAGATTTGGTAATGATGCACCCTATCTGATAAAAAGTAAAGGATCAATCAAGCTGATAGAAAAGATCATGTGTGACAATGTTTACTATGTAGAAGGACTTAACTATAACTTGTTTCAAGTGTGTCACAATTGAATAGTTTAAGTTGTAAAGTTGAGTTTGATAACAAGAAAGAAAAGATCTATAACACTGATGAAAAACTAATTGGTAATGGAGATCAAACTAGAGGCTATCTGTTTTACCTTGACATGAATGATTCTACTTTTCTTGTTGTAGAATTTGATGTTGTGTGGCTATGACACAAGAGTTTATGTCATGTTAATTTTGATAACTTGGTCAATATCAATTACATGAAAAGAGTCGGAGGTTTTTGAAAACTGAAGAAACCTGATAATGTGATTTGCAAACAAAGTCAATTAGGCAAGATGACAAAATCTAGTTTTAAAAGTAAGGCTCACTCCTCAAAAGAAATTCTAGAATTAGTTTATACTAATTTGTGTGGACCAATTGATGTGCAAAGCTACAAAGGTGACAATTACATTATCCTATTTGTTGATGATTATTCTAGGATGATGATAGTTATATTTTTGAAACAAAAATATGATACTTTTCAAATGTTTAAATGGTATCTAGAAAGAGTTGAAAAGGAGACTGGCAAAAGCTTGAAATATTTGAGATCTGACAGAGGTGAAGAATCTACCTCAAATGAGTTTGAAATATTATGTAATGATAGAGGAATCAAGAGATAGACTTCTACACCTAGGACCCCTCCACAAAACGGGATTGTTGAAAGGAGGAATAGATCTATAATGGATTGTGCTAGAACACTGATGATGGAGAAGAATGTTGCTTTGAAATACTAGAGAGAAGTTATCAGTATAGCTATTTATACCTTGAACTAAGTACAAGTCAAGAAAGGTACAAATTCCATACCTTTTGAACTATAGTATGGATACTCACCCAATATAAATATTTTAAGGTATTTGGAATCAAGTGTTAAATTATTAAGGACAATAGGAATGGTAAACTTGACAATAAAAGTGAAGAAGGTATATTCCTAGAATATTCAATAAGAAGTAAAGCTTATAAGTTTTTAAATACTAACACTAACAAGGTTGTGGAAAGTGCAAATGTGAATTTTGATGAGTATATACATAGGTACATGAAGCTAAACCTAAGAAGGAACCTAAAAAGTAAAAAACCTTCATATATCACTATGAAGACATGGATATTGATGAAGCTGTGAACCAAGGTGTCAATCAACAACAGAAAGTATCAGTGACTACAGAGTCACATATAATAGATGTCGAGTTGCATTCAGGAGACAAGTTGCAAACAAAAGTCAAGGTACATTCTGATATTGAGATCAGTGTACATGAAAGCAATGTAGATTTATGAGATAGAGAAGTACACAGTGACTCTGAAGTTGACAAACCCATTAAAGAAAGAAGAGCAAAACAAAGATTGTAAAAGTATGTCATGAGACATCACCCTGCTGAACAAATTATTGGAGATAAAGCCTTCAAATTAGTACATATTTATGTGAGGTGTGTGGCTTCCATGCTTTTTATTCCATAAACAATAGATATGCATTTGTTCTTCACTTTCAATGTAGCTACATACTACACGATGCTTTTGTTTTCCTTGAGGGTATAGATATTAGTGATTGTAATTTACATGGTTTGTTTTAAGATGTAGTATGTGATATTGATTAGAGAACAATTCATAGTTTGACAAAGCGAAAACCAAAAAACCTAAAGAAATAAACATTAAAATCATGAAGAGAAAGGAGTCAATTCTTGATAAAAGGGACACCACATTATTACTTTTTTAAATGAATTATTTATAAAAATTGATTTAATTTTTTTTGAGAAGATAAATATATGATAATTTTATCTTTTCAATTAAGAAAAATACAATAATAATTTATAACTGAATATTTTAAATTATCTAAGGAATATAATTTAATAATGATTTAAAATATGAGTATAATATAAATTGTTGGCGCATTGATACTTTTAGATAATAATTTTAATATTTAAATATTTAAAATTGAATGATAATTAAATTAATTTAATGTAAGAAGCTTAGATTAAAATAAAATATTTAAATATGATTAATTGAGGCTTGGAGATGAAGAATCAAATGAATAAGCTTTTTATGGTTCTTGGTGTGATGTCAATCTAATTTTCTTAATTGATCAATTGATGTACTATGAAAAAAATAAGAACTAATGTTAATAACCATATTAGAAAGTAGGTGACTGTGATAGATATACTTTGAGATTTATGTTATCTAGGATAAATTCTATATATAATCCTAATTATGCTACCTACATTACCTAGTTTGACTTGATGTAACCTCCCAAAGTTGTTTTCTTGATCTCTATATTTTAATTAACTTGGGAATTGTATTAAAAAGTGCAGTAGAGTCTTCAATTACACTAGGGAAGACTATGAAATATCTTGACAATGATCAAGCCTCATTATTAATATGCAAATATCAAAACATGCTAAGAAAATATATTAAAGTCTTATGTAACACATGTAACTAAGATTGAGATTAAGATTAATACAACTATGACTAAGCTTTTACAAATTATTGATACCATTGATTAGTGATAATGAATTTCATAACATGGAGTCCTTAAAAACATATTTCTATAAACAAAACTTGATAGTTTTGGTGTCTAGATTAAAATGATAATAACCATATTTAAGGAAAGTTAACATTGAGAGTTGGAAAAAAGAAATTTGCAATGAGAAATCTAATTTTTTGCATAGCTTAGTCCAAGAGAAAGTACCACAAATGAAACTCGCTCTAGAATTATAAAGTTAATATAGAGTCAACCAACCTCAAAAAGATCCTGTATAAATTTATTATAGTTGATAGGTTTTAAATCATAGTTGATTAATGCACCAAACAAATTAAATTGAATACTATGATAGAGACAGAGTGAAATGTGTGTGTTTTAAAAATACATAGTTGAACAAGTCATGTATATATTAGACATACTACTTTTGGGTGAGGCCATAATAATGGTTCCCAATTTTCATCACAAAGAAATCGTATGAAAAGAGTGGATTTAATTTTTAAGGGGCTTTGAATGAAGGCCACCTAGGGCTTCATTCGAAGCCTTGGGACTAGGGGCTCCAAGTGAGTCCCTAGGCTTCATTCGAAGCCTGATGTTTCACTTGGTAATAGGGCCTTTAAATGAGGCCTAGCACTTTATTCGAAGCCCATATTGCCGCTGAAAAAATCTTTGAATTTTGAATTTTTAACTTTTTGTCTCAGTGCTACTATGGTGATCTGGTGGACTAGGGGGCTTAGAACAAAGTTTGTGACATGTTGGCTTGCATCAACATCTTAATCTACCATTTTTTACCTCCTTCGAGCATCAAGCATACTAGGTATGTATGTTTTCTTCCCTTTTTTGTATTTTTATGAATATTTAATTATTTTTAATAAATTTTTTTTTTTTTTTAATGAATACTTAGTTTTTTTTAATGAATATTTAGTTATTTTTTATTAATGTCTAGTTATTTTTAATTAATATTTAGTTATTTTTAATGTATATTTAGTTTTTTTAATGATTATTTAGTTACTTTTTTATATATCTTAATTATTTTTATGTTTGCATGTGTACCATTTTAAAATGGGTGCATTTCAACACATTTTAGCACCCTTTTCCATAATTTCCCTTTAGGTTTATGGATGAACATGTGCTCAATATCTCTTTTTCTCTTATCCTCTTCCATTTCACTCTTCTTTTTCATCTCTCTCTCTCTCTCTCTCTCTCTCTCTCTCTCTCTCTCTCTCTCTCTCTCTCTCTCTCTCTCTCTCTCTCTCTCTCTCTCTCTGTGTGTCTGTGTGTGTGTGTGTGTGTGTGTGTGTGTGTGTGTGTGTGTGACATGGTCTTCTAGGCATCATTTTGATACCCTTTGGACCATATCTCCTGTTCAGTTCATTATCTTCGAGTTTCACCTGCACCTTCTTATGAACCTTTTTGAGGCCTATCTGTCCTAACCTCTCAAACTAGGTTGACCCAGAGTGGACTAGGTCAACTTGGGATGGACTAGGTTGACCTAGGTTGACCTAAGCCCTAATAGTTGTAGGTTTCAAGGCCCAAAATTCCTCGGGTTTGCCAATTACTCTCACTTCAGTCTGACTTGTTTTCCTGCCCAAAAACGCATATATAAGAAGGCTTGAGGGCTTCATTTTCATATATTGTCTCATTCATGACATATCATTCTCAAGACATCCAAGCATTAAAGGCAAGGAGTTCAAGCATTCAAGTATTCAAGCAAGCAAGTCCTCTTCAAGCATTTAAAGATACTTTGTGGGCATTTCCTCTTCAAGATCTAGCATATTGTTTTCCATCAAGGAAGGAGATCTACATTTATGTATTCATTATCCTCTTTATTGACGCATATTTACATATGTATCTCCATGATATGGTTATGGTAGATCCCTTGAAATTGTGGAGATATCCAACATCCTTCAAACCGAATTCAAGATCTACAACGTACATCACAACAAATCCTTAGGACAAGGCTTTTTGCAAGCAAAGTTGGGAGCAAAAAGGATTATAGATCTAGAACCTCCTGTTCGCAAGATTTTTGGATTCGTTAGTTGTAGATCCCTAGACTAGGTCAACCTAGTTGTAGGACATCTTCCCAAGTCAACATAATCCTTTAGTCTCAAATTCTAGGGAGATTTCTGGGTTTTGTTCCTTCTGTCATTTCATTCCAATATTTGTGGATGAATATTCAAATACAGTTCAAATCTACAAGTTTTGGAGAAAAAATACATCCTCCTCTATACATTTCAAGGTGACTCTTTTATATTTTATTTCCTTTCATATCTTTACACTTGATTTGCATCTTAATTGGGCTAACTGTCTCTATTAGCACCTAGATTTACTTTATTTAAGAAATTAGTTCAATTCCACATTCACATTATCCTATCAAGGTCCAAAGAGAGTACACTTCCTTGTATTGTATTCCTCTTTATAATTTTAATTTAACATTAGCTCCTTTCTTCATTTGGGTCCTAGCTAATCTAATTTGGATCATAAGTGGAATCATACTTGAAAATTCCCCTCTTTCACTCACACATGTATCTAAATGGTTCAATGCCCCATAAAGTGGGAGTCTACATCTTATTATAGTGCTTCCATTTTACCACTAAACATTTTGGTGAATCCAACATCTTACCCTCTTTCTTGGAGTTAGATATTTCTCTCTTGAATATCTCTCTTATTTTTCAATTCATTAGGTGTTTACCTTATTTTGGTGAACCTGACTTCCTTCCCCTTCCTTTTCATCTTTGGAGTTAGATCTTTCTTATTTGCATAAGGTGTTTATCTTCTTTTAGTTAACCTATTTTCTTACTCCTTTCTTTTGGAGTTAGATCTTTCTTAAGATTTGTCTTCCTTTGTATTGACTTCTTGTGAATTTTAGGGTTAGATCCCTTGATCTCCCTTATTTTCCTTTTTGTATTAGGTTCTTTATTATTTATCTAGATGCATTTAGAACTCTCTTTCATGGATTTTGCAACATTGAGTATGTACTTTTCATGTTTTATTATTCACATGTCTATGGGATCTTGTATACATTTTAATGAATTAATGATTAGTGGGATCTGTTATATATGCACTTACCTTTTTCTCATATTGGACAAGTAGTTTAAAGAATTTCCCCTTATCTTTGACATTAAACATCACCCTCCTATCAACTTAGATTTACCATATGGAGATGAGTGGCAGATTGATATTGGCCCTTCTCCTAACATAAGCCTTGCCTATGGGGATGCATTGATTAAGGATGGTCCTATATCTTCTTTTAATCCTCCCCCTTTAGTGGACCTCACTTCAATACATGATCATTCCTCTATGGTGGTCTTTATTGATAGTTATGTTCCTTTCATTGATAATGCCACTATTTGGGACGAATCTCTTGATGCTAATATTGACTATTCTCTTCCTCACGAAAGAATTAACATTACTAATACCTTCTCCTTTCATTTTTCTTCTTCTCCTAATATATATCCTTCTCTTAGTGATATGTTGGAGCAAGAGGACAACATTATAAAAACTTTCCTTAATATGACCTTGCCTTCATTTGACACTCCTAATAGGGATGATTCATTAATGGACATCCATAAACCCTATTCTAAGGCTTACTTGGAAAATAAGGATAATGGTAATCTCCTTAATGCTCTCTCTTCTAGTGATGTGTCAATGGAGAAGAAATATCTTAATCAAGTAAATATTTCCCAACCTCGCATCACCCTTAAGGGTTGTCCTCCCATAACTCTTAAAGGGGAACATATTGATTCTAAGTATTATCATATGGCATCTCACACCTATCATACAAGGAATAATCCTCAACTTACTACCTCTCTTCCACCTTCTCAACATGTTCTTCCCCTCCACCTCATCTTTCTCAAAATCTTGGGTTGGATTATGATTCGGTATCACAGTTACATAATACTCCCGCCAAGATTTCTCTTTGGGAACTTCTTCAAAAATATCCTACATATGATGAAGCATTAAAAAATTCTTTATCCACTCTTCCAACTCCATCTCCTAATCAATTTAAAATCAATTCCTTTTTGCAATGCATAAATGCAACCCTTAGTCCACCTCAAATTGTGTTTACTCATGATGCCTTACCTCCTAAAGAGATTCAAGATTTCTATGACGCTCTTATTGTATCTATCCTAGTCAATATAACCTTATTCATTGAACTCAAGTTGATAATGGATCTAGACTTAATATTTGTAGCATGTTATGCTCAAAGAAATTAACGCCGATATTTCAAATATTAAACCCAATAGTGCCTCTATTCATGGCTTTGATAACATTTCTAATAAAACTTTAGGCACCGTCACTTTATCTATCAAAGTAGGTCTAGTTATTATGGATACTCATTTTCATGTTATCCCTAGACCTATCAATTACAATTTTCTTATGGGTAGACCTTGGTTACATACTATGCATGTTTTTCCTTTAACTTTTCATCAAAACTCAAGTTTCTCTATAATAATGTCATGTACACTCTCCATGCGAACACTAAGAAAAATAGTTATCTACATGTTGAGGGAAAAAAAAAAGGAATCTAGTGATGATCCTCCTTCTACAAGTACCCTTCTAGGTGATTATTGGGGATCCTTAGATTTCACACCAACTTTTATTGGGGAGTATAGAGTTAAAGACTTGCTATTCATGAGAAATTGTGCAACTCCTTCCTTCACCAACTTTGTTTCCACTTCTACTCATGATGAATATATTAAATCTATTGATAAAAATCATATTCTCTTGGGCAATGGGGGCATAGGAACTCCTTTAACGACATTGTTGATCATAATTTAAGATGTGTACATCAAAGTATTGAATCTCATTCTTTGCCAATATCTTCCCCTACTAATCAAAAAAGTATTTTACCTCAAATTCTTCATGCCAAGGTGATTACTAGGCCTAAGCATAGAAAGAAACATAGTCAAAAGCTCATGAATCTTTCATTTTAAATGTATCACCATTATCATTATCACTCTACTAATAATTGTCAAGCTTTACATTACAAAATTCAACTACTCATTAATAATAAGTTTATTCACATATCTTCTTATAATGAGCTCTCTTTTACTTATGATTTCCTTAATAATATTTAAGTTCCTATTATATTTCTCCATGCCATCTAACATTATTGACCTTCTTTCTAAGGACTCATTAGCATACATGGTTTTCTTTGTGAGTATCATAATAGGTTTGTTTCTCTTCTCTTGTTCCTATACTTGGGGGGCAAGGTAATCATTTCCTTTTTTTTCACTTTCTCACTAATATAAATCCACTATTTCCTTTGGTTGAGTGTTATTTGTTTATCATGTGACATTCAATCTTACATCATTTGCAATTGGATTTTCATGGTAGATAGATCACTTACCTTGGATTCTCATAGTAGTGTATCCTCCTTTTTAAGGATTTACATTTTGACTTCTTTCATGGTGTCTCTATGTTCTACCCTTCCATGACCTTATAGGACCTATGACCTCTTTGGTTTGGATATGGTGTTGTTTTTGGATACTATCTTGATGCTAAAATTGATTTATCCTTCTTCAACAGTTCCTTAAGATTCCAAAATAAACAATTATTTTCCCATCTTAAGGGGGGCATACATGGTCCCCTTATCCTTTTCATATGTTTTTATTTTTCAAGTGCACTATATAGAGTACACTAGCATGACAAAACTTGCTAGGGCCAACTACTCTCTCTTTATACATGTCTTGCATTGGTTGACTAGCATGTGACACACACTTGGTAGACCACTTGACCTATCCTAGTGCATACAATAACTATTCTCTTAATATAGGAGTACTATATCATTAGAGTTTAAAGTTGTCACAAGGTAAAAAAAATTTGGGATTGACTATTGGGAACACAAACCTACTAGACCATTCAATCCTCCCTATTTCTTTTCTTTGTGGGATTGAGTATTGAGAACACAAACCCATTAGACCATTCAATCCTATCCTCTTTTGTGTGATCCACAATAAGGAACACAAACCTTATTGGTAAAGTTGATCACACCCCACTTCTCTCTCTTTCTATCCTTTTAGTGGCACTTCTCTTATTGTGATCTTGGGATTTGATGAAGACTCAAATTTCTTAGGGGAAAATACAGATTTTGAGTATGTCTTAGAGCACTTTAGCCTTTTCTGGCTTGGTGTGATTTATGCATTATATCCAAATATATGCATTGTCCTAGCTTGATAGTTTCTTTGTCTCCTAAGTTGTGATAAGATCATCTTTTTCTTTTGATCTACTTTATTGTGAGTTTGAGGTAAATCATACTCCCAGTAAAATGGGGGCTAAATATACTATCTTAAAATGAATGCACTTGCAATTTAAATCAGTTTAGCACCCTTTTCCATTATTCCTCTCTAAGACCATGGATGGACCTATGCTCAATATCTCTTTTTCTATTTCCTCTTCCATTCACTCTTCTTTGTCATCTTTCACCAATTGGCATGGTATTTTAGGTATCATTTTGATACCCTTTTGACCATATGTCATGTTCACTTCACTATCTTCCAGTTTCACTTGCATCTTCTTCTGGACCTTTCTGAGGCATGTCTATCCTAACCTTTAGGACTAGGTCAACCCAGAGTGGACTAGGCTAACTTAGGATGGGCTAGGTTGACCCAAATAGACCTAGTCCCTAGTGGTTGCAAGTTCTGGGGCCTGAAAGTCCTCAAGTTTGCAATTAGTTAATTTTTCTCCCTCGTCGGTGTAACGTATTTTTTTGCTAAAAAACACATATATAAGGAGGCTTGGGGGATTCATTTTCATATTTCCTCTCATCCTCAAGATATTCAATAATTCAAGACAAGGAGCTCAAGCATTCAAAGATTTTTTATGGGCATTTCCTCTTCAAGATCTAACATATTGTTGGTCATCAAGGGAGGAGGTCTACATTGAAGTATTCATTATCTTCTTCATTGATGCATATTTACATCCATGGCTCCATGATATGATTATGGTAGATCCATTGTAATTGTGGAGATATCCTATATCCTTCATACTGAATTCAACATCTACAACATACATCACAAAAAATCCATACTAACAAGGCTTTCTAAAAATAATGTTGAGAGAGAAAATGATTACAGATCTACAACCTACTATTCGTGATCTTTCAAGAGTTGTCAATTGTAGATCGTTGGATTGTGTCAACTTGGTTCTAGGATGTCTTCCCAAGTTGACCTAGTCCTTCAATCTCATATTTTGGGGAGATTTCTGGGTTTTGTTCCTTTCGTCATTTCATTCCAAGATCTGTGGATAGATATCCAAATACAGTTTAGATCTACAAGTTTTGGAGAAAAAAAAATCTTCCTCTACACATTTCAAGGTGAGTGTTTTATATTTTATTTCCTTTCATATCTTTGCCCTGTATTTACATCATAATTGGGTTTATTGTCTCTATATAGCATCTAGATTTACTTTATTTAGGCAATTAATTCAATTCCACATTCACATTATCCTATCAAGGGACAAAGAGAGTACACTTCCTTTTATTGTATTCCTCTTTAGAATTCAAATTTAGCATTAGCTCCTTTATCCCTTGGGTCCTAGCTAATCTAATTTGGATCATAAGTGGAATCATACTTGGAAATTCCCCTCTTTCCTTCACACAGATATTTGAATGGCTCAGTGTCCTATAAAGTGGAATTCTACATCTTATTAAAGCGCTTCCACTTTACCACTAAACAACATGTTTCCATAATTAGTTTTATGTACATAGATAAGCATTTTTTTATAATGTTAGATAAACTTGAAAATAATAATAGTTAGAAAATATTGAAAAAATACAGTTAAAATTGTAGTTAGAAAAAATAATAGGTTTAGAAAATGAAAATCCTAGGTAGATAGAAAACAAAAAAAAATTTAACTCACTCTCTCCTCTCACTTTATCTCTTCTCACTCTCTCTCCTCACTCTCTCCTCTCACTTTCTCTCTCCTCACACTTTCTCTCTTCTCTCTCTCTCTCCTCTCTCACTCTCTCTTTCCCTCCTCACTTTCTCTCGCCTTATTCTCTCCTCACTTTCTCTATCCTCTTGCTTTCTCTCTCCTCACTCTCTCTCCTCACTTTCTCTCTCCTTAATTTCCCTCTCACTTTTTCTCTCCTCTCTCTTCTCACTCTCTCAAGCTCCTCACTTTATCTCTCTCCACTCACTCTCTCTCCTCACTTTCTAACTCCTCTCTCTCTTCTCACTTTCTCTCTCACTCTATATGTCCTCTCTCTCCCCTCACTCTTTCTTCTCACTTTATTCCTCCTCTCTCCTCTCTCTTCACTTTCCATCTCCTCACTCTAAAAATATGTGCATAATTAGAAGTTTAAATGTATGTATTCAATTTATTTACATTTGTGTAAATTTGTTTTCGATATTTAGATGTGAAATTTAATGTTCAATTTTAGATGTACATTTAATTTAATTTTTTAATCTATGCATGTACATTTATTTTATTTTATTTGTACATTAACACCTATTGTGACCTATTAACCCCTATTAAGACCTCAATTAAGACATAGTAGGACCTATTAACCCTTAATAGGATAATTCTTAGGACCTAATAGAACCTCTTAATTTAAATGACCTATTAACCTTTTATGAGCTAAATTGTACTTGTGAATTTAATATATACAAATTAAATTTTAAATTAAAAATACTTACAAAATTGAACTAGTCCAAAGATATGGCTATAATCAATTTAAATCAAAGGAATGTCATCAAAGTTTTCATCTTCATCTCCATTAACTGTATCGTAAAAAGTGGCACCAATGTCTATGGACCTACATATCCATGGTCATAATTGATGTATTTAGAATAATTCTCATCAATGCAATAACAACATAAACATGAATATTTGCCCATGTACAATGTTCAATTGCAATGATTGGTACTCATAACACAATGTAAGGATCATGGTTTTTCTATCCTCTTGCAGCCATACATAGCTTTCCTATCCACACCTAAACACACACATTTAATATATATACATAAAAATTAGATTTATACATGTGTATAACTAAAATTAAACAATAAAAAATATATGTGATTATTTAAATATATACACATGCACACATGTACCTAATATCTCTAAAAAGACACTACATGATACTGATTAACTCATTCGTGATGATGCACCAACCTTGTTTGATGAAAAATGTCTCTTACACCATTCAACAACATCATATGCATTATTTATGTGAACTACCTTATAATTCATTTGATACTTTTGTAGAGCATGTTTGATGCAAGCTTTGGCACCATCATGTTCACCTTTTCCATGTTCACTTTCAAATTAAGAAACTCCATACATGTGGTATGTTTTCATTATGATGATATTTACAAAGTGCATAAAATGGTCTATAGATGATTTAAACTATGCAACACACCCATTTGACCAAATGTAATCTTTATCAATATTTATGCCCCTTTCTTTCGTATATGCAAAACATTTCTTAAAACAATGTTCTACATAACGAATATCATGTTCTTTATCATCACTTATGTAGAAGTCATATTATTTCTTGATGACACAAGCTTCATTTATGCTTTGAATACTATTCAAATCTAATTGTGCATGACGATAGCACATGTGTATCATAATAGTAACCTGATCTCAAAAATAGTACTTTGATTGAATAGCCTTATGATGAATGAAAGAATAGTTTTCTACAAATTCAACAACTGATAAAATAGTTCCAAGTAGAAAATTATCTCTAAGTGTTTGAAATTTTTGTGTTTGTCACTTTGCAAAAAAATCACGATGAATATATGGTTGAATCAAACTTTTAAATTTGTCCATAAATGCTCCAGTACTTATCTCCTCTTCAACATATTCTAGTCTTTTGGATTCTTTCCCAAATTTAGTTTCATTCCTTACATACTTGTAACCCTTCCACTTTATAATTTTTGTAACATCAATTTCTTCATTTTTCAAAGGAAAAAGATCCAAATTAACATGTGTCACATGTTCCTTTAATGCAGTTAATTTGACCCACGTGATCACTATTTTGTCACATAAAATAAATGAGATGAACTCACTTCATCTACTAGGAGGAGCATTTTATAACCAAAAGTTTCTTTTACAAATTTTTGATAAACCTGATAATGGAGATCAAATTCAATATTATAATGACAGCAACAAGTTTCAAACACTTTGTTTCTCTTAACATAATATGGATTCAATCTTTCAAATAATGTCTTCTCAATCTCTATATTGGGATTTGAATTACAAAATGAGACATATGTTTCATGTTGTGTTATGTCCAACCAATGTTTTGTATGATGTTCATAATGATTAGCTCTAACCATGTGTTTGAGAACATCTCTAGTATTTGACGAAGGATGAGTACTATCATTCCAAAATAATATTACAAATTTTTTTATTCCATTATCAATCCTATCACAATGAGGATCTCTATACATTACTAGTTTCCTTCCGAGTGCAATCATCTAAAACCATTCCCCTCCTAACATATTTTGATATTTATTTTCTACTAAAACCAATTTGTGATGAAACTCAAGATATTTGTTTGTTTTGAGCTATAGTGCTACCAAAAATAGATGTCAACATAAAAATTCTTGTCATGGTTATCTTTTCCTTACAGAGCTCAAACCTTTCTTAACATTTTCAATAATATCACTTTGCGTGTTAGAAAATTTTCTCTCTTTTTTATGTTGTGTCTACACCCAACAATTTTAATGGATCTTGCAAGTTTTTTCAAATAAGAACATGAGAATGTAATTGGGATTTTTCAAGTGTTTCTAAATCATCAAATTTACTTCTTTTTTTTACACTATCTTATTCAAAGCTCTCTATTTGGAAAGACTTAATGATTTAATATTAGTAAGTGATTTCAATTTATCCACTTACATTGTAAGTAAATGATCTAAATTTCTAGTCATGATATTTATCTTTACACTTATAGATGGTCCTATTTAATCATTCATACCAATTGGAACAACTCATCTTGGCCCTTCTCCAATTTATACTACTTCATGTCCTGAATTTTCATGTATCGGACTTTCTCCAACACCTATTTGTTCATCTTCTAATTGTTTGTTGTGGAATACATGCCCAAAAATTAATGAAATTACAATATTATTTAAAGAAAATTGAAAATAGACACATATGAATGTACAGGTACATACCTTCTCTCCTTTGGTAATAATTTGCTAATATATTCTATGATTTCTCTATTCTACAACAAGTGATTTGTTTCTTTTTTATTTACTTTGTCTTCCTTTCTTTTTTCCCATCTCCATTCTTCACAAAACTATCAAATTGCCTTTAAAAAGAAAAACTCCTATATTTTATAATTCTTCTTTTTATTTCTTCAAACATAGCAAATTTGAAGGCAATTTTGAATTGATTTGCAAACTCAAAGCACATATCCATTTATATCAATCACCAAAAAAATTACCTTCCTAACAATGGGCTTCATATAAATCCCCCCTAGGCCACTTTCTAACAAGGGAGAAAGTTGTTAGAAAGTGCCCAAGGGCTTTCATTTGAAGCACCCCCCTCATGCCACTCACCTGACTGTAGGGAGCTTCGAACAAAGCCCCTTCATTCAAATGTCACAAAATAGAAAAAAATTCAAACTTCTTGAAATTTTTATCAAATTGTGTCCTTCTAGTGGCTCAAACAAGGGCTAAATAGGTCCATATTCTAAAAATAAACATACCATATTGTTGTACTCTGAATAATTTTTCCAATGATTATAATTTTAATATTTATTATGTTTATTGTAATGTTTTATTTTTTATTTTATTAAATATAGGTTGTTTGTCCATTTCACAAATTTTATTAAATATTGTAACAACCACTTTTTTTTGGGTCTGACTAACATCATATAATATTAAGGAAATATAGTTAATACTTCGTATTCATAGGAAGATAGTTATAATAGTTACGATCGGTTAAATGGAAATTTCATAACTAATAATTGAAGGCATCATCAATGAATTTAACAAGGAATTTAAAATCTACATACTGTAGAGCTCAAAACCAAAATCCATCCAGGGATGCTTCTGCAAAACCCAGATTAGTCCATATATACCACTTAGGATCAAATAGCTATACAACTTATTGAAATACAAATACCATAAAGTACCACTATATCATTTAGACATCAAATACCATTGTATCATTTAGGGCATCAAATACCAATGTATCAATTAGGGCATCAAATACCACTGTATCATTTAGGGTATCAAATACCAATGTATCACAATTAGGACATCACATACCACTATATCATTCTTTTTTCTTTCTATTGCTAACTATGGCAATAACATGTAGTTAGAAGGTATGCTCATATTCAATATTCACATAAATGAAAGACTGAAATAACAATCCGTCAGATAAACCTCTCTCTAGCATATAGATATATTCCATGTTCAGTTGGCAGATCAAGTGATCTAACTAGTTACCAATTTCATTGACAAGAAAAGTTGCTTTAATTTAAAGGAGATAACTGAACCAATGATATAAATTAATCCATCATATCTTCTACTTTTATAAATAGCATAAAAGTAATATACATGTTGCCAACAAATGCTTGATTGCATAACTTATCTTTGTCTGGTACATGTTTTGACATCTTGTGGAGAGGGAAAACATTTTCAGGGGCTTAACCTCCCAACCATGGGCCTTAACTTACCCCCCACACAATCTCATTTGAGAAAGGCCCTCCCTACTCAGAAATAGATGGGGAACAACATATCCTACAACTAAGCATCCTGGTAATAGAGTATCAATTTACCACTCGACTTGGCAACTGAATATAATTGGAAAATCATGAGCTAATGCTTAACTAATTTGCATTTACAAATTTTTATTATTTATCGAATGACTGATCATATAGTTTCTATTCTTATAGGGGAATCACTCCTCCTCACCCATTATCTAAGGCATTTCTTCCTTGGTAAGTCCCTAGAGTTATACCAAATTTCTTGAGACCCTAACACATAGTCTCACTAAATATATTCATAAATTAGAAGTACAGTGTGCACCCATATGTACTTTTTTTATTGCTCCTAGAAAATTCAAAGCCAATTTAAGGATAAAATCTCATAAGAATTATAGTAACATGAGAGAGATAGCATCATGGAAAGAGATTCTTATTTAGCCTAAGGTTTGGATCTCTAATATACAATTGAAAAACCAACCTGACAATGACATATAGTAAGCACCACTCATACAGAGATATAATAAACATGATCTAGTTGTATCAAAGCAATATCACTTGAATTTGAAAGTTGAATATATGTGAGTTTTTCACAACCCCTTCATGTGAGCCAAGATCAAGGCCATAGAACTAAATGAGGAGGAATGAGTAAGATGGAATGAAGAAGGAAATGTGATGCCATTTCTATGGAGTTACTAGATGTTTCTATGTTAATGTTAGAACGGTTGCTTTACGGACTTAGCAAGAGAAAAGAGATGTCCCAAACCACATCCAGAATGGTATTAAATAATAACTCTCTCTTAGTTTCAAAACAAGAACATCAGTTGGTATGAAATCTTGATTTATGAATCTTGGAAAAAACTATGTGGTTATGAGCACATGGGCATCGACTTACTTGGGTCATCATATTGATGTGAAGGAAAAAGAATAATGAAGTTATTGGATATAACATGACAAATATAACTTTATATATATATATATATATATATATATATATATATATATATATATATATATATAATCATCATGTTATGTGATTATCTTATAATTATACCTAAATGTGTATGTATGCAATTCAAAGAGAATATATAATTTATTTCTAACATTAATTCCCCTCTATATTTGCATGCCCATATATATATATATATATATATATATATATATATATATATATATATATATATATATATATATATATATATATATATATATATATATATATATATATATATATATATATATATAAACATATGCATATATCTATGACTATAGGTGTTAACCATGTATCAAGGTGATCACATATATTTATATATATAGACTTAGCAAGATGGTACTGATAGGGATTCAAATCAACAGAGAGGTAATTGCTCTTTAACAAAATATTTAAAAGTGTATTTTTTTTAAAAGTTTGACCAAGTAGCTCATGGTACTGTCCAACATACACTTTTTTTGCCTAGTCTCTTACCCTTAGCCATGGTGGTTCACAACTCATACCTATTTTTCCAGTGATGGTGGTGCCCCTCTTGCCTAATTCCTTTTTGGAAATGCTTTCCCCCTTTCAATGTGCTTCTACAAACAAAAGTTCCCATGAGAATGTCATATTCCTCAACAAGTTATTATTCATAAACCATCATAATGTCTAACCACCAATTCACTTTCAAGATGAATAACCAATTTTACAATATTTAAAGATAACAATATAATTGCATCATAACGATTAACTAACATGTCATCTTCATATGTAGTTAGTTATATTGATTATATGAACATTTTAAATTGGGTAAAAATTGGGATGTAAAAAATATTATTTATGAGGCTTCCACTTGTAGGTGAGTTGGTCTATTCAGTTTACTTCTTTGAGGTCACAAATTTGACTCCCCTTCATAGTGAAGAAGGGTTGTAGGCTAGTTTCCCTTACGAGACTTTCATGCCAAGTACCTACTCTACTAGCCTAGGGTATAAGACTGGACTTTTCCCCCAAAGTTTCAGTCGCCACTTGTAGGTGAGTTGGTTTCTTCCTTGAGATTTATTTCCTTGAGGCCATAGATTTGACTCCCCTTCATAGTGGAGAAGGGTTGTAGGCCATTTTCCCTTACATCTTTTTCATGCCAAGTACCTGCTCCGTTGTTCTAGGGTATAGGACTGGACTTTTCCCCCAAAGTTTAAGCTGCCACTTATAGGTGAGTTTGCATGTGCCTTGAGGTTTACTTACTTGAGGTCACAGGTTTGACTCCCCTTCATAGTGGAGAAGGGTTGTAGGTCAGTTTCCCTTATGGGACTTTCATGCCAAGTACCTACTCTATTGGCTTGGGGTATAGGACTAGACTTTTCCCCCAAAGTTTAGCCACCACTTGTAGGTGAGTTGGTATGTGCCTTGAGGTCACAGGTTTGACTCCCCTTTGTAGTGGAGAAGGGTTGTAGGCTAGTTTCCCTTATGAGACTTTTGTGCCAAGTGCCTGCTCCGTTGGCTTGGAGTATAGGACTGGACTTTTTCCCCAAAGCTTTAGCTGCCACTTGTAGGTGATTTGGTTTGTTCCTTGAGGTTTATTTCCTTGAGGTCATAGGTTCGACTCTCCTTTGTAGTCAAGAAGGGTTGTAGGTCAGTTTCCCTTACGAGACTTTTCTGCTAGGTACCTACTCTGTAAGCCTAGGGTATAGGACTAGACTTTTCCCCCAAAGTTTCAGTTGTCACTTGTAGGTGATTTGGTCTGTACCTTGAGGTTTACTTCCTTGAGCTCACAAGTTCAACTCCCATTCGTAGTGTAGAAGGGTTGTAGGCCAGTTTCCCTTATGGGACTTTCATGCCAAGTACTTGCTCCACTGACCTAGGGTATAGGACTGGACTTTTCCCTTAAATTTTTTAGTTGTCAGTTGTAGGTGAGTTGGTTTGTGCTTTGAGGTTTACTTCCTTGAGATCATAGGTTTGACTCCCCTTTGTAGTGGAGAAGGATTTTAGGTCAATTTCCCTTATAGGACTTTCATGCCAAGTACCTACTTCACTGGCCTGAGGTATAGGATTGGACTTTTCCCCAAAAAAAAAAAAATTAAATGGCTCCCATTGCTCCCACTCACATTTCTTCCATTCAAAATGTGGATGATCCTACCCATCGTCTACCTATTGTTGCTACAATTGCTCACCATCCTCCTCCTATTGCTGGTGAAAGGGTTTATACTACATCTCCTTATGGGTCTACTGGGATGCCTCAGATGGCCCTCTATGGGTCTTGGATTACTGTAGGAAGATCTACAATATCTTATGCGGATGTGGTTTCTTTTTAGGTAGGCCTTGGTGATCCTTGTTTGGTTGGGTGAGGGGGACTTCATTTTTTTTTGCCTATCTTTGTAAGTAGCCCCATTGTGATTAATCTAGATTCAGAAACTATTGATGAGATTTTCTAATATGTGGAGGATTACTCTTCTACTATTGCTATATTTTTTTTTAGGGGTTTTTGGCTCTCTCTTCCACATTTGCATGCTTGGATTTCCAAACATTAGGAACCAATCATAACTAATTTAGTTCAGATTTACCCTGTGGCAAGGGGTTTTTTATTATGAAATTTGTAAATGTTGCAGATAGAGAAACCATTTTGTGTAGTTGTTTCTCATGGGAGGAGAGGTTCCCCCTGATGGCCAAACCTTGGTATCAGGGATTTGATCTTACTGTACTAAATCCTTTAATAACATACCTTTATTGGTAAGATTGTCAAATCTTCCCCTTCACTTTTGGTTGGATTCAATCTTGGAGGTTGTGGGGAAGGCCATTGGATATTTCTAGATGGTTGATTCAGAGTCTTCTAATGTGTATATGATGATTTATGCTCATATTCTTGTAGAGATAGATGTTTCCAAGGGTCTCCCTGAATAGATTACTTTGGCTTCTTCAAATGGTTCTTGGACCTAGATTCTTGATTATGAGGGTATTCCTTTCAGGTGCAAGATGTCATAAGACTAGCCATCTTGTTTTGTGGTGTTCCTCTGATAAGGTTAGATCAAAAAAATCACGGGGGTTTTGAACCATCACTATATAGTTCAAAAAGTTTCCAAGGAAGGGCATGGGGCGGATAACTCATCTCAGAATGATCCTTCTTTGGAAGATGATACTCTTGTTGTTTTTTATGATATAGATGTTGTCTCTAAGGAGGTATTGGTTTAGAATGTTAATGGTGTCCCTTCTTTTGTTGTTTAATATGTCTAGAACATTGTTGTTGGTGCTGAATTAGCTGTCTTTTCTCCTTCTTCTAAGAGGGTTTTGGGGGGTTAGTAGTGGTGCTACACCTTTTCCCCCTTTGGATACTCTTGTGGTCTACCTTGTTTCTTCAGGTTTATCTCTAGATTGGCAGATGGTTGCTAAAAAGGTGGAGGATGGATGGATATCAGTTAAAGGAAAAAAGCCAAATCCTACAAACCTTTGTTTGATATGTCTTTATGTTCTCAAAAGATTGGACCAAAATGTAAATCTTGATGGTCTTTTGTTTTTTTTTTGGGCTAGCTTTTATCCCTCTTATTGGGAACTATGGTGTTTCCCTCTAGTTTTTTGGGTGGTGTTCCACAATTATATTAAGATCCTTCATTGATATATATTTCTTGTCTCTTTGTAGAAGATTTTAGGTCCTTTCAAAACCTATTTTTACTTAATCAAAACAAATATAATGTATGATATTTTTGTGAATTAACATAAAACATCAAAGGAGAATGGAAAGGGGAAAAGATCACATGTACCATTTACCTATCTTTAGCTTATGTTGAGAAAAAATATATTGCATGCTAATTCTTATAGATCCAAGTGATAGAGCTTGTGCCCAAATTGAAAACATTCCTAGAAGTGGACTTTTTGTCATCAATAAAGCCTCCCTAATCTGAATCTATATACCCAATGAGTCTAGGATCGGTATTTCATCCATAGAGGATACCAAAGTCTGATGTACCCTTGATTAGTGTAGGATATGCATTGCTACAACCTAATGATCTAAAGTAGGAATTGTGATGAAGTAGGATATATAACTCACTACAAAGATCAAATTGGGTCTAGTAGTTGTGAGATAAATTAAACTTCCCACTAGTTGCCTAAGCATGAATTCATTTTCAATTGGAGAACCAGATTTGGCTGATAACTTTGGAACAAACTCCATAGGTGTAGTTATATGTTTAGAGTTGTGTATTATGTATTTTCTAGCAAAACCCATGCAAACTTACTGGGAGATGAAGATGCCATAAGACTAGTATGAAACCATGACACCTAGGTAGTAGTGCAAACGGTCAAGTTTTCTCATGTCAAAAGACTAGTATAAATTATGTTTTATTCCCTAAATCAAAGATATCAAATTTCCAAAGATTATCATATCATCAATACATAACTAGAAGAATGATATCATTTCTAGTAGTCTTGACATTTAATGACTCCTCTAGAAACCCTAATTCATAATGTGCTTATAAATTGTAATGTATCATGCCCGAGGAGCCTATTTTAGGTTGTAGATTGCTTTCATGAGTTTGAGTACCTAGTGTTCTTTACCAACAACATTGAATCTAGGAGGTTGCATCATGTAGACCTCTTTCTATAACTCACTATTAGGAAAGCACTTTAACATGAGTTTGATGGACCTACTAGCAACATTGAATTTCCATGGCTAGGACTAATTTGACAATTTTCATCTTTGTTGTGGGAGAAAATATACCCTCATAATCAATTCCTTCACACTGAAAGATCCTTTGGCAACAAGAAAAGTATTTTACTTATCTAAAGTATCATAAACCTTGTATTTAACCTTAAAGACCCATTTGCATCAAATTGGTTCCTTCCCTGGAAATCAAGTGTCTGTCTTCACCAAAATATGATTCTTAATGTCCATAACTTGTTCGCACATAGGTATCCCTTTTTCTTTTGTGTATGTTTGAGGCTCATACACACTGTGAATATTGTGCATAAGAGAAAAATTTATAGAATCATAAGGTTTGCTCTTCTTTCAAGTAGTTCTAATTCTACTGATCTTTTCACATTTTAGCCTAGCATTTTTATGTATGAAAGTAGAAGTTCCACCATCAAATGTAGGAGGTGCAATATTATTAGGCTTATCAAATAGAAGATCAAATGAGTCCTAAGGAAAGATAAGTGATGTAGTTGCATGTCTAGGTGATCCTAAGGGAGAAGGAATCAATGTAGGAGAAGGAACAAGAAGAATTGAAGCCCTCTTATTAGGTGGGCCTAATGGAAAATGGACGCCCAAGTATTGAACATGGAAAGGTTGCTAAAAATCTAAAACAAGAGGAGTTAACTAAAATGGTCTTTGTTCCTCGTCAAAGTCCATATGATGACTAAAGATGAGATGATTTATCTCAATGTCAATAAGTTGATAGGATTTTTTATTATCCTTGTAATTGGATAGCATAATTTTCTATCTCTTATCATCCAACTTGATCCACTTAGTATCAAGCACATCAACAAAATTGGTGGTGTCAAAGACTTTGAGATGACTAATTTTGGGCTTAAGAGTTGACTGGACCTCTTTTAAATCTTCCTCTTGAGAGCTACAATTGGAGAAGGTTGAGAAGATAAACAAGAATGTACTTTGCTTCACCCAAAAAATTCTTTGGGACACTCTTTTTTTCAAGCACAGAGTGGTCTATTTTAGTGAGCATATGGTTTCTCTTTTCAAAAATATTTGCTTGAGGAGAGTAGGGTATTGTTAACCAATGTTTTACATCATGTTCAGAGAAATGGAAGAGGATACAAAGTAGGATTCTCCCCCATTGTTAGTTCTAACACTATATTGACCAAACTCTTTTTCTACAAATGTTTTAAAATTTTGAAACAAAACAAATAGCTCTCATTTTTCATGAAGAAAATACACCCACATTTATTGAGTCATAAACAAATAGTAAGAAATGATTGCACCTAGTAATACAAGGAGTTTTCATAGAACCACAAATATCAACATGGACTGGTTTGTTGTAGTATTTTACAAGCTCTCCAAGAGTTGCCATCTGAAATAGACTCTTATGCTACATCCTATTAGGATTAAAGAGATAGAAATAACAATTATATGCAAATATAACCAATATCATAAAATAATAAATCACATAGAAGAGAACACGAGACATAAAGATATAACATGATTCACCCAATCCCTAGGATATGTCCACCAAGAAACAAGTCCAATATTCTTATTATCCAATTATTAGAACCTATGTACAATTTGTGGTCTCTTATAGCTCAATACCACTGCAACAAGCTACAATCCCATCATACATTATGAAATCCTTAACCCTAAGCCATTTGTACAATTTTTTTTTGCTTACAAAATTAGGGCTAGAATAAGTCATCTAATAGAAAAAATAGTAGTTGATGCCTTTTACAATAATAAAGTTAGTTGAGCGCACCTAGGGTAGACCCCTTGATCCTATCTTGGGGGTGTTACCCCCAAGCCCCTATAGTAAAATATAGGGAAACCACACCAAATAAAGTGAGAAATATTAACCTTCGAGTCTAATTAGGCTCCACATCACAACAATCTCCCACTTGAAGATTGATTAGACTCCACAACAATAACCTCCTACTAGGAGACTAGTCATAGCACCGCTGAACCCGAAGCTCCCTCTAGAATGTAAGACCACTCGGACTATATTGTTCGTTTATTTTGTTCTATCTAGAAGAACACCCAAAGCTAAAGAGGAGTTCAAATTCTATTGTGTCACTGCCTTTGTAAACATATCTACTAGATTATCATCTATATGTATCTTTTCCATCTTTAACTATCCGTTATCCAAAACTGACCAAATGAAATGGTACTACAATTGTATGTGTTTTATCTTAGAATGTATAGTAGAATTCTTCACAAGATGAATAACACTTTGGCTATCTGTAAACAAATAATTGTCCATGTGAGGGTGCTCCAACTCTTCCATGAACAATTGAAGCCATATCATATCTTTCATTACCTCTGTAGCATCAACATACTCTGCCTTTGTAGTGGATAATGCATTAACCTTCTACAACCAAGAAATCCAACTCAATGTTGTCCCACCAATAGTAAATACATAACTTGTAGTACTTTTCCAGGTATCAACATTCCTTGCCAAATCTGAGTTAACATAGCCTTGTAAATCAATAGTAGAGTCCCGAAAATATAAAAACTTACTAGATTTTCCTATCAAATATCTGAGAATCCATTTGACTGCATTCCAATGCTCAATCCCAAGATTACTCATATACCATCTAACAACTCCCACTCCATGTGCAATGTTTGGCCTAGTAAATATCATGGCATATATTAAGCTCCCTAGAGCTGAATCATAAGTTACCTTGGACATCTTATCCTCCTCTTCTTTTTTCTTTGGACACATCTTCTTGGTCAATTTTAAATGAGTAGGAAAAGGTGTGCTAACAACTTTGACATTCTCCATAGACAAACATTACAACACCTTCTCAATATAATCAACCTGAGATAATGTCAAGTTTATGTTCTTCCTATCTCTGCAAATTTTCATGCCAAGGATTTGTTTTGTTATCCCCAAATCATTCATTTCAAATGAATGTGTTAATTGTTGTTTTAACCCCTTAATGTGACCTATGTTAGATCCAACTACAAGCATATCATCAACATATAAACATAAAATAATGTAGATATCATAATCAAACCTCTTAAAATAAACACAATGATCTGAATGACACCTAATGTATCCATGTCGATGCATAAAACTGTCAAATTTAACATATTAGATTCCCGAGGTGCTTGCTTAAAGCCATATAAACTTTTCTTAAATATTCACATTCAATTCTCCTTACCTTTGACCTCAAATCCCTATGGCTATGCCATATATATATATATATATATATATATATATATATATATATATATATATATATTCATCCAATTACCATGAAGAAAATTTGTTTTAACATCAAGTTGTTTCATATGCAAATCTTTAGCAGTGAAAATACTTAAAATACTATGAAGAGAAGTCATTTAAACAACAAGAGAAAATATCTCATCAAAATCAATGCCTGTTTTCTATACAAATCCTTTTACAACTAACCTAACTTAAAATCTATTATTACCTCCATCGTCTTCATTCAACCTATAAATCCATTTATTATGTAAAGCACATTTACCTACAAGTAACTTATATAAATCCAAAGTCTTATTTTTCAACAAAGCATCCATTTCTTCTATTATTGAATCTTTGTATGCACCTTCACAGATTCATCATAACATTCAAGTTCACCAATATTTGTTAAAAAAAAGAATACAAAGAGGGAGAAAATATTTTTGGAGGTCTACTTAGCCTTGTTGATCATCTAACATTCAGTGGGGTGTGTGGTATTCTTTGTTACAGTTGTTGCAGAGCATGAAGGATTGATGAAACATCATCCTTTTGAGTATCATCCATCACTAAATAATTATTATTTTTCTTCTCATGTTGTTGCAACATATCTTTGTACAACACTTTATCATTGAATATGACATCCCTACTTCTTCCAATTTTATGATTTTCAAAATCCCAAAGCCTATAACCAAATTCATCAATGTCATATTCATAAATTTTTTTTTTTTTGATTTAGCTTCCATCTTGGTTCTATTTTCAGAATCTATATGTGCAAATGCTTCACAAACAAGGGTTCTAAGAAAAGAATAAATTGCCTTCTTACTAGTCCATGCTTCGTCTAGAATACCATAGCCCAAAGGAGTAGAGGGACCTCTATTGATCAAATATATAGTAGTACTGACAACCTCTGCCCACATGTTTAAGGGAAGACCAGCATGCAACCTCATGTTCCTTGCACACTCCATAATTATCATGTCCATGTGTTCAACCACTCCGTTTTCTTATGGAATCCTTGGAACAATTTTTTTCCTACAAATACCATTTGTGGAACAATAACCTTCAAACTCAATGGTGCAATACTCATCATCATTATCAGATCTGAGACATTTAAGCCTTTTACTAGTCTCATTTTCAACCAAGCTTTTCCATTTTTTAAAAGTTACAAATACATCATATTCATGTCTAAGGAAATAAACCCAAACTTTTCTAGTTGCATCATCAATAAATGTAACATAATAATGAGAGCCACCAAGGGAAGATGCCTGAGTTGGTCCCCATACATGTGTATGCACAAGCTCTAATTTCTCATTTTTCTTTTCCTTCCCACTTTTCACAAAACTAACTCTCTTTTATTTTCCATACAAACAACTTTCACAAAAATCTATAGTCATACATTTCAGACCTAATAAAATTTTCTTTGAATGAAATAATTTCATACCTTTCTCACGCATATGCCCAAGTCTATTGTGCCATAGTGTTGTTTTAGAATCTATAACAACTATTTGTTCTCCTTGCTCAACTGCAACAATTATTCCTAAACAATCATTTTTCTTTGAAATAATTAAAGTCAAAGGAACAATATGACATTTACAAAGATATAAGGTGTCTACTTTCACACATTTTTCTTCTATAAGAGAATCTTTTGAAACCTTCCAATTTTTATCATTAAATGTAACTATGCAACTCTCAACACCTAGTTTTCTTGCTGATATTAAATTCCTACTTAGTCTTGGAACATGTCTTACCTCTTGTAGTAGTCAATGATTCTCATTTTGCAACTTGATCTTAATTTTTCTATTTCCAACAACTTGACAAAGTTCATTATCCCCCAAATAAACAAGTGCAATATCCCCTTGGACATAATCAAGAAAATGACCTCTATGGGGAGTAGCATGAAATAAAGTCCCTAAATCTAAAACCAATGAATCATCAACACTTTCTAAAGAAAGAAAGAAAGTATCATCTTTGAATTTTTTACGTAGTACATTTGCCTCCTTATTCCCTTCTTATTTGTCTCCTTCATTACTCTTTTGAGTCCAACAATCTTTCTTCTTATGCCTTAATTTCTCACAGTACCAACAATCTCTTGGTCCTCTCAATTAGACCCCTTTCTATTTGATTTTTCTCTTGATTTCCCATGATTTCCTAAATTGTTTTCTCTCTCATTTTTTATGCATCTTCTTTATGCATTCAAAACACTTCTTGGTGTAGACCCACTTGAGCTTTTCTTATGAGTTTCCTCACTCAGAATAACACCAATCACATTATCAACTTTTAGGGTATTAGATCTAGAAAAAAAATTACTCGAAATCACTACCAAGTCATTCTATCTTTCAGGAAAAGAACACAAAATCAAGAGAGCCCTAATTTCTTCATCAAAATTAACATTTATAGAAGATAATTTTCTAGTAACTATATTGAACTCATTTAAATAATCTGCAAAAAATCCACCTTCTGTCATCTTCATATTAAATAAACACTTCGTGGAAAATATTGTGTTTGAAGAGGAAGGCTTTCCATACAACTTTGCTAGGATTTGCATCAACTCTTTCATCGTCTTTGCTTTTGTAATATTAAATGTCAAAGATTGTGCCATGCATAAATGAATACTTCCAAGTGCCTTTCAATCCAAAATATCCCATTCCTTATCTATTATAGCGGTTGATTTCTTTGATTTTCCTTGCAATGGCCGTCATAAATCCTTCTAATAAAGATAGTCTACCATTTGCATTTTCCATAACTGAAAGTTCTACCCATTAAAATTCTCAACCTTCAGCTTACCCTTATCTACCATCACTCCCGCTCAATTGTGAGATTCTCGCTCAACCATGAGACCTTCCTACAAAGGATAATTGAAAACAACCTTGCTCTAATACCACTAGTTAGGATTAAAGAGACAAAAATAAAAATTACATGCAAATATAACCAATATCAAAAATAATAAATTGTATAGAAGAGAACACAAGACAAATATTTAATGTGGTTCACTCAACCCTTGGGCTACCTCCATCAAATAGCTAGTCCAATACTCTTATTATCAAGTGATTACAACCTGATTACAATTTGTAATCCCTTGCAGCTCAATACCATCGCAAGAAGCTACACTCTCATCATACATTATGAAATCCCTAACCTTAAGTCATTTTATACAAGTTTTATTCTTCTTACAAAATTAGGGTTGGAATAAGTTGTCCAATAGAAAAAAAATAGCAGTCAACTCCTTTTATAATAAAAGTTGGTTGAGCACACATGGGGCTCTACCCCAAGACCCCGCAAGATGTGATTCCCCTTGACCTCATATTGGGGGCATTGCCCCCAAACCCACATAGTAAAATCTAGGGGAAAACTATGTCGAATAAAGTTTAAAAAAACTAACCTCCAAGTCTGATTAGGTTCCACATCACAACACATCCCAACTTGACATTTTATGCAAACTTTGAGGTTCTAGGTCTAAATCTTTGGTAGTCCAATGACAAGATCTTCATGAAAATGTTGAGAAAGATAGTGCCCATATCGCTATGTTAGAGTGTAGTAATTGAGGAGAATTCGGTTGCCATGGAAAACTCTAGAGATTCACAAGAGTCAACAAGTTTGAATAGACTATGATCATCAAAACCCATCACAATAATGGACAAGTCTTGCAATCAATGATATTACATTACTATGAATTGAAGGTCATGTATAGCCAAGAAGAATGTCTCATAATTTGATTGACTAAGAGAAGGTTGAGTGTCACTCTTGGAGCATAGTACACATCCAGGAAAATAATGGGTCTCCCTATTAGATTGAATCTATATATTTCCCTTTTTGACAATAGTGTACTCTTGCACTCCAAATAAAATTGAATCTGAGGATGGCTAAAAATCTATAGAAAAAGGCAAAACAATACACTAATTTTGAGTTTCAGAAATATTTTTTAGCATAGGTCCCATTGTAGGAATGTTGAAAGACCAAAAAAAATCTAAGAGAAACTCAAAGCACATCTTGAAAATCCCACAAAAAATATACAATTGAAAATTAAATCCAACTAAAGTATAGAAGGTTTATGAAGAAACCTTAAGTAGCTAAATAAAAAAGTTTGCAACTACTAAGAAATTGCATAAGGGATGTCAAAGGGTTGAAGTGTTAGGATTAACAAGACATAAATAACAATTACATGCAAATATAACCAATATCTAAAAATAATAAAGCACACAAAAGAGAACATAAGACACAAAGATTTAGCGTGGTTCACCCAATCGTTGGGCTACATCCACCAATAGTGAGTCCAATATTATTATTTTCCAACAAATTCAACCTCATTACAATCTACAATCCCTTATAGCTCAATACCGTTGCTACTAAATCATCATACATTGTAAAATCCCTAACCCTAAGCCATTTTATACAATCTTTTTGTCACTTTCAAAATTAGGGCTCAAGTATTCCATCCAATAGAAAATTAACTCCCAATGCCTTTTACAATAATAAAGTCATTTGTGCTTTTGGGGGTTTTTCCCCTGAGAACCCCCATGAGAGCATTGCCCCTCGAGCCCACCATGTATCATGACAAGGAGCATGCTTAGGTCTCTACACTAGGACCTCACAAGGGGCATTGCCCCCAAACCCCCGTAGACAAATCATGGGGGAGGGGGGAACCATGTCAAATGAAGTAGGGAAAAACTAGTACTTGAGTTTGATTAAGCTCAACATAACAACAATCTCCCACTTGGAGACTAATCAAACTCCACAAAAATAACCGCCCACTTGGAGACCAGTCATAGCACTGGTAAACCTTTAACTCCCACTACAATGTAAAACTACTCTAGACTCTATTGTTCTTTTATTCTATTCAGTCTAGAAGACCAACCAAAGCTTAAAAATATTTTAGCTTCCCCCTTGTCACCGCCTTGTTAAACATATATGTCAAATTATCATCTATGTGTATCTTTTCCAACTTTAGTCACCCATCATCCAAAATAGACTAAATCAAATGGTACTACAATTTTATGTGTTTTGTCTTTGAATGGACAAAAAAATTCTTCGCATGATGAATGACACTCTCGTTATCTATAAATAAATAATTGTCCCTCTGTAGGTGTCTCAATTCTTCCATGAATAATTGTAGCCTTATCATCTCATTGATTGCCTCTATCAAAGTAACATACTCAGTCTATGTAGTGGATCAAGAATTCACCTTCTACAAATCCACCTCACTATTGTCCCACCAATAGTAAATATATAACTTGTAGTACTTTGTGCAGTATCTAGATCACCTTCCAAATCTGAGTCGGTGTATCCTTGCAAATCAGTAGTAGAGCTAGAAAAATGTAAACATTTAATGGACATTCCTCTCAAATATTTAAGAATCTATTTGACTGCATTCTAATGCTCAATCCCAAGGTGGCTTGTATACCTACTAACTACTCCCACTGCACATGCAATATTTGGCCTAGTAATACCATGGCATACATCAAACTTCCTAGAGTTGAAGCATAAAGTACCTTGGACATTGTATCCTCCTCTTCCCATGTCTTTGGACACATCCTCTTAGTCAAATTCAAATGACCAGGCAAAGGTGTGCTGACAATTTTGGCATTCTCCATAGAGAAACATTGCAATGCCTTCTCAATATAATAAGCCTAAGATAGAGTTAATTTCATGTTCTTCCTATCTCTACAAATTTGCATAGTAAGAATTTATTTTGTTGCCCCCCAAATCCTTTGTAGAAAATGAATGTGCTAACTATTATTTCAATTCATTTATGTGGTCCATGTTAGACCCAACTACAAGCATATCATCAACATATAAATATAAAATAATATAGCTATCATCATTCAACCTCTTAAAATAAACACAATGGTATGAACAACATCTAGTGTAACCATGCTCATTCATAAAACTATCAAATTTAAGATACCATTGCCAAGGTGTTTATTTCAAGCCATATAAAATTTTCTTCAAATTGCAAACTAAATTCTCCTTACCCTTGACCTCAAATCCCTATTGTTGTTCCATGTATATTTCTTCATCCAAATCACCATGAAGAAAAAAAAATTCAACATCAAGTTGCTCCAAATGTAGATCTTTAGCAACCACCATACTCAAAATAGTACAAATGGGAATCATTTTAACAACTAAGAAAATATCCCGTCAAAATCAATTTCTTTTTTCTATGTAAACCCTATTACAACTGACCTATCTTTAAATATTTTCTTACCTCCATCCTCTTCTTTCATCCTGTAAACTTGTTTATTCTGTAAAGCCTTTTTAGTTGCAGACAACTTACATAGATTCCAAGTCTACTTTTTCAGAAAGGAGTCCATTTCATTTGTCATTGCCGACTCTCACTGAAGCTTTGTATCCAACTACACATCTTCATCATAACATTTAGGTTCACCAACATCTATTAATAAAATAGAGTACAAAGAGGGAGAAAATATTTCTAGAGGTCTACTTAGTCTTGTTGACTATCTAACATTCACTGGGGTGTGTGGTATTTGTTGTTGATGTTGTTGCGAAGGATAAGAAACTATGAGAACATCATCTTTTGGAGTATCATCCAGTACTACATAATCATTTTCTTTCTTCTCATGTTGTTGTAATAGATCTTTGTACAACATTTTTTCATTGAATATGACATCCCTACTTCTTACAATTTTATGGTTTTCAAAATTCTAAAGCCTATATCCAAATTCATAGATGTCATATCCAATAAATACACATTTCTTTGACTTAGCTTCCATCTTAGTGCTATTTTCATAATCTATATGAGCAAATGTTTCACAACCAAAGGTTTTGAGAAAAGAATATCTAACCTTCTTACAATTTCATGCTTTCTCTAAAACACCATAGCCCAAAGGAGCAGAGGGACCTCTACTGATCAAGTATACATCAGTATTGATAGCCTTTGCCCACACATTTGAGGGTAGTCCAACAGGCAACCTCAAGCTCCTTGCACGCTCCATTATTATCTTGTTCAGCGTTCAGTCACTCAATTTTCGTGTGGAGACATTAGAAACACTTTTTTATCTACAAATACCATTAGTCTTCAAACTCATTTTTGTACTAATCACCACCATTATTAGATCTAAGACATTTTACCCTTTTACTAGTCTCATTTTCAACCAAGCATTTCTATTTCTTAAAAGTTACAAATACATTTAATTTGTGTCTAAGGAAATAAACTCATACTTTTCTAGTTGAATCATCAATAAATGTAACATAATAATGAGAGCCGCCAAGGGAAGATACCTAAGTTGGTTCCCATACATCTTTATACACAAGCTCTACCTTCTCATTTTCTTTTCTTTCCCACTCTTCATAAAACTAACTCTTTTTTACTTTCCACACACACAAATTTCACATAAATCCATATTGACACATTTTAGTCCTAGTAAAAATTTCTTTGAATGAAGTAATTTCATATCTTTTTCACTCATGTTCCCAAGTCTGTTGTGCCATAGTGTTGTTTCAAAATCTCTAGCAACTATTTTATGTTCTTCCAGCTTAACTGCAGTAATTGTTCATGAACATTCATTTTTCTCTGAAATAATTAAAGTAGAAGAAATAGTATTACATGTAGAAAGATATAAGGTGCCTACTTTCACACCTTTTGCTACTACTAAAGAACATTTTGAAACCTTCCATTTTTTATCATTAAAAATAATTGTGCAACCCTCTATCACACATTTGTCATACTGAAATTAAATTCTCGCACAGTCTTGGAACATGTCTTGCCTCTTGTAGTAGCCAATGATTCTCATTCTACAACTTAATCTTAATTTTCTCATTTCCAACAATTTGATAGGGTTCATTCTCTCCCAAATAAACTTAGCTCAAAATCACCTTGGATATAATCAAGAAAATAAACTCTATGGAGAGTACCATGGAATGAAGCCCCTGAATCTAAAACCCATGAATCATCAACATTTTCTAAGGAAAGATGAAAAGCATCCTTGTTAGATTTATGACTTACCACATTTGCCTCATTGTTTTCTTCTTGTTTGTCTCCTTCATTGTTTTCTTTCGAGACTAGCAATCTTTCTTCTTCTGCCCTAGTTTCTCACAATACCAACAATCTCTTGGTCCTCTAAATTGAGACCTCTTTTCGTTTGACTTTCCTCTTGATTTCCCATGATTTCAAAAATTGTTTCCTCTTTCATTTGTTCTATCTCTGCTTTGAGTGTTTAAAACACTTCCTAATTTAGATCCACTAGAGTTTTTTCTACGAATTTTTCACTCAAAATAACACAAACCACATCATCAAATTTTAGGGTATTAGAACCAAAAAAAAATTAATCCTAACCATTACCAAGTCATTCTTGCTTTCAAGAAAAGAACACATAATCAAGAGAGCCCTAATTTCCTCATCAAAATAAGACAACTAACTAGTAACCATATTAAACTCATTTAAATGATCAGCAACATATCCACCTTCTACCATCTTCATATTATTTAGACACTTCATGAGAAATACCCTATTTGAAGTGGGAGGTTTTTCCTACAACTTTGTTAGGGTTTGCATCAACTCTTCTGTCATTTTTGCTTTCATAATATTAAATTCTACTAATTGTGTCAAGCCTAAACAAATACTTCAAGTGTCTTTTTGTTTAGAATATCTCAGTCCTCATATGTTATATTTTCCTCTTTCTTGGCATTTCCTTGCAATGGCCACCATAAAGCCTTCGGTTGAAGATAGTCCTCCATTGCATTTTTCATAATTAAAATTTTTGTACATTAAACTTCTCAACATTCAACTTACCCTCATCTATCATTGTTCCCACTCAACCGTGAGACCCTCTTGCAGAGGAGAACTGAAACAATCTTGCTTTGATACCACTTGCTTAGATTGACGAGACAAAAATAACAATTACATGCATATATAACCAATATCAAAAAATAATAAAGCACATAGAAGAGAACACAAGACACAAAGATTTAATGTGGTTCACCCAATCCCTAGGCTACATCCACCAACAACAAGTCCAATATTATTATTAACCAGTCATTTCAACCCTATTAAAATGTGTAATCCCTTACAACTCAATGCCACCACAAGAAGCTACTAAATCATTATACATCATAAAATCCCTAACCCTAAGCAATTTTATACAAGTTTTTTGTTGATTAAAAAATTAGGGCTAGAATATTTTGTCCAATAAAAACTTAACTCCAAATGTCTTTTACAATAATAAAATCATTTGAGCTTTCAGGGGTATTTCCCCTCGACCCCACCCTGTATTGTGACATGGAGTGCACCTAGGGCTATACGTCAAGACCTTGCAAGGGACGCTGCTGCCAAACCCCCATAGACAAATTTAGGTAGAAATCACATCAAATGAAGTAGGGAAAAATTAACCTCTAAGTCTAATTAGGCTCCACATAACAACATGAAGAAAACCCAATGGCAAGAAAACCATTAGTCTCTAACAAAAACTAGCCATAATGATGGTCAAAATACAACAAAAGTTGTCATTGTTTATGTAGTGTGGAATCCTTGAAGTCTGCTTGCAAGAAAAAATGTCGTAGCAAAGAGGTGGTTGAACGTAAAAAAAACCTATCTAATCAAGTGAAACCATTGTTGTTTCTATATAAAAATGGAAACAAATAACCTAGAAAATGCCAAGTCGTGAGCAAAAAATTCTTCATTTTGTAGACTAGGAACCTAGAAAAGATTGTAGGAAGAAAAAACAATGCTAGCATAGGCCCTCAGAAGTCATTGAGGGCTAATAAGCAAAGAAAACGACCATGAAAATGGTCAATCGAATTAGAGAAATTGAATAAGGAGAGGGACAGGGAGAGAGAATATATAACATTTAACATAAGATTTCTCTATTAAATAAAATATATGACATCATACACATAATAGTAATTTAATAATTTAGTTTATTATATATGATATATTATAATGTAGTATATCAGTTAGATTATAATATAGCGTGATATGTATTACATAGGATAAGAGGAGAGGGCTTCCCATATAGGGACAGCAAGCCCGACCTGTAGGGGTAGGGATTGTTTCACCCAACAATGGATACTAGGTGTTGTGTGTATTGACTCATATAGTACTACAGCTAACACTTTAGGTATCCTGCCTGGGAAGTACGTTCACAAGAATGAAACTCAAAGGATTTAACACTAAAAGGGACTTCTTCGAGTCAAGACAGTAGGGCTTCACCAACAAGCATACATTAATGGCATAATTATAGGGAGTAAAGTTCCAATATTATTGCATTTAGCAATGTGGAATGGGAAAAATAGAATGTCAAGGAGGACAAAGCAGGGAGAAATCATCTTTGGGGTGCCTCACAAAATGGAAGTAATTCCCTAATTTGATTGAAAGGCTTGATTCTCTCACTCATGTCCTTAGATGATCAAATAAGCCCTACTATTCTTGAGGGGTTTCATCCTATATGTCTTAGTTGTCAACAACACTAGAAATGGTGTTGTGATAAAAGCTCTTGTTCCTACTAATGATGTTACTATGAATGATGTTCTGACATGACCTATTGCTACTAGGTATGTCGGGAGTAGGGGTCATCGCCAACTATCTTAGCTATCTCCTACCTATTTGCCTCGAGATTGATATGGGATTTATCTTGTAAATTAAAATTTTGGAAAGTAAACCCAAAAAATGTGCTTATGAGACTTCTTACGTTTTAAGATTTCGACCATTTAGTTGACAACTTTTTTCAACCCAAAATTTGACTAAATGAAAAGGATTTCTTAAAAAGATTTCAGCTTTCCACCAATATATTTTAGGTCTAATTTTAAGTTTGATAAATAACTATTATTTAATTTATTTACATCTAAAGTTATGATTGATAGAGTAAGTGAAAAATATTTATAACATTTTTCAAATCCTATACCATTTATCACATTTTATGCTTTGCATACTACAAGAAAAAAGTTGAACATGTTAATTTTTATATTCCAAAGACATTGTAAATTAATTCATATTTATATTATACAAGTAATTGCAAATAATTTAGTGAATTAATGAATAAACAAGACTTTCATTTATAGTTTACAAAGACAATGTTTATGTTTTGAGACAATTATTAGAATTAAAAAGAATCTAATATTTACAAGATTTACAATATTGGGCATTAAATAATAATAAACAAGATCTTACAGTGGTAGTATTCTAATACACAACCCTCTAAACTTAACAAACTTCTCTAGAAGTAGGAACTTGATCAGAATATCTATAGTTTGGTCTATTGTAGGAAGATTTTGCAAATTCAGAGATCCGTCTTTAGCTAGCTAGTGAATGAAGTGACAATGAATGTCAATATGTCTAGTTTAATCATGGAAAAATGGAGTTTTGCCAAGTTTGAGCACCTTTGATTAATATAGCAAAAGAGGGTTCCTTCTTGAGACATGTAAATGCCTAAAAGCATCCTTCAAAGCCAAACTACCTCACAAACTACTTTTACCATTCACCTATATTCAGCTCTTGTCAAGAAAAGAGATATAGCATGCTACTTATTACTAGTCCAAGTGATAGCACTTCTTCCCAAACTGGAGACATACCAAGAAATGGACTTTTTGTCATGAGAAAAGCCACCCCAATTGGACTTTGTGTATTAGTTCATCCATAAAGGATATTGAATTCTAATGTGCCATTGACAAAGTGTAGGATGTGCTTCATTGCATCCTAATGATTTGAAGTAGGAGTTGGCATGAAGTAGGATATGTAGCTCACTAAAAATCTTAGATTAGATCTAGTGATTGTGAGATAAATTAAACCGCCTACTAGTTTCCTGAATGTGGATTCATTCTCAACTACATAACCAAATTTAGCTAATAACTTAGGACCAAACTCCATAGATGTAGACATAAGTTTAAAGTCTTGCATTCTGAATTTGTCTAGCAAATCCCATGATTACCTAGATTGGGAGATGAAGATGCCATGAGAGTGTTGTTGAACCTTGGCAACTAAGCAATAGTGCAGAAGCTCAAGGTCGGTCATATCAAAAGACTAGTCTAGATTATGTTTGATTCTCTAAATCAAAGATGTTGAACTGCTAATGATTATCAAATCATCAACATATATAACCAAAAAACTAATATCATTGCCAATAGTATTGACATACAAATCTGAGTTTGAAGGACTCCATTGGAAACTCTGATTTGTGAGGTACTCATCAATTTTCATGTAACAAGCGCAAGAAACCTATTTTGGGTCATAGACTATTTTCATTAGTTTGATTACTTGGTGTTCTTTATAAGCAACCTTGAATCTAGGAGGTTGTGTCATGTAGACCTCTTCCTAAAACTCACCATTCAGGAAAGCACTCTTCCGATTTGATGGACCTTCCAAACACACTAAATTGTCATGGCTAGGACTAATCTGAGGTATTCATCTTTGTTGTGGGAGCAAAGGTCTCCTCGTAATCAATTCCTTCACACTGAGAGAATCTTTTGGCAATGAGGCAAGCCTTGTACTTATCTAAAGTATCATCAACCTTGTATTTAGCCTTCTAAACTCATTTACATCCAACTAGATTTCCTCCCTAAAACGTGAGAGTTATTCTTCAACGAATTGTGGTGCTCAAAGTCCATAGCTTCTTTGCCCTTAGGTGTTTATGTTTGCAAATTATACACAATATGAATGTTGTCCAAGAGAGAAAAGTTTAGAATCATATAGTTTTCTCATCTTGTGAGCAATTCTACTTGCGATGAGCTCATCATCATGACATATCAGCCCACCGTTTATGTTGAATAGTAGACGTACCAACATAAGATGTAGGAAGTGCAACAAGATTAGTTTCTTCAAATAGAAGATTGGATGAACCCAAAGGAAAATTAGGTGGTGTAATTGCATATCTATGTGATCCAGGGAAGGAAGGAACCGATGAAGATGTAGGAATGAGAACAACTAAATCCCTCCCATTAGGTGGACCTCATGAGACGGGCACCCAAGTCTTGAATTTGGAGAGATTGATCATCAAAATCCAAAATGAGAGGAGAGAGTTGAAATGGTTCGTGTTCCTCATCAAAGACTACATCGGGACTAAAGATGACATGCTTTGTCTTGATGCCAACAAGTCGATAGGCTTTTTTATTATCATTGTATTTGGTTAGCATGAGTTTTGGCTTGTAGTATCCAACTTAGAATACCTGGCATCAAGCATCCAAGTAATAGCGGTGGAGCCAACAACTTTGAGATGACTAGTTTTGGGCTTACAGCTTGACTATGCCTTTTTCAAAGTCTTCATTTTGATAGCTACCAAGGAGAGCAGTTGAGAAGATAATTGTGTCTAACCAATATTTCTTTGAAACACTCTCATCTTCAAGCATATAGTTGGCTATTTCAATGATTACACAATTTATCCACTCAACGACACCATTTTGTTGAGGGGTATAGGGTGTTGTTAACTAGAGCTTTATGCCATGTTCACAGAAATGGGAGAAGACAAAAGAATGGAATTCTCCCTCAAACAGTTCTAAGAGTAACAATATGTTGACCAAACTCTTTTTCTACAAATGCTTTGAACTTTTGAAACCAAACAAACATGTTTGGTTTTTTATGAAGAAAATACACCCACATTTTATGATTGAAATCATCAAGAAAAAGTAAGAAATGTTTTGACCTAGTAATAGTAGTAGTCATAGGACCACAAATATCAACATGAATTGGTTAGTTGTAGTTAGAAACTCTCCAAGAGTCACCATATGAAAACATGGTCTAGTTCCCAACTTAACATTCCTTGAAAATTCCGAGGTTTTGGGTATGAGTATGGTAGTCCAATGACAAGATCTTCCCAAAAAAGTTGAGAAAGATAGTGCACATTTAAGTGTCCATATCATTGATGCCAAATTGTTCTAAGGAGTGCTTGGATACCATGACAAGCTCTAGAGAATCACCAGAGTCATTAAGTTTGAATAAATTGTGATCCTCACAACCCATGGCAATAGCAAACTATGTCTCTTGATCAATGATGCTATATTAATGTGAGTTGGTCATGTCTAGCCAAGTAGAGTATCTTACAATTTGATTGATTGAGACAAGATTGGCATTCATGGAACATAGTATACATTAAGGAAAATCAATTTCCTCCCTCTAGATTGAATCTATCTAGTACCCTTTGCAACAACAATGTGCTCTTCTCCTCTAAAAATAATTGAAACCAAGAACAGTTAAAAATTTGTGAATTGATCCCGGGGACAAGTGAAATGACAGGATGCACCAAAATCAATGTACTAGGCAGAAGATCTAACATGATTTGTAGGTCTTTTAGCCATGAATTTGTAAAAGGCAAATTTTCTTTGCTTACTGTACTCCACTACATTTGCTTTATGTTGTGAACCATTTTACTTGGTCTATATAGCCAAGTGCTTATGACACTCAAGTTTCATATGACCAAACTTATGGCAATAGTTGCATTGAATGCTCTTCTTTGAGCCTATTGATGTTGGAGAAAAGAATGTCTACTAAGAAGATTGGGGAGAGTTAGTTGTGAAGGCTTATTCTCACAAAGATGAATTGGTACCGTTGTTGAATTGTTGTTTCTAGTGATCTCCTTGTAAGAGCATTTGTGCAAAGATCGAAAAGCCTCAAGTCAACATTAGTTGAAGCAATGTTGAGAGTCTCAACAGAGTGCCCGTGGGAAGAAATTAGACTTTTCAAAGAGATCACAACTATGTCTTCTTCCATTTTTCATCCAACTATTTCTAGTTGATCTAGAATGTCCATGATTTTATTGAGATGATCCTTCAAGGGCACTCTTTCATCCATCATAATTGTGAAGAGCATGTTCATTTAAAAGAAATTGCGACTCTTATCAGAGTTTGCATACAATACTTTTAGATACAAACAAAATTTGCAACTATTAGCCAAAAAGAGCCTACAACAATTGCTTATTGATGACTAAGAGTTTGATAAACATAATAGGTTCTTGATCTTACTCATCAATTTTGCTATGCTTCTAGCCTTCATCCTCAAGATGATCAATCTTGTCCAAAACAATTTTGTCAAGACGTGTATTCAAAGATCATCATTCACTATTTCTAGCTATTGTAGTTTCTTCCATTGAATTTCTAACTCCCTCAAGGAAAATATCCAAGTACTGTAGTTTCTACCATTGAAATTTCTAACTCTCCTCAAGAAAAATATTTGTTAGAGGTGTCATTGGGAAAATGAGGAACTTTGACCGTATGGCAACACAAATATCGATGTATGAGACTTTCAAGACAAAATTGTGTAATGAAAGACACTAAAGCGAAAAATAATGTATTAATTTTGAGGTAGAAAAATATTTTTATGGGCATGGAACCCAATGTAGGAATGTTGGAAGACCCAAAACAAATTGAGAGAAACCCAGAAAACCTCTTGAAAAACCCACCAAGAATATACATTTAAAAAATTGAATCCAACTAAAATATTGAAGGTCTTTCTTTAAAAACCTTGGGTTGCCTAAAGAAAACATTCTGCAAGTATTGACAAAATGCAGAAAGGTCGTCAAAGGAGTGAAGAAAACCCTAGTGGCAAATAAAAGGCTAGTCTGTAACTAAAAAATTGACCGTTATGACGATTGAAATGCAAAAATATATGCCATTGTTTTTGTAAGGTGGTACCCTAGAAGCTAGCTTGTTTGTGAGAAAAAAGTTGCAAGAAAGATGTCGCAGAAAATAAAGGAATGCGTCCAATAAAGCAAAATCATTGTCTTCTTGAAAAACAAAATGAACCCAAAAACACCAAATCGCAAGCAAAAATTTCATTGTTTTGCATACTAGAAACGTAGAAAGGGTTGCGGGAAGAAAAAACAATGTTGGCACAGGCTATTAGGTAAAGAAAACAACCATGAAAATGATTGATCGAACCAAAGAAATGGAGCACAGGTCTTAGAGAGAAACAACTGTGAAAATCACGTGCATGCTAAACAAAAATACAATCGTGATGTGACCAAACAAAAAATGCACATGGGGTAGGAGAAAAAAATTTCCCTAGGGCAAGCCCATGTTGTAGGAAGAAAATTCGAAAAAATACTATTTAGGAGTGGCTCTTGATAGATTGGCATGAGATTTGGTAATGTTAGTGACCATTATTTGAAGAGCAAATGTTGCAAATATGGCCAATCTTAGACTTGCACAAGTTTGATTGTTTATCAATCTGATATACTCTTCTTCTAGTGTGTCATTGTAGAGGTTGTGTATGCTTCGTTCTTTTCTTATGATTGATTATTAATGTATTAGGCATAAGTACGGGTGTTTTCTAGATGTTTATCTTGTTTTCTAGACCTATTGTAGCATAAGTGAAGGTGTTTTCTAGATGTTTATCTTGTTTTCTAGACCCATTGTTTATTATATTTTCTAGGTGTTACAAAATGATACCACGCCTTTAATCTTTGATATTATTACCAAAGGCTTACTTTTTGTTGGGTTTATGATTTCATTGCTTGTCCATGTTTCCTGAAGGTTTGTAGAAGTTCCATGATGTTGACAAAGCTTTGATGTCTCATTGTAAACAATGGACACCAATGTGTTTAGCATAGCTCATTAATTTATGTACTCATCCACTAAATAAGTTGTTATCACGTATTTACCCACTAAATATATGGACAGATTGTTTGTTACTAACCCAACTAAACAAGTAGTTACATTTATCATTTATATTAAGTTTTCTTACTAAATAAGTAGGCATCTATAATCTCGCATTGTTGAACAAATGGTTGTGAACTCCCTCTCTCAATGTTGTTTGAGCACTATGTCAAATGAGTAGTATTGGTTGGCTTGTCACCTAATGCATTTTATAAACATCATATGCTCTACTCTGCCCATCTTAGGTACTACGTGAACAAAAAGTGAAAAAGAAAGTGCATTGCATATTATTTCCAGTTGTTAAAAAGTTTCTAAAGAAGGGTTGTTACATCATGCTAACATGTTCGGTGAGAGAGACTTACAAATGCTAAGAACAATATAATCCTAAAAAGCCTTGTGTGGACTTGGTTTTTTGCTTACTAAGATATTTTTCAATTATCACTATGGATTGCTAATGTGTTTGTGTTCAGAAAATGATGCTAGATGTGTTCAAATAATTCTCTCTAGAGTCAAAATGGAAATTCAGATCGGGATACAGTTTTATGCCCAGTTGACAGAAGTAGTATCAATCTTTAACCTGTATTTTTGAGGGCCCAATTTAGTGATACTGACATTTTAGCTCGTTATTTATCAGTTAGATTAGTCCTAGTTAATTTTAGCAAAAACAATTACAAAAATAAAACACAATCGCTTCACATAAAGTTGGTGTTACCCTCCATTTATTGCATCTCATCTTTTAACATCGGTATTCCAATAACATAAGTTCCTTTAAATTTATCTATAGCTTATTTTGTCATCTACATTATCAGGAATATACAAAATCAAACCTCTGAAGATAGCAATCTATTATCACAACACATGGTTTACAAACTAACCATAAAAATCATTTTTCCCTATTTCTCAATGATGCATTTCATCGAGTAATTTGAGATTATCTGTCTTCCTTTAACCAAATCTATGTAGTTATCTTTCAATTTTACGTACACAAAAAGTTGTCTTTTCACTAATATAGTTGAATGCTAATAGGATATCCATTATATTCTCAGTAAATGTTACAAAATACCTACATGTTTCACCCCTGTACTAGATTTGTGTGTTCCTACTTCCAGATCTACAAAGTAAATGAAGCAATCAAAACTGAAAGCCCTATATAGTAAAATCTATAGTTGGTACAGACATCTGAAAGGAATTCACAAAATGTTGTTCAAAGCTGAATGAACTTGACCGTGAAAACTACTCAAAATGAACATTTTTGTAGAAATGTGTGGCAAGAAGTTTTCAAATAAAGCCCTCTTGAAATCAAACAAAAGATTCACAAGCAATAATTTTGCTTGAATACCAAACAAATATTCTTTATTCTTTAAAAAATATTTGTTTGTGATTGCATGGCCCAACAATTCTCAGACGGATTTGATAAAGACTGGATACAATATTACCAGGAATCATGATACATGTATAGTTTTTGATATATTTACTCCACTAATCTTTCATTGTTCAAGGACTTGTACAACTGGTCTGGACATAACATAATGGAATTTGCATTTGTTTTTCAAAACATTTCTTTACCACCACAAAATAGGCTTTCTTGTACAAGAGGCTTAGGAGCATATTATGCCTCCTACTGGTATAGATTTATATTATGAACATAAATAGAGGCCATGTAGGGGCATAGGTAAATATATCGACATGATAAAAAAATTGGGGGTTCAATTCCAACGCTTGGCATTCTTCAATTTGCTAGATTTTGCTTTGTTTTGTTGAAAAGAAATTTGCTTTTGCTTCTTCATCAGTAATTTCTCTGCCTGCATTTTCACAATGGGATAAAAAAGTCTTACGAGATCATATATAACCACACATTTTAATAATTAGTTATCCACTTGAGAAATAAATCCTACTTGAAGATCTCTCCAATTCTAAATCTGTTGCAAAAAATGCAGATTGCAAACCAAGTGTTCATTTCAAGCTTGAATTGATTGCATTCACGTCATATGGGGACCTACCATTAATGATGTCAGAGTTTTCTGCATAACCAGTGACAGAAATCTGATACAACTGTTTCAGATGTATTCATTATGTTTTCTTGCATAAGGCATTTCAATTGCAACCAGCTTGTTTACTTGGTAGACATCCACATGCTGAATGCCAAGTCCAACTTTGGAAAAGCTCTCAGCCAATATTTGAAGATTTTTCATTTTATGAGTCCATGCCATTTCCCTAGTCTCTTTGTAAATGCATTAGAACTAATAACTATCATAAGCAGGATATTAATAAGGTAAAATCACCCTTTCTAGCAGCTGAAAAGGCACATACCTACGATGGCCAACATCATATGGCTGCAGCTTGTGACAAATTTACAAGGTATAACAGATGTTGAAGAAAGAGAACACATAAGAACAGCATAGCATCAATTAAACAAAGTTTAATGTCGACAAGACATTCTAGTAGCAAAAAGGATTCCCAGGAATGAATTGGTAAAACAAAACACAAATACTTTTTCAAAGATAAGGTTAGAAAAAAACAAAAAAATCGTAAGAAACACACTTCAATCATGAATGGCAAGTCTTTTGCACCAAAACCACAATAAAATCAAGAATTTTTTAATTAGTAACTTTCAATGGTCAAAGTTGTTAACAAGAAGTTTATCATAAAATCACAATTATCACTCAAAATTTTTTATTTTTGGGGCAAGTCACAATTTCATGCAAATTATTTTCCCAATTTTCTAAGGATCTATCTCTATTTTGGAGATGATGAAACTTGGTAACTCATTGATTATAATCTAAGTCACAGGATACGCTGCATTTCATCCATTAAGTTTGAATTTCAGCAAATTTTTACCCTTTCCGAACTTCATCCAAATTTTATCGAATGTAGTATAATATTGTTATTTATAATAATATTATTTTATTTTAAAATAATATTGAGTTATTTAGTTTAATTATTTAGCAATGTCAAACTATTTTGACAATTTTGTGGAAGTATTACTTATATTTAAAAATTAATAAATTTATATATATTAAATTTAATGTTGGTATTTTTCCAAATTTTTGCCCTTGCCAAATTTTATGATCGACGAACTTGATTTCGAATTCAAACCTCATGACTTAGATTATAATTATAACCAAGATAGAACATTTTAATCATGTATGATCCATATCCCACTTTTTCATCATTTTAAGTTCTTAAAGTTATCAAATGTGATAAACCACCCCTTTCCCCAATATCCGCTTCACTCAATTATTTAACTAGAAAGTACATCTCTTAATATATTCCAACCATAATCTAGGGTTTCCTCTCTGCTCACAACATAGTGTTGGCTTTGATGTGGAATAACGGCCCCTATTGTAATCATCTTGTGTTCTTTCTAATTCATGTAATAAATGCTATTTTCAGTGCTTCTTTAGCATATGTGAGTCATATTATATGATCCTTCAACCCAACTTGCTAGGGGTGTTTCTGTCCATCAATGTGTTGTGATGGTGTATTTTGGATGCTTTTGAGGCTATGTCTGTATGACCATTGAGGTGTTTCGAAAGGAATTTCTGACCATTGATTATGAGATGCATATGCTGTACCCATAAATGTCAGATCATTCCAGTGTTTTAGCATTGTGTGATTGTGGATTATGCAAATCATTCTTGGATTATGCTAGTCATAGAAGATTGCAGTAGATGTCATGATTTCGGATCATGATTTTATACCCTGCTGGTTAATTATGTTGCTTTGGCTATTTATTATATGGAGGAGGTATGCCTAATGTCTAAGTTACCGACTCAGATGCAGATTCCAAAGTGGATTCCAGAAGCGGATACAAGATGCGGAGAAAAAACAAATTGGATGCGGATGTAGGAGGAAACGTGTGTGTGTGTATAGATATATACATGCAAAGAAATGCAAGAAATATACAAAAACAAATCATTTGATAGTATTAATATGATACTTAATCCTTTATCAAAATTCAAGATATTTCAAAATTCATATGATATATCAATATGTGCTTGTCCAACATAAAATCTGAACAGAATTACATTAAAGTTTTGGCTTTCCTGGTTCACTGTTTAGCGAAATTTTCTTGAAGCCTGAATATGGAATATATTGGTCATTATTAATTTCAGCTTCCTATAATATGTTCTTTGATTTTTGCTTGAGAGGTGCAGCATGAATACGATCCCTTGTTTCCATATACTAGTTATGGTCTTAAAGTTGATTCTAATGTAACTCTGTGATTGGTTTTTTCCAGAATTATACTCTTACTGACACAATGCTACTGCTTTATACACTTTGATTGTCCTGATGCAAGTTCTGATTTAATTATAAATGTTGTGCTTTAATCATCTGGAACATTTATCCAGTGCCTTGGAGTTTGGGTCAGACAAACTAATACTAAGTATTAATAACTATAAAAGGAATCAGTCTGATGGTGCATAATGTTCTGTAAATGTAAAGAGACATGATGCCGGAGTGGCTTTTGTACATCCATCATAGTTTTAGCATGTATAAGATCATTTGTAACATATTAGGATGCTGTGATCAGTCTTCGTGTTTTGGCCACTGGGCCCACGGATGCTCCTGGATGTATCCCAAAGCCCTGTGGAAGCTGGCTGGAAGCCTGTGGCTGGCTTCCGGCCAGCTTCCACAGGGCTTCTGGATGCATCTGGAACCCGTCCACATCAAAATCCGCACCCGTGGGTTTCCAAGAAGAATCAGTAGCTTAGCCTAATGTTTGACCTAAGTGTGCAGGAAACTTAACAGGTATTAAACCAATGTCTGGTATTTGGAAAGTTGACAAAGATTTTGCTTGGCCATCTCACATTACTTAGCCTCATGAAATCCCTGTATTACTCTGAATTATTAAACCAATGTCTGGTATTTGGAAAGTTGACAAAGATTTTGCTTGGCCATCTCACATTTCTTAGCCTCATAAAATCCCTGTATTACTCTGAATCCAAATCAGTAATGATTCTGAAATCCATATGCTATTAAAACCCAAAAAGTGTGGCTAGGCCTTTGTGTGTCATGTTTATCTTTTGTGTTGCATTAAAGCTATTTTAAAATAAATGTTTACTGTGTTCGTGAAATCTTAATCATCAAAAAGGTAATGTTTATAGTTAAGCAAAAAAGAGATTGCATTATTATATTATTGGTGGAAAAAAATCAATTGTTTACTTGAAATAAGTTTAGTTGCCTTGAAAACAGAAATGGTTAGCAATAGAGATTGAAAGTTACTATTGCTTAATTTAATTTTCATTATTCTTGGCTGCATATTTTTCCCACACCCAAAACTTTTTTTCTCCCCTTCTCTTGGACAATGGAATGCAAGATGGCTGTTTCACATTTATCTATTTCTATTCGCCCTTGTCTACTTTCACCACTTAACAACTTCTGTTATTGTTCTTATTATCACCATTTCTATTATCATTTTTACCATACTTTCTTCAATTCTTAATTCATCTTTCTATGAAATTTAAACCCTTCATCTTGTTTCAAACTCAATCATCTTTACCTGTTTCTCAATTATTTTTTATTTTTACTTATACCAATATAAAATTTATAATATCATGATATCATCATTCTACTTTTAGGTTATTGCCAACCCATCTTATCATTCTCTTCATTTTATTGTTTCCACCTTTAGCTTACATCTTGTTATATTCCCTTAATGGATTAAGTTAATTAAGTTAAGGAACCAATAAAAATAATATCTTCAGAGTTGTCCCTATGACTTTATTTTGTTAGAAGGACAACTTAGTATTATTTTATTATTAAAAAGAAAGGTCCAATAAAGTGTTTTCAAAATTAGGGTCAGTAGACCAAAAGAGTTAATTGAAAAATCTAATTAAAAAGTATATTGTACACTTCTAGAAAGTGACTTAAATTACTGAATACCTGATCATAAAAGGAGCTTGGCTGGTGAAAATAGGGTTTCTAAATAATTCATCGATTTGACTTTTCTAATAGCTTCGATCTCATGTTCATTGATTACCTCCCAAGGAGGAAAAGCCTCTCTATGTACATGATTGAAGGATTAAACCCCTCACTTATAGAGGATCCCATATTCCATTCAAAGATCACATTGGTGCTGAATGTTTCCAGTATTCAGTGGTTTGATGTGTCTGGAAATTTTCTAGATATTGGAATTTGTGCAGAAAGTTCCAGAATGAATGGAAGATTCCAGTTTGGTTTGTGGATTTCTAGTTAATAATTGTTAGAGTGTGATTGCTGCAAATGTACTAGCATTGTTTGTAAATTCTGTGTGTTTCAAACGCAGCGAGTGCTCTTGCCTTTATATTGAAAATGAGGCAAGGAGAGACATGTCCCTTCATGGGACATGTCTATTCATTATTATGAGATTAATATAATGACAATTGATTATGTGTGTTTGTGTGTGTGTATATCTTTGAATCATTATTATATTAATTTCTCTTGAGGGTATTTAAGATATATTTATCTTCAATAGACTAGTCTCATAGGATTTATCTGACAGAAGCTACAAAACATCAACACTCCCTCTTAGCTAGAGAGGATAAACATAGGATATGATATTACCCCAGCATAATATCAAGAATGGCATGTTAAGAATATACTTGATCCAAAGATATATAAAATTTGATATCAATTCATTAAATCAAGCGTAATGGCCTCAAAACATCAATTCGCATGATATTCATAAGTACTTTGAGCAATGGTCTTTTGAATATCAAGTCACATGATATTCACCAAGTACTCAAAGTAATGGCCTCTTCAAGATGATGTCATGTCATATTCACCAAGTACTCTGAGTAATGGCCTCCTGAACATCGATTCACAAAATGTTCGTAAGGTATGTGCACACATATCCTCAATAATACTTACCGTAGGAACATTATATTCATGGTTTGTTTAAGGAAATTAATCCACCATGCAAGATATAATCTATCATGATCTACTTAGACATCATAAGATATCCATCATAATAGAAGATAAAGTGATTGTAAGATCATCACCTTCCAATAACTTTAACAAATACAAGCAATAATCATTTTGAAGTTGTCACTTCCTCGTGATGTCCACAGGGGGCAGGCCCATTCACACATGACATCAAAAGTTTACATGAAGTCACCATATATACTCTCATGTGGTGTTGTCATAACATCCACCATGACCCATATCAGAGAATAAGGATTTTCACCTTACACTTTTCTCTCATAGAGAAGAATGTGTTACGAGCAATTGCACTTGGAACTTCTCCTTCATGAAGGAACACTAACCTTTTGACCTACTAGTCAAGGTTACTTGTAATGAAATGTCAAACTCCCTCTGAATCTAATATCAACTTTTTTGACCTCCTTGTACAAGGTTGCCTCTAATGAAGTGTCAGACTCCCTCTGAATCTGATATCAATCTTCTTTTCCAGCAAAAACATCCTCAGAGAGAAAGGAAAACATGAAGGCAAATAGCTCTTATAGTATGTATAGAAATACAAATAAGAGATTGACTACAAAAAAAACAAAGGTAGTTTTCAAGATATATTAATTAGAAAATACTAATCTCTCCTTATCTTGAATTCCACTTCCAATGTCTTCTTATCCTTTCTTGTAATTTCCATCAGATCATCAGCGAATGTTATTTAGTGACTACCCAATAGTCATGAGTTAAACTGATGAAAATTAACACCATTTGTGGAATTTACATATCGTCGTAACTTTGACCGACAAGATCTCATTGGTATGTATCATAAAGTCGGTATAACATTTGCAATGGGCCTCCTGATGAATCATATCAGCATATATCTCTTGGATGCTTTTTATTGGTGTAGCATTCCATTGTCAGGATAGCCTTTAAATTTTTATACCAATGGCTGATGGAATAGGTTTAGGGTTTCCTTAGTGGAATCTGAATCCATTGCTCCATATCTCTATACCTTTCTTGATTCTCAGTACTCGTATTCCTTGGCGCATGAACACAACATCATCATTATTATTAGCGGCACACAAGACAGTTTTATTGCCTTTGTTGTTTCCTTTAATGTTGTGTAGAATTTGCAACCCAATTCACTTTACAGAGTGGACTCTTAACCAAAACACCTTCATTATCAAATTCGCAATCCTTATCAATAGACCATCCTTTGTTGCACATATAATGCTTATCAGTAAACAATCCCTTGTACATATCAGAATATTCTCTCAATTTAAAGTTTGTAATGAATTTGAACAAAATACTTTGATAATCGCCTAGATGAGGATTTTGTGTCTTAATGTTCTGAAACTGTTGTTTTTTCATCTTTTATCACACCTTCATCTATTTGAAGTCACTATACGATTATGGCTTTTGTATAATATGAAATCGGCTGCTACTTATGATCACAATTGCTGCTTATATTGACCTGTTCGAAAAGTCTCTATATATTTGTCACTGTCAAAAATCTTCATATATAAGTTGCTAAATGATTACAGAGATGCATCCAAGATATCTCTTTTTCTATTTTCTGTGCATATACAGATGTAATGATATTTTTTTGTTGATGGCTTATTCATCACATCCTTGTTTGGTTGATTTGGTATCTTCTACTCTTAACATTTGTGCATGTTCATATTGACGGTATAGTCAAAACGTGTTTGATTTTTCCTTCCCTATTCGATGCCTAAGATTCATCCATATTCTTATTCAACAGTGACCATTTGCTAGGGATCGTCCTCTCTGAAATGTTTGCTCCTTATTTAACAATGCTCAGTAGATCTATCTTCAAGCTGTTTAGGCTTTATAGAAGGAACTTGGCTCTATTACCATGTTAAAGTGTGCTCACTGCAAATGTAATAGCACTGTTTGTAAATTCTGTGTGTTTCAAATGCAGCTATCTCTCTTGCCTTTATATTGAAAATGAGGCAAGGAGAGACATTTCCCTTCATGGGACATGTCTATTCATTATTAAGAGATTAATATTATGACAATTGTAACTATATATATGTATATATATTTCTCCTAATAGTATTTTATATATGTGTGTGTTTGTGTGTGTCTCATAGGATTTATCCAACAGAATTTACAAAACATCAACAGTAATATTTATATTTCCAGATTTATTTGTAAGGTTTCAATGTTTCATGATCTATAAATTAGAAAGATATATTATTGGTGCAGCTTAATCTGTGCAGAGTTAATATTATTGCTGCATATACTTATTTTCTATTGTGTGCTTAAAATGGTTGCAGGTTTACGTATAATATTTCTAATTGTGAATCAGCAGCTTTTTATGAACCAGCATAGGGTGTCATGGAGTTCCTAAAATCCACTGCAAGAGACAGTTTAGTATAAAGCATTATTAGTCATACCATATAGATAAGATGTTATGATGGATATAATATTATTTGTGACTCGTAGGAGGATAAGGTGAAAAGGTTTACACTAAGGAGGCAAGGCTTGACAAACTTAGTTTTGGTCTGTCATACAATTCAAACCAACAAAAGAAGACAAAATAAGGGCATCTAATTAATAATATGTCAAATGCAGCCGATGATAGTAGCTCCCATATTAATCTACATTACTAGATTCGCATGTCTGACCCATGAACCGGTATGCCTCCAGACTGTGCAGGGTCCACATTTGACCCTGTGGGTCTGTCCAGATCTGAGGACCACGAATCTAGGCAGACCCACAGGGTCAAATCCAGGCCCTGCATAGACCTGGCCCAGACCAGTCGAGAATCCCTATGGATCGAGGGGACTCTGGCACGGACCCATAGGGAAAAACATAGGATACGGTCACAGATCTTGGAAAAATGAATTGTGATGATTTTCTTTAAAATCATACTGATAATGTTTATCTTTGACATTTGGCATTGATCCTTGATCAAGCATCATACATTCATACAATAAAATGATTTAGATATATATTTTTTGTGTCATATAAAGGGACCATGTTGCAGTTTTTTCATCTTCAGAAAAGAGTATGTATGCAGTAGACGATGATAGCGGGACATTCTGTCAGGCTTTTGGCATTTTGCAATTAATGACATAGACTACTAGAAAAGAGTTGGAAGGTCAGCATATTGCACTAATGTTGTATGCAAAGTGCAAAGTGTAGGGACCATGGAAAAGGGCAGAAACACATCTAGGCACCATACAAGAAAAAATCTGCAGGTACTGACACTTTTCTTTTATATGTTTTTGTTTATTGTATTTTTTGATCGATAAATGGCCGAGGCCTAGATTAATTATTTAATTATAGTTATGTATTGAAATTAATTATTATCAAGTGTTAAGGTCAAGTAGATTTGAACCCAAGACCTCCCACATAAGAGGCTCACAAGTTACCATTGTGTTGTAGGCTCTTGCCTATGTTTTTGTTTATTGTTACTATATAGCTCTCGAATTGAAATATATCGAAATAAGGTCTCTAGTTAGAGAGATAAGATAAGATAAGATAATAATACTAATGTCCAACAAAAAACCACAAGGGTTTATGGGACTGAGCATACAAACAGAAGAGCCGGCAACAGCAGGATCACCAAATGGTGATAGAAAAGAAACAAAACAAAAACACAAGACCAAGAACCACAGGACTAAGAATCCTTCCTTGGTACAAAGTAGTCAATCACAGAAGGATATAATCGTGGACAAACCAAAAAGATAGATCACCGCCAAGACCCGCTGGAGGAGTGTCGCTGCCTAGGAAGACTAGTACAATGTCTGACCGATCTAGAAAGAGTGATGTTGGAAGGCCTTTTCATGCTCCGTGACTGAGACAAAGGGGAGAAAAAGGCGATGATGAGCTGGTCTAAGATGTGGTCCTAAGATGTGGCTAACTGAAGGGTATGCTCACGAAGCTGGGTGGCCTCCCGAAGGTAAAGTGCAAGACACCACTAATCAACATAGCTAAAGAACTCCGAAAGAGAGAAACAATCTTTGAAAAGACAATAAAATCTCCCTCTAATCTCATAGTAGATAGAGCAACGAAATAAGAAATGGGTCTCAGTCTCAACTTCTGCCAAAGTACACAATCTACAAACCCGATCCTCTGTCCAAATGGTGATCAGTCTAGATCCGAAGATGATGAGAACCAACTCTGAATGAGCCCAAAGAGAATCGAAGGGCGTGACACCAATGCCGATAGAGATGTCGCCGGTAGAAATTGTGTATCAGCCGACGGGTCCCTTCGGGAAGGAAATTGTGTATAAGCCGACGGGTCCCTTCGAGAAGGAAATTGTGTATCAGTCAACGGGTCCCTTCGGAAAGGAAATTGTGTATCAGCCGAAGAGTCCCTTCGGAAAGGTTTTTGTTATGTAGCGACATGTTGTATGTGGCCAACAGACTCCTTCGGGAAAGTTCTTCGGAAAGTATTTATAACCCCTTTGGGAAGCATTGTATTCAAGAGATCATATCATATCAGAACCTAATGTAATATCTTGGCATATGCGAATAATAATAAGAGTTTTGTTGTTCGTGTTCGTGTCCATTATCTGTGTGCAATTCTTAATTAACCTATGCGTAAACATTTGGCGCAGTTGCCCGATGGACCTAGTACGTAGGCAGGCGGATATGAATTAAATGCCGAATCAGTTGAACAAGAATAAGAATAAGTTGAAGGAAAAGGATGACATACGCATTGCACAAGAAGATTTAATTTTGGCTCAGCAGACAGAGCGTCGAAGGAGATTTCAGAAGATTGCCGACAGAAAAAAGAGCGCGGAAGGATTGTTGAAGGAGACTCGACAGCGGCTCGTTTTGGTGGAAGAAGCGAGGGAGGAGTTTCTGAACCTGCATACGCCACGGGAAGAGAATCCTAACGGAAGGAGATCGACTAGCACGGCTCGGAGTGCCGAAGGAGCACGAGTGTGGAGTGACCTCTTCGTCCGAGATATACTTCCGAAACGAACAGCTTCGGTTGACGAACCCTCTTCTTCACCAAACAGCACGGAAGCAGAGAACAGCACGGGTGTCCAGAACAACGCGGGTGTGCAGAACAATGCGGGTGCCCAGAACAGCTCGGGTGTTGGAAATAGCGCAGGTATGCAGAACAGCGTGAGTGTTGGAAACAGTGCGGGTGTGCAAAACAGCACGGGTGTTCAAAACAACGTGGGAGCTCTAAACAGTGCGGGTGCTCAAAACAGTGCGGGAGTGCAAAACCATGCAAGTACACAACAAAACCCTCAACATACAGTGATAATGGCAGGTCCGAAGGAAAAGTTGCCTAAATTTGATGGTGATGAAGCAGCTGATCCCATTCGACATTGTAAAACATGTGAAACAATCTGGAGGGCAAATGGCATAACAAATGCAAACAAATGGATCCGACAATTTTCCGCTACCCTACGAGGTGTTGCGATTGATTGGTTTACTGATACTGATCCACAAAAGTTAAACAGTTGGGATAACATTAAGGAGGAGTTCATCGCAAAATTTCAACTTCTGTGCGACGATAATGAAATTGTAGCGAAGATATTCAATACCAAACAAAAGAAGAATGAAACAGTACGGGTCTTCGCCAGGAGGTTGAAGGACTTAATCAGTAAAATGGAGAATAAGCCGGCAGATGGGCTCCAGAAAAGATGGTTCATTGAAGGCCTTCACCCGAAGCTGCGGAAAAAGATGAAGATCGTGCCACCATCGACATATACTGAAGCATACAATCGGGCATTGAATCTTGAAAGTGAACAGAAGACAAAGAAGAAGAAGACCAGCTCATCCGATTCAGATGACGACGAGCCTTTGGGAGAAGATAGCAGCGACGATGAAGGCAGCAGCAAGAAAGTTCGTGCTCTTCAGAAGGACATGCTTCGGATGATGAGGGAGTTCAAAAACATGAACAAGGAGACTAAGGGAAATGACCTATGGTGTACGAAGTACAAGAAAGAAGGCCATATGAAGGGATCATGCCCGAAAGATCAATTTTGTGAGATTTGCCAGATTATGGGACACCCGGTAAAGGAATGCCCTTTCAACTTGAAAACAAGAACACCACAGCAAGTGTTCCTGACACAAGAGGCATCCCCGTCAAGAGGGAACGGGAACACCAGTGTGGAAGGTGCCACATCGGGCGGATACAGAAACAATCGGCGCGGTCAAAACAACAACAGCAATAACAACAATGGCGGCAACAACAATATAGGCGGAAGGAGCCGAATTCAGTATGATGTGAATGGTCGACCGATTGTTCAATGCCGCACATGCAATCTGTGGGGTCACTTCGCCCGAAAGTGCACAACGACAAACACACCGAAGTTGCTATGCCGATGGTGTGGACCTAGCGATCATGATGATACTAAGTGCCCGAAGTCCGAAGTAAACTTGATTGCCGTCGGGACGGATGAGGAAGAAGTTCTGGCTATCACACGGCAGCAGGCGAAGCTCTACCCTGATCCGGCGGAATAAAAAAAGAGACTGGAGGAAGCACGGGCAGAGATCCAGAAAGCAGCACAGGCAGAAACGGCACACCTGAAGGACCCGCCAAGTACCTCCGTCTGAAACTGTGCAAAACAGAATATTGTACGGCAAATATTGCAAGCTGAGATACCCGTCAAGATAAATGATCTGTTGCTCACTATGCCTCAACTCCGTACGGCCCTCACAAATATAGTTTCGAGTGCTAAGCAACCCATAGAGCAAGACAAGGAGAAACAGGGGGCTACAAGTGCAGAAGACTCGATGTTGTTAGCTCTTTCATCTGAACGCTATCCGATGGTTGTTGAAATGGGCATTCTCGGGACTGTGCTAACGGACACGATCGAGGACGGAGGATCCGGTGTCAATGTGCTGCCAGAGGATACTTGGAAAAAGTTGGGACAGCCGACATTATGGCCACCTACCTTCCAATTGTTAACAGCCGATCAACATGGAATCAAGCCATTGGGAATACTCACAGCGCAACTAGTGACAATTGGAACACAACCATTCCTGTTGGACTTCGTTGTGATTCCTCTAAGGCAGAGAGGATATGATGCCATTCTGGGCCGGGGGTGGTTGATACAAGCTAAGGCAAAACACGATTGGAAGAAAAATACTTTATCACTTGAAAGCAAAGGCCGGAAGTATGTCATCGATCTACACACTCAGATGGTTGGAGAAGAAGCTCTATCATCGGATTCTGAAGGAGAAGATGATGAGAGGAGGCAGAGTATGGAACCCGATCAGGAGGGAGTCCTACGATTGGAAGGAGATGACGATCTGGATTCAGTAAATGGTCTTTACCACTGGCAGATAGAGGATTACGAGCTCTTTCCAAGTTGTAATATGCTAAGGATCGACAAAGGTAAGAAAGAAGAAGGAAATGAATGTCCGAAGGAACACAGAGAAGCCGAAGGAGGAAATGAATGTCGGAAGGAACACAGAGAAGCCGACGAAGGAAATGAATGTTTGAAGGAACATGGAGAAGCCGAAGGAAGAAATGAATTTTCGAAGCAACACAGAGAAGCCGAAGAAGAAAACACGGATATGACTGAAGCTGAAGGACAGAACATACAGTACGAACCCAAAAGAAGGAAAAATTCTACTGTACAACTGCGCCGAAAGAAAGTATTACGTTGAACCACAAATATAGCAGAAAGGTACCAGCAGCAAGGAAGACACACGATACGGTCTGCACAGGCAACAAAGAGGAATGGTTCAATAAAAGTTGTAGCAGTACAGAGTGAATGTGTTATTAACGGACATAAGGGGCAGCTGACGGAGTCCGAGCTTCGGGAACAAACTAGGCAATATGGAGATGACATAGAACAGGCGTAGCAGGTTTCAACTCAGACAGTGGGTGTTGAAGTACAACAACCGGAATGAGATCAAATCAGGCAAGTTCAAAGTTAAGTGGGTTGGGCCGTATCAGATCTGAGAAGTAGGGGACAATAGAGCAATAGAATTATGGACTTTGGATGGACAGGAAGTGCCTCAGGCGGTGAATGGCTCGAAGTTGAACCACGGCCGGAAGACTTCTGCGTCAGAGAATGGCCTTCGGGTGACCCCTTCGTCATTGCAGACCGACGATGCCGACGGTCGGAGGGAAAACTAACTTTGCTATTGAAAAAATAAATAAATTGAAAAAAATATATGTATAATAAAAAAATTATTTTAAAAAAATTATTTTTAAAAAAAAGAATGAAAAAAAGTACCGTACGGATTTTGTCTGCTCACCGTATGGTTTTCACTTAGTTTTTGAGTTGTACGGCTTTTGAGTTGGGAGCTACTGTACGGATTTTGGAAACAAAGCACCGTACGGATTCTTAACTGTTCACCATACGGTTTTGGAGGAAGTACAGCTTTTGCATATTATAAAGTATGAGAAGTACGGCTTTTTCTTGCAGTGTACGGTTTTCTTTTTGGTGTACGGGTTTCAATATTTGAAGAAAACATTACCGTACGGATTTCATAGTTGAAGGGAAGAATACCGTACGGTTTCCATATTTGAAAAAAAGTGCTGTACGGATTTCATAGTTGAAGGGAAGAATACCGTACGACTTCCATATTTGAAGGAAAAGGTAGCACTGTACGGTTTTTCATATTTGAAGGTGTACGGTTTTCCTGTAGTGCGATTTTTAATGCAATGTATGGATTTTAATTGAAGGCTAATGTACGGTTTTAGTATAGTATGATTTTTTTAGCAGTGTACGATTTTTAAAGAGCTACATATTGTAACATTGGGACCACCGTACGGATTTTAATAGCCTGAGAAGGTTAACGTACGGACTTTATTGAAATCACCGTACAGACTGCAAGATTACAGATTCTGAAGAGTGGGGTTTGGGCATACGGCTTCTACTTGCTATTTGGTAGCACAGAAGGGTGACAGGAGGTTTTCTATAAAAAAAAATAAAAAAAAAAAAAAGTCGACAAATCAAGAATGCTCAGAATGAGTATCAGATGATGCCACAGGGTAGAGGAAGAACCAACGATTGCTAGAAAGTGTAGAATCGGCAAAAAATGACAAAAATGGTGTGTTCCGTGTAGTTTTGTGTGGGTTTCAAAGTGCTAAATTGGTCTTGGCGGCGAGGGGCGCTGCCCCTCGACCCCGCCCTGCGCACCCAAGGCGCTGCCCCAGGACCTCACGATGGCGCTGCCCTAGATGTCGCTGAGGGCGTTGCCCCCTGGACCCCCAGTCGTTGCGAATATCAGTCGTGGGAGTCTGACCAGTTGAGAAGACTTGGAGCTACTACAAGCATGGAGTGTCTGTGTACCAGAGGCACTGCGAGTAGGTGTTGGCCGTGAGGCTGTCTTGGTGGATGCGTAGAGAGCTCGGGAGGAGTTGATCATCCAATTGAAGGCAGTACAGCGACACTTGGTTCAGTGCACCTGGAATTGGAAGGCAGAAAGCGACACAGGTGGCTATCAGGGTCAGATGTCAGATTGGCTAAGGTGACAGTGTTGAAGACCAGTTAGTCAGTCAATGTATTTTGGTTGTTGATTTATCTCAGAGATTTTGTAATAGTCGTCAGGAGACGACTTTTCTTTTTGGGGGGGATGATGTCGTCGGTAGAAATTGTGTATCAGCCGACGGGTCCCTTCGGGAAGGGAATTGTGTATAAGCCGACGGGTCCCTTCGGGAAGAAAATTGTGTATCAGCCGACGGGTCCCTTCGGAAAGGAAATTGTGTATCAGCCGATGGGTCCCTTCGGAAAGGTTTTTGTTATGTAGCGACATGTTGTATGTGGCCGACGGACTCCTTCGGAAAAGTTCTTCGGAAAGTATTTATAACCCCTTCGGGAAGCATTGTATTTAGGAGATCATATCATATCAGAACCTAATGTAATATCTTGGCATATGCGAATAATAATAAGAGTTCTGCTGTTCGTGTTCGTGTCCATTATCTGTGTGCAATTCTTAATTAACCTATGCGGTAAACAAGAGATAAGCAGGATGCACAATAATACCATTCTGAATTGCAAGAAATGCTCTGCATAAAATGCCATCTTAGGGCATAATCCACCAGAAGGATTTCACCAAGTAGTGATAATGTACTGCCTGTAGATATCCTGTCTAACATACTCATTTAACTTCTGACAAGAGGGAAGGAGATGAGCAAGAACATCCAACGGAACTGGAATGGAGGGAGACAATCAATGTCGATCCCGATTGAACCCAACAGAGAGGTGGCTAGGGCATACCAACAACGAGATCTAGTGCTAGTGTCGGATCTCATAATTTGAACAGAAGAGTAGTATGCCAAATGAGAGTATCTATGACAGTCAACATCAAAATCCATTAAACCATGAAGTCAATGGAGAAACCAAATCAAGTCAAAAATGGTCACAAGCCTAAAAGGATGAGCTCCAAACTTGACTAGGACAATGTTGTGAGGAGTGAGTCTGTGATAGCTAATGATGCGTCGTAAAACCAACGTTTGAACATGCTCAATAGAGGCCCAATCAGAAGCAAGAAGAGAAGGCCCCCAAACCACCGAGCCATAAAGAATGGTCGGTCTAACCAAGGAGTCCAAGAGGGACGGCTTGGACAAAATGTCCTTAAAATGACGTCTGAAGCACTGTCTCTCAATCATGGCCAAAGATCCCATGCCCATACTAATTTTGGATTGAATAGCAGGTCTAAATTGAAGTGGGGTCTCGAAAACTTAACTCCGAGATACATATATGAAGAAGTGATCTCAACCTCCTACCCCTGGAAAAAGAAATGAAGATGAGAGGTCTTTAAAAAGTTAAAGATCATAACATGAGTCTTAGCCAGATTGACCACAAGTTGACGCTAGTCACAAAAAGAGGCCAGACCGTTAAGGAGTCTCTGTAAGCTATCAGGAGAAGAGGTCAGGAGAACAACATCATCAGCAAAAAGGAGAATGGAGATCAAAACTTGATACAAATAACACCCGTCACCAAGATCCGAAGAGTTCACAAGAAAATCCTCGAGCTCGTCAATATACAATCCGAACAAAGTAGGGGAAAGAGGACAGCCCTGCTTCATGCAATGGTGCTCTGAATCAGATCAAAAAAACCCTCTAGAGTCCTGAGTCTACCAGTCACCTTCTCATACAATCTAATAATAGCAGTCAATAGCATATCTGAGATCCTGATCTCTCTAAGTCTCTGAAATAAGGTCATCCTAGGAACAAAATCAAAAGCCTCACAGAAATCCACAAAACGGCAGTATACTTTCTTAGCGTGATGCCTAGCCTCCTCAATAAAAGCCCTCAGTAAAGATGTGATCCATAGTTTGATAGTCATCTCAAAAACCAGCCTGCCCTTTAGCCCTACAACCTCTCCTGTCTAGCTCTCTAGATAACTTGGTGTTAAGAGCAGTGGTGTAAAGTTTGGCATAAAGAGAGAATAATTTTATGATAAATATGCTGTCTATAGTAAGTTCATTAAAGGTTGTCTGAAAGCCATTTGATAAGGATGTTATTTTTGTTTTACTCAACTCAAGTCACATTAAAAGGTTACTTTTATTACTTTTCTCACCTCTGCAATGAATCATTGACTTGAGCGACAAGACATAGGACAAATAGCATCTATCTCTAGCTGATATAATGGCAGGAAGTCTCCAAAATTTCTTCTCCCAAATTCCCAATTTCTACATGGAAATAACTATCCATCATGGAAGACCAAACTCAAAACTCAACTCAATTTGAAGAAGTTAGAGATGTGGTCAATGAAACCACCACAACACACAATACAAATGCTGATGAACAAAAGAAACTTGATCAAACTGACAGAAAGGCAAAATTGATCATCTTGTTCAAGGTGTAGAAATAGGACAAATAGCATCCATCTCTAGCTGATATAATAGCAGGAAGTTCTCCAAAGTTTCTTCTCCCAAATTCCCAATTTCTGCACGAAAATAAAAGACCAAACTCAAAACTCAACTCAAATTTGAAGAAGTTCGGGATGTGATCAATGGAGCCACCACAAGACATAAGACAAATGCTGATGAACACGAGAAATTTGATCAAGCTGACAGCAAGGCAAAATTGATCATTTTGTTCAGGGTGTTCAATAACGTTCAACCTTTCATCCGAACTCATCCATAGCCAAAGATGCATGGGACAAGTTCAAGATGATGTATGAGGCAAAGAATTAAAATCAGATCCTGAATTTGTAGAGTCAACTACCTGGTCTGAAAATGAGGAATGGAGAACAGTTCAAATCCTTTTTTTAAAAATCATTGAGTTGAGGGCTTCCCTACAAGCATTAAGAGAAACAACTGATGATGCTATCCTAGTGCCTATCGTTCTAAGAGCACTACCATCTAGACACAAGGTGTTTTTGACAACACTGAATCTCACAGAACAGACTCAGTTTTGAGTAGCTGGTAAATCTCCTTCAAAAGGGAGTGTCTATAGGCAAAGATCATAATCAAGCTGATCATGCAAAGATGCATGGGACAAGTTCAAGATGATGAATGAGGCGAAGAATGAAAATCACATCCTGAATTTGTAGAGTCAACCACCTGGTCTGAAAGTGAGGACTGGAGAACAGTTAAAATCCTTTATTAAATAAATCACTGAGTTGAGGGCTTCCCTACAAGCATTAAGAGTAACAAACTGATGACGCTATCCTAGTGCCTATGGTTCTACGAACACTACCATCCAGACACAAGGTGTTTTTGACAACGTTGAATCTCACAGAACAGACTCTCTATTTTGAGAAGCTAGTAAATCTCCTTCAAAGGAAGAGTCTATAAGCAAAGATCATAATCAAGCTGATCATGCAATAACCACACACCATAAAAGAAAAAATCCTACAAAGCAAATTAGTGGACCTCCCAAATCTACTAGTTCATCCAGACCTTAGAAGAAATGGCCAATATGTGAAAGAATAGAACATGATGTGAAGAATTGGTGGTACAACTCCTTAACAAAAGGATCATCCAACAAGTCACATCAAATGAATCCATTTCAAAGTGGTAATTCACAATGGGAGCAGAAGAACACACAGAAACAACAAAGCAATGTCAATGAAGCAGAAGGTATTCTAGACAAGGAATATGTGTTTCCGGCGCACACTTCAAGAGATGGTTCACAATCAACCACATTATGGCATGTGGACTCAAGTTTTACAAAGCATATGACTGGACAAAAGGCGTGGTTTCTCACCTTGAAACCTCATCATGGTACAGTCTCTCTTAGCAATGATACCACATATGACATCCAAGGTATTGGTGACATCTTTTTACAGTTTGGCATGCATCTCTGAAATCTTACTAATGTTTTGTGCATACCAAGACTTACCAAAAATCTCCTATCTGTTAATCAGTTCCTTGACCACAACTTGAGAATTGAGTTTGATTAAAACCTGGATAAAAAATTTTGTGTCAATCACAATAAGTCTAAACATTCAAAAATTGTTGCACATGCCTCTAAGAAAGGAAAAATGTTTAGGCTTGATACAATTGACAATAATCAAGCCTTACTGACTAAGGGTAGTGATCTACCCATGTTATGCCATCATAAATTTGGTCATTTGAAAACTGGTTATTATCAGGCCCTTAGTAAGAATTGCATTGTCAAATGGTTTCCCTCACTTGAGAAGTCAACTGCTATCTGTTCTAGTTGTATTGTTGGAAACCAACATCAAGCACCCTTCTATCAAAGTGAGCATTGTGCAAGCCAATCTTTGCAGCTGGTGCATACCAATCTGTGCAGGCACATGGCACCTAGTCACAGGGGCCAAGCTTACCACATTCACCTGCTTAGGGCCGAATTTGAAAGTTGGTTTGCACCAAAGTCGGATACGGTGCAAATTCAGTCAAAAGATGGTTTCGGACTGGATAATTCAGTTGAAATTCTCTGAGAAGGAACCTGTGCAAGTTTCCAGTTACTTTGATTAATCCAGGAGGAATTTGGAAGAATTTACAATGACTTTGAAATAAATTCTGCATATCCAGAGGAACAGGCACGACTTTGAACAGAAATGATGTGCAATGATCTTTCCTGCCCACTGAAAGCCAAACTAAGAACAAAATTATGATTCTCGGCTGCAAACTGGTCATTACTCTCATCAAGCTCCCTGGGTAACTAACGGAACTAGAGCTGGATTGTCCAGACTACAGTTGGATAGACTGTCAGGTCTACAACCAATGCACCACCAACATGGACTGCTCAACACACCACCAACACGCCACTCTTATCTACGGAGCATGTATTGAACCAATCTACTTCCCTAGTCCAGACTGAACCAATATCTCCACCCACAGAAATGCATTGAGCGCAATCTCATTTTTTACCATATATTAATGGCGCTGGAAATGAATGCTATGCTAGAGCAATGGTACAGATTGCAAGAGACGTCGACAATCTATTGAAAATCGTCCTAAAAACTCTCTTGCAGGTTTTCAGATCCTTGACGCCATTGCATATTATGAAGTGGTGAGATTAAATAATAAAGTATATTATATGCTAAAGAGATGTTAAGTAATTTGGATGCCAAACTCCCTTGTAATGTTCCCAATTTTGCTAGCATCAGAGTTTGAGAGATTAGCCTATTTGTGATCCTTGTAGGCTAATTATTGTGGATAGAAGGTCTTTTGAGTCAAAGGCTTGGCCATGTGAGGGCCTTGTCTTCTTTGCAATTCAGTATGTTCTAGTTTGATCTTCATTTGACTCAAGTTGGACTTCATTAGGGCTTACTTTTATGCATCTTCTATTTATGTCAACTCTGGTGATGATTAAAAGGGACCCTTTCTATTTTAAGAAAGTGCATTTGATCACATGAGGAAATAATAGGTGTGACTCATGTTTCAGACGGCATATTTAAAGGATAAGTATTTTGGGAGTTACTATTATTTTAGTGGCCAGATTATTATTAAATTATCAAATGAGAAATTCTAATTGATAGGTGTAATGTTGAAGGCTCTTTAATGAAAAGTGTGATGAAGAAGCCAAGTTGCATTATAAAAGAGACTTCATGAAGAAAAATAATTCATTCTTTGGCTATTGTTTTTATTATTTGGTGAAGTTGCTTAAGGTTTTCAACAAGAGTTTCTTGAGGACTGATTCCTCTTTTGATTCACACTTTGAGCCATTGAAAGACCTAGTGAATTGTGCTCTGATTCTGGTGATTAATTCTGATTGTACTGATGGTAATTCTGGTGCAGCTGTATATCAAAATTATTAAGTTTTGCTGAAGATTCCTCTGGGGTTTCGACACCAACCATTTCCTCCTACTGGCATGAGTTTGTAGCTGATTGTTAATGCCATTTCTGTTGAAATTATAGCATCAATTGGATATCTCTTATCGGTTATCTGATTATGACTCAAGATATGTTTTGCAGACTAACATATGAATCCATACACCTATATTTAGATCTACATATACATACATGCAATCATACACTACTCTGCCCGACTGTCTCATTGATTCGATCTGGTTTATACTGATGAACCAATAATCCATTATATACTGCATGTCACCTGAGTGTCCATGGAGCTTGACCTTATCATTGATCAGACTGCTATCAATGGCAGACAAATGTAACTCAAGATCACTGATTGTGATCAAGTATATTTACCTTGGTATCGGCGATCAAATCAAGTATTGTGTTTGTTAAAACACAATTTGTTAAGGTCATCCATTGTATGGACATGACCCTACAGGCCCAAAGGGCACGTAGAGTCATGTCTACAATCGGACATTACTCTTTCCAAGAAATATATATTGAGAGATAAGATAGATGGAAACACATCAATGCAACAAACGGTATTACCCTCAGTCTGATATATCTGCAATCACCTGTTACATATAATAAAGATCAGTATCATTTACTTGAAGTTTCAGAACAATACTATTTGATTGAAGACTCAGAATGAAAGCCAACTTTGAGATCCAAAAAACATTATAGATATTTGTGCAATTGATTATAAAAGAAGATTTCATAGGCATCTGAGTTCACAGTAAATAAATTCCACCTCTGATCCAAATTCGTTAACATGGTATCAGAGCCTCGTTAGTAGAACAAACCTTTGAACCAACAGTGATTTCTTTCTTCAAGATCACTGAAATACTTCTTTGCACAATCAAATCAATCATGGTGACCAATATCAGAGTTGAGGATAGACTAGAAGGTGCCTACAACTTCGTTTCATGGAAAATTTGAATCACGGCAGTACTCCAAGAACTTGAATTGGAGTCATTTATAGAAGAAAACAAGGAACTACCGAAAGATGAAACGGAATTGATAACTTGGAAAAGATGGAATAATAAGGCCAAGAATATTATCATTGATGGGGTTAAGATCATATTCTTCCATCAATAGCAAAACTTACAAATGCTTATGATGTTCTCAAAACTATTCAAGACACATTTGAGATAAACAATGCAAGCAGATTGCTTAAATTAAAACAACTTCTAAACATCAAGATGGACAAAGGAGATTCAATCACCTCCTACTTCTCCAAAATCTCTGAATTAAGAAATCAACTCTCTACCATTGGAAACAATGTTGAAGATATCGAATTATCCCTAGTAGCTCTTAGAGGATTACCAATATCATGGGAATCATTTATTCAGTGCATCAATCATCCATCTATACCCAAATTTGATCTACTCAAAAACGAATGTACCCAAGAAGAGGCTCGTTTAATCTCAAGAGGTATCATCCCTAACAAAGAGGAAGAGATTCAAGCATTGCATATAAATTCTAACAATAAAAAGGGAAAATTCAAAAGGAATAGGGAGAAGAAAACCTATAAGAAAAGAGATCTGTCCAAAGTTCAATGTTATAAATGTGACAAATTTGGACATACACACATGTATTGTCCAAAAAGGAAGAAAAATCTTGTCAACATGGCCGAAGTCAAGGAAGTAGAAAACAAAAATGAAAAATACTCATTATTCTACTTTACCCTATCTAGTGAGATAAACTCCGTAAAAACACCTGGATAGTTGACAGTGGAGCTTCTAGACATATAACCAGATTTAGAGATAAATTTGAGACTCTTGAAGAATATTCAACTGAAGAAGTGACAATAGGCGACAACTCCACCTGAACGGAATTGGGACCTGTTTAGTACATCTAAGTACCGGAGTTAACTTACACCTAAAAGACGTCCTACTTGTTCCTGGAATCAAAAGAAACCTTACCTCTATATCTGGTCTAACAAATCAAGGATATCGAATTTTTTTTCAAGAAAATAAAATCGTATGTTGAATGAAGTATTCAAACATTAAAAATGCTATTACTATTGGAGTTAGAGAAGGAAGTTTATACAAACTTTGTAATTCCACAAATCTAGCACTAAATCATGAAACTGGAAAGACAAATGAAATTTGGCATAGGAGACTATGACATTTAAACTTAAGAGCATTACCTTCTATAGAGAAAATTGTAAAAGGTCTACCCAACCTTAAATATGTACATGAAGGATGTGCATTAGGAAAGAATCCTAAAACTTCATTTCATTCCAATGAACATAAGTCTAAAAACATTCTTGAACACATTCATACTAACTTATGTGGAACCATGACACTGCCTTCATTAGGAGGATTTTCACTATACATCATCTTTGTAGATGACTATTCTAGAAAAACTTGGATATATTTTTAAATCAAAAGATTCAAATGAGGTCCTCAAATTTAAAGAATTCAAAGATTTAGTTGAAAACCAAACTGGGAAGAAAATCAAAATTTTAAGATCTGATAATGGAGGAGAATACATCTCCAAGAACTTCAAAGATTTTTTATATTTGTTGGGATTAAGAGGGAGTATATTGTACCACATAATCCTCAACAGAATGGAGTAGCAGAAAGAAAAAATAGAACCATCACTGAAGCAACTAAAGCAATTATGCACGATCAAAATCTACATACATCATTCTAAGCTGAAACGTCTAATACTAGTGTACATATTCAAAACAAATGTCCTCATGCAATTCTAGAAAGCACAACTCCTGAAGAAGTTTTCTCAGGAAACAAACATGACCTAAGTCGTCTTAAAACTTTTGGTTGTCTAGTATATATCCACATTCGTAAGGAGAAAAGAACTAAACTAGAGCCATCAAGGAAGAAAGGCATATTTGTTGGCTATAGTGATTGTTCTAAAGCCTATAGAGTATATGTGTCAAGTTCAAGAACAATTGAAATCAGTAGAGATGTCAAGTTTGACGAACATGTTGTATTCAAAACTTCTAAAGATATAGAAGAACCTAATGATGATTCCATTCCTCATAATGATGAAAGTTCTATGATTGAGAGGGAGAGTGGCATAGAAGATAATGGACCCACTACATCTAATCCTGAACAAACTTCAAATCCTCATAACAAGAAAAGACCCTTATGGACAAGAAAAATGATTGAAGAAAATGGTACCCGATGAAGTACTTAGAGAAACCAAGAGGACAAGAAATCATTCATGTTAAGTTACCCACATAAATGAATCCACTAAGCATGAACCTTCTAATGTTGAAGAAGTTCTAAAATCCCAAGCCTGGAAAGATGCCATGATTGAGGAATATCAATCTATTATATAAAACGATGTTTGGGATATTGTGCCAAGACCCAAAGACAAATATGTTGTCTCCTCTAGATGGCTATTTAAAATCAAGCAGGCACCTGATGGCAATATTGAGAAATACAAAGCCAAATTTGTGGCACGAGGATTCTCACAAAAGGAATGGATCGATTATGATAAAAAATTTACTCTAGTTGCCCAGTACACATCCGCCAAAACTATACTTGAAATAGCTGCATCCAAAGGTTGGAAGGTTCATCAGAGGGATGTAAACACAACATTCCTAAATGGATTTATTAATGAAGAAGCATACTTGGAACAGCCAAAAGGGTTTGTTATCCACAAGAAAGAGTCACGTGTATGCAAACTAAAGAAAGCCCTTTATAGTCTTAAACAAGCACCTAGGGCCTAGTACAAAAGAATAGATAGCTACCTTACCAAACTCCAGTACTCGAGAAATGAAGCAAACCGCAATATATACTTCAAGATATCAGAGGGAGATATGTTAATACTACTTCTCTATGTTGATGATCTTCTGATTATAAGTGAAGACCATCTCATTATCAAATGTAAGCAAGACCCCATAGCTGAATTTGAAATGAAATATTTAGGGCTTCTACACTACTTCTTGGGATTATAAGTAAGACAAAAGAGAGAATACATTTTCCTAAATCAAGGGAAATATACCATTGACATATTGAATAGATTTGGCATGATGGACTGCAAACCACTATCCATACTGATGGAGACAAATCTCCATAAACTCAAAACTGAAGCACGTGAGACTGAGGTCGTTGATCCTAATATTATAGACAAATAATCGGACCATTAATGTACTTAGTGAACACTTGTCCAAATATCTGTTATGCCACAAATGCAACGTCAATTTATGTGTGAACCTAAGAAGGTTCACCTTGTGGAAGAAAAACACATCTTGAGATACTTACGAGGCACTATTGGACTCAGGATAAAATACAAAAGAGTTGAGATACAGGTTTGTAATGTCCCCTTTTTAGCATTCATAGCATGATGTTGTCGTTAGCCTATTTCCCCACGGTCCCGTAGGCTAACCAGAACATTAAAGGGGCTTAGAGGCCATTTGGCCTAGATAGTTTCAGTTGCAAGTCTTTTTGAGGGGTTTTGAGGCAACTTTGGGCATACTTACTATTTATAGTAAGTCATCTTGGATATGGTCGGACATCCAATGGCAGCGGTATGTCGATGGTAATTGTTTAAAATCAGCAAGAAGACTTGTTTATCATTGATAAGGTTTGTTATGCATTGATAAAGCTATTTTATGAAGTTAAATTTAAATATTTAACTTTATTAATGCATAGACTATAGTTTGTGGGAAATATTTAAATTAAAAGAGTCCCCTTTATTTTATAACACATTGGAGACATAAGTTACATAAAGGGAGTGATGTTTTATCCCACATTGAGAAAACGAAGGATTGAGCTCTTGTGAGAACACTATAAAAGAAAGGGGAGAGCTTCTTTTTAGTAGGCTTGGAAATATCAAAGAAATTGGAAAATTTTCTGGAGATTATGTCTCAATAGTTTGAAGGACGAAATCCCTTCAAGCTGGAAATCTTGACGCCATTGAAAGATATGGTCTTGAGATTCAACATAGTAGCAATCCGAAAAAGCAGATACGAAAAAGCAGTCTGAAAAAGCAGGCTGAAAAAGCGGGTACGAAAAAGCAGTCCGAAAAAGCAGAACCGAAAAAGCAGGCCGAAAAAAGCAAAGCAAAAAGGGCAGCATTGAAGGAAATTATTACAGCCATCTACAACCAGGTTCTTTTGTTAGTATTGCTTTTTAGGGTGTTATAAGCTTTCAGCTGTAAGTGTGCATTATACCAGCATTTTCATTTTGTAATCCATGTAAATGCCAAAGTCTTGGCCATATTTCATGAGCAATGTAATTTTCATTGCAATTAAGAAGATAATAGTTTCTGGTGTCATTTAAGCAATTTAATATCATTATTTATCAGCTAGTTAGTTTGCATACCAACTGTTTGTAAAAATGTCAGTTGGTTGTAAGTGTTCATTTCTCATGCTTAAATCATATATATGCACTGAATATTGTCAAAATTAGTAGCACACTCATGTTAGGTCATTGTGTAGTCCATTGTAGTCTTCTAGCACAAGATTCTCATTGATGCAAATTGAAGAAAAAGTCATTTGAAGCCAGCTGAAATACTATATCAGTATACATCCCTTGCATGTGAATTGTTTGATGAAATTCCTTGAGCTTTCATCAGCTTTTTTGAGAGCAGATTTGAGGAGGGCCACTATAGTGGTATCAGAGCTTGCTTGCAAAGTGTTTGACGAAATGTCAAACAACTGAAGTATAAAGATTTTTGGTGTTTGAAGAAGTAATAACCTATTGGGGTTATTACAAGGTTCATGGATATTCAGACTCCGATTGGGCCGGATGTTCAATTGATCAGAAGAGTACTACGAGATGTTTTAGCCTTGGTTCTGCAATGATATCCTAGTTTAGTAAGAAGCAATCTTCTATTGCTCTAAGTTCCACCGAAGTAGAATACATAGCTACATCCATGGGAGCACGAGAAGCAATATGGTTAAGGAAGTTACTGGTTAGGCTATTTGGGAAGCCTTTAAAAACTACAGTTATTGATTGTGACAACCAAAGTTGTATCAAACTATCCACGAATCCTATCTTCTATAACAAGTCAAAGCATATAGAGATACCTATTCACTACATCAGAGATATGGTAGATAGATGTGTCATCAAGTTAGAATAAGTCAGCATTGAAGAGCATTCTACTGACATATTCACCAAACCTCTTGCAAAGTTGAAAGTTGAGTACTTTAGAGGGAAACTTGGTATGACAAAATTGTAATTGTAACTCCTGGGACATACTCTAAATTGTGTAATATATTAATCTCTGTGTGTGTGTGTTTTGTTGTTATTTTATTAAGAGTTACTAGTGTACACGTGTTTATGAAAGATGATGATCTTTCACTTTATGAGCTGTTAGGTCTCTATTGTAAGGTGACGATCTCAACAATAGATTGACACGTTATCATAGACTTCATTAAATTACTTGTCTTGGGATGTGTCGGATAGTATGATAACAAAAGTATCATGATTGACTACTATTATGGTTGTGGAATGAGCCAGGAGCTGTGATACTATTTGTGTTGTTTTGAGCTATTGTTCCATTGTCATGATAAGACCTGTTATCTTGGTCTTTGATAGTATTCATGACTATGAAATGAATTATGATAGACTACCTTAGTCCTAGATCAAGTCGGAGATCATGATCCTATGTTACATTAAGATAAAGATGGACATCTTATAGACTATACCCAGCTATTGTCCCGGATTGTGCCAGAAATCAGATGTCTAACACCTTTCTAGACTATGTGTTGATGGGCATTTTTAAGATTGATAAAACTTAGATCATGATGTTGTGAGACAGCCATATCCTCCCTTGCTAAGAGGGAGCGTTGAAATTATAACCTCAGTCAGATATCTCTTATTGGATATCTGATTATGACTCAAGATATGTTTTGCAGACTAACATATGAATGCATACACCTATATATAGATCTACACATACATACATGCAATCATACACTACTCTACCCGACTGTCTCATTGATTCAATCTGGTTTATACTGATGAACCGATAATCCATTATATATTGTATGTTGCCCGAGTGTCCATGGCGCTTGATCTTATCATTGATCAGACTGCTATCAAAGGCAAACAAATGTAACTCAAGATCACTGATTGTGAACAATTGTATTTACCTTGGTATTGGCGATCAGATCAAGTATTCTGTTTGTTAAAACACGATAATTTAAGGTCATCCATTGTATAGACATGACCCTACGGGCCCAAAGGGCACATAGACTCATGTCTATACAATCGGACATGACTCTTTCCAAGATATCTATATTGAGAGATAAGATCGATGGAAACACATCAATGCAACAAATGTTATTACCCTCGGTCTGATATATCTGCAGTCACCTGTTACATTTAATAAAGATCAGTATCATTTATTTGAAGTTTCAGAATCATACTGTTTGATTGAAGACTCAAAATCAAAGCCAACTTTGAGATCAGAAAAACATTATAGATATTTGTGCAATTGATTATAAAATAAGATTTCATAGGCATCTGAATTCACAGTAAATAAATTCTACCTCTGATCCAAATTCCTTAACAATTGCTCGCCATTTTTGGTGTCTAAGAAGAGCTGCGATCTAGATCAGGTTTGGTGTCGATTTAGTTTGCCTTCATTATTGTTTCTTACTATGACTTTTGAAGGCCATTTTACTGCTATATACTGGTGTCTACAACCTGCAACTCTTAGACCATTATTTGTGGCCAGTTGCATATATTCTAGCTGCATTGGATTTGGCATTTCTAGCGTACGATCTGTTGTCACTTGCTGGAGCAAAATTATTGTTTGAGCATTGAATTTAGAGAAGATTCTGCTGCAAATTGCAAATGCCTATCAGCACAGTAGTGGTGCTGCATCATAATCAAGTTCCATGATAACTGTTTGATAAAATATCAAGTTGTAGTCGTGTGTTTCAGCCATTAGTATGCATGGCAAGTGTTTGTAGAAATGCTTAGTGGTTGTAGGTGCATATTGGGATGTGTGGCAAGTGTTTGTTATTATGTCTACTGCTGTAGTACTTAATTTCAGTCATGTAAATGTTTGTCAAAGGTCTGAAACAGCTATTATGCCATTTCCATAACAACCTTGCATTGCTAGAAGCGTTCAATAACCTCATTTGCTGCCTATAAACTTAAGGAATACAATCTGAAAATAAAGGACAGCAAGATATAGGATGCATGCAAAGTGTTCGATAAAATGTCAAACATTCAAAAGTGAAGTAATTTGATGTTTGCAGGAGTTAGAACCAGTTGGGGTCTTAAAGTGGTATCAAAGCTTATTTGCAAAGTGTTCGGCAAAATATCAAACAACTAAATAGTAAAGGAAATTGGTCTTTGTCAAAGTGAGAACTAAGAGGACTCTTGAAGTGGTATCAGAGCACTTTCTTGCCAAAATGTGCAATAGAAAAAATTTTATTATCTTGGTTCTGTTGTTGATATTTGAGAGAACAACACTCTTGCACTTATTTCAATTATGGATAAGTACAGGAAAGTCTAATAAATATGGAGACCTGTTGAATAGGAGTAATCTCGGGAAGCAAACAAATGCCTTAATGGAAAGTATGGAAAAGCTTAGACAAAATCAGAAAAGGATAGAGGCAAGACTTTCAGATCCGGCGACAGTTGACAAGGTAGCTAGGTATATAGTCTTCATTTTTAAAAGGTCTTCACCAAGAATGCAAGAAGATAAACTAGATTTTTTCACGGGTGAGACATCCAGAAGTCTTCACCATGAGTTCTCAGTAGCTGGTGATCATGGTGAAGATGATTTTGTGCTCAGTGGGGCAGCCACTAGTCCTATATGTAGTTATGATGTTGGAGATTCTACACAAGGGCCTGTGGATGTGTCTGTTTCATTAGAGGACAGCAACATTGAGTTCTAGCAGTTTGAAGATTCTAGATTTAGTGCTTCGGAAAATGTTGAGGACATGCTAACTACCTTTGATGGCAGTCTTACATCAGTTGGTGCTAGTGGGGATATGAGTAATATAGGGTCCGATTTTCAGGAAAATGGTCCCTTATGTGAGTATGTTGATATTGTGGATAGTGTGAGTGCAGAAGATGCAATTGTTACCACTATTAGTTTAGACTCTCTTTATGAGGGTGTTGCTTTTGAAGATGGTGTGGAGAATATGAGCATTGATGGTTCTCAATATGGCAGCTACAACAGTGTTGAGTTAGGCAGGAGAAGGTAGTCTTCTCAAGTGGGATGGATGAGAGCATGGAGCTAACCAATTATGACACTCATGATTTGAGTGTTATAGAGGAGTTAGGTGATGTAGATTTATAACTTGGTGATGTTGATCTACATGATGACATCAAGTATTGTATGCAGCACCAAGTGATATCAGAGGGGCCTTAGTTGGACGGTATTGATAGTAGTGATGTCGAGACCTTTGATGTTTCACACGATGATGATTCATGCTACAAGTCCAGTATATCATATCAAATGACAAGTGATGACTTAGAGTATTTATTGGATGATGGTAGGTCCCAAGATCGTCATTTAGAGGGACTTACTAACGAGGGGGAAGCAGAGACATGCAAGGACTTTGGTACAACAATGGCTTCAACTTCTTCAAAGGAGGTAATGGAGAGGTACCCAATAGCAGTTTCTTAGTTGTTGATGTGTGTGAGGATGATAGCACACATGATGTTAGTGTTCTTGTGGTGAACAGTGTAGATACAATCTCCTATTACAATGTTGTTAGTGAGTTAGAGAGCTTACATAGGAGCTAGGGTATACAAAGACATCATGTGTGCAAACAACTGATGGTGAGTGATAGTGACATATTTTTAGCTCTTGATCATTGTGATGCTAGTATTTGGTTGGGGTGTTCCTATGACACGTGAGCACGATGGTAGTTCTTTTTTCCTAGCACAAATTCATTCACTTCAAGCAGTTGTTGGGATCTTGAAGCATAATTATTTACAGTTGGTAGCTGACAGGGATTATCTTCCGGAGTGGGGTAGTACTTGTTATGAGGCATTGTTAGGGAAAGAGGAGGTTGTTGAGCTCACCCATGAGCTTGAGGTGATTGTGGACTCTTTGCAATGTAGTCAGTTGGCCCTCCAGGAGTCACAGTCATGTCTGGACGAGGATATTGTAGAGTTAGAGCGACTATAGTCTTCACAGCTATAGTTACAATTTGTTTGTCTTTAGTGGTAGTTGGTGACGATTTGATATCCAGGGGTTATGGTTATGAGAAAGTTAGAGAGCTGGCCACACATATCCCAGTTACTGGTGCAAATGAGTGCATCTGTAGAGAGAAGTGAGAACGCACAAGTTGTATAAAGATCCCTTGTGGTTACATCCACTATAGATGTTATTGGTGATGAGCTAGATGACAAGGGTTACATTTAGAACTATGACCCACAAAGGAATTTTGGGATGTGTACATGGTGTCGTGTACATATGGTTTTACTTTTGACTCTCAGGTGCACAATTCAGTTGCGCATGTGTTAGTGTGTATGGCAACTCATTTTGCACAATTCGGGGAAACAAGCTTTGTCAACTTTCTGAGTTGCTTCTCTATGAGATATCTACAATCAAATTCATCTCAGTTTGGAAATCATGTCAATTAGATTGGTTATGATACTACAAGAGCTATTTGATGATCACAGGGACATTACACAATTCTACCCTTGGGACTCGAGTGGACTAATGTGTTATTTGTTTCTGAGATTGCTTGGGGACAAACAATCTTAGAGAGGGTGGACTATAATGTCCCCATTTTTGCTAGCTTCAGAGTTTGAGGTATTAGCCTATTATTAAGATACTCGTAGGCTAATTATTATAGATAGAGGGTCTTTTGAGGTAGAGGCTTGGCTATGGGAGGGTCTTGTCTTCTTCACAACTTAGTATGTTCCAGTTTGATCTTCATCTGAATCAAATTGGACTTTGTTTGGGCTTAGTTTCATGCACCTGCTATTTATGGCAAGTCTAATGATGATTGAGAGGGACCATTTCTATTTTAGCAAAGTGCATTTGGTCACATGGGGATATAATAGGTATGACTCTTATTTCAGACAGCATATTTAAAGAACAAGTATTTCAAGAGTTATTATTATTTTAGTAGCCAAATTATTATTAGATTATTAAATGAGAGCTTCTAATTGAAAGGTTTATTGATGAAGGCTCTTTATTGAAAAGTGTAAGGAAGAAGCCAAGTTGCATTATGAAAGAGACTTCATGAAGAAAAAGAATAATTCTCTTGGCTATTGTTTTTATTATTTGTGGAAGGTTTTCAACAAGGGTTTCTTGAGGACTGATTCCTCTTTTGATTCACACTTTGAGCCATTGAAAGATATGGTGAATTTTGCTCTGATTATATGGTGATTGACTCTATTTGTACTGATCGTAATTTTGGTGCTTCTGTATATCAAAATTATTAAGTTTTGCTGAAGATTCATCTAGGGTTTGGATGCCAACCATTTCCTCTTCTTTGTGTGAGTTTGTAGCTGATTGTTAATGCCATTGCTAGCCGTTTTTGGTGTCTAAGAAGAGCTGCGATCTATATCAGGTTTGTCATGGATTTGGTTTGCCTTCATTATTGTTTCTTACTGTGACTTTTGAAGGCGATTTTGCTGCCATATACTAGCGTCTACAGCCTGCAACTCCTAGACCATTATTGGTGGCCAGTTGTATATATTCTAGCTGTGTTGGGTTTGGCATTTCTAACATGCGATCTATTGACACATGCTGGAGTTTAAGCATGAAATTCGGAGAAGAGTTTGTTGCAAATTGCAATTAGTGGTGTTGCATTATAATCAAGTTCCATGTTAATTTGGTTTGTCCATGAGAATTATTTGTAATAAATTGCAAGTGTTGTTTATCCATGAGATTTATTTGTAAAATGCTTGCAAGATTGCACTACAGCTGTTTGATGAAATGTGTGTTTCAGTCATTAGTATGCATGTCAGGTGTTTATAGAAATGCTTAGTGGCTGTAGGTGCATATTGGGATGTGTGGCAAGTGTTTGTTATTATGTCTATTTTCTGTAATAGTTGATTTCAGTCACGTAAATGTTTGTTAAAGATCTGAAACAGCTATTATATCATTTATATAACCTTGCATTGCTAGAAGCATTCAATAACCTCATTTGCGGCTTATAAACTTAAAGAATACAATCTGAAAACAAAGGACAGCAGATAGAGGATGCATGCAAAGTGTTAGACAAAATGTCAAACACCCAAAAGTGAATTAATTGATGTTTGCTGGAGTTAGAATCAGTTGGAGTTCTTACAGTGGTATCAAAGCTTGCTTGCAAAGTGTTTGACAAAACAACTGAATAGTAAAGGATATTAATGTTTATCAAAGTTAAAACCAGAAGGGGTTCTTACATCCCCAAACTCCATCGTGAGTTTAAATATATTAATATTTCATAGATAATGATTAACATATTTATTATTGTTATATTTATTAATTTAAAAAATATTTTCATTTTTATATTATAATGTTTAATAAATGACTAGTGTGTATTAAAAATTCATAATATACTTCTTTTTAAAAAATTTGATTCAATACTCTTAAAATATTTGTTGTTGTACACATTTTTTTAAAATATATTTTTATACACACAAACCTAAAATGAACCCAAACCCACCTAAAAAATATTTGAACAAATTTCAAACCCAAATCCAAGCCTGAATCTAAACCGGCAACTTAGCACAAGGGATTCAAGTATTTTCATCTTTTTGTTCATTTCACACACGAAAAAGCATGGGTATATTTCTTACAGCATGAAGATGAGTCCTTCGCCTACTTCAAAGCGGTTCTTACTCTTGTGGAGAAGATACGAGTCATCATATTCCTATGCTCCACTCAAACTAGGGGGGAATACACCAGAACAGAATTCTGTGTACCTGAAGGAAAATGGAATTCAGCATAAATTTACTATAGCATACACACCTCAGCAAAATGAAATTCTTGAATGTAGAAATCACATCATCATGGAGATGGTTTGAAGTATGTTGAAAGGTTCTCCACTAGAACATGTATATTAGGCTGAAGTTGTTTGCACAACAGTTTATCTTTTGAATCATTGACCAACCAAAGCCCTTGATGGCATCAGAGCAAAAGAAGCATGGACAGGGGTAAAGCCTTCCATCTCTCATCTTTGTGTACTTGGATGGACTACCTAACGCATATTCCTGAACAAAATAAGGCAGAAGCCATATGAAAAGTCATTGCAATGTATTCTTCTTCGATATAGTAATGAATCTAAGGGAAATTTCCTTATGTATCCTAATACAAAGAAGATATACATTAGAAGAGATGTAATTTTTGATGAGCAAAGTGAGTCATGTTCTCCGCTACATCATCACCTACTTTAGATAGTGCTCCTATATTCAACATGGAGGGAAAAGTTATGGGAACATTGATAGTCAATCAACACCCACAGATGTCACAAAACCTTTAGCAGAGTGGTATAATAGTACCATCTACTGTTCAAGAAGCACTAGAGTCAAAGCCCTAGATAGAGGCTATCGATGCAAATTATCAATCTCGGACGAAAAACAACACTTGGAAGCTAGCTGATCTACCACGTGATAAAAAAAAAATTGGATGTAAATGGATATTTAAAACTAAATATAAGGTAGATGATAGCATAGATAAACATAAGGAGAGACTTGTAGTCAAGGATTATGCCCAAAAAGAAGGGATAGATTATAAAGAAACATTTTCTCCCACTGCAAAAATTAAAACCATTAGAATAATTTTTGCTTTACTCGCCCACTTTGATTGGAAACTATACCAAATGGGTGTAAAAAGTGCACTTCCCAATGGAGGCCTTAAGAAAAATGTCTATAAGACCCAACTAGAGGATAAGTTGCACCCGATAAAGAAGAAAAGGTTTGCAAACTAGTCAAATTCATATACAGTCTCAAACAGGCTCCTAGAGCTTGGTATATTAAAATTTACGAACATCTGCTACAATATGGTTTCACTAGGCATCTATGTGATCCCAGCTTCTACCTCAAAGGTCAAAGGGGGAATATTGTGACCATTAACACATATGTTGATGACTTAGCAATCCCAAGTAGCTTAGAAGTAATGCTTGAAAGTTTGAAACAACCAGAAATGATCTCAAGAAAGCTTTTGAAATGACAAATGTCAGACTACTACACTATTGTGTTGGCTTAGAGGTATGGAAAACTAATCACCATATCTTTCTATCTCAAAAGAAATATGCTGAGATACTACTAAGTTTTGAATGATGGATCCCAGGATTGCAATTATTTGTTTCTAATCCTTCTCATCTAGCAAATACAACTCTCTATCGACAAGTGATTGGATTCTTGATTTATCTGACGTACTCCAGACCAAATATCAATTTTATATTTAATTATCTATCAAGATTCATGCAAAAACCAAAGATGTCACTCATTGGAATGCAACAAAAAGATTCATAAGGCATACACTTGGTATAGCGGATCATGGTTTGGAATACAAAAAGAATGATCAATTCTTCTTGACATGATATACAAATGCAGACTATGCAGATTCTATTAATGATAGGAAATCCACATCTTGATTTGTATTCTTCTTAAGTTCAGGACCTATTTCTTGGAGAAGTAAGAAGTAACCACAGTTGCTCGTTCTTCAACAGAAGTAAATATCATGCAACAAGTGCAGAAATTTGTGAAGTTGTTTGGCTAAACCACATATTAGAAGGGCAGGGGTGCCACAAAACCAGCCTGCTGCCCTCTATTGTGACAACATAATTGTTCTCAAGCTTGGTCACAATTTAATGTTTCATGAAGCTGACTCTTATATCATATGAGAAAATGTACAACAAAACAATGTTTAGCTCCAATTTCTCTCTATCCAGGAACAACATGAAGATATCTTCACCAAGCCTCTTTGTAATGTCCCCTCTTTCAGCTTGATCAGATGGTCATTCTATTAGCCTATTTCTAAGTCTCAGTTGGCTAAGTGGTTTGGGGTTAGGAACTTTGTGTCTTGGTTGAGTTTGTGCAAGAGTTTCCCAAGCATTCCAACAGGGTTTCCTTTTTAAGCAGAGAGCTATTTTGAGTACTTACTATTTATAGTAATTCAATGGGCTATCCATTCTTCAGTAGTGTAGAACTTCTATTTAATCTTTGGCAAGAAAGTTTTTAAAAAAATATTTGATTGATTTCCTTTATTCATCTTTTAAAATGCTGCTTTTTAAGCCTCTCAGAAAAAGACTCCTGCCTTAATCAAACAAAGTTATTTTAACGAGGGATCAATGTATTTCATGGACATGAGGCTAATATTATGCCTTGAAAGTGGACACAAAGGCAAAAATGTTTTTAAGATACAGTTTAAAAATACAAAGAGGATGGACAGCTAGGAAGGGAGACATAAGAAGATAAAAAAATAAATTAAAAAAGAAGAAAAGAGGGTTTAGAATTTTGGAGGGAATATGACATTTAAACTTGTAATGCCCTAATCCTCTCGTCTTCAAAAAGAACATTTTTACTCTCATTTTATCATCTTGCTTTGGCAACATAATGAAGTGCTGCTGGAGAGTTTTCAGGGACAATTTGCTGATTTAAGGACGAATACCCTCATCTGGGATACTGGTTTCGCTGATTAAAGACTCCCTCGAGCTGATTACTGATAAAAGATCAGAATTTGATGTTTTTTGGTGCATGCTTTGGGGTGTGAAGATAGAGAGTTTTAGTGTTTTGATGTGGGTTCTTAGTCTTCAGTTTGGTGTATGTGGGTTTTCGTGTGTTGGTGATTTTCCCTTTGTGTTGGAGTGAATTAGGGTCTATTTGGCTCCGTTGTCAGGGTGCTGGAGTTTATTAATAAAAATCTGGAAATGTCCAAGGTGACTGAAGCACATTTTTCAAAATAAAACTCAGAGATTTAAATCTGCTTCAGGGTACTCTGCCTTTGTGTTTCTCATGGCTGGGCAACATCTTTTGGGCTATCTTTTGTGGATTGTGATGGGGTTTGATTTTATAATGGAAATCGCCCTATTCTAGAGGATTACACACTTCCTCCTTGGCATGTGGAGTTTGGCGAATGTCAGATGAAGAGTTATTTAAGCTGGTAATTTTCTGAGCATTTATCAACAAGGCTGATTTTCCCAGGTCTGAGATATTGTAACAGAGGTCTGATTTCAGTTTGCAGTTGACTGTTCAGTTGATTTGTAATGGGTTTCCATATGAAATGGTGCAAATAATGTTTATTCTATTCAATGTAATGTTATTTCTATGTATGCACTAACCTATGAATGAAATCTGAAGTAAACAAACAGAAAACAACTTGTTCAGTTCACATCTATTAAACAAATATTGAAAACAAAATTCAGGGGTGCCCATTACACTCTTGCGCACGAGATTTTTAGAATTCTCTTATTAGTACTTTAAAACAACAATGTGATAAGTGGGGAATGTTGGAACATTACATCATTGTCCACCTGTGAATGGTTTGTCATTGTGTGCTTTAATTTGTTATTGTTTGTTAGCATATTTAGGATGCTGTTTGTTAGATTTGAGAACCTGTGGTTTCACAGGGCTCATCATGTTTTTCTGTATAAATATGTGGCTTCTAATGTAATGGAGATCACTTGAAATCAAAAGCTCTTAATATATAGCAGCTACTCAATCATTTTTAATATTTGAAAGTGTTTGTTTATCAGTATCATATACTCAATAGTGACTTGTGCAGTTCTCCGTTGCTTTATTCTGTTGTAATGCAGTCTGCCAAGATGGATTTGCATAGCTGCCAAGCTCCACAAATCATTATTTAGTTTGGTAATTACATGCATTGCTTTTGAAAGCTTGCCTCCAGAAGTGAAATTAATAGGCTACATTCACATCCCAATTACAGTATCCTCTCACCTTTCCCATAGTGGGTTCTTTTCTGGCGATCATAAAGTGCAACGGTTCGTGTTTTATTTTTGTACTTTACAAAGTCACCTAATATTCCAAAAATGGACATTACACATCCCCCAAATATTTCCAACACAAATATTTTAACAATTTTTTATTTTATTTAATTTCCCATATTTTGTGCTTTATGGGCCCTTCTTATAAAGAAAAATTTGCAACCCACTCTTCATTCTTCACCTTGATGAAACTTAGAGCAAAAACATCTCATAGGTTTTTCTACCATTGGGGTTAAACAAGGCTGTCCTCTCTCCCCCACTTTGTTCGGTTTGTATATTGATGAGCTTGAGGATTTCCTTTTGAAGTCTTCGCTCCCAAGTGACAGTTGCTACTTACACCAGGTTTTGATCTCCATACTTCTTTTCGCAGATGATGTGGTTCTTCTTGCTTCTTCTCCAGAGAGTTTACAGAGGCTTCTGGATGGTTTCGCTTCTTTTTGTGATCAAAGACAGCTTGCGGTTAACCAGGGTAAGACACGGGTTATGATCTTTAATTGCTTAAAGACTTCTCATCTTCACTTCTTTTTTTAGGGACAAGAAATTGAGATCACGTCTTCTTATATGTATTTGGGAGTGGAAGTTTTCTGGACCCCGCTTCAATATGAGACCAATGATAAAGTCCAGAGTTAGTAAGGGTATGGGTTCTCTTGCTATGCTTGAGAAACAGTGTTTTAGACACCATTTCTAGGATAACTCGTCCAAGTTATCCCTCTTGGACTCCCTTGTTCGGCTGACTGTTCTTCATGGCTCAGTGGTTTGGGGGCCTTCTCTCCTTGGTTCTGTCTGGGCCTCAATCGAATGGGTTCAAACATTGCTTTTACGACGCATCATTAGATGTCACAGGGTCACTCCTCATAGTATCATTCTTGCTAAGTTTGGTGCTCATCCCTTCAGTCTTGCAGCCATATTTGATCTGATTTGGTTCCTTCATCGCCTACGTGGTTTTGCAAATTTGGTTTGAGAATGTGATAGATATTCCTACCTGGCATATTGTTCTTCTTTTGCTACTACGAGTTCTGATACTAGCTCTTGTGCATGTTGCTAGTATGCACAAGCATCTTCTCTGCTGAGCTCGATTGAGATTGATATTGATCGTCTCCCTCCTTATCAGTTCTTGTCAAATGTCCCTACTCATCTCCTCCCATCTCGATAGGAGATAAATGAGCATGTCAGACTTGATATCTACAGACAATATATTATCACTACCTAGACTAACCCTTATGGTGGCTTATGTTTGAGGATGGCCTTCTATGCGGAGCACTTTCTAGAGATCAGTGATGGGAATATTGCTCGTCCTAGTTACCTATCTCGACAGTGGTGTCATGCCCTACGTATCTCTCTGGAGTCTTTCAAAGTTGGTTCTCACTATCTTTGAGCTCAAATCAACTATCATATTGACAGAGGAAAACGGATCTTAAAGCTGTGTACCTTAGCTAAGGTCAAGACGGAAACTCACTTTATTTTCTATTGCCCTATCTTTTATGAGATCAGAGAGATTTTATTGTTTGTTCCGGGACCTTTTTTCTCTTTCACCTTTTTTCAATTATTGTGACCAGCAATGTCTAGTGCTCTATCTTCAGGAGGCCACTCTGCTCCATAATAGTACTTTACAGTCACTACTTCCTCACCGACATACCTCTGATCATCTTATTTCTGCCTTTTTCGCACCCTTATCTCCTTTATGGGGTGTGAAAAGGCCATCTAGGTCTACCAGTTCTACTGGTCATTCCAGATCTGTCAAAGCCCGTAGCGGTTTCTTACGTCAGCAACACTCCTCCACGAGTTCACAAAGATAGTTTAGGGCTCCTGTCCACTCGCAGTCTTATCCTTTTGTGACTGATTTATTTTTGCCAAGAAAGGACTCCTAGTCTTTGCCTTGGCCTCTCTCTTCTTGTTTCTTGTTGTTCACTTTTCTTGGACACCGTTTGGTGCTCTTGTTGTTGTCAATTGTTTGATTGTTGTTGTCGGTAAAAGGTATAATGTAGCCGGCGGGTAGAGTAGTATCCGAACGGGCGCGTGACGCTTGAGTCACCCCTTCGGAAAGGTATATGTACACGTCCGAGATGGACTTTGGAATCATTGTAATCGGAAATCATTGTAGTTATTGTAATCTGCAAATGAATACATGAATAAAGTACCTGTTCGGAATTGAATCATGTTATACTTGTGTTGAACTTCTTACCCTATGCGATAAATATTTGGTGCCGTTGTCGGGGAACCTGGAACGAAGGAATGATATGAAGATTGATGCCGAATTTGCCAAACAAAGATCGGAATAAGGTGAAAGATAAGAATGAACTAAGTACAGGAAAAGAAATTTTAATTTTAACACAGCAAGCAGAACGCAGACAGAGACTTCAGCAGATTGCCGAGGGGCACCGAAGGGGTGAAGAGGCACAGACGGAGGGAGTGCACTCAACTAGTAGGCTGAGGAGTGCCGAGGAATTGCTGGAAGAAACTCGACAACGCTTGAATTTGGTGGAGGAAACAAGGGAAGAATTTCTTAACTTGTATACGCCGAGGGGAGAGTGTCCGAACGGAAGGGAAGCAACTCGCACGGCTCGGAGTGCCGAGGGAGCACGAGCATGGAGGGATCTCTTCGTTCCTAATACACCGGACAAACGGATACAGGCGGAGAATAGAACATCACTTGAAGACTTGTCACCAGACAACGCGGTTGTTGGGAACAAGACTGTTGTCCAGAATAGCACGGAAGCACAAAACAACGCGGGAGTCCAGAACAACGCGGGAGCACAGAACAGCGCGGGAACACAGAACAGCGCAAGTACACAAGTACCTCAGAATCCAAGACAAGTAACAATGGCTGGCCCTAAAGAAAAGTTACCCAAGTTTCACGGTGATGGTTCAGCAAACCCTATCAGACATTGTAAAACGTGTGAAACCATATGGACGGCAAATTGTGTGACGAATGAGGGTAATGGGAAATCATTGTAGTTATTGTAATCTGCAAGTGCATACATGAATAAAGTACCTATTTGGAATTGAATTGTGTTATACTTGTGTTGAACTTCTTACCCTATGCGGTAAACAATTGTAAACTCTCAGTCCCGTAGACCTTTTGTGGTCTTTTGTTGGATATTAATAATTTTATCTTATCTTATCTACAAGCATTTCACTGATTACCATGATCGATTTAGTTTTGTTTCTCTAATGATGTTATAAATTGTAAACTAGAGCATTCAATTATTATTCCCCGCGCCCCTCTCCCAAAAGAGTAGAAAGAATTTTTCAAAATATTCTCATACCAACAATGTGGGTTCTCTTGTTAATCAACCATAAACTCCTCAGATTCTTTTTTATACAGTATTTCCTAAATTAGATATAGAGTTCACAAATCCTTTGACCTCTCCATTCGTGGGAGAAGCCTTTTTTGTCTTTAGCATGTCATCAAGTTAATCAAGTTCAAAGATAGAAGTTCATTGACAAGTTTGAACTTGAGAGATGCATACACATAATACAGATTTAAATGAGAAAGAAAAGACAGAAAAAATGTCACAAAGATACCTTGGACATCTTAGATTTGGCTTTTACTTTGGGAGCACTGAGCTCAAGTTCTTCCTCTCGCTCCAGTGCTTTCTCTCTTGCTTCAAGGTTTTGTTCCAAGTAGTACTGAGAAATCAAAAAGAACTCAAATTTTTTGATGTTATCAGATTCATGCAATTGAGAAAACACAAGATAACTATATATAATATACATAATATCCACATTAATGTTTCGACATCATTTGTGTCAAACTTACAAAAAAGCAAGACTGTCAAAAAAACATATAAAATAAAATGAGATATGTTTAGACTTCAGAGTATTAAGAGAACAATGAACTGAAAGCAAGGCTGCTTTTATTTAGGTTCAAGAACTTACAATTTAATTCACTTATTTCTTTGACTACCTTTTCTAAACAAATATAACTCCTTGAGTGATTGTTCCAATACTCCTAATTAACCAGGACTTCAAAAATGATTGCAAAATTTGTATGTATGGAAAATATGAAGGTACTTACATTGTAATCACCAACATAATCATTTAGCATTCCATCCTTCACCTCCACAACTCTATTGACAATTTGTTTTAGAAAGTATCGATCATGAGACACAGCAATTACTGTTCCACGATACTCTCTTATCGCCTCCTGATCATGCAATTCCAGTCAATACATCAGTTACAATAGTAAATATCTGAGTCAACATAAAATTCATGGAAAAATAAAGTTATGCACGCAGAATAGAAGAAAGAATCTCTTAAGCACAATTTTCAATTTTCACCTCGAGCATCTCCTTCGTTGGTATGTCAAGATGGTTAGTTGGCTCATCCAGTACAAGAAGTGTTGAAGGTGTAACCATGAATTTACAAAAAGCCAACCGTGCCTGAAACATTGCATTTTGATGAATTTTAGTATGTGTGTACTTATCAATTCTTTATTAATAAATGACACTTTGAAAATCAAAATTGTATGATAAAAATATAAGAGAGTAAAGTGTGTAGAAATGAATGATGCATGAAAGCTTGAAACAATGTAGCAGAGATAAAAGTTACAAAAATAGATTGCAAAATATAGTACAACATACAGAAACGAGATCAATAGAAAACAAACAATATAGAAATTGATATCAGCAAGCAAAACTTCAAAATAAAGGTACATTTATTTCAGCTTCCTCAACAATCCATCAACAGTCCTCTTTAAAAATCCTAGATCATAGATCCAGATGGTGTTTATCAGAAAAGCTAAGCATATTGGAAATTTAAATAAAATATATATGCAACAACAAAACATTAGCTTCCTAGACTGCATGTGGCCAGTTAAAAACTTCCCATGATGATAAGAAAAATGAGAGAAAGGAGGCTTATAGAGTATTATATGCACCAAAAGCTTTCCTAATTCAAAACAGGTTTGCATGTGAAAGTTCCTGGGATAGTGTGTTTGTACATTCCTTCTAACTGCTACTCCTATCAGTTAGAAGGGCTTGTGTTTTAGGGCCCCTTTGTCTTGTAGTTATTACTATTTTACATAAAGATTAGAAGGGGGAGCCTTATAAGATTTTACATGCACCAAAAACTTTGCTAGTTCTGTGATGAAAATCATTGATACATTTGTATCTTCCTTCTAAATAGTACTGCAATTAGATAGAGGTGCTTGTGTGTTTTGAGGGTCTAAATGCCGTGTGTTTGTTACCATTATACATATAAGATAAAGATTAGAGATGAGATGACTTCTCGTGAAGACTGGTCATCAAATATATAATCAAACAGTCACTGCTCAAAACCCCCTCAATGCTAAGAATAATTAGAAGTTAACATGGCAGTTGTAATATGTTAGTGAACAGATTTGTCTTTTCACAAAAGTATCCTCGAAATGACTCCGGAATGCCCAAACAAGACAACAAAGTTCTGTAACTAACAGTTGAGACGTTTGCAATAGTATGTGCAAATGCTCTCTGAATTTTGACAAGGTACAGCTCCCTTCGACTGATATGCAATGAATATTGTATCGCTGATACGCTTTTCGCCAAAAAGCATCAAAGGTACCAGCATCTACCCATAGCCATGATGTAGATGTGAGGGAATTGAAATAAATAAACTCAATGGATATAGGAAAATAATACAAAGCCTACTTCCCTCATATTAACATTCAAACACTAAATAAATTGAAAGGTGTACATTCTTTCCCAAGGCAATTAATCCTCAAATCAAAGTGTTAGAATCTAATGCATGCACAGCTGAATGGATAAGCATGATGATGAAATGATTCCTGGGAGACAGCTAGATAGAATCTGAAGAAAATGCAAATGAATTCAAAGATTTCAAAACACAATCTTCGTTATTTCAACATCCACAATAAACTATACACTACTAATTCCTGAAAAGAAAACTATGCCCTTCACTCCTATAGATAACAAAATCAGAAAAATGCCCTCTCTCCTATAGCACACAGATTTCTGAAGAGAAGTGGAACCTCTTCTTGGTCAAGCCTTTTACAATTAATAGGCCTGGATGGATGTTATTCAGTCTTCGTACCTGAATCCTCGAACCATATGGCTCTCAACTGTTCTTTAATTCCCATGGCCACCTTTTTTTTGCCGATGGCTCTCATTTTAATATCATGCCTTTTATGATATTCTCTTCTTAAAGATTATCCATTTCATTAAATATTATTCCCCTCGGAATATTATAGAGGCGAAGAGAATATAGAATTTTGATAGTGGTGACCCCACATTGGTATAACTTGTTTTGTTTTGATAGACCAATGTATGTCTTGTTACCATAAGAGAGAGTTGATACATGTTATACTAGACAAGTGGCATGCAAAGAGGAAAACAGTTTTACTCAATGCATCCTTTCTCATCTATGATAACTCCTTTTTTACTATTTTTATTTCTTCCATGTGTGAAATAACCGAAATTTGGAAAAATGACTCTTTGGAGTTCATTACCGCAACCATACTTGACATATGTTGGTCCAATAGATATTTAAATTGTGGTTTTCTCGGGTTTCCATTATAATGATATCATGGTGTGCTCCATCCTAGTTTGAAGAGGCCCAAGGACTCATCAAGCCTGATACTCTGTACATTTTTGCGTTCCCATTTCGAAGCATTCTGACAAATAGTTTGCTATGCTGCTCATGGACATTATTTTTATACACACCTATCATGATTGATTACAATGTGAGATTGGTGATCGGCATATATTGAACACAATTTGTGCTCGATTTTAGAGTATGCTCAATGATCCCTTACTCAATAGATCATTGGGGCATGGTCTCATCGTTATACTCTTGTTCGATGTCATTCTTTTGTCTAGGCTAAAGATCGATGATCCTTGATTTGTAATGCTCACCTTTATCCCGCTTTGATTTGGATTTGAACTGTGAACTTTTTCAAATAGTTCGCATGTACTCATCTCACATTATAGAAACTGAGTAACCAATCTTGGAAACCTCTGGTGTTCCCAGTTCCTTTGTCATCACGAGTCCCTTGGAAATCGATTTGTCATACTTGTGTGGAACGAGCCCCAGTTTGAGACCAAGTGTTAACACATTATGAAGACAAATCCTTAAAACTTGTTGTTTCCATCAACATATGTAACCACCATTTGCAACTATATCCATATTTGAGGCCTTGCTTCCCGTGATGTTGGCATTTCTGTTCAGGCCCAATAACCCTTGGAAGTTATTACCTTTTATAACGTTTCGATGTTTTAATGGAATGACTTCCTTGATTTTCGTATTTCCATCATTGGCAATTGTCATTATTTAGTTCACCTCAACATCCACCATGTGTTCAAGCAACTTCTCTATTCCCCTTTGATCGGTGAGTTGAGGAACACAAGACAATATGAACTCGAACTTTCATGTTCTCCATCTATGAATTAGATGTAATCATATAGACTCCATTACATCAAACTGCGCAATTTCATCTACAATAATTGGGGACACGGTTTATGTTTGGCATATCTTCCCGATAGACCTTTCATGTTTATTATTCACTAATCATTGATCCAACCTAGATGTGTTGTTGAGTACCTGTACCATTAATCAAATTCCTTAATCACTCACTAATCGATCCTACAACCTCTGTCTATTATGATCTGAAATTTTGTGAGCATATTATCAAACAATTCATATATGTCCATTGTGTCTTGGCTCAAACTGTTAGCAAATACACGAAGGGAACCCGATAGGATGAAGATTATGGCTTGAGATGAATCGACATCTCTCAAGATTTCTTACCGGGTCTTTGTGCAGTGTCTTCATGCCATTATACATTGTTTTGATGCCACATCTATCAGTTGTTGATATCTTAAGCTTCCTAATCAATCTCCAACCTATCTTCTCTACCTTTTGTCAGTGAAAACATATTTAATAACATGAAGCCGAACTTTAGTGATGGATTTTAATGGAAAATCCCTTTCATATTGACTATGATCAATTCCTTCAATGTCAAGGCCTTCATTACTTCAAAGATGTTTAGGCAATTATCATCATTTTGTGAAACATTTCATGGTTATCTTTTGGATTTGCTAGCTCAACTCCATTAGGGGTAGTTTGATAATTGACATATAACTACAAAGCTTCATGCACTAGTATTCCCATATAAACAAGGTAAGTGAACACCTTCAAACCAGCTCGATCTCTACAAATTTCATACATCATGGACTTGCTCGGAGACATGGGTTACTAAATTCAGCGAAGTTCCCAAACAAGGGACGTCTTGGATTCATCCTTCAATGGTGGCATGCAACCCTATTGATCGGGTGTGACATGTGCCTGATCCATCATCAGCCATCTTTGGTGTTTCCAAGCCACGAGCCAATATTTAACATCTATTCACTCCATGTCGTTATGTAGCCCGACTGGAAATGGACACTTAAAGGATGCAAATGATATCTTCTACAAGCACAATTTAACTGACACTGTCATTAGCTTAATAGTTTTGAATTACTCTATTTTGGCCTCCTCTGTGAAATACCTATCATTGGAATGTCAGAGATTTCATGAACCACAGAGTAGGTGAAACTACACTTCAAAATCTGCATTTTAGACCATAGATTTGAACTTTTTACTCCACAGTTCAAACCATTGAACTGGGTAGAATTCTTGAACCATCGAATCATAATGAACCTATCTAAACCAATTGAACCATTTTAAATCACTTGAACCATATTGTCTCTGGGTATGCCACCTCAAACCTGCTGAACCATATTAAGTCACATTTCACCTGGATCAAGCATATTCATAATGGAAGCATCTACACAAGCTAATTAGAACTATAATGTACCAAAGGGAACCACTGAACTTGTGCTCTTGAACCTGAACTCTGAATTGCCGAACCTCTGTACTAAGCCTATGAACCCATTTGTACCAATCAAACCGATATGAAGTAGTTCGAAGTACTTCAAGGCTTGTTCTTGAACTTACAATATTCAACAAGAACATCAGAGATAAAATGATTGATTTTAAAATTTTGAGTTTGGATACATATGAGGGCTAACATAATAATAAAATAAAATAATTATCTGCGATATGTAAGGGCACAATCAGAGGGTCCACTCAGGTGTAGTGTAGTGGCAAAAGACAAAGAAGTGGTGAAAATGTCTAGGAAGTAATGATGGGTTGCAAGCAAAGGCAAAGTGGAGGGCTGCAAGGAAAGGTAAGAAAAGAGTCGGACCTAGAAAAATTTCAGAAATAAGTGTGGAGACTAGGACTGGATGGGTGCGATACTCGATCTGCTCGAATTCCTGCAAACTCTCGGTGGATCTATATGGACGATAGGCATCTTCTAGCCTATTCAAGCCTCTTTGTGTAGGCTAGGTTGCAAAGCAAAGTGCTGACTTCTCATTCCCTTTTTCCTCTACCTCTCCAGTTGCGACTCCTCCCCTTTTGGATTCTCAAGACCTTCTGGCATGTAAGAACATATCAAACCTAGTTCATGTTTGCAACAAGTCTTATGTGATGTGTGTAGTAGATCAAGCAAGCAAATCCTAACCCATCTCCTCCTAAGGTGTCATTGTCGTCACCTTTGGTTTCTCCAAAGGTCATTCCTAATCCTATCTCTACTCTTACTCCTTCAGCCTCTATTTCAGTTGGCGATGCAAAAGTGGCTTTCTTAGTTGAGCTTGTGGATTTTCACATAACTGACACTTGTGTCAAAGTTGTTTCTACAGATTTGGGGAGCCAATCTTTGATCATTATGCTTTGAAGTAGTCACCTTTTGATAGGTTTTGGAATGGGTTAAATCAACTTGGTGCAACTCATCTCTCCCTGTCCTCAAACCATTGGATTTTGAGTTCTTTTTTATTTGTGTCAAGCACCCTTCAGATCGTGATTTTGTCGTTCACAATGGCCCTTGGTTCTTTGGACAACTAGGTATCCCTGTCACTCCTTGGAACCCCTTCTTTGATCCTTCTTTGGCTCCTATCATAGAAGTCCCTATACAAGTCCAACTTTATAGTACTCCTTTGATTTTGCATGATTCAAAGCTTATCAAGAATATGATAAACAAAGTAGGTATTTTTGTCAAACAAGACTCTCATGGTTCCTCTAATGTAAGAACCCCTATAGGTTCTAGCTCTGCCAAACCATCAATTTGTTATGCAAATGGTATGTCTATACGTATGTATGTATGTATGTATGTATGCATGTATGACAAGTTTACAAACTTTGTGTTCCTGACCAACAACCTTAAATCTAGGGGGTTGCGTCATGTAGACCTCTTCTTGCAAGTCACCATTCAAAAAAGCACTCTTAACATTCATCTGATGGACTTTCCAACCAAACTAAGCTGCTAAGGAAAGGACAAGCCATACAGTACTCATTTTGACTGTAGGAGAAAAGGTCTCCTCATAGTCAATGCCTTCTTTCTATGAAGCACCCACAACCAACAAGACAAGTTTTATACTTGTCTAAGGTTCCATCAGCTTTATATTTCACCTTGTACACCCATTTGCAGCTAATGGGCTTCTTCCCTGAAGTAAGATCAAAGAGGACCCAAGTGTGATTTTTTTGAAGACTTTGGAACTCTTCTTTCATAGCCTATTCCCGCTCAAGGATAACTATAGCCTTAGAATAAGTTTGTGGCTCATAGACACTATGAATGTTAGCCATAAGAGCAAAATTAACTTTAGGCTGTTGTTTGCTCTTATTTTTGGAAGCTCTACCCTCAATGAGCTCATCATCCTTGAGATCACTAATAGTTTTAGCCCACCATTTAGCCCGGAGAGTGGGGGAACCAATGTTTGGAGGGGCTGGAAGAGGATTAGGAGCAGCAACAGCAGCAGAAAGAGGATTATGTTCCAGAGCCTCAACAAGATCAGCAATAGGAGCCTCATGACGGGCATCCTCTACATCATCCCTCCCATCAGGTGAAGCTAGAGGAAGAGGAACATTGTGAGGCTGATCCTCAAAACACTACATAGGAGAAGAAAGAAAAGGTCCTCGAGATTCATCAAAAACAACATCACGACTAAATATAAGATGATCAATGTCGACATCTATCAGTCTGTAGGCCTTATGATTATCATTGTACCCTATCATCATGAGTCTCTGACTCTTGAAATCCAACTTCGAGTGCTTAGCACCAGGAATCCAGAAATATGCAAGAGAGCCAAAAGTCTTCAGATGACTGATACTGGGCTTACGACCAAACCAAACCTCTTCTGGAGTCTTTCCTTTAACAGCTTGAGTAGGAGAACGATTTAGGAGGTAGACAACAGTAAACACAACTTCTGCCCAATACTTATTAGGAACAATTTTGTGTTGTAACATAGAATGAGCCAACTCAACAATCGTATGATTACGACGCAGTATGAGATGTAGTGAACTGGCGTTTAATACCATGGGTAGCATAGAATTCGAAGAATGCAGTGGAACAAAATTCTCCACTATTATCTGTTCTAAGAGAAATGATACTACAGCCGAACTCTTTTTCAACCAAAGATTTAAACTTTTGAAAGGTAGTAAATGCATATGATTTTTGTCTAAGAAAGTATACCCACATCTTTCTACTAAAATCATGAACAATGAGCAAAAGGTATTTGCAACCAGTAATTGAAGATGTATTCATAGGGCCACAAATGTCAGCATGAAGTAAATGAAGTACCTTAGATGCACGCCAATAATGACCATCATTGAACGAAGTAAGATGTTGTTTGCCAGCTTGACAAGCGCCACACACTCCAAGATGTTGTGTCTGAATATCAGGTAGGCCAGAAACAAGTCCCTCCTGGGACATCTGAGACAAGTACTAGATGTTGAGATGTCCCTATCGCTGATGCCACAAAGTGCTAAGAGATGAAGTACGAGCTCCCATAGCTATCTCAAGAGAATCACCGGTGTTAGTAAGCCGATATAGGCCATGATCTTCTAGACCAATAGCAATGGTAAGATGAGTCTCTTGATCAATAATGGAACATTTTTTAGTACTGAACACCACATCCAATGGAGGGGAATTCCTCATGATCTGATTCACAGAAAGCAAATTGAGTGCCATACCAGGAACGTAGCACACATTGAGGAGGAGAAGCTTCTTCCCATCAGACTATATCTGGACATTTCCTCGGCCAACAATTTTGTTTTCCTCTCCTCCGCCAAACACAACTAAATCACTAAACGGAGAGAAATCTATAAAATAGTCACGCTGATGAGAAAAGTGACATGAAGCACCAGAATCGATATACCAAGCAAAAGACCTAGCTATATCTAAAGAGCTTTTAGCCATAAAAGCGTAAAAAACAGACTCCTGCTCAGAGTGTTCAGCAACATTTGCCTGTTGATGTGACCCTCCCTGCTTCCTTTGTTCAAAAGTGATTCTCTAACGGCAATCTTTCTTCATATGGCCATACTTGCGACAGTAGTGACACTGCACTTTCTTTTGCTGAGGGTTACTTGAAGGTTGATGTGAACATCCATGTTGAGAGTACTGAGATGGTTGAAATGTAGCTACAAAAGCATTGTTTTGAAGAGGACGAGGAAGCACAGCTACAAAACTGCTACTTCTAGCGATCCTGTTGTAGGAGTTTGTTGCATAAAGCAGGAAACATCAAAACAACATTCGTAGACGTAATGTTGAGAGTCTCAACAAAGTGCTCGTAAGATTGTGGTAGACTCTTGAGAGTGATGACTACCATATCTTCTTCCTCCATTTTCTGACCAATAGCCTCAAGCTGATCTCGAATGTCCTTAATCTTCGTGAGATGCTCCTGTAAAGACATACTATCATCCATCATGATAGAGAACAATTGATTTTTCAAGAAGAAAACTCATCTTTTATCAAAGGTCTCATGTAGCTCCTTCAAGTGCTTCCAAATGTCGGAGGTCGTCTTCCATAAAGGAATCTAAGGCAATTAGTCATCTGTAACAGACAGCTTCTCTGTTACGATCATCAAACTTGTCCTGATCAGCTCTAGTTGTGGTAGGACGAGTTTCTGTGCCCAAAACCAATTTGTCCAGGAGGCGATACTCAAATATAGTCAACATACATTGCTTGCAAGTATTGTAATTATTGAAATTAAATCGCTAATTGCCCTCTGACATCAAGTTGGTCAAAGAGGCCATTTGCCAAAAAAATGAAGTGTTAAATACAATTAGGGACACTTCAAAAACTGAAGTTCAACAAGCACGAATTTCAAAGCAAATTCCTGGCTTACCCAAAAAAGATCCGACAGGTACTTGAAAGAGCTGAGAAAAAACCCAGAAAGAATCTGAAGTCAGATTTCAAATCTGTTGGCTCAAAAATTGAGACACGGAAAATGAGGTACCTAGAAAAAACAAAGTTGCATGAATACAGATATGGATACAAATACAAATATGATATTGGGTACGGATACGGCGATTTTTTTAAGACCCCCAATATGGATACGGCTGGACACAACATTAATAAATAATACATATACATATATTTAACATAGTTATCTAAGTTATTGTGAGAGATTTTCATTACTTCAAAAGTAATATTGACACATAAATGCTACATAAATATTAATAAGTGAATTTAACGCTTTACAATATGTAAACATAGTAGAGTTGCATTAGAAAATAACCCAAAAACAGGTTGATGAAATATAAAAACATTTTAGTTGTCTTTCTCATTCAGTGGAGGTTTTGTTTATACTATTTTAAAAAAATTTGCTTTAATATAGTTTTTTTTTACATTAAAGGGAAGATCTACATCAAATTTTTAAAAAAAACAAATCCCATAGTATTTGGTACGGTTCATAAATCAAGTTTATTAGGCAGACATGGGTACAATATTCGACGTGTATCCAGGCAGTATTGGATACATTTCTAAATTGGATACGGGGATATGCACGCCCAAGTAGGGACAGAGGAGTTTCTGGCAACTCTAAGAAAAAACTGACGAAGACCCAAATAAGATCTCGGAAAACCCACCAAGAATCTGAACTCAAAACAATTTTTTGAGCTCAAAAAATGAGGGTTTCAAGCAAAAAACCAAATTTGCAGCCATGGAGGTCAAAAACAGCAGAAAAATGGCAAAATGTTGTCAAAATATGCCCAAAAAAGGACGATGTTGGTGCTGAAAGAGGCATTTAGGTTGTAGCAATCAAGAAACGACCCTGAATGTTGCAAGAAGTCGTGATTTTTGTAGGCAAAAATTGCGATTCATATCAAACGTTACAGGCCCTTTTTTTTCCTCTACAAATGGCAGTATCAAACGTTGCAGGGGATGAAAACGCCAATGATCTGTCACGTGAGGTCGTGAGGTAGAAGAAAAAAAATGCAATCTGAAGCTCGCGATTTGCAGAGGCAAAACTACGATTTTTGTTGCTCGTGGAGTCCCAAACGAAAACTTTAAGACAAAACCCTTGTTCGAAAAGGAAAGGATTTTGATATGATGAAGCAAGGATGACAGAAAAATAATTTCGAAAATGGGTTTGATAATTTTGAAGAGGAAATTATGATTTTTGAAAAAATTTAAGAAGTAGGCTTTGATACCATAAAATAGTAGACGCAAGAGCAGATAGATTTTAATGAATTGCTTAATATTTACAATGAGCAACACGCTCATATATACAATTCCAGATATTTACAAAATAGCAAGTATCTAATATTAGACTGCTACAATATAGGAACAAAATAGCAAGTATCTAATATAATAATATTAGATTGTTAAAATACGAGAAGCTATCTTAAGCGTTAAAGGAAACATTCAAAATATTCTAATATAGAGGGTAGGGGTCAGCGTCCCATTAGAGAAGCAGGCTTGGACCTATAAACTATGAGGGAGTCCATAGATGGTGTCCAAGGAACTTGGATAACATTTGTATCTTTTGATCACAAATCTAAATAATTAAACATCATTTGATAACCAAAATGGCTATTATAAATATTCAAATTGATTTATAAATAATCATTATAATTGACCCAAAAAGGGGACATTGCACCTTGACTTGGACGAATGTCTATAATCAAGTTGGATCCTGACCTTGATTTCAACTTGTGTCTAAAACTTGTAATCTCCACCTTAAAACATGAGAAAGGGGCTGCAAACAGAGGTTAAATCAAGATGGATGACTTGGAAGCATGAATTCAATATAATAAACAAATCTGGGCAAACTAACAGTGAAATTCAAACCTGAACTAATCAAGACAAGAAAACATACAACTGGGAGATGAAATTGATGAATAAGTGAAGTTAATTGGAAGAGCAAGTGCAAATTAGAACAAGCATAGAAAAACATTGACTGGAAATGCTATGCAAAGGCAGGTTGGGATCCAACCTTGCCTTGGACAGGCCTCCAACATAAGCAACTTCAGAATCTCATCTCCCACTTTAAACACTTAATCCGGTCAGCCAAGGATGGTATCCAATGAATTAAAAGTTGTTTGATAGCAATTCAATTAATCTATAAGACGGTTGGCCATGCAATGAAAGATGTCTTTTTGTTGAAATGGCTATAAGAGCAAACTCTCAAAGTCAATTTAAAGCAAGTAAAACAAAAGGCAGAGCAAAGCATTAAGAATGTGAAAATCAGAGAAGGGGTAAAATTCAAGATATCACACCTTTGGAGAACTCAGCAATTTCCTTCCAACATTTGGATCAGGTTTTGACATGAGCAGGAATTGTTTGTTGTCCTCAATTTTGTATTTGCAAAATTGGATAACCCTACACAATTTCCACTAATTTTTAGTCAACTTCTCTAAGTAGAGTGTTCCTAACATTTTACGAAGGGAATCAGTTATCCCTTGAGTTTTCCAAATTTGTGCATCCTATGGATGCCATTTTCAAAGGTTTTCATCGAGTTTCTCTTTATCTTTCTTGCAAAGATGGGTTTTTCTTCCTTGACTGCAGGTACTAGATTCTTGGTAACCTTCAAGTCCTTGATTGATTTTTCTTGATTGTTTTGTTTCATTTTGATTTTGTTTCATCCTAGGTTTGTTGGTTTTTGAATTCTTCTCATTTCGAGCTATTGTAGGCCTAATCGGAGCCATATTCTAAGAGATGATAAGGAATAAAGCAATTACGGGTGGGATTTTTATGCCCGATTGTAGGTCTTTGTTCTTTGTCAAAAGCCTGCGATTTGGAATCAAAGGTCACTTAAGTCATGAAGTACGGGCTTTTTGCAAGTAATTGCAACTTGTTTTGAGAAGCATTCACTTGTAATGGATGGATAAAAGTCCAGCATTGCATTTGAAATAACATTTTCAAAGGGAACTTGATCTCTTTAATGAGAATGTTATATATGTAAGTGGGCCTTTACAAACTAAACTTCTACATAACAATAAATGCTTGGAGGCATGCATATAAAACCCACCCATGCTCTTAAGACGTTTTTCAAGTTGATTGCAAGTGTTTTAAGGAAAACTATATGTAAGCAGGCTTTTAACGCCCAACTACATATACTGATTACTACTCAAAACATATTGAATTCTCCTTGTAATGTGATCTCAAAACTCGTCTCTGCATTTTAAAGAGGAAATAAATGATTGTTAGAGTGTGTGGTCGGGTTTTAAAAGCCCAACTATGTTATGCTTTCATGTTTAAAAACTTTTAAACATGCATAGCGGTCAAAAAAGCCCATCCTAGAGCATTTGCATGTGATTTTTTAAAGAAAAAATCATTTCCAAGTTGCAGCATTGCTTGGTAAGCCTGCCTAGGGAAAATGCAAGTAATTTATAAAAAGACAAATCATCTCCAGCACTTGTATCATCGTTTATAAGGCCTGCCTAGGGCATTATAAGATGTTTTTACAAGTGTTAAAGTTCCAAGCTGCAACGTGATTATAAAAGCCTGCCTAGGACAGTTGTTCATAATTTTGAAAGATTACAATGCATTCACAGCTTGTATCAAGAGTCTAAAATCCCACCATTGCTGTTGCAATACATTGTTCGCTTGAAATATGGTTTAGAAAGCCCAGTCTAGGGCAAAACCGACTCACTTTGCTGGTGTTCAAACTTTGCTGCTTGTATTAATCAATACAAACCACATTTTTTCCCAAATCGCCATTTCTTTTTTGCAGAAGATGCAAGAATGTTTACAAACAGAAAACATTTTGGTGCTTTCTTTGTTCATTGTGAACCAGGTTGTTGTTCCCTAGATGCCATTTTTTATCAGCGTTGCAAGTTGGCTTGCAACAGTAACCTCAAAACCCATTTCTGATGTTTGAATCAGTCTTGGAGGTTGCTAGTTTATTGCATTTCAGTTTACATTCTGTTGGTGAACAGATTGTCCTCCAAGAATATGTGTGCAATTATAACCCTGACTGCCCAAGTGGGAGAACTAATCAACACCAACAGTTGGACAGGTTACCGTTGGATTGATAACCTCCCTCTGAATTTTATCGGGTACAGCTCCCCGTATAAGATCTACAATGAATTAATTGTGGTTGCTTTTAACCTAAAAGCATGAAAGGATTACAAGCATCTACCTGTAAACACAAAGTAGATGCGGAAAGCTAGATGACCACAAGAAAATAAGTAACAAATGACACAAAGTCCATTTGCATGTAGTGTTACAAGGAGAATGAAGCCTGAGAAAGCAAAGAATCAGAGCTTTAAAAACGCTTTAAAATCAAATATATTTAGAAAGCCATGACATAAATGCATTTACAGAAAACTGAAAGTCATACAAAGATAACAATCAGTGGAAAGAAAATTGCCCAGACTCAAAATTCTAGTATGCAATTATCTCCCAAGTCTCCCTCCTCTAAAAATGTTGAAACAACAAAGTTCTCATTACATTATGCATCTAAATCACTAACTGAGAAGGCAATCTGAATTCCCTCCCCCTGCATACATTCAAAATCAAAATATCCCTTGTTTTCCAACTCACAGTTTGGAAAATTAAACAAAACTCTGCTCTTTCTCTCCCAGTAAATAAAACTTTGATCCAACTCCTCTGTTCTGCAGCCCAAAGTCTACAGACCCAGCCAAAAAGTGGAACCCCTTGCATTGCTGCTGCTGGCCTTTTTATCTTTTCACTTCCCATGGCTTTTCAGTTTCCCTAACTGAATCTTGAAACCGTTTCTCTTCATCTTCCTTGATAGATTTTCTTTGATTTTTATGACATTCAACTTTTAGAGATTTTTCACTAAATCAAATGTCATCTTAGCATATTCGGACAAGTGGCAAATGAATAAATCAGTTCAAAATAATAATAAAAATTTGCTGCTGGGCGGATTTGTTTTGACAGTCAAATGGGTCTCGGTGCGGGGGCCATAACTAATTATTCTACCGTTGGATTTCCTTCATTTTTGGATATGTTGAAGAGATCCTAATTCCGCAGAACCTGACCGGAGTGATCGAGAAAATTATGTTCGAAACAAAAGTTATTGAACACAAAGTGGAGGTATATAAAACTGTCGAACCATCAAACCCGTTGAACCACTTCAAACCATGTCATGTTTTGAACCTGAACTCTGAACTGTTGAACTTTTACATTGAATCTACCTCTATTTGAGCTCCTTGAACCTATGAACCATTTGATCCTCCATGAACCTGTTGTACCATTTAAAACATTTCAAACCGATTGAATTCTTTGAACTGCCAAGCTCATTCGAACCTATGGGATGGATCATTTGAACCGCTGAACCACTGTGAATCTTCTTATGTAGACTAAACCATTGAAAAAAAATGCACTGAAGATTCCAACCATAACCTTGCACCTCTGATAACTATTCTTTGAACATGTCTGTTATGCACATTGAACCAACGAACCTGTAAAATTATTTGAACTTGTCCCAGCAAGTTGAACCAATTCGAACTGCTGAACTATTCTGAACTTCTTTGAACTACTTTGAACTTTAGTTCAAAGTAGTTCAAAAACATGAATTACATGTTTTAAAACCATGTCCATATTGGGTACCAACACATTCTCAGCCATTTCTCACGAGATCATCAAAGAGTAAGAATTGCATTGATTGATGAAGAGATTTTTCCCTTACATGCAAGTGGACTTGAAAACCCCACTTGCAAGTGTCTTCCAAATGCAAAATGAAGTCTCCTTCTAAACCTGCAAGTGCACTTTAAAAATCAGTTTGTAGTCAGCAAACCTTCCCAAAATGACTTGTAATTGGATTTGCAAACCCCACTTATAAGAGATACATCCCTCTTGTATGTATATGCATATATGCCTCATTTTCAGACCAAGTGCTTGAAATTCATTCACCTATAGTGCTCAAGAAAAACCCTCTAATTCATCTTTTTCCTCATTTTAAAAGCTGATTCCTTTCATTTTCCCTCAAGGTTTGATTGATCCACATGCATAGCTCCAGATTACAAAGTTCTAGCTTGGAAAAAAAATCCACAAGTTCACTTGTTTGCCCACGTGATCTACCCAATCAACATATCATGGCATTGAGGTAATATTCTACAAATAGAATCAAAGACTAAAGAGTGACACGAGAAAAGAACGACACCATGATGAAGCCATACAAGGAAAGGGATGAGTGATGGAATGATTGTGCGCATATAATGCTTTCAACACAGATACGGTCACAAAACATTAAAAGATGCTTTCCTAGTAACGACCATTATGATGCAAAACAATCAAGGATGCAAGTTTTTGTTTAAGTTCAAGATGTCTCCACCAAATTTAAGCACAACAATCACAGAGCATCCTATAGCACCATGAAGACCAACAAAGGATACTGTAATAGAAGTCGTGTCTTGTCAGGCACTTAGTTTATTTTTCATCACACATTTTGTAAATTTGTTATTGACAAATTGCATGTAATTGGGAAGTAAGATGTAATTGCATGTGACAATATCATATGCAAAGTCATTGCATGTAATAAAATAGCAGGGCAAGTACATTAGGACTTCTAGTTTGAATAAGTCAAAGTTAGTTTGGGAATAGATCAAAGTTTGTTGGGTTTTGACCACTTTTATTCTTCAGCCCCTCACCTATGTATAGGAGGGAACCTCATTGTAATTTTAATTTTAATTTTTTTACAATGCAAGAAAACTCTTTCTAAGACTTTGAGCTTGGATGTAGAATAAGTTGCTTTCAATAAAAGAGGCAAATTGCTTTCAAACTTTGTGTTGATTCAAGGTGTTATATGGTGACATTTTTTTATTATTGATCGTGAGTTTATGCTTTGTTCAAGAGAGATTTGAATTCAATCTTGCAGTCTTGAAGCTGCATATTGCGTTCAAATTTATGGTTCAATTTGAGTTTTTGGAGACTGTGTTGCGTAAGGGCAAAGTGATATAGTTGATGGTGGCTTCAAATACTTAAGGCTGAAAGACTTTGTGCTTAAATGTTAAGTACTTTCATAGAAATTAGTGAAATATTCAGTAAGAAACTTTGTACCTTACCATTGTTCAAGTTATTAAGTCTTCATTCGGGATAAGTGCAAAAGACACTGAGTTTCTACAACAGTTCCTCTCATGTAAAGTAGATTGGTGTCTTTTGTGTTGTTCTTACGTCAACTAGCAAGTCATTGATATTATTGTAGCAATAAGTGTTTTTTGTTAAATTTTAGTGTTGTTCATAAATTGTTTGCAAAATCATTCCTAGAAAAAGAGGAATTGATTAAGAAAACTACCCCATTTTGTAATTTCCAATTAAGTCTTTGTTAGAGCCACCTACAGTAAGATGGAAGCCCTCTCCTATTGTTGAGAGGAGAGAGTAATCTCATGTGACATTGCCTAAAGGTACAGTTGCAAGTTGTGGTCATAGTTACAAAAAGTTTAGCCAATAGTTTTCAGTGATTCTGCTAAGGACACAACACACATTTGAAAACCTCCCGCTTTCATTTGAAATATACCCATGTCCTTTTCATTGTAATTATCCATTGTATTTTTTGTAGTTTTTTAAGCTTTTACCAAGGATATATAAATGGTTGCCCAAGGTCCTTGGGGAAATGCTTTTGGTCCCTTGAATTTGACTCTACCACTACATACTCTTCTTGGTGGCTTGGGAAATAATTTTCCCAAGATCTTTGGTGATGGACAACATACTAACAAACATATTGCTTATTTTTTAATTTCATGTGGTGTTCATGGTGTTGAACATGAGGAGATGTTTGTAAGGTTGTTCATGGAAACTCTCCAAGGAGTGGTTGTTCACTAGTTTTATCACCTAGCACCCCAAACCATCACAAGTTGGGCTACTCTCATAGCTAAGTTTGAAGAAAGGTTCAACCCTCCTGAATATGCTCATGCCCTATTGGCCCAACTCACCTAGTTGAAGAAGGAATCTCATAACCAAATTTGCTTCTCATTTCAACAAATTGACACAAAGAATTCCAATTGTTGCTCACCCTTCAGTTGCAAATTTGAAGTTTTTCTTTATCAATGGTCAAAGTCCTAAAGTCAGTTTTTTGTTAAGAAGAGCAGCCTGCACTACTCTTGCAGCAGTACAGGCTTCGGCGATTGAAATTGAAGATGATCTCATTCTTTCTGGGCAAATAAGAATAGAAGCAAGTGGGTTTGAAGAAAGTTCCTTTTCTTTGGATCATTTTCTTCCATCAGTGCAGAGGTTGGCAAATGAGTTGCTTGCTGTCAAAAATCAAACAGCTCAAGGTATGTTCTTCATTCTTCATGAGGATGTACAAACGAAACCTTCTCCAAATGTTGCTCGTAGTCTTGTTGGTGGGAACCAACAAGAGTTAGTTTTATTACCAACGAAGCTTGCCATTAAGGCACCATAAGTGAAGGCTGCAGTGAAGTATCCTGAATCTGAATCTAGTGATCTTTTAATTCTCTTTGAAGTAAAAGAAGCAGACAAAGATGAAAACCCTCATTTCTCATTTTTGCATTCTCAGAGAGTCATTGATGAGAAGCAGAAAGATGAAAATCATTCTTCAAACATCTAAGCAAGTAAAGATAATCGTGTCATTAGACGTCAAAAGATGGACATGCATAAGGGTCTCAGTCAAGCTGCAATAATGCATCTTCGTTTCAACGGTCATGAACTTGAACAAGTGTTGAAAGAGCTGTCCCAGAACTTGATGACAATCTTATAATGAACATCATAGAGGAATTTTGTTCAAGTATTGAAGATAATCCTCTCATGTCTGAAATTTGTAACAGCATAATGAAAAGTAAGCAATGAGACAACCCATTATGATCAGTCTGTGGTGATGACTGTTGATGAACCAATTACTCAAGTTGCAACAGCAAGAAAAGATCAGTTTCATCAAGGGGATGCCTAATCAGACATCTCGCTTGGTTGGAGGCCAGCTGAAAGAGTGATATTTCACTTGTACTTGAGCATGAAGATACAATTGAGGAAGAGGCTAAACATGCATTTGAGTTCAGCGGGAACAATTTGAATACATGGACCTACTTCGGGGCAGCAGTACATATGATTCATCTCAAGAGGTACATTTGTTCATTTCTTCCAAAAGGTCTTGCATCAAGCATTGACATCATTGCTCCAGCTATTTGTGGTTCATCTATACAAAGTCTCTGTGAACATGCAAGGTACTGCAAGCTGCTAAAAAAGGCAGCTATTTTGTTGAACCGGTAGATGGTTTCATTGCTGGCTAGTTTTCATTAGGTAGGTTTTCTCTTTTTAATAAGTATGTTTGCACAGGTTTGTGTTTTGTTTTTGTCAGGTTTTCTTTGTCTTAGTCGTATCATCTTTTTTGTCATTTAGTGCCTTTGATGCTCAACTTTTTAACCTTAATAGATGCTAAGGCACTTAGACATCTAGATTCTACAAACCTCATTTCTAAGAACAACCAAGTTACATTCCCCAATTAGAGCTAATTGTTGTCATCAATTTTGTACTTGCAAAATTGGACAACCCTACACAATTTTCCATTAATTCGTAGTCGATTTCTTTAAGTTGGGTGTTCCTAATACATTTTACAATGGAAATCAGTTATCCCATGAATTCTGCTATGTTTTACATCCTACAAATGCCATTTTTGAAGGCTTCCATTGAGTTTTTCTTGTCTTTTTTGCAAAGACAGTATTTTATTACCTAACTGCAAGTACTCAATTCTTGGTAACCTTCAAGTCCTTGGCTGATTTTTCTTGATTGCTCTGTTTGATTTGGTTTTCCTTTTGTCCTAGCTTTGGTGCTTTCTGAATTCCACTCGTTTCAAGCTATCATTTGGCCTAATTCAGAGCTATATTCTAAGAGATAATAAGGTATTGAGCTACCTGCAGCTAGGGGTTTTAGCCGTGACTGCAGATTTGTTCTTTGATTAAAAGACTGCAATTTGGAATCAAACGTCCACCAAGGCAACTTAAATCATGAAATTCGGGTTTTTCGCGAATCATTGCAACTTCTTTTTAGAAACATTCAATTGTAATGGATGGGTGAAACTTCCCCATTGGATTTGAAATTAAAATTTCAGAGGGAAACTAATCATCTTAATGAGAATGTTATATATGTAACTGGGCTTTTAAAACTTGATTACATGACTTGCATAACAAAAAATGCTTGCAAAGATGCATATAAAACCCACATATGCTCTTAAGATGTTGGTTTTCAAGTTGATTGCAAGTGCTTTAAGAAAAAGTATATGTGAGTGGGCTTTTAAAGCCCAATTACATATAGTAATTACAACTCAAAGCATATTGAATTCTCCTTGTAATGCAATCTCAAAAGCTCGTCTCTGCAATTTAAATGGAAAATAATTATTTTAAATGAATATTGAAGCATGTAGTCAGGCATGTTATTCTTTCATGTTTTAAAAACTTGTAAACATGCTCTATGGTTAAATATGTCCGTCCTAGGGCATTTGCAAGTGATTTTTGGAAGAAAAAGATCATTTCTAAGTTGCAGTGTTGCTTGTAAAGCCCATCTAGGACAAATTCAAATAATTTTAAAAAGGCAAATCATCTCCAGCACCTCAAGCATTATTTCTAAAGCCCACCCAGGATATTATAAGATGTTTTTGCAAGTGTAAAAGCATTTCCAAGCTGCAATGGTATTTGTTAATCATTTTGAAAAATTACAATGCATTTGCAGCTTGTATATGTTGTCCTGCATTTTGTCACCACATAATGTAAGTGACAGGACACAACTTTTTCAACTTAGTATCATTTTTCTCTGAGTTTTATTTAATTGGCCGACATTGATCAATCAATCGATCCCAATTGACATAATGATTATTTTTACTGAAGACTTTCATCTAGTCCTTTCAGTTTTTCTGTTTGGTGAGCCTATGCTTGAATTTTTAAGCCTTCAATGTCTTTTTTCACGTTTTCAAGTGTGTGTTTGTTTTCTTTTGATCTTTTAGTTTAGCTCAAACCCTTCCTTTCAGTTTTCCCTTCAATTCGGTGTATCTTAGGGCTTAATCGGGTTTGACACTCAAAAGATATGACCATTTTAGTGTCCAAAAAGTGTTACCTCGAAATGCAATTGCATATTTTGAAATATCATGTTATATTTTAATGTTGACATTCACTTTTTGAAAAATATAACATAAATTGACTTTATGTAATGTTTTTAAGTTACTTTATTGCTCTTCAATCCCTTAGACTACTCTGGTCTTGTGGACGTTATTTAAAAGCATTCATTCATTATCACTTAAGTGACTATAGAGCACTTTATGTTATATCTTCTTATTGAGTTGCTTTCTAAATTTTCACTTTAGTGACTTTATTAACTATATAGTTTGATTTAGATTTTGGAGTTACTTAATGTTTTAATTTAAAACATCTAAGTAAATATTACTTTTTGAATGATATTTGCACATAGTAATTAAACTAAATAGTGTAAATATTATTTTTGACCCAATTAAGAGATATCTCCTCAATAATCAATTAAACATGTGCTTAATTGATCATTTAAGTTATGTAAAGACAACTTTCAACCCATTTACACGTTTTTATATAATGGACCTCCAAGAGTGCGTTTTGCACTAAAAATGCATGTAATGGACTTCCTAAAGTCCATTTTGCATAAAAATCTTCTTTGCATGTAATCCACTTTACATGTAATTGCATCTTGAGTCCACATTTTGGCTTTCCAAAGTCAAAATTGTCAAAAACATATTACTTATTGCATATTTTCAAAATATGTAATGCCTTTCCAAGAGTGTGTTTACAAAGGATTTGCCTTTACATGCAAGTTTTAAAATATGCAAAGGGCCTTGGAGAATGTGTTTTTGCCATAGTTACGGGACTTTGCGAGTCCAAGGAAGACTCAACCTTTCCAAGGCAAATGGCCTCTGGAATCGGACTCGGTAGAGTCCACATGGACTCGCCAAGTCCAGAGACTCACCAAGTCCCGAGCTCAGGACTCTCACCGAAAGGTGCAAAAAAAAAGAGCAAAAAACAATAAAAAATAAAAGAACAAGACCCCTGAAATCATCAGAAGGAGCTCTTTCAACATGCTTGGTTATGCTTGGAGATTAAATGAAATTGTGAAACTTTGGAGAATATGTCCCTTGGGCTTGGAGGACGCAAACCCTCTATGTTGTCGATCTTGATGCCATTGAAACACATGGTCTTGGATCTAGTTCATAGCTACAAGGTAAAATCTGTGTTTGTGTTGATTTAAGTTGCCCGGGGTTCAACTTTCAGAATATGAGGAATTGTGAGGCATCAGCAAATAGAAGTCTTGAGCTTTCTATTAGTCTTCACTGGAGCCGTATTTACAAGGATGTGGTGTTTTTATGCTGGCCAACTATTACTTGCTGACTGGCATTAAGAATGAGAGACAACTATGTTGGGACTTACGCAGTGTTGTCATATGAACTCACAATTTTCTAAAAAAACTCAAACATCTGCATCTCAGGGTACTTTATTTGTGGAAGAACGGCTAAGTGAATTTATATGGTAACCAAACAAGCATTGTGGTCATCTAGTGTTGGACGTGAATCTAGAAAGAAGCTACAAACAACAATAAACATCTAGGGATGCAAATCGAAATGTGGAAACAATGATATATTTTCTCTTAATTAGGACCCAGAGCTCAGGCCTGGAACTTTTGATACCATGGATTTCGTAATCCATGAATATTGTAGACATTTGACACTGCAGTGACACTACATTTATTACTTTATATTGTGTTATTCATTTTTTTTCCTTCAGAAATTTGCTTTTATACTTATGTGATCCATGCAAAATTGTGTGTATCAAGTAGCTTCTATTTATCTCAATTATTGTGTATTTGATGTTAATTGACTAAAAGATGCATGAAAAAATCTTAAAATCCTTTAAAAAATTTGAATTTCATGGGCTTTTCAATTTTCGGAGTCCTTATAGAGTCTGGTCACCAAGTCCAATCTTGACTTTTCAAGTCAAAGATGAGTCCAAGTCTCGTAATACTGGTTTTTGCACTACTTGCATCATTTTGACAAATTTAAAAACATGCAAAGCCACTCCAAGAATTTGTTTTGCATCTCCACTCCAAAAGCAAGATTTCAAAATATGCAATGAGGCTTGGAGAGTGCAAATTTTCACTACTTGCATCATTTTGACAAATTTAAAAATATGCAAAGGCACTCCAAGACTGCGCTTTGCATAAAAGACTAACTTACATGCATTTTAAAACATGTAAACTCTCCTAGAGAATGCGTTTGGACCCTCAATGCATGCATTTGCATCTTGAGACCATATTTATGCGTCCAAGAGCAAAAACGTTCATGCTTGTGCCCTTGAAGAATACATTTTTCCAAGAAATCTTCAGATTTGTTCATTTCATGGCATGAAATCCATGCAATAAGAGGCGCTTTTGCATTCTCATGTCCTAAACGTTAATCTCATGCAAACAAAATTGCATTTCATGATCTTTTGGAACCACGTTTCAGCAAAGAAGTCCAGATTTGGAGGTTTTAGACCACATTTTTGGTCAAGAAGGGATCATTTTGGGGTTTTAATCCATATCATTGCCATTGGAGATCATGTTTTTGCATTACCGTGCAAAAAATTATTCATGGTTTTTCATCTTGAGGCCACATTTTTGATAAAAACGGGTTCTACTTGGATGTTTTGGTAAAAACAGCTTGTGTTTAAGTGATCTTTGACCACGTTTTTGGTCATTCCTATGCCAAAACGTCCATTCAATGCTCATCAATATCCATCACTTGCAATATTGAAAGAGTCAAGTAAGTTGTTTGTGGATTCGAATTTGGAGGAGAATTTGTCTTCAAACCTATTAATCTTCCTATTTTGGCTCTTTGATCTCCAAGTAAGTAGACATTTTCAACTTTGCTCATTAATTCATGCTTATCTTACTATTTTGCTGCATATTATGGCTTCTTATTGCACATTTGTCCAAATGTATGCCATGTAAAGTGCAAATTCTCTTTAAATAAGATGAAAACATTCATTTTCAAGTGCTTGGAATTTCCCAAAATTCCAATTTCGAATTTGCATAGGAAAGTAGCTTGGTATTTGCCATGCTTGAGTCAAAAACCAAAGGTATGTTTTTGTTTAGTGCTTGGTTTTTGTTTGTTGCTTGTTGCTGTTTTGTTTTTCGAAAGGCTTAATGTTCTTTCCCAAGAATCCAAAATCATTCTTCACCATTCCACTTCCCAACTTTATGTGCAAGTGCATCACACCATTTCACCAACACATGCCAAAGCACATTGCATCCATTCCTTTCATATGCAATTCCATCTACATTTACATGTAATATTATTCTCCATTCGTATTTACATGTAATCTCACTCTCCATCCGCAATTACATGTAATTCCATCCATCATATGCATTTACATGTAATCTCATCCTTTGAACCTAATTGCATGATTACATCAAATCAGGTTTAGATGTAAATCACTTTACATGTAATTACATCTAGAGAACCCATTTTGGCAAGTCACTCTTTAAATACCAAAATCAACTTTTTCATTTGCATGCATTCCCATGTACTTAGCTTGCATTCCAAAGAGCATTTACATGAAAACACATAAATGTTTTTCAAATTCCTAAGTCCCATTTCAGCCCTCCGCACCTTCTTTTCATATCACATCAAACTCATTGCATTCACTCCATGAGTATCTAATCCATACTCCGAATTCATTTTTTCTCAAGATCCGTCTTTGTCGATATTCTCATGTAGTCAATATCCATATCTTTTGATGATGTATTCACACTTTGGAATTTTCATGTTACAACACAAAACATGCCCTCGTCTTCAAAGTCAAAAGGAAAGATGAAGTATCAATATGACAAGGAGTTGGCACATGCATCTGCATCTCAAGTTTCTTCTACCTTAAAAAATGTTTCTAATATACAGATCGGACATGTGTACATGGATGAATTCCTACAAAGGGTCGAAAATCCTTCAAGTAGATAGATGAGGTACATAAAAAAAAGTAACATCCACCTTGTATCTACTTTTCCTATGGTTGTCGTGGAACCTGAGTTCGTCTTAGGATGCACTCGCCATTTCAGTTTTAAATCCAAAACGACCAAAATGCAGATAAAAAAGTTATCGGTCTAGATCCAGAGTTGATTGAAAAGATTTTCAAGGCCCCTCAAAGTGCAGAATGCATAGACTTACCAAAGGATACAACTCTCTACTTGTGGAACCAAAAAAATCTAGAGTATCAAAAGCATATGAATGCATCTTACTTGACTATCAAGAGAAACAACTTTTCTAGATGGCCAAAGACTTTACACAAATCTGACTTTAAGCCAGAATGTAAAGACTTGATTACGCTTCTCAACAAGGTGTGCGGCCTTAAGGAATCTGACGAATTTGAACCATGTATACTCAAATTCATTTTCCAAATCTTTGATAATGAAGAACCTATCTTCTGGGGAGAGCTCATTGGTACAGTTTTGTGTGAATAGTTGCTTAACATGGAAACTTCAACACCATTCAGACCTTGTTTATATAGCTGCAGCTATGGGATCTTTTTCAAGCTTATCCACCAAGAGAGATCGCACCCTGGTTCCCATTTGGAATCACTATAAACAAATCACATTGACACAGAGTAAGGTATACTATAGGAGAGTCCAAGAAGCATTTTGGACATTTTAGATGTCAATTTGAAAGAGTTGTCGATCAAGAGGATATCAAATGAAGCTTGTAACAAGGTCAACCGCATCTTTCTACAATTTCCAATTTTCACTTATCTAAGGGTTGGCTGCTTCAAAGGAGAACCATATACACTACCAAGGTATCCTATTGACGGGACCATTCTAATGGAGTTAGCCAGGCAGCTTATGGAGGTACAATCAAATCAGAATACTCTACATAAGCCAAGTTTCAGTATCACTACCGCCAAAGCTTTGGTGATTGGGCGATATATGCTCAACTCAGTATACAAGGCAAAAGACATGGAGACAAAACTTCAGTTGACTACGATGAAGAAGTTCAAGGCTAGGTATGATTTTGATTACCGAGGTTTGAATTCAAAAATCAAGAGAGCATACACTCATGTTCATCGCATGGAGGATGTATGGATTGATATGTGCACAGAGCTGGATATTACAAAGATGGATTACTGTAGGCTCACCTTGCGGTAGATCATTGATCTCAACATGATTGAGATTCTACCCAATTTCTAGGCAAGAGACAACAACAGTATTCTAGATCCAAAATACCATCAGGCATGCTTTGAGAAGCGTTGTCGATTTCCCATCAATTGGCAACACAAGGAATGCATCTCTATCTTTGATAGATTCCAATCCATCTTGGCAAATACCAATACCAATAAATGGCTAAAGATCAACCGCCTCAGCAAGGTATATCCTAAGCTCGGGTTAGATTGCAACAATTCTAGACCAGTTGGAAGGACATCTAAAGTGGAGATTATAAGCCAAGATGGTGCATCTTCTTCAACACCTGAGAAATCTCTCAAGCACCAATTCAGGAAGAAGTTGACGAAGAAATTTCATTTGAAGAAGAATCTGATGAAGAGGAAGAAGGAGAAATCATGATAACTTCTCCTCCAAGGCCACCAAATGCTCAAAAACTGCCTACTCGAGGAGAACCCCTTTTGGATAATGTAGACAACAACGTAGATTCATTCTCCACTATCTTTACATCTACCTCAGAGGTGAACATGTCATCTTTCCCTACCTCTTCTGCAGCTCCTCCTGTTCTCACGGTAGAACAGCGTGAACACTTGGGAGATGTTTTTGAGGATTTTCCAACCCTCACAGAAGGACAAATTTCCCAACTTGACACTTCAGTTGCTAGTTTTGATATGTTCATGATGGAATCATCTCAACAAGCACCTATGGATTCAGTTGTACAAACTGAGGCATGCACAGCTACAACTAAATACAATCAAGATCAATGTCTACCATAGCCACTATTGTTGTTTTAGATGATGATGGTTTTAGTTTGTCTACATGGTTGGGAAAGATTACTATGAAGAGGAGGAAAGTAGTGTTGCCTCCAGACAATCTGCCTGTCAAGAAGACCAAATCCAATTCTTTGAGAGACAAGATTGTTTCAAGAATTGCGGTTGGGTCTAAGAAAACCAAATATGTTTAAGTTGCAAAGCCCTTAGTGGATAAACCAGCTAAGGAACTTAACTTTTTAAATTATAAGATCACCAAGATTTTTCTTGGTAAACAAACACGGCTGGGATGTTTGCAAGATGCTCAAGACACACTTGCTAATGTGCCTAGAAGCAATCATGATCTTTGGGAAAGGAAAAATCAGCTTAAGGAAGAAGTCATTCACCTAAATTAGGTTATTCAATAGTAGTCATCACAGCCTGCAGCCAATAGTTCTCATACAGCTAAGGAGAAAAAACTGACTGAAGTAACCAAAGCTTGGTTTGGCGAATTTGTCTAAGGAGTGCACGCCAACAAAGATATGGTCAGAGTTCTCGAACACATTAGAGAAATTGAAGAAACTATACACAACTTGATTATTTCTATGAATCAAGAAGCCAACACTCTAAAAGAACTTTTGGTAGATTGACAGGAGATGGCCAATACTGATTTGGATGGCATGGTGGCATGTGAAGTCATTCTATCTTTAAAGATGTTTTACAGATGCCAAGGTCTCATGGGACACAAGGAAGAGACACTAGGAAAACTATTGACCAAATTGGGGGCAGCCTTGGAAGACTGTCAGACATTTGAAACATATCTTATATGCAACTTGGAACAAATAGGATGCATTGTTCTCACTGAACATGATAATTTGGTTTCAGCTAAAGAAATCATTCCAGAATACACAAACGGAGTTAATGTTGAACTTGACTTTGAGGAATTTGTCTCACATACAATGAATAGATTTATAGCATATAAATCAAAGCCAAAGCATCTAGAAGATTTGATTGCAGCAGAATACAAGATTGTAAGATCGACATACACCAATACAGTCAAGATTGAGGCCATATCAAAATCAATGTAGATCTCAGATCGTCCTATAGTGCATGGCTGCATCACCAAATTCAAGGCACTTCTGAATAATCATTAGGATTATTCCTTCTACTTCTATCTGCTTCTTTCTTTATTTGCATGCATGTAGTTAGAAAGGATGTATTGCATGAAATTGTGTAATTAAATGTAACACGATTTGCATGTCCTTATGACATGTAATCCAATAATTTCTCTCCTTAGTTAGACCAGGCCAAAGTTGGTTGAGTTGCTCCCACTTTTTCCTCATTTTTCTCAACTCTTTTGCCTATCTAAAGGAGTACCCCCTCATTGTAAAAATCATCTTTTATTATATGCAAGAGAGCTTTGGAGAAATTGTGCAAGTATAACTTTGATTGTGTAGTATTATTATGAAAGAAAAGTGAATACAAATAAACAATTGGAGCTGAACTTTGATTGTGTGAAATTGTGACTAGTGCAAATTGGAAGCTTTGACTGTGATTTGCATTTGTTATCTTTGATTCATGTGTTTTTGCATTCTTGATAATTGAGTATAAAGAGTTAGGAAGCAATTGGAGTCGAAGCTTTGATTGGGAGCGGTTGTGGTAATACATAGACTAGGAGCTTTTATTATAGCTTGTATCTCCTTAATTCAAAAAAATAGTTAGAATTCTTTACTTCTAGAAGTCTTTGTGCCCCAATAGTAAAGGTCATTCTTATAGCATAGATTAAGAAAGGACTTAAAGCCAAACTGGTACGCTTTCAGCTAGCCTTTGAGTTAGTGTTGGTTTATCCGTATCACCATTTTCAACTTTAGATAGAAGTGTACTTCGAGCTTTCATCTTGCCCATCTACGAGTAAGTGGATTCTTTTCTGAAAGTTAAGAGGAAAGAATATTGGTAATACCCTTTCAAATCTCTCAACTTCTTGCTTACCTTGAGTTGATCCAAGGAGCAGTGAGAAGGGGGAGCCTTCCCTACAAGGTAGGAAAGACTCTCTCACACATTGTGACTGGTCTACCTATTTTGTGACTGAATTTTACCCAAACTGTTGGTTGCAAAATATCCACCCAACAGTATCAAGAGTCTAAAATCCTGTCATTTCTGTTGCAATACATTTTCAGCTTGAAACATGGTTTAGAAAACCCTAACTAGGGCAAAACTACTCATACTTTGCTGATGTTTAAAGTTTGCTGCTTATATTTATCAATACAAACCACTTTTTTCCCCATATCTTCGTTTTTTTTCTTTGGCAAAAGATGTATGTTTACAAACAGCAAAATAATTGGTGCTTTCTTTGTTCATTGTAAACCACATTTTCGTTCCCTAGATGTCATTTTTTATCATCATTTCAAGTTGGCTTGCAACGGAAATCTCAAAACCTGTTTATGATGATTGAAAACTCAAAAATATTGAAAGTCTGTTATTCTTGAAAGATTAAAAAAGGTCGAGATTGGCCTAGCTAGGTAATGGGACTCACCCAAACTCGTCAATTGATTGCTTGTCCCATACTTGGTCGAGACCAAGCTCGAGCCCCTGGGACTCGTATCAGGCTTGACTTGACTCACAACTCGCCAAGTCTGGGTGATTACAGATCTTGTTTCTCTAACCTTTTGACATCTTATTCTTGATGGTTGATATCATGGAGCAATTCATAACAGAGATCTCAAAACATTTATAAACATTCAAAAGTAATTCAAGCAATGTCATAGATTGTGGAAATATTGTATCTATGAAGAACAATAGGCCAACACATAACAATTGAACAGAAATAGCCAAAGCATAGAAAACCCCTAAAATACCAATAATGGGACCCACATATCTAAAACAATATTTTCCAGGGTTGAGGGATAAGCTAACAATAAGCATAATTAAAAATAATAGGGTGGGACTGATGAGGATAACGAGAATGGAGTCTTGATGAACAATTTAATTCCTGTAAAGCTCAAGCCTTAATGTATAAATTATGTAAAATAGAAGAGAAATTCAAAGGTTCTATTTCAGAGTTCAACAAAAGACAATACTGCGTCAAATGTAAATTGAAGTGCAAGCCCCTCATACACCAGAAAATAAGCTTCATGCATGTACACTGCATCATGCAGTCTCTCTGCATACATCATACAGTTCAAATAGGCTGCTTTCTAATTGCCACAGGGTTAGATATAATTCAAGTGCTTCAATTTAGTCCAACTAAGATGAGCTATAGAAAATATATACTTCCTACAGATAATGCACACGATTTCTTCAGTTGTGAAGGCCAAGTATTGTCTAATCAAATACAAAGATAGGTAATTTGAAAGTAAATTTATGGATTCAACTAAAGAAAACATATCATATTAAAAATTTGGAAAATGTCCACAGAATGCTACTTTATTCAAAGAAACTAATGCTTTTGGACATTATAAGAATTGCAAGTCCACATTTCTGTACCTTTTCACCACCACTCAGAAAAGAAACCTTTCTATTTAGCATGTCTGCTTTGAAGTTGCAGCGACCCAATAAGCCTTTTATATCATTAATTTTCCAATCTTCTGCAGCCATTTCAACTGTCTCCAGAACAGTCTTTTCTAAATCTAAAGCTTCTGCCTGCAACAATTCTAAAGACAATCAATTGCAGATGCGATTGTTCGTACAACACAACGAAGAGAAGTCTGTATAAAAATGCACATAGAAACAAACTAACGTACATTCTTATCAGAATTCACACTTGAATTTGAGTAATTCTTTTACCAAGCATTGGAAACTTCAATAAAAAATTACACAATATGCATAATAAGCAAGCACTAGCTAATAGCTTCCAGGAATAGGAGCAGAAGAAATTGAACTGGGCCTATGTTATGCAACCTTTTCATTATGCCTCAATAAGTAAACATGCCTATAAACAAAAAAAGCAAATCACCATCATTGTGTCGCTACTCTCTAACATCATTAAAAATGTCAGTGCATAAGTTTTTCATATTGTGAAAAAGATTCAAGCCATTAAGGAATGACTTAAATGAAGTTATTAAGGTTATTAAATTGACTGAAAGCAAATATTATTGATGTGTTGTTAGAGCCTTTAAATACCATGAATCTCACCAGTCTAGCTAGTTGCTAATAAAAAGGAGAGAGAATCATGCCACTTACACTCCAGAAAAAGAAAACCATAACACATGCAGCTTAGAGAAGAGACGCGGGAACTCTTTTGCATTTACATTGAACAACTGTGTCTTTTTTTGGTCATTTTCCTATATATTTTACATAATCTATCAAGGATCCAAAAGCTCTTTCCAGTAAGTACTCAAGTGTAAATGTCATGTCTGCAACACCTGATATAAGCAATCATCTCACTTACAGGGCCATTGTAGCTAGCAGAAAAAATAGGATAGTCTTTGCAAAATAAATGTGATTAAAGAGGTTTAGAATTTCAGACTAAATTCAGATGCCACTAGGGAAACCAATTGTTAGAAAATGAATAACATCCCAACTTCACAAGCAGGCTTCATTAAACAATGAAAATCAAATTTGGCATTGATCCAAAGCTGGGTTGATGGAACTTGGCACATATGCTTTTACATGCTTGCGGGTAGGATTGGCATTACCTTTTACATCGATTATTGTTGGACCACTCCTTGCACATGTTACATTTTGTCATTGGCATTGCAAAGGTCCTTGTCATACTTAAGTTCAAAAATGCAGAAAATGAATCTTATAGCTGACTTCAAATCAAGTTAAACACCTAACACAAATAAATCAACTCCACAACATCGTGTTCAAAGGGTGCAGCTTGCAGCAGTCTTAAGGTACAAAACAGAAGCAGAAAAATGGACCCAGAGAACCATGCCTTATTATGAAAAACTAGGCAAGAGACCTAGCTGACAAGAGTGCAACAGACTAATCAGCCAACTGCCATCCCCAATCCGTCTACATTGACTGCCTTGACTAAGCCAATAATGACTGAGATAGTTTGCCACTAAATTGAGTCAACCTGCACCCGTAAAACATCATTCTGTGAAAGAAATCCATCACTTGTCAAACATTTCTTCAGTACGTTGAAATCTTATAAGCCATTTTTCCTGTCATTGCCTTTTTCTATAGGCCTGTGATAGATTATAATTTATTTTATATCTGATACTATTCATATGATAAATGCAACAAAGTGTAGGGGGTACTATTTTCCAATCATGTTTACAAATATTTTATGTTTGCATCATTTCCCGTCCTGATGAGTCTTTTCAAAGCTCGTGGTTGCTCATGCACATCCCACTTTAGTAAAAAGCATGAATATTCTGGAAAGCATGATATAAAGCAAGTGAGAAATGTTATTTCAAATAAATTTGAAAACAGAATAACTGTTAGTTCTCACATAATTTCTTGTCCCCAGTATCCTATTCTCATGGAAGAGGAACTCTGTTTGAGAATTGGTACAGAATCTTGTTTAGCTCTAAATAAAACCATGGAAGGCAACCTTAGGAGAGCTAGACACAGACTTCCTTGGCATGACAGGAGTGGCACATGGCTCAGGAAGCATTTTGATAGCACTTTCACATTTGGATCAATTGGTGTCTGTTTATATGGTTCACTACAATTTTGTAACCTCAAGAAATTCATTCATGAATTTATAATCCCAGTCTGTACATTCCTTGTTTGAATGCAACCAGTAAGGGGCATTCAAAAGAACTAAGATGATAGCAAGAAGAGTTGCCCTGCCACATGTGCAATGTATTCATTTAAAAATTAAAAGCAGCAAGAATTAACTCCATGATCCATGACATTCAATGGGAAAATATCCAGATCCTAATTTAATGCTTTTTAATTTGTATATCGATTACAGATATCTTGCTCATTTGAGCATCAACATGAGACCAATAAAAGCTCCTTACAAGCATCACCTATGGAAGATGAAGAGTCACTAATAAAAAATTTATTTTTATTTAGCAAACACCTCCGTATTAGAAGCCAACTATGGAAGACCAAGAGTCCCAATTTAGAATTCCAATTTAGATGTCACTATGCAGAACCGAACTTGGTTCTCCACAATGAAAACCCAACATTTCAGCCAACTGAACTCAACCCCTTGGACCCTAACATAGCTTTGAAGCCAACGTTATTACATTTATAAATCTATATTCATTTTACTTGACCAAAAATAGGTCAATATACTCAGATATGATCATGCCAGCCAATAATATTTTTCAATAAATTATTAAATAATAATATAATGAACATTTTGATTCTAATGCGCTCTAATGAGTTAACAGTTGCAAGTAATTAATTGGTCTTTAATCAAAGAACAGCTGCAGATATAAAGGATGGAGAAAGGATTAGGGAGTCAACAACAAAATAAGTCCCATTATATGAAAAAAGAGCATTAGACACTACCATTCATTTCTTTTAAAGGAACAATAAAAATGAAATAAATGGATATCCTAAACGAATTTGAATGGCAAAGGACAAAGCAGCAATATTACCTGATTTTGCTCAAAATAATTTGGGAAAACATTATGCTCCCCAAGACCAACTTGCCCACGAGTAGGCTTTTCGTAACCCATGATGATCCTCAATAATGTACTCTTCCCACATCCATTTGGGCCAATGATAGCCATTTTTTCACCTCTTTCAACTAAAAGGTTCGCTTTCTTAAATAGGACCTAAGTGCATATGTTCAATTACATGGATGAGAAAGAATACAAAAGCAAAAGAACTTCAAAAAGCTGTGTTTTAAAAAAACAAATACATTTACCGAGAAGAATAAACACTCACTTTACCATCATACTCAAATCCCAAATTTTTTATCATGACTACAGTTTTCCCACTCCGTTCTCGTTCTGGGAACCTGAACTTCATTGCCTTGCGCTCAAAAGGTTTCTCAATTTGCTGTCCATCCTGAAGCTTTTCCAATTTCTAAGATAAAACAATAAATGTCAAATTAGTAGCAATCTCACAATAAAGTCCAAATGACAACAATGCAACCCTCAGGCTGAATAAAAATAGTTGAAGTATGCACTCTGATATACAGCCAACTTATATTTTAATCAAGCTGTTGAAGTTTTGTGAAAAAACTACTAAAACTATAAATGAAATGCACATATTGAATGTTGATTGACAGAGAACCTTAATGTGATGGATTTTAACATGTTTACAGCTGCTGCTCTAACAATTATTCGTCTTCCGGAAGTATCTTAAGATTTAAAACAAAATTCTAAAGAAAAAAAGTGTGTGGAAAAGTATCTAAGTAGTTTTTCAATAGTAATCATAATATCATATAGTAATTATTTTCATACCCAAAATTAAATGTCAATGTCACACAAATTTATCGTAGGATGTTGATGCATGTTACATCCCTATTTTTTTTGCTTAAAAATAAAATGCTCTTTATAGCCATTGTGAACTTCATGTGTAGTAACTTGATTTGGTTAAGTTAGTTAATCGCTATGGTTCGTGTGAAATGGAGGTGTTGGTTATTCATTATAAATTCATGGGATTTGGAATATTAGTTAATCGTTATGATGTCATATAAATTGGAAAGGGATAGCTAATATGACCACTTGTTACGCCGTAGGCGTTTCCTCTATGAAGTTGAGAGGCTCAGTTTGACATCCAACGGTTGACAGCGATGGAGAGCAAATGACTGCCATTGAGATGCTTTGAACCGTAGATCTTTTTGGTTTTTCACTGTTCACCGAAGAGGAAAGTCCACTATTGTTGTACCAAAAAAGAAGCTCGAGCAAACCCAGCAAAAAAGAAATGGGGGAAGGAGGACTGAAGCAGGTGGGAATTCTACTCACATACCCTTTCGTTCCATACATAATCGAATCTCTGGACCGCAAATTTACAACATTCAAGCTCTGGGAAGTTCAAAATCTCGAGTCTTTTCTCGCAGAACATTCACGTTCGATCCGAGGTGCGGTGTGCAATACAAAGGCCGGCATGAATGGAGAGCTCATCGATTCGCTTCCCCGGTTGGAGATTGTGGTCACCAACAGCGTTGGATTCAACAATGTCGATTTAGAAAAGTGCAGGGACCAAAATATTGCGGTGGCCAACACTCCCAATGTCTTGACTGATGATGTCGCAGATCTAGCCATGGCTCTCATGATCGACTCTCTCCGCCACATCTCGGCTGCTGATCGGTTTGTTCGCCGTCAATTTTGGCCTGAAAAGGGAGATTACAAGTTAATGACCAAGGTAAGGGTTTCACTGCATTACAATTTGTTGTTTGCCCTTTTTCTCCCCTTTTCAGTAGGGTTCAGTAAAATGCAGAAAGGGGTTGTTGAAATTATATGAATCAACTGTTAAATCACAATGTTCGACATATATATAGTCTTTCAAAAATTGTAGATTCTGAATCATCATAAATATAAAATAAGTTCTTTGTGTGTAAAGGGCTAGGAATTCGGCATAAATATACAATCTTTCAAATACTGTAGACTGTAATTCTGTAGGAGGAGGGAGAGAAATTACTTTATTGAAAGAGATTACAAAATGAAGATGAACTGTTCTATCGATGTCACAGATTACAAAAGTTCTCAGAAAAATCTGATATCATTTTACTTTCTAATGTTCTCATTTGGAACATAAACCACCTTCAAAATTCTAGATTATTGTTATACTTATTTCCTAATACTGTTTATGCAGCTAAGTGGAAAACGTGTTGGAATAGTTGGGCTTGGACATATTGGTTTAGCCATAGCTGAGAGGGCAGAAGCTTTTGGCTGCAATATTGCCTACTACTCAAGGTCTAAAAGGCCTGATGTATCTTTCATATACCATTCGAATGTTTTAGACCTTGCAGCTAGCAATGATGTTCTTGTTTTGGCATGCTCCTTAACAAAAGATACTCAACACATCATCAACAAGTCTGTTCTTGATGCATTGGGAACGAAAGGCACACTTGTGAATATAGGTCGGGGTGTCCTTGTAGATGAGAAGGAATTGGTGAAGGCTCTAATGGAAGGTCGGATTCATGGTGCTGATCTAGATGTTTTTGAGAATGAACCTCATGTACCAGAAGAACTGTATAGCTTAGAAAATGTGGTTTTGGTGCCACATATAGGAAATGCAACATGGGAAACGAGGAAGGCAATGGCAGATCTTGTTGTTGCGAATCTTGTGTCACACTTCTTGGAACAACCTTTGCTGACCCCTGTACCTTCATGAAAAACAAAATTTGGCTAAAACTTAATGTGGGACTATTATGTATTATTTGTGGGACCTATTTAATTGTTCTGAATGAAGTGTACATATCTTAGCTTTTTAGAATTTAAGCTTGTGATTTCAAATAAAATGTCTCGTTTGTGTTAGTTACGCAAAAAATATTACAGCAAAATACGGCATACCTATTGCACACTAAGGTGCGATTGCTAGTTATACTAAATTTGATTTGATTAAATGATGAGAAATATGTTATTACCATGGTAAAATTTCTTCTTGCAGGAGTGCGATGAATTGGGGGGGAGCATTGCCAGAAAAGGAAAGGACATGAAGCATCACCTATGATTGAGCTAACAAGAATGGGTCCTAAACCACCTTGGTCAAGGGGCAAACCGGACTAGGCGGCAAGGGGATACCAAGTGATTACCATGAGCTAAGTTGGTCTATATATTTAATAAGATGATAAAATAATTAAATGAAAAAAGATTGTTACCTTTATATATATATATGAACTTATGAGCTTCCTATGATAATTGACATGTCTGAACATAACGATACCATTGTACCTATATATACTTGCACATATACTTGCACATGTATTTATCTACATATATGTATATATCGTAATTCAAATGAGACATACATGAGTGTATTTGCCCAGTTAAAATAAGACGTATACTCAAGATACATATGCTTAGAATTATACATATACCTCGGCACATGCATATACAAGTATAGATAGATATAGGGTGGTATCCTTATATTTACACCTTGTAAGTGGAATTATTATTTTCCAACCTTTGGCTATGTTTAATTATATTTCATGTCATCAACCCTCTTTGTTTTTCGAATGGCCTAAGTAATATTTCTTTTCTTCATTGGAAATAGCCACGTGTGCTATTGGCCTATTTAGAGGCTCTTGAATGTAACTCTTAACGTTGCCACCTTCCTCATCTTGCTTGTAATCGAACATGCTTGTGAGAGCAAGCAAAAATGATTTTTCTCTTATGTGATTCATGTTAATCAGCAGAAGTGTCTGCATATGCTAGCTTTTGTGAATTCCATATATGTGATAACAATCATACTACTCTGTTGTGAATCTGTGCATTCAATGTCGTGCATATATTTGCTATAGCATTTCATACTTTGCTACAACTAACACATCATGTGTCATGCTCATATTGTTCTTAATATTTGCACCTCATCAGCTCTTCTAGGATTGCACCTATGGTGCCATGGGATTGCACTTTTGATTCATAAATATTTAGCATAGTCCTCAACAGCAAATCATTGTATCCATGTTGCTAGAAGCTACAGGCAAGGAGTCACATCAAGCAATCCAGTTTTCATTACACTTGAGGGCGATAATGCCTCTGTCAAGTCATGCATTTCTTTCTAGGTTGTAATAACCCCAATAGGTTATAACTTCTTCAAACACCAAAATCTTTTATACTTCAGTTGTTTGACATTTCATCAAACACTTTGCAAGCAAGCTCTGATACCACTGTAATGGGCACCCTAGAAATGCCCAAGAACTGAACCAACTGCTGATAAAGATTCTAATGTTTTTGCATAGATTTTGAAACTATATAACATGAACAAGAAGGAATTTATGCAAACTAAAGATTGAACTACTGCTGAAATAATATTAGTTCTCAAACTAATAAAATTAAATGCATAGAAAACTCACTAATTACTCCAACATCATAAAATCAAATACATAACAAACTCTTCAACTCACTAATTACACCCAATCTGCCTGTAGCTGGAAATGCGTCCGAGCTGCCTGTTAATGAGTTGATAGCAATGAATTCCAAAGGCCAAATCCCAAGGGAATGACGTCTAGAATGTCACAACAGAGGATAGATGCCCTCTAATGCCAAGAATAGATCTATAACTCACACATCCAAGTTCTTATCAAATGTCATTCACAATAATCGGATGCTAAACAATGAAGCTCTCACCTCTATTTATACTTTTCCTTCACCCTTCTAGAAGGAAATAAAATATTAATTAATTTCATTTACTAGAAGCTTCCCCCTTCCAATAATTAATGCACTCTCTAAAAACTCCTCCCTTGCAATACAATAATTAATTGTGCTTCTAGAAAATTAAATTACTATAGGTATCCCCCTTTCCAAAATTAATGCACTGTCTAGAAGCTTCTCCTTGCAACACAATAATTAATTGTGCTTCTAGAAAAATAAATTAATTAAATCTAAAGTCACCTTTTAATTTTAATTTATTTAATGACTTTATAAGAAATTAATTTAATCAATTTCTTATTTCTCCAGTTAGCCTTTGGAGGACGTAAAGGCTAAGAACTCCACTGGGTTGCTAAAAAGATGGGGACATTACATAGGTTTTCTTATCATTTTATTATATTTAAAGGGCTCTAAAAGTTCTAGTTTGAAATTGAAAAAGAAATAATGTTACGTATTATATAGAGCCAAATGGTCAGCTCTAAAATGAATGCCTTGTTTGCATAAGATTGTGGCATAAAGCCTGCTTAAGGATCATATTTAATTATTATATACTGTTTTGATTGCTCTTTAAAAAAAAAAATCACAATTGGAAGGATATCTATCTCCGTGCAATACTTATACAAGGGCATCCTCAATATGCCTATGAGATAAGAGGAAGCACTCTCAATGTGTTAGGGGAACTATTAATAATTAACATACACTCATTATGTAAATATATGTCATAAGCCCAGGATGGGCAGCAAGTGATTGACTAAGATGAACCATGATTGTTCAAAGATATAGACAGCCATACTAACATTCGTCAGCATGACCATCAAGGTCGAGATGAAGACTATGGGCTGATAGTAAATGAACAATGAGTTCTACGTGCAAGAGAAAAGGAAGAAATCAGAATTCATGATAAACAATTAATAAGCTTAACAAGTATTGTAAACTGAGTCAGCTCATGATAATCAAGAGGTACTAATCTTGTTGTCAAGTCAAGCAGTGGGTGCTCGGGCACTTAGTGTCCATTTAAATCCCTAGCCAAGGTAGGTTTAGTGGCATGCTTTTTTCTGTGACCACTAGAGGTCAGGGTTGCTAGCAATTGGATAGATGGGTTGATGGGAAGGACTCCATAGCCTAGTTGGCTGCCTAATCGACACTCTAACATCAGGATTCTCAGTGGTAGGATAGGGGTGTCCCATGCCTAATCCCGAGTAGGGAGGGCCTCTCAGTTGAGATTGTGTGGGGATACTTAAGAGTCCACAGTTGGTAGGTTAGGCCCTAGAGTGGGTTTGCTCCATAGTTAAGCACGCTCGCGCTAGAGTAGTACTAGGATGGGTGACCTCCCAGGAAGTCCCGATGCTTCACTCTGTGAGCATCACCTAGATCCAATGAGTGCTAAGTGTTCCATTTATTCTCATGAGAGATGGATTCATGTGTGAATCGCTACTCATGACATACGGATCAATGAGTTTGACTCAAAAACTACACAGTTAAATCTTCATAGTAATATCACAATTTGACTTGTGGAAAATATCTCCTACTTATCAATGCTTCTCCTCTCTACTAGATGCCAAGACTTACACAAGACAAGGATATGTTCCACATTCAAGTTATCATCTTTAAACGGGTACTTTACTTTATGTGTTTCATTTTCAGTTGAAGATATGTTAGTAGGTTAATATTGTTAAATCAGTTACTCTCTTTCATTGTACTAGGATTTAATTATTCTTTTATATCCGTTGATCCCTTTTATTTGAATGCGTAGAGAGTTATTAAACTATTATATGTGAATATGAAAGATCTTGTTTATTTCATTTATAATTAATTGATTATCTAGGAGTGGGAAATTTTAGCATGTTACATTGTATAACATCCCTATCATAGATATAGTTCAAGTAAACCTTTTGGTAATTGTTAGATACAAATAGCATAAAATTGAACAATAAGCTTGTTAATTCATCTATAAGGTATTCTCTACCTAGTTCAAAATAGTATCACAACCATAAAATAGAGATCTGTAAAGGCACAATGTAATGTCCCCACTTTAGCAGTTAAATTAATTTCTTATAAAGTCAATAAATAAATTAAAAATTAAAAGGTTACTTTATATTTAATTAATTTAATTAATTATTGTATTACAAGGGAGAAGCTTCTAGAGTGTGTATTAATTATTGGAAAGGGGGAAGCCTCTAGTAATTTAATTTTCTAGAAGCACAATTAATTATTGTATTGCAAGGGAGGAGTTTTTACAGAGTGCATTAATTATTGGAAGGGGGAAGCTTCTAGTACTTGCAATTAATTAATATTTGGTTTCCTTCTAAAAGGGTGTAGGAAAGGTATAAATAGAGGTGGGAGAGTCATTGTTGAGTATGGGATTTTTGTGAATGACATTTCATAAGAGCTTGGATGTGTGAATCACATATCTTTCTTGGCAATAGAGGACGTTCATCCTCTCTCGTAACATTCTAGACGTCATTCCCTTGGGGTTTGGCCTTTGGAATACATTGCTTTGTACTTGATGTTATCATTTTGAGAACTAGTATTATTTCAGTAGTGGTTTAGTCTTCAATTTGCATAAATTCTTTCTTGCTCATGTTGTGTGGATTGAAACCTATGCAAAGACATTTAAATCGCTCTCAACAATTGGTTAGTTCTTGGGCATTTCTAGGGTATCAGAGCCCATTATAGTGGTATCAGAGCCCGTTACAGTGGTATCAAAGTTGTTTCTAGGGTTATTATTATTTGAGCAATTGGTTTAATTCTTGGGCATTTCGAGGGTGCCCATTACAGTGGTATCAGAGCTAATTACATTACAGTGGTATCAGAGCCGTTTCTAGGGTACCCATTACAGTGGTATCAGAGCAGCCCATTACAATGGTATCAGAGCCCATTACAGTGGTATTAGAGCCCATTACATTACAATGCTATCAAAGCTTTCTTGCAAAGTCTTCCACGAAGTTATAACCGGTAGGTGCCCATTACAGTGGTATCAGGGCCCATTACAGTGGTACCAAAGCCCATTACATTACAGTGGTATCAGAGCCCATTCCACTACAGTGGTATCAGAGCTATAAGTCCTGCCATCCTGTGGAGGTCTTATAGGGAATTTGGAACAACCGGATAGAGGGGAAAATGTTTGACAAAACGCTCAGACGATTACTAGGTACATTACAGGAGGGGCAGCGTATGCAACAAGAGTAGAATAGGCAAATGGATATGATGTTGCAGCTTATGGCTAGACAAATGGGCATCAATATTGAAGATTTGTATGTTGCTCCAGTACAGGAGATAGTTGAATCCTCAGGTGGGATAGAGACACGTATAGAGCCATCCGGCTATGATGTTGATGATGTGGGTGTTTCAACAAAGTCAATAGATGTGGGTTTATGCTCTAGTATTATTGATTCACAATTTGGTGTTGAGTCATGTGTGCAAAGTCAGGAGTCCACATATGAAGCTTTGTCAGGGGATGGCGATGCAACAATAGTGGGATTAAGAAAATGCGACGATACTGTCATATCAGCAACCACTTCTGTGTCAGTTGAACCATCCAATGAGGAGTTTAGCGATATGCATGCAGTGGTTGATGTGTGTTCTAACAATGGCGCACATGTTGATTATGAGTTTTCATCAACTAAAGATTTGGTTCAGTTTTCTGTTGCACCAGTTAGTGTTGTTCCTATGTTCATATATTTCAATGCGGATACACCTATTGTTGATATAATTAGCATGAGTGCATATGGTTCGCCTATAGCTACATCTTTTTCAATGCATGTTGGTGATGATCAGGATTCTAGTCCAATATATATTATGTGGGTGGGTACAGGGAAGAAGAGATTTCAAAGATCTTCTACGGAGTTGCCTTCTGGTGACATTCTAACTTCTACATCATCAGCACAAGTTTTGGGTGCTAGGCTGCAGGACATGTGGTTGGTCCTAATGATGCTGGTTTGCAGTTGGTTTAAGGTCCACAGGGATGTCACCTACTACTTCAATTGGAATCCAGGTGGAGATTGGAGTTCATTATGTTGCTGGATTGCTTGAGGACAAGCAATTTCAAGGAGGGTGGATTGTAATGTCCTCACTTTAGCAGTTAAATTAATTTATTATAAAGTCATTAAATAAATTAAAAATTAAAAGGTGACTTTATATTTAATTAATTTAATTAATTATTATATTACAAGGGAGAAGCTTCTAAAGTGTATTAATTATTGGAAAGGGGGAAACCTCTAGTAATTTAATTTTCTAGAAGCACAATTAATTATTGTATTGCAAGGGAGGAGTTTCTAGAGAGTGCATTAATTATTGGAAGGGGGAAGCTTCTAGTACTTGCAATTAATTAATATTTGATTTCCTTCTAGAAGGGTGTAGGAAAAGTATAAATAAAGGTGGGAGAGTCATTGTTGAGCATCGGATGATTGTGAATGACATTTGATAATAGCTTGGATGTGTGAGTCACATATCTTTCTTGGCAATAGAGGACATTCATCCTCTCTTGTAACATTCTAGACGTCATTCCCTTGGGGTTTGGCCTTTGGAATACATTGCTTTGTACTTGATTTTACCATTTTGAGAGCTAATATAATTTCAGCATTGGTTCAATCTTCAGTTTGCATAAAAAATCTATTTCAGCAGTTGGTTCAATTTTTTGGGCATTTCTAGGGTGCCCATTACAGTGGTATCAGAGCTATAAGTCCTGCCATCCTGTGGAGGTCTTATAGGGAATTTGTGATAGCCGGATAGAGGGCAAAGTGTTTGACAAAATGTATATCGATCCAAATCAGAATGTGATGTTTAAACGATTACTGGGTACATTAGAGGAAGGACAACATATGCAACAGGAGTAGAATAGGCAAATGGATATAATGTTGCAGCTTATGGCTAGACAGATGGGCATCAATGTTGAAGATTTGTATGTGAGATCTCATGGTGTTGCTCCAGTGCAGAAGGTAGTTGATTCCTTAGGTCGGATCGAGACACGTATAGAGCCACCCAACTATTATGTTGGTGATGTGGGTGTTTCAACGAAATCCGTAGATGTGGGTTTATGCTCTAGTATTATTGACTCGCTATCTAGTGTTGAGTCATGTGTGCAAAGTCAGGAGTCCACATATGAGGCTTTTTCGGGGAATAGCGATGCAACAATAGTGGGATTAGAAGAATGCAAGGATACTGTCATATCAGCAGCCACTTCTGTGTCAATTGAACCATCCAAAGAGGAGTTTAGCAGTATGCATGCAGTGGTTGATGTGTGTTCTAATGATGGTGCACATGTTGATTATGAGTTTTTATCAACTACAGATTCGGTTCAGTTTTCTGTTGCAGCAATTAGTGTTGTTCCTATGTCCATATATTTTGATGCGGCTACACCTATTGTTGATACAATTAGCATGCCTGCATATGGTTCACCTATAGCTACATCTATTTAAATGCATGTTGGTGATGATCAACATTCCAGTCCAATATATATTATATGGGTGGATACAAGGAAGAAGAGATTTCATAGATTTTCTACAGAGTTGCCTTCTGGTGACATTTTGACTTATACATCATCAGCACAAGTTTTGGGAGCTATGCTGTAGGACATGTGGTTGGTCCTGATGATGCTAGTTTGCAATTGGTTTAATGTCCACCGGAATATCACAAACTACTTCAATTGGGATTTGGGTGGAGGTTGGAGTTCATTGTGTTGCTAAATTTCTTGAGGACAAACAATTTCAAGGAGGGAGAACTGTAATGTCCCCTTCTTTTTAGCAACTAAGTGGAGTTTTTAGCCTTCATGTTCTCCAAAGGCTAAGTGGAGTATAAGAGGAAATTGAATTAATTTCTTATAAAGTCATTAAATAAATTAAAAATTAAAATATGACTTTATATTTAACTAATTTAATTAATTATTGTATTACAAGGGAGAAGCTTCTAGAGTGTATTAATTATTGGAAAGGGGGAACGTCTAGTAATTTAATTTTCTAAAAGCACAATTAATTATTGTATTGCAAGGGAGGAGTTTCTAGAGAGTGCATTAATTATTGGAAGGGGGAAGCTTCTAGTACTTGCAATTAATTAATATTTGATTTCCTTCTAGAAGGGTGTAGGAAAAGTATAAATAGAGGTGGGAGAGTCATTGTTGAGCATCGGATGATTGTGAATGACATTTGATAATAGCTTGGATGTGTGAGTCACATATCTTTCTTCGCAATAGAGGACGTTCATCCTCTCTTGTAACATTTTAGATGTCATTCCTTTGGGGTTTGGCCTTTGGAATACATTGCTTTGTACTTGATTTTATCATTTTAAGAACTAATATAATTTCAGCCTCGGTTCAATCTTCAATTTGCATTAAAAATCTATTTCAGCAGTTGGTTCAGTTTTTGGGCATTTCTAGGGTGCCCATTACACACAAGGTTGTGAAGCATCAAATAGAAGGATTAGTAATTATGGATCCACTTAGAAGCATTAGTTACTAGATGTACTTAATGTTCTCCATGCTCATGTCTTAAAAACTGCACCAAAATTTGTTAGACAGCCAGAAGTGTATGCCACAGACAGATCCATGGAGGTGAGTGACATTGCCAGAATTTGTATGTTTATTTGTATCAAACATTTAAGTAGGTCTTGCCACAACATGGGGCAAATGTTTTCTCCTCAATGCCATGGCCATCATTCCCCCAATTAGAAGTTCAACATAAAAAATATTTTACATTCTAAACTTTATCACAGATCAGATTTGTAATCTTTGTACTGAATGTCTATTGAGTAATATATTGTATCAATAAATCTGAGTCCGTATAAAATGTTATCATGCATCCATTCACATAATATAAAATAAGCAAAAACGACAAGATCTACAAACAGAAATAAGCTTGTTTTCAGTAAGTCAAAGCAAACATAAGTTTTGAAATTGTTGAAGACTGAATGAACAGAGAAAACAAAATGAATATTGGATTAACAATGAACTCTTAAATAGAGTTTACATACACTAATTAAAGTGTGGGCTAAGAATGGACTTAACGAGAAAAACTTTTAAAAAGCCTAAATGACCATTAACTAAGGTTCTAGAAGAATAGACTAAAATAGAAAGAACTGAAGATACTAAAAATAATCTAATACCCTCCCTTAATATTCATTTTAACAACTACCCTACAGAAGACAATGCATGTCTTGTAGTCACAAATACTTTAGAACATAAAGTTGTTGTTGAGATCCTCCCTGGATCTACAGATTGGTAATGACCAAGTGTAGCCAAAAACGAAAAAAGAGAAGGCGGTCCCCTACTTTAGAATGATTTGCTAGTGTGCGAGTGAACCTGCCACAAACTCTTCCACTAACCCTCCTAGAATCAGCAAAACTGCTGACCAGAAATCATATCATAATCATCCAATCTAATTTTGAATAATAGAATTGTCCATCTCTAGAAACAAAGACAGTGAGAATGGCTACAAACCCTCCAAAATACCAAGATTTGAAGAAGTACAAAATATCATTTTTTTGGAAAAAACAACAAAATCCTTAAAGGAATATCCCATGCAAACTTCACGCACAGAAACTAGATACAATTTTTTTGGAGAAAAATCGACCAAATCCAAACATGATTTTTGAGGTGGAAAATCAAGCAAAACCACACAGAAGTTGAGATACAGATCAAAGAATACAGAACTCCATTTTTAAGGGAAAATGGTAAAACCCAACTGAATATTTTTCAAGGGAAAATATTATGAAAACCCACCAGATAACTTTTGAGAAAAAAATAGTAAAACCCTCCCATAATATGAGTTGATCAGAATGTTTAGGAGGCAAACCCCTAATCTGAAAACAAAAGCAATTGGGGCCTTGTACTAAGACCCAGCCTATGAAAATTGTGCAGTTGTCAACCGTTTCCTGTAATCTTTCTTCATGTGACCCAACTTGTGACAATGATTGCACTAAAGACATGCAGAAAAAACCCTTAATGGGTTTCTAATTAGACTACAACTAAAAAATGCCAAAAAGTATTTTACCCCAAAAAACTGGCAAGCATAGAAAAAGCTTCGAAGCTTTCAAAAATCCTTGAAACTTCTAATTAAAAATTCAGCAATTTTGTGCCCTCCCATAAGGGAGTCAAGCCCAGACCTACTCTGATATCATGAAGTTGTTAAAGATTGAATGAACAGAAAAAATAGAATGAATATTGCATTGATAATGTGTAATGGGCAGCTCTGATACCACTGTAATGGATACCCTAGAAACAGCTCTGCTACCACTGTAATGGGCACCCTAGAAATGCCCAAGAACTAAACCAATTGCTGAAAGCGATTTTAATGTCATTGCATAGATTTCAATCCACATAACATGAACAAGAAGGAATTTATGCAAATTGAAGATTGAACCGCTACTGAAATAATATTAGTTCTCAATTGATAAAATCAAATACATAGTAATGTATTCCAAAGGCCAAACCCCAAGGGAATGACGTCTACAATGTTACAAGAGAGGATGAACGTCCTCTAATGCCAAGACCAAATCTACACCTCCAAGCTTAATCAAATGCAATTCACAATCATCTGATGCTAAACAATGAAGCTTCTCCATTGTAATACAATAATTAATTAAATTAATTAAATATAAAGTCACCTTTTAATTTTTAATTTATTTAATGACTTTATAGGAAATTAATTTAATTTCCTCTTATGCTCCACTTAGCCTTGGAGAACGTGAAGGCTAAGAACTCCACTTAGTTGCTAAAAAGATGGGGACAGTATAGTCCGCCCTCCTTGAAATTGCTTGACCTCAAGCAATTCAGCAACACAATGAACTCCAACCTCTACCCAGATCCCAAATGAAGTAGTATGTGACATCCTTGTGGACATTAAACCAACTGCAAATCAGCATCATCAAGACCAACCACATGTCCTGCAGCCTAGCACCCAAAACTTGTGCTGATGATGAAGAAGTCAAAATGTCACTAGAAGGCAACTTCGTAGAAGATCTATGAAATCTCTTCTTCCTTGTATCCACCCACATAATAGATATTGGACTAGAATCTTGATCATCACCAACATGCATTGAAAAAGATGTAGCTATAGGTGAACCATATGCACTCATGCCAACTGTATCAAAAATAGGTGTAGCCACATCGAAATGTATGGACATAGGAACAACATTAACTACTGCAAGAGAAAACTGGACCGAATCTGTAGTTGATGAAAACTCCTAATCATCAACATGTGCACCATCATTAGAACACACATCAACAACTGCATGCATGCTACTAAACTTCTCATTCGATGGTTCAACTGACATAGAAGTGGCTGCTGATATGACAGTTTCCTCGCATTCTCCTAATCCAGCTATTGATGCATTGTCATCCCCTGACAAAGCCTCATATATGGACTCCTGAATCTGCACACATGACTCAACACCAAATTGTGCATCAATAATACTAGAGCTTAAACCCACATCTACTGACTCCATTGAAACACCCACATCACCAACATCATAGCTGGGTGGTTATATAAGTGTCTCAATCCCACTCGAGGAATCAACTACCTCTTGCACTAGAGCAACACCATGAGATCTCACATACAAATCTTCAATATTGATGCCCATCTGTCTAGCCATAAGTTGCAACATCATATCCATTCGCCTATTCTGCTCCTGTTGCATATGCTACCCCTCCTCTAATGTACCTAGTAACCTGAACATTACATTTTCCTAATCTAGACCCGTATAGATTTTGTCAAACACTTTTCTCTCTATCTGGCTATTCCAAATTCTCTATAAGACCTCTATAGGATGGCAAGACTTATAGCTCTGATACCACTGTAATGGACACCCTAGAAATGCCCAAAAAACTGAACCAACGGTTGAAAGCGATTTTAATGTCTTTGCATAGGCTTCAATCCACATAACATGAGCAAGAAGGAATTTATGCAAATTGAAGATTAAACCGCTACTGATATAATATTAGTTCTCAATTGATAAAATCAAATACATAGTAATGTATTCCAAAGGCCAAACCCCAAGAGAATGACGTCTAAAATGTTACAAGAGAGGATGAATGTCCTCTAATGCCAAGACCAAATCTACACCTCCAAGTTTAATCAAATGCAATTCACAATCATCCGATGCTAAACAATGAAGCTCCCACCTTTATTTATACTTTCCCTACACCCTTCTAGATGGAAATCAAATATTAATTAATTGCAAGTACTAGAAGCTTCCCCTTTCCAATAATAATTAATGCACTCTCTAGAAACTCCTCCCTTACAATACAATAATTAATTGTGTTTCTAGAAAATTAAATCCCTAGAGGCTTCCCCCTTTCCAATAATTAATACACGCTCTAGAAGCTCCTCCCTTGTAATACAATAATTAATTTAATTAATTAAATATAAAGTCACCTTTTAATTTTTAATTTATTTAATGATTTTATTGGAAATTAATTTAATTTCCTCTTATGCTCCACTTAGCCTTGGAGAACGTGAAGGCTAAGAACTCCACTTAGTTGCTAAAAAGATGGGGACATTACATAATGAACTCTTAAATAGGGTTTACAAAAACTAATTATAGTATAGTCTAAAAATAGACTTAACTGAGAAAAAATAAAAAGAAATCCTAAATGACTATTAACTATAAGATTCTAGAAGAACAGCCTAAAATAGTAAGAACTAAAGATACTAAAAATATTCCAATAAGTTTTACCATGACTGATTCTTGTTTTCTAGTTCCTACCAAAGAGAATACTTGATGACGAAGGAAGAATAGCAAAACATTTATTCAAAATGAAAGCTGAAAAGATGATCTTGTTCTCTACTGGAAGTGAGAACCATTTAGCAAGAATAATATTTAGTAGTCCCTAATTATTGGGGAAACTAATTATCAAGAAAAGGGAAAACCCATTAGCAAGCTTCAATGTAACCAACTAGCCACTTAGCTTTATAATAATCGATTTTTAGAGTGCTCAATCTGATTAAATTTAAAGTAAAACATAAACAATCACTTTTTCTGTCATGGTTATGTATACCCTATTTTCACAATACACCTTTAACTTACTTCTTATTTGAGCATGCTCTTCGGTGTTTAGCCTTTCTACGGAAAAGCCACCCGAACAAAATTCGCCAGTATTCTGCAAGATGCATTCTCATTCCTCAAGAATTGTTCCAAACATACCTAATTTTCTGAGAACACAAATAGAGCATTTCACATTTCTCCATTTCATCTACATTTTTTTCTTGTCTCATATGTTTCAGAGTTGTTTTGATGCACTTGGGACATTTCCTATTGTATGGAAGGGAACAAGTATAGGAGACGTGTACTTGGGGATATCCAGAAATCCCTGTGAAATAGAATACCCAACATACTAATGCAGCTTGGAAAGCTACTAGTGTAAAACACATCAAGTCATTGACCGTGTATCCTCTTAGTTTTTGGTGCTTTGAGTAGTGCATTATAGAGGAAATTCATCATCCTTGAATTGCCCTATGTTTTAAACTTCTCATGCACCCTTTTTGGAAGGCTTTGTCAAGACGATCACCTTATTGCTTGATAGAACGAGTTTTTCTTCTCTAATTGTAGGTGCTTGAGTTTTGGTAACCTTCAAGTCTTTTCTTCATTTTCCTTAGTTTTGTGTTTTGTTTTAGTTTTTTTTTACCCTAGGATTGTAGCATTTTCAACTCCGCTTGTTTTAAGCTATCTTAGGCCTCAAATGAAGTTGTCAAGCTAAAGTTCATAAGGAATTAAGCATTTTGCAAGTAGGATTTTTCGGCCTGCCTACATATCCCTATTCTTTAATTAAAAATCTCTCAAAAGTGAGCTTTTTATTGATAATTGCATTAAATAAAAATGTTTTTTACATGTATAGTAGGTCTAGAACCCGATTTTAAAATTTCACATGATTTCGATAAGATTTGGATATAGTTTTTAATAAATTTGTATTCTAAAGGTGGATTTTTTCAATCACATTACATATCTCTTCATTTTAAACTATAATTAAATGTAAATTTAAAACATAAGAAACTTTTTGTGCAGTAAAAGGAGATTTTATTTAGTCTTGCATATCATTACATATGCAAGTCATTTCTCAAATTCCACCATCAATATTTTGAACCCAAATCATCAAGGGGGTTTTAAAAATGTAAATACATGCATTAAAATCAAAGTTGTGAGTACAAGTAAAAGGGTGAAAACAGCCTATCATCATTTTGGATGGCCTTTTCGAACATGATTGCACGTATTAAGAACACTTTGATATGCATGCATATGACGCAGTGCAAGGTAGGAGGATCCCCAAAGGAGATGTCCTAGCCCCCAGCTATACAACCATGCAGCGGAAACACAACAACAAGAAACAAGAATGCAAGGTTTGATGCCAAATCACAATAATATATTCATAAAATATAACTAATTACATTCAATGTGTCGGGTTGTAAGGCCTTCCTGGTTAGGGCCAACTACAAAGCAAGTAATAGTTTTGCAAGATCCCTCAAGATCCAATCCCGAACCCTAGCTAGTCCAGATCCACACTCTGGTAGAAACCTCCAAGGAAGATCTCAACTTGTGCTCACAAGCCCACCAAGCAATCTCCTTGTTTTCCAAGCCGCAACTACTAGCTCTTCTCCAAATTCGCTCCTCCAAGCTCCTCCACTTCTCCACGATGGACGAAATGACGCCTAAAGACTCCCCTACAACCCCTACTTATAACAATCTAAGCCACAAGTCGGCCCAGAACACAAATTAAATACAAATACATATATTAAATGCCACAGGTCGGCCAACAACAATAATTAAATGTCCAAAATCGATGTCTTAGTAAAATCGCGATATCTCCTAGCTCCGAATGAATTAGAACTTGTGCTTCGAACCGTAGTTAGAAATCTAGGCCCTCTTCAATCCTTGAAATTTTCATCCTCTAACTCATTATGAAAAATTAGTTATACGGCTTGAAACAGACAAAAAATTTCCAAACCATGCTGAGCAACCAAAGACTATGCCCAGTAACCAAAGACCATGCCGAGCTCCAAAACCATGTCGAGCTCCAAGACCATGCCGAGCTCCATAGACCATGCCGAGCTCCCAAACCATGCTGAGCACCAGTGTTCACCAAGCTCCATAACCATTAACTAAAATTGCTCCAAACATGCAGGATTGCAAGCGAACCCAAGATGCTCCTGCATCAAACACCCCAGGTTCGAAAAGATGTTCTAGTAATTGGAAGAACATCTTCTAGGATTCAGCACATAAATCCCAAACTGGTTCTTCACATACATATCCTCTGAGTCTTCAACTTGCACACTCCTTCCCTTACTTTTCTTCTTCTTCACATCCACCACAGGTGTTCCATAGGTCTTCTTTCCATGCTGATCTCTAACCTTCTCAGAATCTGCCAACTCAACTCGGCTTCCAATACTCAGGTTCCTTCTACCAAGCTCTTCATTCTGCAAAAGAATCAGGGAAAACTTCCTACCACCTTTCTCAATAGTAAACACATTCCTAACACAATCATGCACAACCCTGCAATCATACTGCCAAGGTCTACCAAGTAACACATGACAACTGTTCATATCCACAATATCACACAACACTTGATCCTTATACTGCCCAATTTGGAAATCAACAAGGCATTGCTCCCTCACTTCCAAAGCATGCTCACCTTGCAACCAGCCAATCCTATAAGGATAAGGATGTCTCATTCTCTTCAAACCAAGTTTTTGAACCAGCTCTTCAACAACAAGGTTATCAATACTACCACCATCCACAATCACTTTGCAGACTTTACCACCAAATTTACGAGTTTTAAACAAACTAGTCCTCTGACAAGAATCCAATGTCCTCTCACCAACCAATACTCGCCGAGCCAACAAACTCTCTCCTTGCTCAGGCTGACTGTCCTGGACTTCAACCTCATTCACAACCGCAGCTACCCTGCCAATAGGACATTCAAAAGATCTATGCCCTTCTTGACCACACTTGAAACAATTACCTCTGAACCCACCTCCACCTGTCCTTCTTCTCTGTTCAACAGGTTTTGGTTCACCTTCTTCTTTCGGTTTAGCCTGTGCTGAACTATCCTACTTCTCCTTCCCTCGAGAACTACTTTGATTCTTCCTCTTTAGCTTCTCCTCTGCTCTCAAAGCATACTGATAAGCATCCTCAACTGAAGAAATATTCAACATACCAACCTCATCCTGAATATTAAATCTCAAACCATTGATGTACCGTGCTAACTTTTCCTTTGACAATTCTCTATGACCAAACCGAATAGTTAACTTGTAGAACTCCTCAATATAGTCTTTCACAGTCATATCCCTCTATTTCAGATTTTGCAACTTCTTAAACAACTCAAGTTCATAATCAACAGGAATGAACTTAGCCTTCAACTCAATCACCATCAATTTCCACCTAGTGATCTTCATTTCACCTTCCTCTTCTCTATTTCTTTGTAGTTCCTTCCACCAAAGAGCAGCATGTCCCTTCAGCTTAGTTTGTGCCAACCTTACTCTGAGTGGATCCTCAATATCCTCAAGCTCAAAGTAGTCTTCCAATTCACCAATCCAATCAATCAAGTCTTCAAAATTCAAAGTGCCTGAAAAATTAGAAATCTCCATCTTACGCTTCAACTTCAACTGAGATCCAGGTCGAGCAAACTGACTAGCCCTAATTCCAATAGGTCTCTCCACATGATTAGATCTATCCTCACCACTAGATCCAACAACTTCAAAGTCTTCAGCAACTTCCTCATAACTACCTTCAGTACCCACATGCCTAGGTACACCACCTAAAGCACTCACAATTTTAGTGATCATGTCACTCTTCATTGATGCTATCTGAGATCTGAACTCTGCTCTAACATCCTCAAACTCAGATCTGAAATCTGCTTCAACCTTCTCTGAAATCCATTCTTCTACAGCATTAGTAAGATCAGCAATTGCCCTAGGGTCCAATCTTTTTGGAGGCATCTTCCCTAAGCAACAAATTCACCGACCAAAAGATCAATTAGCCACAAGATCAACCTCCATCACCTCAGATCCTGGTGCAAGTTGCCTCAGCTTCAACAATCTTTCTACACGCTCAAGAACAACCTTCGCTCTAATACCACCTGACGCAGTGCAAGGTAGGAGGATCCCCAAAGGAGATGTCCTAGCCCCCAGCTATACAACCATGCAGCGGAAACACAACAACAAGAAACAAGAATGCAAAGTCTAATACCAAATCACAATAATATATTCATAAAATATAACTAATTACATGCAATGTGTCAGGCTGTAAGGCCTTCCTGGTTACAGCCAAATACAAAGCAAGTAATAGTTCTGCAAGATCCCTCAAGATCCAATCCCGAACCCTAGCTAGTCCAGATCCACACTCTGGTAGAAACCTCCAAGGAAGATCTCAACTTGTGCTCGCAAGACCACCAAGCAATCTCCTTGTTTTTCAAGCCGCAGCTACTAGCTCTTCTCCAAATTCGCTCTTCCAAGCTCTTCCACTTCTCCACAATGGATGAAATGATGCCTAAAGACTCCCCTACAACCCCTACTTATATCAATCTAAGCCACAAGTCAGCCCAAAACACAAATTAAATACAAATACATAAATTAAGTGCCACAGATCGGCCAACAACAATAATTAAATGCCCAAAATCAATGTCTTTGTAAAATCGCGATATATCCTAGCTCCAAATGAATTAGAACTCGTGCTTCGAACCGTAGGTAGAAATCTAGGCCCTCTTCAATCCTTGAAATTTTCATCCTCTAACTCATTGTGGAAAATTAGTTATACGGCCTGAAACAGACACCAAATTCCCAGACCATGCCAAGCTCCCAGACCATGCCGAGCTCCATAGACCATGCCAAGCTCCCAGACCATGCTGAGCTCCATAGACCATGCCGAGCACCAGTATTCACCAAGCTCCATAACCATTAACTAAAATCCCTCCAAACATGCAGGATTGCAAGCGAACCCAAGATGCTCTTGCATCAGCATATATATTCTAAAAGCATGTTGTGACTTCTCATATATGTAAAAGACATATTACAACCCGTTATAAAGTGTTTGGACATATATTTTGCATTCCTATAACCCATGGTGACGATTTTTGCCTTAATTGCATGTTTTTTAAAAATCCATCTAGTTGTATATGCAAGTGCATCTATAAAATGTGTCATTACTCAAATGCATTTGCATTTTTGGCTAGGAGGGCTCAAGTGGTGGCCACTTTTAGACTTATTGCATGCTTAAAATACATGTGTTTCAATTATAGAAGCTCGTCATTACTCTAAAGGGCATGCATATGTCTATAAAAAACTTGTTTTCTTCCTCCAATATGTTGTGCTTCCTATTGGGGCCTACAAGCAGCAATTTTTAGAGCAATTTCATGCTCTCGAATACATGAAATGTCAGCATTTTTACACAAACACTGCATGGTAGTAATTTTTATCATGGTTGTACGACTCCTCCAATCTTTCCATACCTGTATTTGGTCCTTTAGAGCACATCTAGGGCATTCAAATACACGAAAACGGCATTTGAAGAGGACAATGCAAGTATTTTAACTTAAGTTTGGGTTTTAGAAACCCATCTATGGCATAAACACTTCATTCCCAACATGTTTTGACCTCAATAAAACACGTTTTTTTTCCTCGAGGTGCCATTTTTGGATTGATTTTTCATCTTAATCACAAACTTGATCATTTGCAGGTTTGATTTGTTTAATCTTGTTGCTATTATTATGCATTTTTGTTCTCTATCTTGCACACTTGTCAACCACTCAATCTTGACTCAACAAATGCATTGATTTAAAGAAGATTTAATCAAACTTCTTTGCCTATATAGCTTCAAACTTAAGATCTTTTCCTCATTTCAAAATCACTTAGATTTGCCTCAGATTTTCTCCAAGATTCTAAGACCTTTTCGTTTGCATTTCTCAAGAAAAGAGGTAAGTTTTTCTTGTGCCATTTTAGGACTTCTAACCTTGTGTATTTTTGTTTTTGAATATAAGTGCAAGTCTTTCATTTATTTTTCAGATTTGCATGCTCCGACTTCCATCTAAAATCCTCCAAATTGCATATGCAAGAAGCTCTTCATTTTTGTATATGCAGTCAAGATTTAAAAACGCTCTAAACATTGAATAACTTCCAAGAAGCAAGTTATTTATCTCACATGCAAACACGAGATAAAAGTCCACTTTTAAAGAGCATCTCACACTCATTCCATGCTTTTATCAAGGCTGCAAATGGGCTTTAAAACCTTGTTTAAGAGCTTTAAGCGCTTGTCAATTGAGTTGTAGCGGGCCCTAAAACCCCTATTTATGAGAAAAATGCCTTACCGCATGAATAAATATCCATTCTTACTCCATTTTTCTACCTGAAGCTTAATGTCCACATATGCATTGCTCCCAAAAAAAATCATTTTTGGTTTTTCTCTCCATTTAAAGAGCTAATTTTATCCAAAACAAATTATCCTTTGCTATGTCAAAGTTTTCCAATTGTTTTCCGCACTTGCATGCTTATGGATTTACCCATTTGTGCATCAAACAAGCTTTCAATGGATCCATCTCATGAAGATGCACTCACTCTTTGGGACTTTCATGTAATAGTTGCTCATAGGCTTGCCATGTTAGGAGAAGCCATTCCATCAAAAGACAAAGAGAGGAAAAAGATGAGGTACCGATATGATAGTTATCATAACTCCAATCCTCTTCATGGGTTATCATATTGTGAATAGATTCGAGATATAGAGTTTTCCCATCTGAATATGGAGGATTTCTTGAGAAGAGTTGAAACTCCCACAACAGATAACATGGTTTATATCAAACATAGATATATTAACAAGGTTTCAACTTTTCCTCTTGTTGCGCTAGAACCGGAATTCGTGTCAACATGCGCCAAGAACTTTGATTATGGTTCCAACACAATCAGAGATCAAAATGGGAACATCATCATGAGTCTTGATCTTGATGCCATAGATAGGATTTTCAGAGTTCCACCTATTACTGTCGTAATGGATATCTCAAAAGAAAAGGCCTTGGAAAGATGGGAGGAGGATAAACAGTATACTACAAGTATGTGAATGATCATTAGCTTATCAATAACCAGCCTAACTTATCCAGATGACCTAAGGGACCGTTTGTTTCCTGGAATAGGAATAGGAAATGTATTCTCTGTTTGGTACCCCAAATCGGAATAGGGAATAGGAAAACATATTCCAATTTTACCCCTAAAATGAGTATATGTCCATTCCAAAAAATAGTTATTGGAATAGGTCATTCCTATTCCCAATCTATTTTTTTTTTAATTGTTAAATTTGTTTTTATTATATATAATTTTTAAAATTTCTTTTCAATTTTTTTTTAATTTTTATTTTTTTTAAAATTTAAAATTTAAACATTTTTTTTAAAACATTTTAATTATTATATCTATTTGTTTAAAAAAAAAAAAAAATTATGTTTCTCATTAACTTCAATGATAAAATAAAAATGAAAAAAAAAAACCGTTTTACCATTATTGAAAAAATGAACTAAAAAATAACCAAAAATAATCAATTAAAACAAAAAAAATTGAAGGAATTTTTTTTTTAAAATACAAAACTTAACTTTATTCCTATTCCATTTTTGTATATCCAAACAATGGATTAACATATTCCTAATCGAATTCCAAGTGAACCAAACAGGATTGGAATTGCCCTTCTCTATTCTTATTTCGCATTTCCATTCCTATTCTATTTTTCTATTATATTTTTCAAATCCTATGCTAGCAAACAAACGGGCCCTAAGGGAGGGGTGTCATGTTCAAATTTTAAAGCGGAGATCAATGATCTCATTACATTGCTTAGCAAGATTGCAAGACTCAAGGAATTAAACACCTTTGAGCCTTGGATGAACAAGTACATCTTATTATCAAGTCTAAACAGAAGAAGATATTTTGGGGAGAAATGATTCGAGGCGTCATGTGCAAACAATTGGCTAAAGTTTCCTCCACTGGTACATTCTATATGAACTCGTACCTGGTTTACATTGTTGTTGCCCTTGGGTCGTTTTTTGGCCTTTCAACCAAGGCAAATAGGTCACTTCTGCCTATATGGGAGTACCATGATCAGTTGCATTTGAGATCTAGTTGATGCATTACAGAAGGGTACATGATGCTTTCTTTAGGCATTACATGTACTTGTTTGATAAAGAGCTTCCCAAGAAGTGTGTTTCTAATGAGGCACGGAACAAGGTTAATGAATATGGTAGTCTTTTCCTACAATTTCCCAACTTCACATACTTGAGAATGGGACATTTCCAAGGCAAACCATATACCTTGCCAAAATATCCTATTGATAAAATCATATTGATGGAGTTGGCAAGGCAAATCATGGTGGTGCAAGCATACCAATCTACAATGCATAGGCCAAGAGTGGGATTTCTTCACAAAATCCACTCAAGATTGGTGGATACTCTTCGGATAAAATTCCAAAGGCAAAGAATATGGAGTTTGAACTTTAGTGGATCATGTTGAAGAAATTCATGGCAAGGAGTTGCCTTGACTAGATTAAGCAACAAGATGAGGAGGCAATTTGTACATGTGCATCACCTGGAGGACCTCTAGATTGATTTATGCATGAAGGTGAACATTCGGAAGTTGGACTATTGCAAGTTAGTCGTCAAGCAAATAGTTCACTTCAACCTTGCAAATACCTGATAGGGCTAAAGATGATGGTGATATTCTTAATCCAAATTATGCAAAGCATCATGTGGAGAGCTTGTGTATCTTACCACCTCCATGGTCACTAATGGAAAGCATGTTCATTTGGGACCAATTCTAACCTATCCCAGCAAATATGAATATCTGGTTGAAAAGGAGAGGCCTTTGTTAGAAGTAAAAACCACCAGGATAACTAAGAGGGTGGGGTGAATCAATTATGCAATTATCAACAACTTCATTAATTCTGAAACATGTAAACAATAGATGCAACAACCATAGAAAGACAACCATGCACAATAACACCAGATATGTTAACTAGGGAAACCCTTGATCAGAGGAAAAACCCTGATGGGAATGATGCCCACAAGATATGTACTAATATAAAAGTTCTTTGTTAAAGGATGGACTCTGTTAGGAACCAACGAGATACAATCAATATATATGAGTCCCTATTAAGAGACATTGAATCCCCTGTTAGGAGTCGTGCCAACCCTATTAGGCATTAAAAGGAGGGCAACTGAACCCACTATCCAAATAGTCTCAAAAGTAGTCTTCACTAGATGATCTTCCGGATAAGCATATCCAAGATCTTTGAACTAACTAAACAACAACTCCTTTGCAATACAGTTCCTTTGAAGCTCACAATATATCCTCAACATCAATCTCTGCTCTGATCAAATACAATTTCGCATCCAAGTTCACATAACCAACAAAATGATCTCACTGATGATTTCAACCAAGGAAACAATCCTTCCTTTATACCAAGTCCTACAACAAGTATTGAGTCAGCCTTGAGACTTCCCCAATTTACAATAATAATATAGGACATCCTTAAGATATTACATTACAATTATACCTTTTTTTCAAATATATTTGCAATAGTTGGCTCACTGAGAACATCTTCCAAACAGTATTGGCCAAACCTCATGGAATGAACATTTCTTTTTGCCATCTGGAACATAGCATCTTCAACATGTCTCTGATCTTCATCTAAGCTCACTTAATCGGATTACATCTCTATTAAAAGATATAATCAATTTACCAGTAAGTGCTTTCCAAAAACTCCCTCTAAAAGCAACCTTCAAAAAACATTGCATAACTCTATCATATTTCCATATTTATATTTGTGCACTTAGTTATAGCATCTCAGAACATATGTCTAAGAGCGCACATCCCAACTCGTTGACCACGCCAAACAATTCTTCCTCTATAACTCTATTAATCTTCACAGAATAAGGTATATGTTGACATCAATGACAAACTATGTCATGAATGCAACACATAAGCTCTGAATCATGTCTCTAGCAATGCTATGATCCTCCCCCACAGATATATCATTAGCATTCATGTTAACAGCCTTAAGTGCATCAAAAATCAAACTAGGTAAAGGTTTTGATCCTTCTGATTCAGTTGGGTTGAAATCTGAGAATCAAAGGCAAAAGTAAGGATGTCACTTATACTTCAGCATCTAAACCTCCAGTTCCATCAATTCCAAAACTCTCCATCAAAGGGGCTAAGACTGCAGGCAAAGCTTTTGAGGTCAAGGTTGTAGAACCTAAAAGGATGCACACACGGACTAGTTATGATGGGATGCACAAAGGGACCATTACTGAGGAACTTGTTCTCGAAATCCCTCATTCCATAGGTACATCAGTCATGACAACACTCCTAGATTCCGCACCAACATCAGATGAGTCTGCTGACTCTCTACTAGACAAAGATGAGGATTCTTTTTCCACAATGCATGTTCTTCCTATGGATCCTGTTGACATTTAATTGCTCTAGTGGTATCCTCGACTGCTGCTGCATTTACATAGGAGGACCAATATAGCAGTTTTGAGAATATGTTTGATACATACTCTACTTTCTCCTTTGCGTCCATTTTACCCTTAATACTATTGGATGCTACTACAACTTGATTTGAGCAATTCATGGCTGAAGTTACATGCAGCAGTCCAACGTCAGTGGCAACTCAAATAGAAACTCCTCATATTGTGACTACAATTGTACATGTAGGAGTAGTTACCGCATTGACAATCACATTAGCATCTAGTTCATTTTCTTTCTCCTTATCTTAATGGTTAAACTCTATAACACAGAAGAGGAAGAAGGAAGAGATTCCACCTAAGGACTTTGATTTCAAACAAGTCAATAAACCTAAGGCCCCAAAGAACAAAAAGGCAAAAACAGTTTACCAAAATATGCTGAGATAGTTGAGCCTCTGGTTGATAACGTACTGAGGAGATGCAATCTATCGATTACAAGTTCCCCAAAGTTGAACTCGGCAAGCAAACACGGCTAGGCTATCAACAAAATGCGCAGGATGCAGTTTCTTTGCTCACACAATGAAATAATAAGCTTTGGGAAAAGAAGAACAAGTTCAAAGAAGAAAATGCATGTCTTCTTGAAGCCGCTGAAAAGATGAACTCTACTCAGAGAGTTGAGCATATTTCTCCTTTTTTTCCTAAGGATATTGAGCGGGTGAAGTGGAAGGCCAAGGCTCTGGATGATTGGTGTGGTAACTTGGAATCATAGGGTGTCCAGGGAATCTGTGATGGCCTGTGGGTGTTGCAAAATGCTAGGGCAAGAATTGCTAGCTTGAATGATCACATTATATCATTCAATCAACAACTAAAAATGTTAGATGAGGACCTAGATGTTTGAAAAGTTATGTTGGACAATGATCTACATACACTTCAGGAGTATGATGTTATGATTGTTATCTCTTCATCAAAGATGTATCATGATTACATGGACCTAATGGTCAAGAAACATGTTATCCAGGAATTGATAACCTAACTCAGGGCAGCAGTGGACTTGTGTAATGCACAAGATAACATAATCAGCAGAGGCTTTCAGGAAGTGACATGCAAATCGGTTAGTGAGGATGGTGAACTAAGGGATGAAAAGGCAGTAATGACCAAGTTCATAAAGGTAATTCGCCTACAGCTTGAGGTAAATAACTTCAGTTGCAATTACCATTGACAAGCTGACAAATCACAAGATCTTACTAAGCAATCTTTGGAAGAGTGTTGGAGAATGCAACAAATTGATCTCTAAGAGCACACTCATAGTTTGTAAAACAATTGCTATTGCAAAGAACACAAGAACACTTGATTCATCTATTGTGCAGGAGATTCTCAGTAAATTTGAGATCTTCGTCAACTCTCTCTAAAGATGATTTCCAAGTGTCATACACACTTGATTGTTTTTACATGCTTTCATGTAGCAAAAATAGTTTTGTGGCAAATTGCATGCAGAGCAAGAATACTTTGTAAATACATGAAAACATGTTCCTATGTATTTGCTTCATGAAATCAAGTTGCAAGTGCTCTAGGCCTTATGACATTGAATAAGTCAAAGTTAAATTAGTTTGTTAGAGAATAAGTCAAGGTGGTTGAGGATTTTCCCTTTTCTCTCCACATTTTTCTCTCTTCTTTTCCTATATAATGGAAAGAGCCCATTGTAAATAATTATCTATTGTTTTAGGAAGAATACTATGCAATGATATCTTGTGTCTTGGAAACTTTGTGTTTTATGGTACAAATTTTTCAGATTGAATTAAGGAAACAAGAGTTCTCAAACTTTGTGTTTTCTTATGTTGCATCAATTAATCTTCTTTGTTTCAGTGTATAGTTCTCTTGTATAAATTATCCAAGCTTTGAATTTAGCATCTTGAAGAGTTTGTGCTTCAAGGGAGGAAATTGCTATAGTTAAATAGTGGCTGCAAATTACTAAGGCCTAAAGACTTTGAGCTTTAGTTTGAAGTACTTTTATTTCGAAAACATTATTAAAAAGACTTTGTTCCTTGCTCATAATTTTAGTTTTAAATATCATTGAATTATCTGTTTTGTATTCTCTGATCAAAGTTTTTTTTGGTCTTGATCGATTTTTATCTCAAAAATTGTGTTTGGTTTTGATCGATTTTTCACCTCAAAAGTCATTTCTGGTTTATGTAATTTGCATGCGATTTAATGTCAAGGATTCTTGTTTTTGGGTTTTTACCTTTTTTATTTCCAAAGAAGCAATACTTTGTTAACTTCAAATCATGGTATCTTGTAGTCCGTTTTGGGACATCCTACTCATTTTGCAAAAGCTTGGAGGGTTTGCCAATTTTTTCTCAAGATCGTGGCAATTGTTCTTAGTGTGAGTCTTTGTCTTTAGGGAAGGATAGTTGTGTAATCCAACAACAGGTTGGACATTTTGTGATGATTTCTAGTCATAGGTTTTGCAAATTCTGGGAGGGTTAGTGGCAAACTCATCTCAGTGGTAGGCTCTTGTCTCTTGTTGCAGAGCATTGTGAAGAAGAAAGCCTTTTTTTTTTGGCTTCTCTTGGTCATTGACATTTTGTAAATTCAACGAAGGTCTCAATAGCACAAGAATGTTCAAAAAAAATTGTCACCACAAGACATGTACAATCTTTTGTAGGGTAGTTGAGAGAATGAACATTAAGGGAGGGTATTAGAATTTTTTTAAGTATCCTAGTTCTTGCTATATTTAAAGCGTTATTCTAGAATCTTAGTTAATGGTAATCTAGATTTTATTTTTTGTTGTTTTAATTTGTTGTATTTTTAAATGTAATCTTTATTTAAAGAATTTTGCTTTTTAGTTAACGATTTTTATAACATTTTTAAACTCTCTTTATTTAAGTGATTTGTTAATACAATCATTCCATTTTTTAAAATTGCAACGGATACAGCCATTTTTAAATATGCCTAATATGGATAATGGTTGGACAGAAAATAAGACTAAAAAACACATATACATATATTTAACACAAATTTCTAAGTTATATGAGGAGATTTTCTTACTTCAAAAGCAATATAGACACATAAATACCACATAAATAATAAGTTCATATAACACTTTACAATATGCAAAATAAGTAGAGTTGCATTTGAAGACAACCCAAAAAAATGGGTCAGCAAAATAGAAAAACATTTCGTTTGTCTTTCTCATTTGGTGTAGGTTTTGTTTACACCAATTTTTTTTTAAAAATTGCATTATGAAGTATTGTTAAATTAAATTTGGCAACATGTACATAAAAATTAAAAAAACCAAATCACATAGCATTTGGCACGGGTGGAAAATCAAGTATTCTTTGGACACATATGGGGTACTATATTTGACATGTAGCCGGCCTTTTTGAGGGAGAAAGGTGTTTCCTGCTATTATGCTTCTGGTTCTTCACAACCACCTAATCTTTGCTCCTTTACTTGTAGGCATACTCCTTTGGATCTGTGCCACTTGAAACTTGCCATACTTCTCCCAAGCATGCTCTTCAATGAGGAGATTTTCATTACTTCAAAAGCAATATAGACACATAGATGCCACATAAATAATAAGTTAATATAACACTTTACAATATGCAAAATAAGTAGAATTGCATTGGAAGACAACCCAAAAAAATGGGTCAGTAAAATAGAAAAACATTTCAGTTGTCTTTCTCATTTGGTGTAGGTTTTGTTTACACTAATTTTTTTTTTTAAATTGCATTATGAAGTCTTGTTAAATTAAATTTAGGAAGATGTACATTAAAATTAAAAAAATCAAATCACATAGCATTTGGCAAGGGTAGAAAATCAAGTATTCTTTGGGCATGCATGGGGTACTATATTTGACATGTAGCCGGCCTTTTCGAGGGAGAAAGGTGTTTCCTGCTATTATGCTTCTGGTTCTTCGCAACCACCTAATCTTTGGTCCTATACTTGCAAACATACTCCTTTGGATCTATGCCACTTGCAACTTGCCATACTTCTCCCAAGCATGCTCTTCAATGGTTGACTTGTAACTATTCAACATTTGGCAATTATCACTCAAGCAAGCTCCTTGATATGTTATAGTCACTTTAATGTTGTGATTTTAAGCTCAAACATGCTTTCGAGTTTAAAACCACTTTATAACACATGGATAATCCATGCCAAAGGCACTTCAAGGCTATATGTAATGTCCCCATCTTTTTAGCCTTTAATGGAGTTCTTAGCCTTTACATTCTCCGAAGGCTAAGTGGAGGAATAAAGAGAAATTGGTTTATTTAATTTCTTATACATTCGTTAAATAAATTAAAATTAAAAGGTGACTTTATATTTAATTAATTTAATTAAAAGTGACTAAAGTTAAATAAATATATTAAAAAAATCTTCTAGAAGAAAGAATTAAATATTATTTTATTTCTTCTAGAAGAAGGTCCATCTATTGGAGGAAAAGTGGAACTATATCTTTTACCCCACATTGGTTGTGAAAAGTGGGTCAATCCTATGAAGTGGAAATAAAAGGAGAGTTGGTGGCCATTGTTCAACAGGTTGAATATGAGAAAAAAATTGATGTGTGAGTTGCAGATCTGTTCTTGGCATTAGAGGACATCTATCCTCTCTTGTGACATTCTAGACGTCATTCCCTTGGGGTTTGGCCTTTGGAATCCATTGTTATCATTATTAGGCAAATTGAGCGGGTTTCTAGCTACAAGCAGATTTGATGTTTTGCTCATATCTTCTTCATTACTTATCCAACATTTATGCTACTTTGAGGGAATGATTATATGAAGATATTGGACTATTTGAAAGAAAAAATACTGTAGCAGCACTGTTAAGGCAGTACTGTTCATGCGGCACTATTCATGCGGTTACTATTCATGTGGCACTATTCATGTCACTGTAGCAGCAGGTTTAAATAACATTTGCTGAAGCATTATGTCAATAATATTGGAGCAATTAGTGAGTTGATAATCTGCCATGTATTTGATTTTATTAAATAACATCTTATAAGCAATTGTTTAGTTTTTGGGCATTTAAGGGTGTCCATTACACTATAAACCCTAACTTACTTTTAAGGCATGCCTTTAGTCATTGTCTGCACCATAAAACATCTAAAACTGGCTCAGGCATGGTTCTCACTTGCATCCTCCACTTAGGTCTTCATGAAAGTCTCCTGGGCACACTCCTGCAACATTTGTGCCACTAAAACCTTTGCATTTACATGCCCTCTTAATGTTACTGCCACTTAGAGTTGGCAAATGCGAAGCACACTTGTGCTACATCCTTGCCATCTTCAATATGACAAGACCTCTTTTAAAGCCCCCTTGAGCAATTTATGCTATCTTTTTTACACTTACAAGAATACATCATTTCCTACTTTGTCATGAGTAGACAGATGGGCAGAATGATCTTAGGGACAATCAACATTGCTTGAAATGGGATTAGTAACAAAATCAACAATGACAAAAACAACACACTCATACCTAGCACCTTGATAGATGTTTCAGCAAGACATGAGAAAACAGCTTCTAGAACCTATATAGTCGATTTTGGTAGGGATGTAACAAAGAGTAATTCTTCAACCTCATCAATGCACAATGCGTTGAAAAAAATGTTAGATTTTGATTGAAAATTTGGAAAAAAAAAAGAAAGAAAGAAAACTGAGATCTGATAAAACCATTCACATGCATCACATTGTTCTCTAAATTAGATAAGTTTTCTGTATCAAAATACAGGTTGCACCAATCTAAAATCCGAAAAGCCAAAGAGAAATTTGAAATCCTGCCAAATTGTGAAGCTAAGACAAACAAATCCTTTACACAAAGTTAACTGTACACAACATTCTGAATATTTAAGACCAAAATATTTTTGCACCCTGCACTCTCTATTTGGTAAATTTATTAAATTGGTAAGCCATATAGCTACTGAGCATATTTTAACTAAGAAGTAATACAACTGAAACTCAAACAGATCAAACGTGTAACCATAAGAATAAGCATAACAAGTTTTGAAGGATTTGACATATTAAATGTGTAAATTATATTCATATAACAAGCATTCCTCATGAAAAGTACCTTTTCTGCAGAAGAAGCACGACCTGAACGAGCCCCAGCACTCAATCTATGGATCATATCCTTTGTATGGTCAATCTCCTTCTGTTGTTTCTCCCATGCCATACGCTGTTCCTCTATCCAAGTGGCTTTAGCAATCATGTACTGAGAATAATTTCCTTCATAGGATCTCGATACACCCATATCTGTCTCTACTATTTTTGTGCAAAGTTGATCAAGAAAAGCTCTGTCATGAGAAATAATCACCATAGGCACATCTTGCTTCTTGAGATAACCTTCCAGCCACTCTATGGTGTCAAGGTCAAGGTGATTTGTAGGTTCATCCAGAAGTAATAAATCAGGTTCCTGCACAGATATGTAAATAAGAAGCTAAAATATTCTAATAAAACAAAAAATCCTGCATTACTACTCAAACTGCAGAAAGTATAGTTTCGGGCACTAAGATTCTTTCCAACAAATATATTAGTGTCACTCTCATGTAATCTTAATTCTCCGAGAGATAATTATAGTTTAAATGATTAAAAGTAAAAGGATGCCAGTGTAAGGTAAATCCATGGGAAATTCAAGCATGAACTGCTGAACTCTGGCACAAAATCATCTGCACTGAAACTTGAACTATATACCAATGACATTATTTGAACGTATTGAAGGTTTGATCAGAACTTTCAAAATAACAGTTGCTAATGACTCGAAAAACTTTGCATGAATGAATGTTTGCAAGTGTTAAGCACAATAGAAAGATTGCAACCTCCAGAGGGCTCATTTTAATTTATAGTCAGTTTTAATGGCAATGTCATGCTCTTTAGGATTTCAAATACATTTTTGGTCAGTTAGTTTAAAGATGACTGCAATTGAGTAAACTCGACAGCTAAAAGACATGCCACTGACTTCTATGGAAGATTATCATAGCATTGAGAAAGAAAGAAATTTATTAATACTTGTGGATGAACAAAACATGTCAAGGATTCAAAACACGCCCAGAAAAAGCAGCATGGGTGAGCCAAAAAGAAGCTGCAAAAGCAAGAGACAATAAAACGAAATTGCATTCTTCAGCTCACAATATTTGTTTACTTCACTCAATAAAGGATATATCTATGAAAATACTAACGACTTGCATGAACCAAATAATGTTCTCAAGAATTGGAAACCATTTTTTAATTGCGAAATTGAAATGCTTTCTAACAAAATGATAATGCAATTTAAGAACAAAAGCATTGTGAAATCCTTGCTAGGCTTATTCATCATGATGGACAGAAAGAAATGGGGAATGAAATTATATTACGAACATGAAGACGGCTAAATGGAGCTCAAAAGTACAACGAGTTACAATAGGAAATGAAATAAGGTCTAGGACTAATGACCTGAAGAAGAATCTTGCCAAGGGACATCCTCATCTGCCATCCCCCACTAAAAGATGCTACCAACCTATCAGTGTCCTCTTGGGTAAACCCGAGTTCAGGCATCATCTTATTGATTTTGACATCCACATCATAAAGCTGGACTGCATCTGCTTTCTTCTGCAATGAATCCAATTCGTCCAAAAGCCTGCCCATCATATCCATGTCATCTACAGCAGACTCCAGAGCTTTCTGCACTCTATCCATCTTCTGAGAAATCTCCGTCTCCTCCTTAAATGCACTCATGAACTCTTCCCTCACAGTCCTGGTAGGTACGACCTCAAATTCTTGGGTTAAAAAGGCAATTTTCATGTTGTACTTGGCCTTAATGATTTCTCCAGAATCGGGGTCCTCTTCGCCCGCAATAATTTTCAACTGGGTAGTTTTCCCTGCCCCATTGACACCCACAAGACCTACTCTCTGGCCCTTTTTGACTTCCCATGACACATCCTTCAATACAGTGACACCCTTAAAGGTCTTGCTGATGTGTTCTAGCCTAACACCACTCGAAATACTGGATGCGCCTGATTGATTTCTGATGCCCCTCTTTGAGCTTTTTTCGTTTGAGCTATCATAGAACAGGGATTCTATGTCTTTGACTTCAGTGCTGGTAGTCTCAGTTGTTGATGATGATGTTTTGATCCTGTTTTGTCTGGTGTTTTTTGTTGTCACTTGGTTTGGAACTAAGAATGCTCCAAATTGGGTTGTGAGAAATGGGCCTTCAGAAACTCTGTGACCAACAGTTCTAACCGGGGAGAATGGAAGTAGTGCTTTAAAAATGGGTTTTTTGTTTTCGTGAGGAATTGGAGGAGTGGTTAATGTGGGTCTGAAATCATTGCACCTTAGCTGCCTTACCGTGTTCATATTTTGTTTCAGTAATTTAATAGGGGAGGCAGAGACTCTCCCCTTTTACCAGTTTAAAATCTTCGTATGACCACCTTGCTCTAATTTTTTTCTACAGCATAAACAATAGTATCTGGTTTATTTTGTTCGAGTGTCTGCGTTAATTAATGAAAACATACTTCATGTGTAGTAATCAAAATCGCCAGGAAAAAAAATATCCTTTCAGTCTCCCCACGAGCTCTTCAGCAGCCTGCAGAACTGAATTTAATCGATAGGGAATTCAAGAACTCTTATAACGTTTTAGAAGAGTTTTAGTGGTAACACAATGCGCTATAATTTTTGTATCACAAATGGGAGCCATAAAAAAAAACAGAGATAAGATGTGGGCAATAAAGAGGTGTATTTAGGCCCAAGTTTGATCGCGGTGGGTTTCTCGTAAATCTTTTATTTGGATTTTTTTGGCTTAAATTAAATTAAATGGGTAGACGGAAAGATAGCCAATAGAGGGGTTATTTCATTCCTCTTATGTGTTTTTTTCTCTCCTTTATTGCAAAGGAACAATCTACAAGAAGTTATGATAGAATCTAAAAATAAGCGTAAATGAAAAAATTAAATTGTCAATGGGCTTTTGGTCTATTGGTGAAGTTGAATAGCTCACAAAGAGCCCACCAGGGATAAGTCTTGTTGAGTGCAAAGATCGAAGACATCATAAGGGATGAGGTCGGGACCATGCTCTGAGCGGGTGAATTTGGCAGCGTGGATGCTCCTTAACCCTTGACTCTTAGCTGAAGAGGTTTTAGGCACGCGTGGGCCCTTATTGAGTACCTAAAACTTGTTTGTGGATGACCTCCATCAAAAAAAAAAAAACAAGTTTAAAATAAAATCTAAAAACAAGCTTAAGAAAAAAATTATATGTACGAAATTTCTTTAGTATATCATAATGTCTCCATAATTACTTGTGTTACAATTATTATCATGAATATTTTAAACTATGTGATGAGTAATTGATTTTAATATTTTTAAAATTAAAATAATAATAAAATGCACATTTTTAATCTTACTTATCAATACATATATTAGTATGTAAACGTTTTTTTTAGCTTGCGAAATAAAATGACTTTTTCCTTCAATTTGTATATATATAAAAAAAAATTAATATTCATGTCTAACATTTATCAATAATGATATATCATTTTTTTAGATTGTGATATTAAGATATCTTAAGCAAAATATTTATATAAGAAAAAAAAATATAGGATAGAATTGTAATAGTCAACTTAATAGTAAAATAGTCGGCCTCTATTTTAAGCATCAAAGGTGAAAGCTAAAAATAGAAACTAGTGGGTTCAAGTAGGTGATCTTTGTAATAGAATGTAGTTAAGCATGTGTCAAATGACACATGGTGTAAGTGCATGAATGGTTGTCACAATTTTTTGGTCTATTCACATTGCCTAATTAAACATTGTGTGAAAATGAATAAAGAAGTACAAGCCTATAACAAAAAGACGAGAAGCTAGAGTAAAAAGTGTAAAATGAGGTAAATCGTCAATTGGGTCTCGATAAGAAAGGTGGATTCAATACCCTTAATTTGTAATAAGTCAATGAAGAAAGGACTCATATTGTAACCCTTAAATATACATGTCTTCATCCTTGGTGTTAGTTTTCATGGATCGTTGCAAATGTAGTTGTATTGCCTCTTCATATTTACTTTTCAAATGGCGGTCATCTATCTTATATTAGATGAAATATGGATAGACATGTCTGTTCACAAGACATGTTTATTCATTACTATTTAATATAATAATTTGTTATTTAACACACACACACACGTGTGTGTGTGTGTGTGTGTGTGTGTGTGTGTGTGTGTGTGTGTGTGTGTGTGTGTGTAGCGAGTTTTATCTGACTGGAACTTCATTGACATTAACACTCCCTCTTTGTTAGGGAGGATAACCATAGGATCATATATTACCTAAATATAATATAAGAATATCTTTGATCAGAAGATATTCAATATTTTGATATCATGAGCATTGACCCCCATAATATCAATAAATGATATTCACCAAATACTCTGAGTAAAGATATTGGTGGCCTTCTGAATGTCATCTCATATGATATTCACCATGTACTCTTTGAGCAATGATTGCTTGAATATCAAGTTGTGGGATATTCACCAAGTATTGTGAGTAATGGCCTCTTGAAGGTCATCTCATATGATATTCACCAAGTACTTTGTGTAAAGGCCTTCTGAACATCAATTTGCATAACATTCACCATGTACTAAAAAATGTTCATAAGGTATGTGCACACACATTCTCATAACGCTTACCATATGAACATCTTGTTGGAAGCATGAGTGCTGATGATATTCCTATGGGGGAGTATCGTAGAAATATGATTAGATCATTATCATGATGATATGTTACATTCATGACTGTGTTTGTCATTGATGTCAACATAGTAATTTTATATGGTATCTGACAAAAGAACAATGGAAATATCAAGTTGGTACAGACCGATCATTGAGTACTTTCAGTAGCGAGGTTAAAGGAAGATTATACTATGTGCCTAGTATACTTAGCTAACCTCAGAAGCATAAGATATTAAGTTTGGAAGGAGTTATGCAAGTTTTAGTAGAGATAGTTCTGAGATAGAGTTTATAGAGGCATGTTCTGGTAAACTTGTTATATCTCTTAGTAGAGTTATTATTTTGATAAGCTGAAGTTAAAGATGTAAAGAAGACTTGTTGGTGATGATGTGGCTAAGCTTGCTTGTCATAATGTTACATGTATAAAAAGTTATGCAAGTTGCAAGGTGAAAGATTAATGTTATCGCTAAGTGTAACGTGTTCTTAATGTGGTCCTATAATAATTAATTGAGAAGGTGTAACAGCCAACTTAGGGAATTGTTTTATGAATTTAGTGAAAAGGAAGGACATTTTCCTTTATCTTAGATGTGACATATGAGATGTTTATAAGTAGCACGAAGAGTGGAATACAAAGTTGAGTAGAGCAAAGTGGAAGTGAAGGAAACTTTATTGTTGAGGTTTTATTGTGTGATCCGAAGTTGGTTACTTGGATCCCAAGTTCATGACCTAGTCTACAAGGTCTGATAGTGATTGGTTTGGTTGACAAGATAAAGGAAAGAAGTTGAAATACAGTGTACACACAATTATTCTGCAAGGAATAGTTGAGAGATCAGTTGGACAGTGAGTTCAATGGTCTTGCCCTAGAATCTATTTGGATAGTGGGTCCTTTTATCTTTAACAACTCCTAATATGGTTGGAAACTCCTAACAGGGATTCTTATGTACTAAATGTTGTAATAGACTCCTAACAAGGTTCATCCTCTAACAAGGAATATTCATATTAGTACATCATCTTGTGGCATCATTCCCACCAAGGTTTTCCATTTGATCAAGGGTTTCCCTAGTTAACATATCTGGTGTAGTTGTCTATGTGCATCTTGTTATGGTTACTATTTACTTTGGTTGAATGGATAAAATTGTTTAAGGTTGATAAATATTTTAATTACTAGATAATTGTTTCACGCACCCACGCGCCCCCCCCCCCCAAGTTATCTTGATGGACTATTGTTTCTAACAATTGGTATCAGAGCATTGGGTCCTTAAAGATAAAGTTTAACATCTTTGAGAGATCAATGGTGATTTATTTCAGAAAAGATAGTCCTAAGTTGGATGGAGGAAATTTTTGACACCCAGAAGATGGAGCTTCTTGGTATGAGATCAGAATTGCATACAGAATTGAGCACTGAGTCTCTGCATAGAGGCAAAGTAAAGATAGATTGAGATCTGAAGAAGACATGAATATTAAGGAAGGTATTGATCTCCTCATGAAAAGAGAGCCAAAAGGTATGGAAGTTTTTTCTTGTTGGACATGTACTTAGTTTGGTCATTTTTCATGTAAATGTCCTTAGAGAATAAGGAAAACTAGAAAAAAATCATTTTTTGATGAAGATGAAGAAGTTAAAGCTAGTATGGAAAGATTTGTGAATGACTATGATAATGAGCCTAAATTGGTTAAGGAAAAGGAAGTAGTAGAAGAGATATCTTTGGTAACTATTGTTGATCCAAAGTCTAACCATGAAAATGTGGAAGTTATCATTAGCAATGATTTGCATAATAGAAAATAGATTGAAGAGAAAAGATTCAATCCTAGAGCAGAAGAAAGAGTTGAGTTGAAGACTCCTAAACATAATGGCATAGCAGAGAGAAGAAACATGTCAGTAACAGAAGCAACAAGAGCTATGTTAGTAGAGAATGATGTATCCAAATGTTTTGGAGAGAAGTTGTAAATACAACAATCTACACTATGAATAGAGTGCAAGTCAGGAATGACACAAACAAGACCTCTTATGAACTGTGGTTTGGTCACTCACCTACAGTCAAGTATTTCAAAAATTTTGGCACTAAGTGTTATATCAAAAGAGATGATGATATTGGTAAGTTTGATGCTAGAAGTGATGAAGGTATGTTTCTTGGTTATTCATTGAAAGCAAGGCAAATAGATGTTATAATCAAAGAACTAAGACTATTATGGAAAGTGCAAATGTGAGAGTTGATGAGAAATTTAGGATACAGGAAAGAATAGTTGATTACAATTAAGATGATGATGTTGTTACTAAACCAAGGAATGATGAAGTATTCCTTGAGAATAACAATGATTTGGAGAATGAAGGAGTGCCTAGGTAGGAACAAAGCTCAGAACCTTTAGCAAAGCCAAGAGTTGAGATAACAACTCCTACTTCAAGTAAGAATATGACAAAGAATCACTCACCCGAGAAGATCATCAAAAGAAAAGATAAACGTGTGATGACAAGAAGTAGAATCAATGAAGAATTATGTTTGATATCTCAAGTTGAACCTAAGAATGTGGATGAAGCATGTAAAGATTATTATTGGAAGCAAGTTATGAAAGAGAAATTAGATCAGATAGTAAAGAATGAGACATGGGAATTGGTCCCCAAACTAGCAGATAAGAATGTGATAGGAACTAAATGGGTATTCAGGAACAAGATGAATGAACAAGGCGAATTTGTAATGAACAAAGCAAGATTGGTATGTAAAGGTTACTCACAACAAGAAGGAATAGACTATGATGAGATCTATGCTCCTGTGGCAAGAATAGAAGTGGTAAGATAATTCTTAGCTTATACAACATATAAGAAATTCAAAGTATATTAGATGGATGTCAAGTCAACATTTCTAAATGGAGAACTTGAAGAAGAGGTATACATTGAACAACCTGAAGGTTGTACACATGACAAGGACATAGTATGCAGATTAAAGAAAGCATTGTATTGCTTGAAGCAAACACCCAAAACTTGGCATGCAAGGTTGGACAAGCATTTGACAAAGCTTGGATATAGCAAAGGTATGGTAGATAGTAATTTGGATTGGAAAGAAATTGATGATGGACTAATGATCTTAGTAATATTTGTTGATGATATCATATTTGGAGGAAATGATGATGGAAGTGACAAGTTTGTAATGAAATATTTTCTAGGATTATAGATTGTACAGGATAAAGAAGGAATCTTTATTTCTCGGACTAAGTACTTGAAGGATTTACTAAAAAGGTTTGGTTTGGAAACATGTAAACCTATTGGAACACCTATGGTAACTGGACACAAGTTATCTACAAAATATGAGACACTTACTATTGAGCAGAAGAAGCACAGATCTATGATTAGAGATTTGCAATATCTGACTCACACAAGGCTGGATATAGTAAATGCAGTTGGAATTGTTGCAAGATTCCAAGTTGATCCCAGAGAAGCACATTATGCAGTAGTCAAAAGGATATTTAGATACTTGAAAGGAACACCAGAGTTTGGATTGTGGTATGATAAGTCTAATGATTTCACTCTATGTGTTTATACTGATGTTGATTGGGCAAGTAGTATGGATGACAGAAAGAGCATCAGTGGTGGAGCCTTCTTTCTTGGAGGAAGATTGGTTTCTTGGCTCTAGATGTGCTTGTATTGTGACAATGTATGATAGAGTATCTATGATGGACAAAGTCATCTGTATCAAATATTTACTGTGTTCAATAGTAAATATTTTGAAGGAAAGTCATCTCTTGTTAGATGGTGTTTTTGAATAATGTCTTTGGACACTTGAGCTAGTAAGAATCAATTGTTGCAGAATTTGATGGTTGTTGAAACTTTTGACATTGATGTCAATGGGGGAGAAGTAGAGCATGAAAATTTTTTTGAGTACATTAAAGGAACAAGAAAATAGTTTGGGAGAATGATTGATGAAGAGGATTTGAAAAGAAAGGTTAAATAGTCTTTTGCAATTGGTATTCTTGGAATTAGATGTTTTTCATCTATGTTGCCATCAATGCCAAAGGGGGATATTGTTGGAAGCATGAATGTTGATGATATTCCTGTAGGGGAGTATTGTATAAATATGATTAGATCATTCTCATGATGATATGTTACATTCATGACTATGTTTGTCATTGATGTCAAAGTAGTAGTTTTCTGTGATATCTAATAGAAGAACAACAGAAAGATCAAGTTGGTATAGATAGATTGTTGAGTACTTTCAGTAGTAAGGTTAAAAGGATATTATACTATGTATCTAGTATACTTAGCTAACCTTGGAAGCATAAGATATTAAATCTAGAAGAAGTTATACAAGTTTTGGTAAAGATAGTTCTAAGATAGAGTTTACAAAGGCATGTTCTGGTAAACTTGTTATATCTCTTAGCAGATTTATAATTCTGAGAAGCCAAAGCTACAGATGTGAAGAAGACGTGTTGGTGACGATGTGGCTAAGCTCGCTTGTCATAATGTTATTTGTATGGAAAGTTATTCAAGTTGCAAGGCGAAAGATTAATGTTATTGCTAAGTGTAACATGTTCTTAATGTGGTCCTATAATAATTAATTGAGAAGGTGTAACAGCCGACTCAGGGAATTGTTTTATGGATTTGATATAAAGGAAGGACATTTTCCTTTATCTTAGATGTGACATATGAGATGAATTCAAGTAGCATGAAGAGCAGAATGTGAAGTTGAGCAGAGCAAAGTGGAAGTGAAGGAAACTTCATTGTTGGGGTTTTATTGTGTGATCCGAAGTTGGTTACTTAGATTTCAGGTTCATGACTTGGTCTACAAGTTCTGATAATGATTGGTCTAGTTGACAAGATAAAGAAAAGAAGTTAAAGTACAATACACACAATTATTCTATAAGGAATAGTTAGAGATCAGTTGGATGTAATGGGCACCTAGGAATGCCCAAAAGCTGAACCAAGGCTGAAATTATATTAATTCTAAAAATGTTGCAATCAAGTACAAAGAGATGTATTCCAAAGACCAAACCCTAAGGGAATGACGTCTAGAATGTTACAAGAGAGGATGAACGTCCTCTAATGCCAAGAAAGATATGTGATTCACACATCCAAGTTGTTATCAATGCAAGGTATAATCATCCGATACAATAATCCCATGCTAAACAATGAGACTCTCACCCCTATTTATCCTATTCCTTCACCCTTCTAGAAAGAACTAAAACATTAATTAATTGCAAGAGCTAGAAGCTTCTCCTTCCAATAATTAATGCATACCCCAAAAATTCCTCCTTGGCAATAATTAATTAAATCACGAGAGGCTTCCGTCCTTCCAATAATTAATACATACCCTAAAAGCTACTCCCTTGTAATTAATAATTAAATTAATTAAATACAAAGTCACCTTTAAATTGAATGACTTTATAAGAAATTAATTTAATTTTTACTTATCCTCCACTTAGACTTTGGAGAACGTGAGAGCTAAAAATGGGATCATTACATTGGACAATGAGTTCAGTAGTCTTGCCCCAGAAACTATTTGGATAGTGGGTCCTTTTGTCTTCTACAACTCCTAATAGGGTTGGAATCTCCTAATAGGGATTTAAAGTCTCCTAATAGGGACTCTTATGTACTAAATGTTGTAATAGAATCCTAATAGGGTCCATCCTCTAACAAGGAATATTTATATTAGTACATCATCTTGTGGGCATCATTCCCACTAGGTTTTCCCCTCTGATCAAGGGTTTCCCTAGTTAACATAGTTGGTGTAATTGTCTATGTACATCTTGTTATGGTTACTATTTGCTTTGGTTAAATGGATAAAATTGTTTAAGGTTGATAATTGTTCTAATTATTGGATAATTGATTCACCACCTCCCCCCCCCCCCTCAGTTATCTTGGTGGACTATTGTTTATAACACATCCACCATGCAAAGTATAATCTATCATGATCTACATAGACATCGTAAGATATCCATCATAATAGAAAATTAAGTTATTGTAAGATCATCACCTTTCAATAACTTTTGCAAATACAAGTGATAATCATTTGGAAGTCATCACTTCCTCGTGATGTACACAAGGGGTATGCCCATTAAAATCATATAGTCACACACATGGACTTTCAAACTCCCTTTGAATATCAATCACATGAGCTCCTCATCCAAAGTTATCTTTGAAGAAGTGTCAGACTACCTCTAAATCTAGTATCAAACTCCCTTATCTTGCAAGAACATTCTCAGAGGAAATGATCAAGGCAAATAGCTCTTATAACACATGTTGAAATACAAATAAGAGAGAGACCGCAATGAATAAATAAATGTAACACTCAAGGAAAATACTTATCTATTCATCAACATATTTGATGCAATCTTTTATATTTCTTGATTTGTCCTCTTGATACTAATATCAATGCTCACTCTTTCTTTTTTTATTGTTGACTTGGAATAAACTCATATATCTTTGTATTCTCAGCAACTTCATTTATTTTGGTTTATCAATGTGTTGAGTAAACACTGGCTTCAATTTCATGTCGACCTTGCTCATAGATTGTTGTTGTTGCTATGAAAATAATCATTTGGAGAACAACCATCACTTCTTATTTGAATATTTATATCTCTGCACAATTTACACTCCATCATGACCTTTATTGTTCTTCATTACGAATGTCTTCAACCAATACAAGTAGAGACTTTTGCCACAACCGCATGATACAAATTGAATTCAATTTATTACAAAAATATATTTCCACAAAATAGGTTATGTTTATGAAGTGTATGGCTAATATTGATTTCCATTCATTCTAATTAGCTTCTAAGGTCGCAACTTTTATTATTGTTGCAAATACTAATTTCCCTTTTTATTTAATTGACCCTTACAGAAAAATACCACCTGTTGTATTGTCTTCCTACACAATCTCTAACTCATTGACATGGTTGTGACATATGCTAACATGGCAGTAGTATATTAGTGCTCGAAAGCTTTAATTTGGTATTAGTATATGCGCAATCATCCAAGAATATTATCATACAACATCTGTTATATATGATTATTGATGCCATCATAAATACTTATTAGACTATGAGTTTTGTTTTTAGTATTTTGATTGATGTTATTTTATTTTTTAACAGTTCCTATGAATCTTCACCACTGATGCATTTTGTATTTAATTCTTTTAATCTTATTAACATCTGACATATTGAATTTATGTCATTTTAGAATATGTTAATCATGTTTCTTTGATGCAGACTCCAGTTATGTTGCCTATTGTTTGAAATGTATCTTCTTTTACATTTGCAATCTAGCACCAATACCATGTTAGTTTTCATGGATTGTTCCAAATGTAGTTGCATTGCCTCTTTGGTATATACTTTCCAAATGGCAGTCACCTATCTTATATTAGATGAAATACAGATAGGCAAGGGACATGTCTATTCATTAGTATTTAACATAATAGTCTATTATTTAACACATACATATATGTGTGTGTGTGTGTGTGTGTGTGTGTGTGTGTGTGTGTGTGTGAAATGTTTTAAATTGGTTTTGTTTTTGTTAAAGCATAGTGATTGAATAGGTAAGAGAAACAAGGGTAACAAGATAATCTATCAAAGAAGTAATTAGCAAACATTTTCTATAAAATGGAGTATTCGTTTATAGGTATTATTGTAGATGATATAAAAATAAATAGTTAGAAAAATTATTCATATTCTAATTAGAGAAATACATTTAAGAAGATTGAAAATTTGAATTTGTGAATAGATCGTTCAACAAAAATATAGTTTTTACTATAGTTTGTTAGTAAACATTAAATACTAATTCATAATTTTATAAATTAAATAAAATTTAATCTATTTTTAAAATTTATGATTTACATAGAAAATTTGAAAAATAAAATAAAAATATTACATTTATAAATATTTTTAATTGTTTTTTTCTTTGTTAAAGCATAGTGATTGAATGGGTAAAAGAAACAAAGGTATAAAGATAATCTAAAGTATTTAGAAAACATTTTCTATAATATAGAGTATTCATTGATAGGTATTATTGCATACGAAGTCATTTGTAAATGTATCAATGCAATTAGGTCACAACAATTAGGTTAGTAAACATTTTCTATAAAATGGAGTATTCATTGATAGGTATTATTGTATATGATATAAAAATAGATGGTTAGAAAGATTATTCATATTCTAATTATATATCACACACACACACACACACATCTTTAGTGAGTTTTATCTTACTAAAACTACACTAACACTAACATTTGGCATCAAACAAAGCTAAATACATTTAGCCATAGTTGAAGACTTAGTGAAGATGTTACCAACTTAGGGCATTACTCCAAACTCAAAATATATCTCAAATGAATTGTTGAATTAAGTGTATGTCAATCTAAAAATTCTTGTTAGGCTCATATATCATTAAGTTACAAGAAATGAAAATTGTACTCTAATTGTCAAAATAAAGACTAATGGGATGCTCTTGTGGAAAACCTATTAGAAATGCTTTAGAATAACTAAGAGGGCGGGGGGGGGGGGGCAGAATAACCAAGTAAAGAGAGCCCATTAAACTATTCATCCATCCAAGCTTTAAACTTTCCTACTTAGCAAGTTATTGTAAAATCAACATGCAAGAATAACACATGAAGAATCAACACATAACACAGTGATTTACGTGGAAACCCAATTTGGGAAAAACCACCAGTAACATGCTACTCAATTCTCAATCTTTTGAAGTGATGCCCTGTGAAAGGCCTACCCTATTAAAGACTACAACACACTATTAAATGTGACCTGGTTAAAGGATTTCAACCACCCTGTTAGAAGTGGGCCTGGTTAGAGGTCTTTAGAACATTCACTCAGAATGCCACCATGTTAAAGGATTTACAAATGGTTGTTAAACCAACCTAAGTCCATAGGATTTTACCCCCACTAATACAATTGTTAGAGAGTAACAACAAGGGCTTTTGACCTGATACAACTCACAACTTAACTTGCAGATTTCAGATCTCAGTTCAGCTCTCAAATTTGCCTAGCTTTTAGTCTTTGTGGCTTTGACAGCTTGTCCTCCTTTCAAGCTTCATCTCCTTGAGTCTCCATGCCCAATGTACCCGTGCAATCTCCTATATGGCCACTTATCAAAGCAGAGTCTCTATGCTCTATTCACACTTCAACAACTTCACAACTTGGTACCCCGACAACTCTTGCTTCTTGGCCTGTGACTCCTTAAATAGAAGTCTGGAATACTTTTCCTGCTCGAATCTTCCCACTTTTTTCTTTTAGTTTGAATGGATTAGGTAGCCATATCTTGTTCCTTCTAGAAACATCATGAAGAATCCTCTTGAATTCACTCAAAAATGGTTTACCTAAAATTTTGTGCCTCTAGTTCATCATCCTTATCCTCCATCTGGTTCACAAAATTCAAGGTAACAAATTTGTCAGCTCAGATTTGGCGAATCTTTGACTTTTCCTATAATGCAACAACTTGGCACTATTAAAATTTTGGTGCTTGGCACATACTGTGTTACTCAACACCGACTGCATTTTATTGATGCTCGACACCTACTATGGATTCACTCGGCACCAACTAAATTTTTTCGATGCTCGACACCTATTACTTTGCTCAGCACCTTATGTATCACTCGACACACACTAGATTTTCCATTTGCTCGGCACTAACTGAAAATTTGCTCAGCATGAACTAGCTTGCTCGGCACCAACTAATGAACTTAGTCAAGCTTTACAAACATCTTTGTTACAACTTATTCTTCCAAAGTTTCTAAGTGTGCCCAACCTCTGTATCTTCAAGTTTATTGTAAATACATCATTTTACCAATATCTTAATTGATGCTTGTACTTCATTACAAAACCATAACTCAACCTTTCCCTTAGGTGCTTTTGTTACATCTTGTTGATTAAATCCTCTTCATCAATCAACTAAGTGATAGTACTTGGATCTTATAAGCAATTTTCATTCTAGCAAATATTAGGTTTGACATCAATGACAAAACAGTGATTGAAAACATTCTTTATCAACCATCTTCCTTCTTTTCAACAATCTTCCTTTTTGGTAGTGATCTTTTTCAATAAGATTTCCAACAAAACCTTGACTTGGCTAACATTTTTTTTAATCAGAGTCTCTTAGAAAGTAGGAACTACATCATGATAATTAATTACAATAGTTGATAATACAATAGCAATTTAATTTTCACAAGGTCATGTAAAACAATGTCATGATGTGGTGTAGGGGCACCTAGTTATTTTCATGTCTCGTGAAGGCTTTGTTGCAATGGTTATTTTCTTTATGTCTTGAGGAGGTCTAATAAAGTCACAAAGACTAATTATAACTAATGTAATTAAATTTTTAAGGCTTTTAAGCCATTAGTCTTATGCAAACCATGGTCTTGATGTGGTCAAACTTGGTCAAAGCAAACAAAAAGTGCCCAACATGAGTGAAACTAATATAATAAATTTTATCAAGTTTATTTTACATGTCTAGGGTGAGAGTACATTTTTTCAGTTATTTTGTCAAGATTGACAAAAGTTTTCAAAAACTTCCAAAAACTACCTAACAACTTTTGTAAGTTTTAGTTACGAAAATCATGACTTTGCTATCCAATGGCTACCCATTCAAATTTTAGTTAAGAACCATTAGGAATGGGTGGGAACAAGTTTAAATTTCCTCTTTGAGGCTATGGGTGGTTTTTTAATGAATGTGGAAGAATTTGAATGCAATAAAACCATTTTCTCCTTATCCAAAGATATTTTTTATTATATTTTTGCATTGTATGGTTTGCCATCCTTTTGTAAAAATATAAGAGTGACATGGAATGATAGAGGGGAGTGTGAAGTTTCCATTTAAAAGATAAGTTTTAATAATAAATACTATTAATATATTAATAAGTGAATGAAAAATATTATAATTGTAGACACATAAATCTGATTACACAATTAAGTAATCTAATTTATTCCATTCCAAGACATTTCTAATTAAATATTTAACATTTAATTAGTTTATGTCATCCCCTAGTTAATCAATATAATTAATTAAGTGTAGTTCAATTAATTGTCAAAATGACAACCATATAGTCCGATAATAAAATAAATCCCTATTCCTCTATTAAATTGAATAAATACACAATCTTATTTTATTTAATTTTCAAATTCCCCTTTTGATTAAAGAACCCATATTTATTCAACCTTGATCCTAGTTTAAGCCTTAACCAAACCTAGGATCCTTAACCCAACCCGTTCACCCATGTTAAGCCTACTTAATTAGTTAATTAAGTGACCCAATTGTATTCTACATAAACTACCACTTACACCCTAATCACTTCCTATTCCAAACCTTATCTTGCCCTAATCATTTGTACAACCTTAATCATGAGGATTAAGAAATCAAACCTGAACCCTAAATTAACTCTTAACACATCTTCACATCCCCAATCCCCAAACCGTATGTCAACCTTAAATTTACTTACACATATCTTACACCTCTTAAACCTTTGTCCCTCTCACATCTCCTAAATAGTTGCATTCCCTCCATCTCCCAAGCCTCTATCTTTGTGATATTAATGATAATGAAAGCTATTTGAGAAAGTACCATCCATGTGTTCTTCCTCACATGCATCCTTGCCACTCTTGAAATTGACTCAAGATTGAATCTTGTAAACACCCAAAAATGATCTAGTAAACTATAAGCCCCTTTTTCAAAATTTTAAATCTCTATGCTAGACTACAATATGTTCTTAATCTTTTATATAATTTATCAATCATTTATCCTTAATCAAATAATCAAATAGTCATTTATTTGATTTTATCATATGGTTTGACCACCCTATCCTAAGTTTTATTTAATTGAAAGAACATGATCCCTTTTAATTAAATAGAAAACCCCCTTATCATATGTGCACATATGAAAAAGGGACTTCCTAATTTAAAAATAAAAGAAGAAATTTTTTTTCTACACATTGAATATACACTTTCCAAGGTGAGTGGAATCTATTGGAATTATGGATGGAGTAACTAAGAGGGGGGGTGAATTAGTTACCACAAAAACAAATCCACAGATCCCTTAGATGTCTTAAATAACTAGTTACTACTGATACTCGGCAAACACTTCACAAAAATGCTATAACTTGGTAGATTAACTTGTTATTGATCTTCAAGTATTCATAATTATCAACATGCATGCAAAAGTAAATAACATGAACACAAGAGACACCAGATTTGACGTGGAAACCCAATATGGGAAAGTAACTAGCTACCAATTTTCACTCTTCTGAAGTGAGCCCTGTTAGGAGCCAACCCTGTTAAAGGTTACAAAACACACTGTTAGGTGTGACCCTGTTAGAGGATTTAATCACCTTGTTAAGAGTGGTCTTGCTAGAGGTCTTTTGAATAATTCAACTATACTGTTAGCTTGTTAGAGGATTTACAAAATGGCTACTAAACCAACTCTATTAAGAGATTCTGAAATCACTGCTACAATGGTTGGAAAGTAACAATGAATTGACCTGAATAAGATGCAACTGAATTTGCTAATTACAAATCTCTATTCTGCACCAATAGATCCTCCTTGATCAAATAAAGCTTTGCTGCTCCTCAATGATCTCAAATCATCCTTCAAAATTTTGCTTTCTCAATAATTAGTCCTCCTTCACATTCATATCACATCAAATCCATCACACACACTTAGAATTCACAACTTGACCTCTTATATATACCATTCTGATTATCAAGTCGGCTCATTCACAAGTTACATTTATCAAATAAACCATACATCAATCGGCTACAAATATTACATTAAACAAATAAACTTTATTTCACAAAACAATGAAATCCTTCATTGGCCGACCCAACTTGGTAAACACTATTCCAAAAACAATTTCCTGAGTTAACCATCTCAACTCAGTTAACACTACAAATTCTATGAAATCCTTTGGCTGTCGAGTTAACTCGATAAGAACTGAATTTCCTTCGCTAACCATGAGAGGTCGGTAAGAACTATCTCTACCATATTCCCCTTTGATGACCGAGTAAGCTCAATAACAACTGTCTACACAAGGTAAAGCCTGAGAATGCTTGGTAGATACTGTAAACCTTCTTTGCTAACCTTCTGAGCTCAAGGTAGACTCTGTCTTTTGCCTTGCTGACTAACTAAGCTCGGTAGACTCTAACTGATAACTGATATGACATTTGTGTAACATTAAAGACAACACACAATTGAAAAATTATATCCAACCGAATCTCTTTTTGCCTCTTAATCTCCTCACTCATTATTTTGTCTCTTAAACATAACCTTTGATTTTTCGTTGTGAGAATCTTGATCTCAAAGTCAAAATGAGAATAAACCTACACTATTGATTTTGCCTCATAATCTTTAACTATCCAAATCTCTTTAAATGGAGGCTCTCTTCTCACTCTCTTCATCTTATGTCTTCATACTATTTTTATGTTGATGTTCTTATTCTTGATTTATTGAGCACGTGAGCACTCACTTTGTACACTAATTTAGGTTACTTGCATCTTAGCTTAGTATTTCCTTTAATTGCATCTAGCTTAGCTTACATAGCTTAATTAGGAGATTTTAATATTGAAATTATTAGCTTATATTTCCTTTCTGTGTTCTTGCATCCTCATTTTAGCATAATCTTGCATCTATTCTAGTTCACTATTTGTATTACATTCTCACTTGATTCTTGGATACTACTACTCTCATTGCTTGTACTCCTTGAATCTTCCATTATATGGTTCACCTTGCAAGGGTCTCCTATTTTGGGTTCATTTGAGAGCCACCATTATTACATCACTTTGATTCTTGCACATTATAGACAGGAATCTATAAGCCTCTTTCCAAGCCTCCCAATCAATGGGATCCCTTGGAAGTAATAGTTTATAGAAGTGTGCCTACATTTTGAGCATACATTTTTGTTGCCCACTGTGGGCTAGAACCAAGTTTCTAGCTTCATTTATTTGCATTTTTGGATTTCATTGTCATGGGTATGCCATTTTGATTTTTCTAGGCTAAAATATTGTATGACATTTCTTAGTGTTGGGTGTGATATTTCTCTTTGTTACAGGCTAAATTCTACAGGTTATGCATTGTTATATATCTTCACTATGAAGTATCATCCATAGTTTTCTAGGGTATTGTACTTGTTCAATTCCTTTGTTGCATGGACTTGAAGTACTGCCTAGCTTCTGGAGGAATATCATACAATATTATGGGGAATTGTAGTCTATCGTACAAACTTTTTATTTTGCATATTATGAGTTGAGTAGCTTAATTTTCTTTGATCTAACTTGCATTTCTATTTTTCAAGTTTTTTTCAACATCTAATCAAGTATTTTTGCAGGTTTTGATTGCATACTTTATGCCCTAACTTATGATCTTACGAGATTTTTTTACCAAAGGATTACATTGCTAAGATTACTAACAAGTGATTTTGCACGTTACCTTAGATATACAAATAAATATTGTGTTTGTGCTTTGTTTTTCATTTCATTTCCTAAGAGCTTAATAAATTATGAGTAAGGATTCATATTGATGGTAGGAAACTATGCTCTCTTTTTTATAAGATAATCGAAAATCTTGAAGCACTAGTGTGAATCAAGAAAGTGAGTGGAGAGGTCACTCTCTAGGGGCCTTAATTAACCTTGTTTAGTGTGTTTAGGAGTAGCATTTTAAGTAGGAGAGTGTTCTCTTTGCCTCTTCGAGGGTAAATCATAAATCTTAACCTCCTTGTTATCCATTTTGTGCTCATCTTCTTATGATATTGTTTACCTTTATAGGGCCTATCATGGAGGGAAAAATCTTGTGGGAATGACCTGAATGAGAATAAGTGAACCCGACTACTCCAACCCCACTATAATAAAAGACCTCTAGAAGAGACCAAATTCTTAGGGGACATAGTACCTGATTTAGAGATACATCTTTGGAAACTTCTTGTGGGATTGATCACTTAAGAAGTTTCAACAATGCGCTCTTACACATCAATTAAAGAAAACTTATAAGATGGAACAACATCAAAATTATTCAAAGATTCACTTATAAATTTTACAAATGAATAGATAAAAGAAATGCATTTTATGATATTGAATATGAATGAGTTATAGATATTTTCTCCAAGTTACAATAAAATATAATGTGTAGAATGAAATTTATAACCCTTTTTCCAAAATGTTTAATTCAAAAACATGTTCACACCTCCCTTCACTAAAAAGATCTTAACTTTTGAAAATAATTATGAGATTTGACTAGAACAAAACTTAAAGAAAGATAATTCACATGCCTTTTCAAAAATATAATTTTCATATTTGTATCTTTTCATATGTATTGTTATCAATAGAAATAGCAGTCAAATTTATGGAAAAATAACTTAGAAATTTAACACAAAAACTTCTGAAACAAAACTTCTTTTCATTTCTCTTCTCCTCAAAATTTCTCCAACCATTGAAATATTGATATCCAATATAAATAAAATCTAATACATAATATTTTAATATTTTCCAACTTTTATAACTTAAATTCTACCCCTTACAACTCTTCACCTTCCTTTTTACATTAACTTTTCGTATTGTCAACTTTTCAACCAACATCTATTATCTATTTACACTTTTTTGTATTCTTTCATAAAAAATGACCTCTAAACTTTATAAAACCACTAATAACATAAAAATATACTTTAAATGAGTACAAAGACAACAAACCCTTTAATTCCTCTTATGAGCTACTTATGACATGGATTTTGCATATAATGTAATTATTATAACTTTACATCATTTTTTCATTCTTTTACATTTGAATGCCCCAAAAATCATATTCATGAAAAAAATTATTCTTACTATATTGAATATTATTTATTTCCTGATGCTCTTGCATTGTACTCTTAGGGATAAAAGAATCCAAGTCCCTTGGATTATCCTTCATCTTTCTTGTCATCCAATTATTTTGTAATACGATGTACACTTTTGCAAGAAAACTAGAGATGATCTTCAATGGCTCCAAATTGTTCTTTTGTTCAATAAAATGGTATGTGGTATTTTGGCTCGAGGATGCAACTATCATTCACAATTCATCATATGCATCATAACTAACTCTATATCAAATATGCATACCTATAAAAAAATTATTAGAAAATATCATATAATCATCATTAAGATGAGCATTATTTAAATTCTCCTTTTGGATATGAACTTCCTCATGAACCATGTTATGTATATCAATTTTATCTTAAACAACATGGTATTTTGGCTCAAGGATGCAACTATCATTCAAAATTCATCATATGCATCATAACTAACTCTATATGAAATATGCATACCTGTAAAGAAAAAATCATATGATCAACATTAAGATGAGCATTATTTGAATTCTCCTTTTGGATATGAACTTCCTCATGAACCATGTTATGTATATCAGTTTTATCTTAAACAATAACTATCATCCTCTTTTTTTTTCCAATGGACAAATATTCTCTTCTTCTTTGGTAAGATAATCTCTATCCCATCTTCACATACCTTTGTACTCCCAATGAATGGTTGATCCAAATCTCCATTTTCCTTAGCCATATTTTCATTGAATGAATCTTTTAGTTTCCTTGTCCTTTCTTAATATTCTTTAAGTAGGATTCTCATTTTATCTCCTATCTCTTGTTTCATTCTGCATATTTTATTTTTCTTGCTTTGTCTTCTCTTTTCTTCTCTCTTTTTCTTACCATCTTGCATAAACTTACTCATCAACTTTACAAACTCTATTTCACTCTTTGTAAAAGCCATTATCCTCTCTTTTTCCAAAACTTTTTCCAAAACTTTTTCTTCTCTACTATTAAAAATGATATAGAACTATACCTTTGGAAACTTTTTGTGGGATTGAGCACACAAGAAGTTTCAACAATGGGCTCTTACACATCAATCAAAGAAAACTTATAAGTTGGAACAACATAAAAAATATTTAGAGATTTACTTATGACTTTCAAAAAATGAATAGATATGAGCAATTATTTTAATGATAGTGAATATGAATGAGTTGTAGATATTTTATCCAATTAAAAAAAATATATAATGATTAGAATGAAAGTTATAACCCTTTTTCCAAAACTACTAATTCAAAAATAGGTTCAAACCTGCCTTGATTAAAACAATCATAACTTCTGCAAATCATGATGAAATTTGACCAAACCAAAACTAAAAGAAAGATAAATCATATAAATTTTGAAAAATATAAGTTACATACCTGTACGGTTTTATATCAATAGAAACAACACTTGGATTTCTAGAGAAATAACTGAGAAAATTAACACAAAAACTTGCGAAACAAAACTTTTCATTTTTGTTCTCCTAAAAAATTCTCCAACTATTTAAATCTTGATACCCCATATAAATCATGTCCAATACATCATAATTTAAGTTTTTCAAACTTCTATAACCTATAATCTACCCCTTATGACTCTTCACCTTCCTCTTTACATCAACTTTTCATGATAACATTTATTATCTATTGACACTTTTTTTTTGTATTTTTTCATACAAATGACCTATAAACTTTATAAAACCTTTAATAACATAAAAATATAATTTAAATGAATAAAAACACAAAAAAACCTTTAATTCCCTCTAGCAAGCTACTTATGACATATTTTTCATATAATGCAATTGTTACAACTTTAGATCATTTTTTCATTCTTTTACATTTGATTGACCCAAAAATCATATACATCACCAAAATTATTCTTCTAAACTGAATATTCTTTATGTCATGATGGTCCTACTTCAGTATCTTTATTCATCTAACAAGGGCACTCATAGGATTATGACCATGGGGAAATTATTAGGTGGGTATACTTATTTGTGATTGGGGTCCTCAAGGCCTTAATCTTGCTTGTGAGACCATCACATCTAAGTACTCTTATGGATGTAAGGATCTAGTTCCATATTATATGAAAGAGGGGGTATTATTAATATAAACCTTACTAAGAACCTAAGATTAGATGTCACCCTGTTTTAGTCGCTCAATATCTTTGTGCAAGTTTAATCCAAGTGGATTACTTGGGTCACCTGAATATTTGACTCACCAACATATGTGTCCCTTTGGATGTGTTACTAACATCTATGACAAATTAAATATCTATTACAAGAAATCAATTTGTGTGAGGTGAGGAGGAATCAAGTTGTGGGAAAAAGTATTGAGTAAATGTCACATCCTTTAGCTAGAATTTGCTTGGCATGTCTTTGTTTTGTGCTAAACCCATGGAAATTTATTGAACATACACATGACGATAGTTTTAGGGATTTCCCCTTGAGACCTCTCAAGTGTTTCTGATATGAAAGGTTATTTTTTACCTTTCTTGATTATTTGAAGACTACTCTATGTGTCACATTTTTCTTATCAAAATTTGTTTTTAAAATAACAACTTACTACTATAATTGAGCTAAACATTGTCAAAATCTCTAACATTACCAAAACATTAAAAAACAAACAAAATTATGTCTTTTGGGAAAACAATTACCTCATTTTCCATTTTCTATTTTTTTGATCACTTTTTATTTTTTGAAATATCATACGACATTCTAGTGTATCACATGTAGTCTAGTAAAATATTGCATGATCCTTTACACTATCATTTGGTAGTTCTATAAAGTATCATCTACTTTCTAGTACATTATTGCATGGTTTCTTTCTAGAGTGTTATACAATCCTAAAACATCATCTAGATTTAGGGGAAATATCGTATGGTTATCTCTTAGTTGCCTAGTTCATTGTGAAGTATTGCCTAACTATCTTTCCTAAATGTGGTAGCTTGAAACTTGCTATTAGTTGGTTAGGGAAGCTTACACTTAATTTTTCTAGTCCATAATTTAAGACCAATGGGTTAGGGATTGTTATTAGCTAATACCTTGGTTGCATACTTGATTAGTATAATTTTTCACTTTTCCAATCTTGTTCTTGTTATCTCTCTTCACTTGTTTTAGCCCTTTGCTTGTCCACTATTGAAAATAGATTGATACAGGTATGATAAATGTGTTTCAATCATTGTTTTGTCATTGATGTCAAACTTTCTATTTGCTTGTAAGACAACTACTTATATGATTCAAGTACTATCATTTATTTGATTGATGAAGAGGATTTGATCAAAATGATGTAATAATAGCACCTAGAGGAAAGGTTGAGTTATGATATGGAAAAGGAGTACAAGAATCAACTAAGACAATGATACCATAGTGCATTGATAATCTTCTTATGGTTGTAAAGGTTGGTTACACTGAGCAAGTTTAGAAGAACAAGTTAAACAAATTTTTTCTGTCAAGCTTGATCAAGAGGACAATAGGTGCTAAGAAAAGTTAGTGTGAGCTTAGTAGAAAATTAGCTGGAGTTGAGAAAAATTCTATTTGAGTGTAAGCTGAATAAAACAATTGATGTCGAGTAAAGTTAGTTGATGTCGAGCACTAGTAAAATTTAGTTCATGCTGACTGATTTTATAGTGGATGTTGAGCAACGTAGTATGTGTCGAGCATTAGAAGCTAGTTAATGTTGAGTGTCAGCATTATTAGAAAGATCATGAATTTGATGCATCTGAGTTGACAAGTTTGTTTTCTTGGATTGTGTGAACCATGTGGAAGATAAGATCGATGAGCTAGTGTCAAAAAATTCATGGTAAACCATTTTGAGGTGAATTCAAAGAGGATTAAAGGAGAAGTTTTGAGAAGGGAATGAAATGAAATAAGGGGTAGATTCATTGAATCCTATCTAATCTGTCCTAACCCTAAATTGGATGATGGAGAATGAATGTAAAAATATCTTAATTCTCTATTTATAGAGATGGTTGGTTAGAAGCAAAGGTTGTCATGTGCAAGAACCTAAGGAAGATAAGGAGTCTAAGGTATTGCTTCATTCAGTGATCTAAGTGAAGAGTTTGCATTGACAAGTTAAGCAATAAGGCTTAAGGGTATGGATGCTTGAAGGGTGAACAAGATATTGTTGGAATTATAATAGGAAAGGTAAGATTCTAAGAGGGATGGTGAATTAGTGCTTTAAAGTTTGACCCATAAAATATTCACCTCACATCCATCTCATACATTCTACAAATAAACTGAAATACCATGTAAAGCATGCACATCTAAAGCATGCAAACAAGTAAGAATTCACACATATGTGACACAAGATATGATTAACTAGAACCCCTCCAATGAGAAGGTAAAATTGGGGTAGGGATGACAACCAAAAATCTTCACTACTATAGCAATAAAGTGTGCCCAATGAAGGTTACAATGTTTGAACATGAAACATGATCTACCCTGTGAAAGGTCTGCCCTGTTAAAGGCTTACAAAGACTGCTAGGTCTCACCATATTAAAGGATTTCAACACCTTGTTAAAAGTGTGGCTTGTTAAAGGACTTCAACTCACAATTAAGTAAGCACCTTGTTATAGGATTTCAATACAGCGTGTTAGGACTACTCTGCTAAGAGATTTAACTCACTCACCTGTTAGAATGTCTCAGCAATGATCTTGCAGTTAACAGTTATGCTTGATGATTGATCACCTCTATCCTATTGTGTACTTGATCTTTCTTGATTATATGTCTCTTTGTTGTTCATTATTTCCTTCCTTTGTTCTCCTTTAACTGATTCTGTAATGCAATTTCAGATCATAATACTTTGGTCACCATGAATATCCTAGTTTGCGCATGCAAAACTCTCCTTGATCATTTATTCATTCCCTTTCATGATCTTTGGAAATTTAGGGTTTGTCCTCCTTAAGAAGACCTAGTTGGCTTAGGGTTAGATATGAATCAATGACTATGATTCACCCATATTGCTACTTAAATCTTCCCTTTACGTAGCTAGATGCATGTAATGCATAGGAATTCCAACTTAAGATTCATCCTTATCACCAAAATATCGTAATTGAATCTATAAGTTAGCTAAAAAATGGTTTACATAGTAGTTTGTGCTAGTACAAAAAATTATGACAAAATAGTGTTACTTGGAATCTGAAGTCCCTGGTGCTCGACACATACTAACTTCAATATTGTCACTTAGCATCTGAATGACTTAGCATGCACTGCTTGCTCAGCTCCTTAATCACTCAGCATATACTGTCTGCTTGGCACTTAAGTGACTCGGCAGATGAGTGACTTCACACTTAATATTGACTCAGTATGCTCTAGCTTATACATGTTGTGCTTGCCATATACTACTTGTTTGGCATGAACTAAGTATATGACTTAAGTGTATAAACACTCACTTGTCAAAAACAATTTGAGATCAACAATCTCCCCCTTTTACATTAGTGTCAAAAACACTTGATCATGCATTTATATTCTTATTCTTATGAGCATAACATAACTAACTATTTGAATTCTATACAAAATTTCAAAATATCAAAATTTTGCAACAACTTGTATATCTCAAAAAAATCTCATTACTCCCCCTAAGTTGTTCTATTCTATATCAAAATCTTACTCCTATTTTTTAGATTTGCCTTAGCTAATACTCTTTTTCTTACTCTTTCTCCCCCTTTGCTCTTGCTCTCCCATGCTTGCTCCTCCATGCTCTTACTCTTCTTACTTCCCCATGCTCTTACTCCCCCTTTGTGACATTGATATCAATGGGTCATACATTGATAGTGTATTTGTTCCAAAAAAGATTTATGGACCTTAAGAATAATCTTAAGAGTGACATCCCAATTATCACAAGCTATCTCTAAAGACTTAATTTGGATGGCCAACTCGGCAACAAGGTGTACTAGGTCATCTAATGTAGAAAGATTGGGGTCTTTCTTCATAAGATTTTCTGCATAGCCTAACTCCTTATGTAAAATCTCCATGTGAGGAGTCAATGTAGTTTGGATGCTTATCAGTTTAGCCCTTATGTTGGCTTCATCTATAGACAGTGTTACTAACTAACTCTAGGTTTGTAATAGGGTCTTGAAGTGTTTCTCACTTTGAGCTAGAGTCATGGGCAATTTAGCTCTGGGTGACTGCATTTGACTTTTCGAGCTCAAGATGTGATTCTTTATTTCTTGTGTGAAGAGTGTAGGGTTACAAAGTTTGGTGTATACATAGACAATATTCTCTAGTACCTGCTTCACACTTGCTATCTTAGTTGGCAATGCAACTTGTGTAAGTGCTATGTCACTGGATATCTTCTCATTCACTTTATGTTGAAACTTCTTCTAAGACCATTCTAATAATTTTGCATTAGTATCAAAGTTTGCATCACTTACCTTTCCCACTATGTTAGTCAATTTTTCAATAAATGACTTTGTTTCATTTGGATTAGGCAGACTGAATGCATCCAAGAAGATGTATTTATATCAACCAAAGCTTGCTTCTATCTATGATCCCTGTTGAGTAGTTATTGATGTTTCTTTCTAACTAGGGCTTCTTGAAGTACACCCATCTGCTCAATTGTTATTGCTGCAAGATCCAACTTGGGTAATATAATTTCTTCATCTAGGCTAACATCTCCATAGGTTATTACCTCTTCTGCTTTAGATGAACTTGGACTTGGCACTGAGAATTGCAAAGGTATTGTATCTGTGCTTTGCCTCTGAAGAGTGTGACTCGAAGGAGTGCCAGATTCTGGTAAAGTTACCAGTGCTTGAATTGCTGCTAGATCCTTCAACTTGGGTGTCAACTCAGTCTCTTTAGGCTTGTCCTTTTCTACTTCATTTCTTTGAATTTCACCTTGAACTTGTGTTGGAGGTGTAGATGAATCTATTTGACCTATTTGACTCTATGTTTTATTAGTGACTTATATTTCCATTTTATTCTTTCCAATTGTCTCAACCTTTGTTGTTGCAACTTCTGGTACATTTTTTGAAGGTTGTACACTAGTGACTTGAGGAGTGATTGTAGGTGGTTCTTGTGTTTTTACCTCCTCCATTGTAGTTGTAGTCACTAATTTTTGAAGTTAATCTACACTCACCAATACAGGTTTGTTACATAATTTGGCCTATAGTGTAGATTGATCAAGTATCTTTTTCAAATCATCCTCTGTTAGGGGATTGATGTTCTAAATAATGAGATCATAAACATCCTTTACTGAGATAGTTTTGGTACTTACACTTATTATTTGTGGAGGGCTGACATTCAACATTTGTGTATCTTGTACACTCTATTCTTGTTGTTTCTCTTTCTCAGCTGTTGCCTAATCATCTATGTTCATATCAATACCTCCCTCAAGTATACCTTCTTCATTATCATCATCTTCATCATCTTTAACCTCAATAGGCTCTTGTTCTTCTACTTTGACTATGGCTAGCACATATGTAATTTTCCACATTTGTGTGGTCTTCTTTACAACATCTTCTATGTGTTGAATGCTCTATATTTAGGAACAAATCTAACATCATATTTCTTTATGGCTTTAGCTATCTATGCCTTGCTAAGTTCTGACATAACTTGAGTGAGGGCTATTTCTCTAATTTTCCTTTGTATATCTAAACAATAGTGACATTTTTTCTCAACTCTTTCATATAGGCTTTTAGGCATGGAGTTGGAAATCTCTAGAGGAGCTTCCTTAAAAGTAGCCATCATGGCATATATTGCCTTCTCCACTTGATTTTTTTCAAAATTTTCAAGATTTTCAAAATCAATGTGATAAAAACCTAATAAATTTGCATTATTTCTAACATTCTCACATAATTTGTCTAGATCTGAAGATGGAATTATGACTCACCACTTGGAATTGGCTGTTGTCATTAGATTTAGTTATTTCCTCATTAGTTTCAGCTCGAGCAATATATTTTATCCTCGATCTTTTCTATGCTCCACCTTCTTGCTCTATAGACTTGGCTTTCTCTATAGCCTTTTATGCAATGCCATGTGTATTGGCCCTTGTGGTAGGTGCTATTGGTTTGGGTTAGCTTGGTTTAGCAACTTTCTTAGGTCTTGTCACTACTTGTGCCTTATCCTTTCTCTTCTTCTGATCAATAGGAATAGGTGCTTCCTCGACACCTTCTATAGTTTCTATTTCTTCCTCTTGCTGATCCCACCTTGTCCTTGTGTCAATGTAAGTGGTGCTTGAATCTGAGTGTCTTCTTCCTCTTCATCTTCCTCCTTGACACCTTCACCAAATTTTGCTTTTAGTTTCTTTACCGGTTTATCCTTCTTTTGATGATAGAGGTAGTCTTCAACTCCATAGTAATCTTTGACTTGGCCTTCTCATAGTTACCAAAGGTTATGGCATCTTTTTCTACTTCTTCTACAAGTAATGTTGTGATTTCTATAGAGGCCTCATCAACATTAATTTCATAACCTAATGGCCTTAGCCATCTCACTCTAGGAATTACTGCCTAAACAAATGTGTGATCAACATCAGCCAGGAAACAAACATAATCATAATATCTTTCCACTAATGATACTAGAATCCTTAATCTCTTCTTCATGGATTGTTTGAAATCCTCAAAATAACTAGTCATTACTAACTCAAAAATTTTCACCTAACTGTTAAATAAACTCTCTTATTTGAACTGCAATAGACCTATTTGCCTTCTATGCAATAGTACCAAATGTAGGAAATGTATTCTGTACATAAAAGAAGATACATATCAAAATAGATCCAAATTTAGATTGACCACTCTTTGTTTCTCTTATTGCTCCTAGGTTTTCAATCAATTGTTGTAGTTGCAAACAAAGGTAAACAACAACAAACAAACGTAATACAGGGCACACTGTTCAATCTGCTTGTTAGATAAAATTTATGTGTAATTTTTCTTACTAGAGAATCTATTAGAGGATTTGTGATGGTGTCTATGGTCATCCCTCTCTTGTTCCACATAGCTCTTGTGTTCTTTTCAATGACTTCTTTGTACTCACTTCTTATAGTCTTTGGCCAATATAGGTTTGGATACCTTGTTACCCTATGGACTATTATCTTTGTGATTTTGATTGGCCCATTATCTAACCACACTGAACTATCATGAATTCTACTCAAAACAATCCTAATCCATTCAATTTTGAAAATGTTAGGGAAATATAGGGCATGAGTTAACCCTTTCTTTTCTACAATTTTGAATTCTTCCCTTAACACAACATTTTCACATAGTTTTCCATACGCTTCTTTGATTTCCATGTCACCAATACTACCAATCTTATAATTATAAGACTTTCTTGCATCTTGAATCATTAAAACTTGTAGTGGTATCATAGAGAGTGCACCAAAGGGATCTTGCTTGTATGCTATGTCTGGAATGGCCTTGAAAATAGGTTGTTTTACCTCATTGCTAACCAAGTGAACATTTAAAACCTCTTTCCCCTCTACACCTTTTGTTTTCAAAGAACTAGATGCCATTTTATAAATCTAGGGTTTACAAATTTCGAAACAATGTAGCTTGACACATGATAAATACCTTGCAAATCGTGATGAACTAATGTCAAACAACTGCTCAAATCTCTTGCAAATGCTTTGGATGAAATTTCTAGATCAACTTTAGCTCTTCTTACTTTCTTTCGAATTCAAATGATGTTAAATGAGCAAAAATTGATCTAGTACCCCTTTAAAATACTATAATTAATGCTAAGTGCTTACACAACTGTAAGCTTGACATCAACTAATTTCTAGCTCACTCATCATCCACTTGTCTTTCCATTCGTTTGATAACCATTATGAGCTTAGAAACAACTGTCTAGTCTATTAGCTCGACATCCACTAGCATTTCACTTGGCAATCATAGGAAACTTTTCATGCTCAGTAGTAACATAAAAAACTTAAATATTTTCTTTGATTCCTAATAACTCTTTGCATCTTTATTCATGCTTATGTAATCTTTTCAGAACTAAATCCTTTGGAACTGATGTATGGTATAAATTTTAAATATTAGTCCCACATACCTCTTGATTTCTTAATTTGATGAGGTGTGATCACCTGACCCATTGGGTGAAGTGATCCCTTCTCCACTTGATGTGTTGCAATCCTCTTTTCTCTTCCATGTCTTGTTCATTTCATTTTGACATTTTAAATATCTGCCTTGCCTTTTCCTTAATTGAACTTACAATTTCGTGCCTTTGTCCTTGTTGGACAATACTGACTGATGTGACTAGTCTTCAAACAACTAAAACATGTGGTTTAACTCAACCACCTTTTGTAGTCACTCCTAAAGTGTGTTCTAATACAATTCTCAGGAATATGTCCATATTCTTGACAGTAGTGACAACTATACCTTGTATTATAGTCCCAATTATAAAAGTTTCCATTGTTATTTACCTTTGTTTGCTTGTTTGATGACCATATTGGGTTGGATTTGCACTCAAAAGCTCTCTGTCCATACTTTTGATAGTTGTAACAATATCCTTCAAACCTTTGAATGTGCATGCTCATGGTTCTACATTCATGTGCCTGATGACCTTGTTTTTTGCACTTATGGAAGTGACCCATTCTCTTCTGCTTATCATTCTAATTTATAGTCTCACTCCTACACACATTGGCAATTTGTCCTTTCTTACCTCAATTATGACAAGTAGGTTTGGAATTCTTACCTTTGTTGCTCCTTTCTTCAACACTTTTGATTGTTTTTCCTTCCTTAGTACTTGTATATCCTAGCCCAAATGTATCATTGTTAGATCTAGGGGATCTCACAATTGTTCAAAGTACTTGATGGCTTCACTAGGCTTATTGAAACTTTCAACAAACTCTTTTTTCCTTTTTAGGTCATTACTCAATTGTTCATTTTGTAACTTTAGTGTTGTTATCTCAATGTCCTTGTAATTTAGTTCATGGTTGGAATTCATTAGTTGACCTAAAGTTTCTAAATGTATGTTAGCAATCCTAGTTACCTCTGATGATCTCTCTTCCAATCTATTGGTCAAAACTCTTTTTTCATCTTCAATCATGGCTTTGTCTTCCATTGTTTTCTTTTTTTATTCGATCACCTCGCATAGTAATATGCCTTGTGATTCTTGCTCTAACTTGAGATTTTTGATTTCTTCATATTGGGATCTATTCTTTTCCATTAGATCTATAATTGCCACATCAAATTCATTTGAGTCTCTATCTAAAAATAGCTTAGTAGTGTCTATCTCTCTATATTGTGTGTTATTCTCCTCAATGGTGATTTCCTTCCTTCTCTTCAGTGATTTCTTTAGATCATCTCTTACTTCATTCAACTAATGTAGAATGAGTTGTATTTCAAATCCTTGATTCTCAATGATCTTTCCCAACTTGTAGACTTACATTTCCAGGATCTTTCCTCAAAGCTACAAAGCTTCTCTTTTAGAGAACTAGGCTATGATACCAATTGTTTTTGGAATTACAATAGGAAAGGTAAGCTTCTTTGGGGGAGGGGGGGGGGGGGGGGGGGGGGGGGGGGGGCGAATCAATGCTTTAAAATTTAACCCATAAAATATTCACCTCACATCCATCTCATACATTCTACAACTAAACTGAAATGTCATATAAAGCATGTAAACAAGTGAGAATTCACACATATATGACACAAGATATGATTACCCAGAAACTCTCCAATGAGAAGGTAAAACTATGGTGGGGATGACACCCACAAATATTCACTACTACAGAAATAAAGTGTATCTAATGAAGGTTACAATGTTTGATCATGAAATATGATCTACCTTGTGAAAGGCTTACAAAGACTGTTAGGTCTCACCCTGTTAAAGGATTTCAACACCTAGTTAAAAGTGTGGCTTGTTAAAGGACTTCAACTCACAATGAAGTAAGCACCTTGTTAGAGGATTTCAATGTAGCCTGTTAGGACTACTCTGTTAAGAGATTTAACCGATTCACCTGTTAGAATGTTTCAACAATGATCCCATGGTTAGCACTCTTATGCTTGATGACATATCACCTCTATCCTACTATGTACTTGATCCTTCTTGATCAGATGTCTCTCTGCTATTCACTATTTCCTTCCTATGTTCTCCTTTAACTAATTTTGCAATGCAATTTCAGATAATAATACCTTGGTCACTATGAATGTCCTAGTTTGCACATGCAAAACTCTCCTTGATCATACATTCATTCCCATTCATGCTTTTTTGAAATTTAGGGTTTGTTCTCCTAAAGAAGACCTAGGTGACTTAGGGTTAGGTATGAATCAATGATTGTGATTCACCCATATTTCTACTTAAACCTTCCCTTTACCTGATTGTATGCATGTAATGCATAGGGATTCCAACTTAAGATTCATCCTTATCAGCAAATATTATAATTCAATCTGTAAGTCGGCGCAAAAATGGTTTATATAGTAGTTTGTGTCAGTACAAAAAACTATGAAAAAACTATGTTACTAGTCCCTAGTGCTTGACATGTACTGACTTCAATATTGTCATTCGACATTGAAATGACTCAACATGCGCTACTTTCTTAGCTCTTGAATCACTTGGCATATACTATTTGCTTGACACTTGAGTGACTCGACCCACACTATTGACTCAACATGCTTTAACTTATACATGTTGTGCTCAACATATACTACTTGTTTGACATAAACTAAGTAAATGATTTAAGTGTATAGACACTCAATTTTCAAAACCAATCTGAGATCAATAGCTATCAGAGCTAAAGTGTGTGAAAGCCAAGTAGAATGGAGGATTGAAACAAAGATCTATAATCTACAAATGGAGTTGTAAGTTGTTATCAGATCAAGCTTTACTATTACTCTCTAATAATTGTATTAGTCTAGGGTAAATCTTTTGGATTAAGGTTGACCCTATAGTCATTTTTAAATCCTTTAACCGGGTGACATTCCAAGTGAATGGTCCAAAGTCCTCTAACAATGCTCACTCCTAATAGGGTGATTGAAATACTTTAACTAGGTCACATTTAATAGTGTGCATTGTAACCTTTAACAGAGTTGGCCTTTCATAGGGAATCACTTCAAAAGAGTGAGAAAGAGTAGCATGTTAGTGGTGATTTTTCTCAAATTGGGTTTCCATGTTAATCATTATGTCAAGTGTGTTAGTGAATCTGTTATGTTTCATGTATACATTTTTGCAAATTGATTTTATAGTAACCTACAAGTTTTAAGTGATTGCATAATCTTATGGATGCATGCATGATGATAAATATTTTATGGGTTCACTAAGGTATGAAAAGTTTTATTTGTACATCTAAACCTTGGATAACTGATTCACCTCCCCCCCCCCCCCCCACCCTCCTCCTCTCAGTTATTCTAAAGAATTGCAATAATTGGTATCAGAGCTATCTGCTTAAGAGGACTAGTTTGAAGGTACTAGAAGCACACAGATCAAGATGTCAAAAAGAGAAGTACCTAAGCTTAACTTTCCTACATGGAAAATTTTGATGAAGCTACACCTTGGAGGACTTGGAGATCATGCATAATCTACCATTACTATTGAGCATGCTGATCCTGTTAGAGCCCTAACTACTGTAGATCTAAAAAAGAAGAAAGAACACAACCAAGCAATGTTGGATATTACCTTTTCCCTAAGATATACTGAGTCTGATGATATCAAAGGATGTGACCATGTAAAGAAAAAGTGGGATGCTCTACACACCATCTATGGAGCTAACAAGAATGTTTTAAGAGCCAAATCTTAAAGTCTTAGAAGTAACTTTGATGATATGAGAATGCAAGAAGGTGAAAATATTGCTCAATATTGCTCTAGGATAAAAGATATTATTAATGCAATAAGAGGAGCTATTGGTAATATAGATGATGATATAATACTAAGAAAAGTTTTGAGAACGCTGATGCCCATCTATGCTATTAGAGTTTCTACAATACAAGAACTAAGATGTGTACTAGGGAATGTTCTAACTCTTGAAGGTCTAGTAGGTAGGCTTCTTGATTTTGAGCTATCTAATTTTGATAATTACAAACCTAAACATATTGAATATTCTTACAAAGATAAGCTATCATTGAAGGAACCTAATGAGAAGAAGAAGAAAAAGAAAAAATATGTGTCTAGTGACAGTGAGATAGATAAGGAGGATGTAGATCAACTTGATGTACTACTGGCAAGGAGATTTCACAGAGGTAAAGGCAAGTATAAAGGTAAAATACCTATTGTTTGTTTCAATTGCAATGAGGTTGGTCATATTGCTGCAAGATATCCAAAGAAGAAGAACTACAGAGGTGGTAACAAGTACAAAAGTAGAAGAGATGAAGACAACAAAGATAACAAAGACAAATGCAAGAAGTCTTGCTACATTGCTGAAGAGGAAACAAGAGATGAATTTGATGATAATGCTGATGAAGTGGTGTATGTTGCAATGAAGGATGAATTTGATGAAGATGAGGCAACTGCACTTGTGTTTTGTGTGAACAAGAATGATAGATGGATCACTAATAGTGGGTGTTCACATCACATGACTGGAGATAAAAGTAAGTTCATTAGCTTGAATTTTTATGATGGAAATAGTGTAAGATTTGGTAATGTTGCACCATGTTTGATAAAAGGAAAAGGTACTATCAAGCTCATAGAAAAGATTTTATGTGACAATGCTTACTATGTTGAAGGACTTAACTATAATCTATTGAGTGTTTCACAACTGAATAATTCAAGATGTAAGGTTGAGTTTGAAAATAAGAATGCTAAGATATATGATATTGATGGAAAACTAATTGGAAAGGATGATCAAACTAGAAGTAATCTATTCTACCTTGATATAGAGGATGCTACTTGTTTAGCTGTAGAATTTGATGATGTGTGGCTATGGCACAAGAGTTTATGTCATGTTAATTTTGATAACTTTGTTAGTATTAGTAACATGAGAAAAGTTAGAGGTTTGCCTAAGTTGAAGAAGCCTGACAATATAATATGCAAACAATGTTAGTTAGGCAAGATGAAAAAGTCAAGTTTTAAAAGTAAAACTCATACCTCTAAAGGAATACTAGAGATTGTTCATACTGACTTGTGTGGACCAATTAAAGTACAAAGCTACAAAGGAGATAAGTACATTATGCTTCTTGTTGATGATTATTCTAGAATGATGATAGTTATGTTTATGAAATAGAAATCTGATGCTTTCCAAATGTTTAAGTGATACTTAACAAGATTTGAAAAGGAAACAGGTAAAAGTTTGAAATGTTTGAGATCTGATAGAGGAGGAGAATTTACATCAAATGAGTTTAAGATGTTTTATAATGACAAAGGAATCAAAAGATAAATGTCTACTCCGAGAACCCCTCCACAAAATGGAATTGCTAAAAGGAGGAATAGGTATGTAATGGACTATGCTAGAACACTCATGATGGAGAAAAATGTTGCTTTAACATACTAGAGAGAGCTATAAGTACAATTGTCTATACCTTGAACCGTGTACAAGTCAGTAAAGGTACTCATTCAACACCTTTTGAACTATGGTACAAATACTCACCTAATGTAAAATATTTTAAGGTATTTGGAAGCAAATGTTATATTCTGAAAGATTTCAAGAATGGTAAACTAGATGCAAAAAGTGAAGAAGGTATATTTTTAGGATATTTCACAAGAAGTAAAACTTATAAGTGTTTAAATACTAACACTAACAAAGTTGTGGAAAGTGCAAATGTGAAATTTGATGAATATACAAAAGTATATGAGGCTGAACCTATGAAGGAACTAGAAGAATACAAATAATTTGTATACTTTTATGAAGGCATGCCTACTAAAGAAGATGTTGTAAATTAAGTTACAAACCAACAACAAGTTTTAATGACTATTGAGTCACATACTATAAATGTCAAGTTGTATTGAGGAACCGAGCTACATTTAGGTGCTGAGTTACAGAATGAAGTTGAGGCGCATTCTGATTTTGAGATTAGTGTACATGAAAGAGATGTTGAAATACTTGATAGAGACGTACATAGTGATTTAGAAATTGAAAGAGAAAATGAAGAAACTAGAGCTAAACCAATATTGTCTAAATATGTTAAGGGACATCATCTTGCTACACAAATCATTAGAGGTAAAGACACTAGACTAATGACAAGAAACAAGTTGAGAATTGATACATCTTTGTCGAGCATGAAGGAACCCAAAACAGTGAAAGATGCCTTAGAAAATGTGGACTAGAGTAAAGCCATGGAAGAAGAGATTGAACAAAATGAGAAAAACAAGATATGGACTCTAGTTCCTAGACCAGAAGACAAAAATGCGATTGGTACCAAGTGGGTATAAAGAAACAAGTTAGATGAAATTGGTGAAGTCACAAGGAATAAGGCAAGATTAGTCTATAAAAGGATATACACAAGAAGAAGGAATTGACTATGGAGAAACATTTGCCCTTATTGCTAGATTGGAAGGAGTAAGAACTCTGCTTGCTTATTCTACATACAAAGATTTCAAAGTTTATTAGATAGATGTTAAGTCTGCATTTCTGAATGGTATATTAGAGAAAGAAGTTTATATAGAACAACCTAAAGGATTTTTTGATGTTAACAATAAAAATATGGTATGTAGATTACACAAAGCTTTATATGGTTTGAAGTAAGCACCGAGAGCATGGTATGAGAGACTTCATAATTATCTTGTGAAGATTGGATTTTAAAGGACCAATGATAACAACAATCTATACTTGAAGATAGAGAAAGGCAAAGGTATTTTGTTATCTGGATTTTTTTTTTATGATATCATATTTGGAGGTCAAGATACTTTATGTAAGGCTTTTGAAAATAAAATGAAGCAAGAATTTGAGATGTCTATGTTTGGAGAATCAAGTTCTTTGTGGGTTTACAAGTACACAAGATGAAATATGGTGTATACATTACTTAGTCAAAGTACATTAAGGAGATACTAAATTTTCTTGGATTGGAAGATTCTAAGCTAGTAAGTACACCTATGGTGATAGGACATTAATCATCAAAGAATGATGATTCAACTGAGATGAATCAAATATTATGCAGGTCTATGATTGGAAAATTACAATATGTAGTACATAGTAGACTTGATATTGCATTATTTGTAGGGATAGTTGCAAGATTCTTTGCTAATCCCAGGGAGGATCATTTGATGGCTGTAAAGAGAATAATGAGATATATTAAAGGAACAAAGGAATATGGTCTATACTATAAGAAAAATGAGAAATTTGAATTAAGAGCCTATACTTATGCTTATAGGGCTGGAAATATTGATGACAGAAAAAGCACAAGTGGAGGAGCATTTTTATTAGGCAAGAGGCTGATTACATGAACTACCAAGAAACATAACTGCACTTCTCAATCTATTGCTGAAGCTGAATATGTTATTGCTACAGTAAATTGTAGAAACATTGTATGGATCGAACAACTACTCAAATGTATGAAGGAAAAAATAACTGAACCAGTGATACTTTATTGTGATAATACAAATGCTATAAACATATCAAAGAATCATTTGATGCATATAAAGGCTAAGTACATTGCAATCACTTATCATTACTTGAGAGAATTAGTTCAAGATAAAGAGGTGAAGATGACATATGTTAACACAAAAGAGAAAATTACTGATATCTTCACAAAAACATTACCCAAGGATACTCATGAGTATCTAAGAGGCAAACTAGGGGTGATACCCCTATCAAAGGCTATCTAAGAAGCATGAGGTGTGCCCTGCATCAAGAAAGTTGATTGACACATGTTATACATTGATGCAGTTGATCTTACTTTAGGAGTTGCCTAAAGTAATCAAAGAGATAGATTTACAAATTAGTCATAAGAAAGGTGATAGAGGGAGAAAATAAAAACTCTTCATATCTATATATTAAGATGACAAGTCTTTGGCATTGTTGTCAAAGAAGGAGACATACAAGGAAACCAATTAGAAGAGATATTAAAGAAAAAGGAGAATCCTATGGGGGGGATAGACATTTTTTAACAACATATAATGATCAGAAGAGATATTGAAGAAAGAGAAGAATCTTATGAGGGAGATAGGAATTGTTAACAACACATAAAGGAAGTAAACAAAGAGGGAAGAATCCTAACACACAGTATGAGAGAGAAATTCACAACTGCTGAGAGAGAAAGTGTGTCTACTGATTACATCTACCTAGTAAGAGAAAGATAACGTAGAAGGAGATATAAGAAGTAATTCAGAGGGAGTCATAAGGATGTATTGATTGTCTGATGATCATAACATAATAGAATTTTGTAACCTATTCAAAAGATGAAAGTTGTTGATAGAGGGAGAGGTTTCAATACAAGGATTATTTTCCTTTTGGTGTTTTGTTGATCTTACTATTTAAACCTAGTTAGCTTGGTTGATTAGTTTGGTTTGTCATCAATGCCAAAGAGGGAGATTCTTGAAAACATATTTATACAAGTATGATAAATGTGTTTCAATCATTATTTTGTCACTGATGTCAAACTTTCTATTTTTTGGTAGGACAATGTCTTATATGATTTAAGTACTATCATTTATTTGATTGATGAAGAGGATTTGATCAAAATGATGTAACAATAGAACCTAGAGGAAAGCTTGAATTATGATATGGAAAAGGAGTACAAGAATCAACTAAGATAGTGATATCATAGTGCATTGATAATCTACTTATGGTTGCAAAGGTTGGTCACATTGAGCAAGTTTAGAAGAACAAGTTAAATGAAGTTTGTCTGCCAAGCTTGACTAAGTGGATAGTAGGTGTCGAGAAAAGTTAGTGCAAGTTGAGAAAAAGTATATTTTAGTGTAAGCTGAGTAAAATAATTGATATTGACTAAAGTTTAGTTGATGTCGAGCACTAGTAAACTTTAGTTCATGCTGACTAATTTTATAGTGGATGGTAGGCAATGTAGTATGTGCCAAGCATTAGAAGCTAGTTAATGTCGAGTGTCAACATTATTAGAAAGATTGTGAATTCGATGGATCTAAGCTGACAAGTTTGTTTTCTTAGATTGTGTGAACCATGTGGAAGATAAGATTGATGAGCTGGTGGCATAGAATTCATGGTAAACTGTTTTGAGGAAAATTCAAAGAGGATTGAAGGAGAAGTTTCTAGAAGGGAATGAAATGAAATAAGGGGTATATTCATTGAATCCTACCTAATCTATCCTAACTCTAAATTAGATGATGGAGAATGAACCAAAAAAATCTTAATTCTCTATTTATAGGGATGGCTAGTTAGAAGGAAAGGTTATCATGTGCAAGAACCTAAGGAAGACAAGGAGTAAAGATATTGCTTCATTCAGTGACCTAAGTAAAGAGTTTGCATTGGAAAGTTAAGCAAGAAGGATTAAGGGTATGGAAGCTTGAAGGGTGAACAAGTTTTTAGAGCTGAAGTGTGTGAAAGCCAAGTAGAATTGAGGACAAAAATAGAGATCTGTAACCTGCAAATGGAGTTGTAAATTGTTATCAGATCAAGCCTTACTATTACTCTCTAATAATTGTATCAATCTAGGGTAAATCCTTTGGATTAAGGTTGACTTAACAATCATTTTTAAATACATCAACCAAGTGACATTCCAAGTGAATGGTCTAAAGTCCTCTAACAAGACTCACTCCTAACAGGGTGATTGAAATCCTTTAACTAGGTCACATTTAACAATGTGCATTGTAATCTTTAATATGGATGGCCTTTCACAGGGCATCACTTCAGAAGAGTGAGAAAGAGTACCATGCTATTGGTGGTTTTTCCCAAATTGGGTTTCCACATAAATCATTGTGTCAAGTGTGTTATTAAATCTATTATGTTTCATGTTTACATTTCTGCAAATTGATTTTACAGTAACCTACAAGTTTTAAGTGATTGCATAATCTTATGGATGCATGCATGATGATGAATGTTTTATGGGTTCTTTGAGCTATGTAAAGTTTTATTTGTACATCTAGACCTTGGATATCTAATTCACCCCTCCTCATAGTTATTCTAAAGAATTCCAATAGTCCACAAGTGTCATGCATAGGACATCTACCCATTGTTAGAAAGTAAAGTCCCCCAAGATAATTGGGGGGGAGGGGGGGTGAATCATTTATCTTATCAATATAACTTTTATCAACCTTATTAAAACTTAAGAATGTGAACAATATAATTAGTAACCATAAGAAGATACACATACACAACAATACCAAATATGTTAACTAGGGAAACTCTTCATAAGAGGGAAAACCCCAATGGAGATGGTATCTACAAAATGATGTACTAGTATGAAAGTTCCTTTTAGGAGAATGGACTATGTTAGGAGCCAATGAAATAAATTTATTACATATTAGTCTCTTTTATGAGACTTTGAATCCTTGTTAGGAGTTGTGGAAGACAAATGTACCACTATCCAAACAACTTCAAGGGAAATATTGAATTCACTGTCCAATTTATCTCTATATTATTCCTTGTAGAATAATAGAATTAAATAACTTGAACTCGTTCTTTGTCCTCTTAACTAGACCAAACCTCTTTAGATTTCAATACCAGATCTTTAAACTTGCATCACTCTGATCCCTTTGATCGCTTACACACATTTACCAACTTGCATATCCAATACAAGTTTGCTTGTTCTTATACATATTACACACTTCATCATAAGGAAAATAACCTACCTTTATACCATATCCTCAAAATAATTTAATAAATTAGCCTTAAGTCTTTCCCAATTAATTATAATAAGACCTCATTAAGATATTACAATTCATTCCATCTTTTTGCAATTACAAAACACTGTCCGCTCATAGTAAATACAACTTCTCACATTTTTTCATGTGTAATATTCAACCTCATACACTCGTTGATGTCATCATCACGCTATCTATTATCACTATCTAACTATGCTCATCACAATTCTATCCATGTTAAGCGATACAACCCAAACATCAAAAATCACTTCTCAAATACTATGTCTGCATAGTGTCCTCTGAAATTCTTGAATAATTTTTGCGTGTCTTTATTCCTATGGACATACACTTGTCCACTTCATCAAGACACAATGTATAACATATCCTCAATTATGCATAACCTCATTATTAATAAATAGTTTGTATGACCTTGTTCTCTGTCTACTACTCTATTAGTCTTTATAGAAACAATAGTATGTTGACATTAGTAAACACAGTCATGAATGCAACATGTCAATATCCTCAACTTATCTAGAGAGATAGCCCCCCTCCTCCCCCCCCCCCCCCCCCCCCCAAGGAATACCATCAACATTCATGCTAACACCCCTGGCTTGGGCACTTTGTGGCAAGTAATCTTTGTTATCTCTTTTTACTCTCTTTTTTGTGTATTTGGACGAGTATACATGTTGCTTATCTCATTTGGACATCCACTTGTCCTAAGTTATGCCATTAGATTTTACATTCTCTTTCATGTTGGTGGAAACTAGATATCAAATTTGTTTAAGAAAGTAGCCCCAAATTAGCTTTGACAAGTTACCTTTGACTACTAGACATTAATGTAGTCTAGGAAAGGAACCCCGAGTTATCTTTGGCGAATCACCTAAGGAAAATTCAAAAACTTTGTTTGATCCTCTTTGTAGTATCTTTGAGACACCACTTACTTTACCTATATCATAAAATAATATCTCTTTTATGGATAGATAAGAATGTGACAAGTGCATATATAACCTTTTTATGGAAAATGAAAGACTTAGACAAATTGTGTTAGGAAAATGAGTTTACATAGAAGAGGAAATAAGGCATTTGAATCAATAATTCAACAGCCAAAAATTAGAAATTTTTTTAAATGGTTCACCTCCAAACACACTTCCAAGGTCCCCTCACAATGTTGGATATGATTCACCTCCTAGTTCATCACATACTAGGAATATGTCACATGACTCCCAATATGGAAATGACTTAGATTCTAAGATCAATAAAGATGAGATCCTATAATTCCACCAAGATAAACATCTACAAAAACTCATGAAGAAAAACTTGGAACAAAATAGGGGTTAATACTTCATGCATCTAGCCTCTCGAGGAGCACAAATTCCACATAACTTTGATGTTGATAATTCAATTAAAAATGAGGAATCTAAACCTTTGGAGAAAATGGAAAAAAAAGTGGAGAAAATATCCCTAGAATTGTCATCTTTGAAAATGGAACAAAATAAAATGAAGACATCATTTTCACTTGATATTATATGCGATTTTTCTTTTGACAAGAGCTTGTATATGCTTTCTTTCCCATGTGATGTTGAAATTACTAAATATGAAAAGTATGATGGAAATGGTGACCTTCATGATCATGTTGGATAATTGTATGCCTTGAGTATGGATTTTATGCATGATCATATTTATCTTATGAGATTATTTCCTAGGAGTCTTAGTGGTCAAGCTATGGAGTGGTTCACTAATATATCACCTCCACTTAATTCACCTGATGAGCTTTCACAAATATTTATTCAACATTATTCTTAGAACATTCAACATCAAGTTACTTTTCTTGACTTGTGCAACATCAAACAAAAACTAGAGAACCTCTTGCCACATTTTTTACAAAGATGGAGAAAGCTACACTCACACTATCCATGAAAACTTCTTGAGAATGAGAAGATTGATATCTTTGTAAACAATCTCATACTTAAACTAAATTATGACTTTAATAATATACTATTTGCTATATTTGATGTCATGATAGAAAGTACTTCTTGCATAGAGGATATTTTGATCAAAAAGGGTGAGATCACAATTAATAAAGATATATCTAACAATGACAACAATACTTATGATAGAGACAAGAACAAACCTTGGAGAAAGAATAAGCACATGGTCAATGATGGTGTCATTGATGCACCTAAACCTAAGGAGTCTATTTTCCACTTAACTAATGTTATTCTAACAACAAAACAACAAGAGGCTTCCAAGGTTAGTGATTTAGGAAAACTCAATGACTTTAGAGACACATCTGCATGGGTATCTAAACCCAAATTCAAATTCACACCTTTTTGAGATACATATGATGTGGTTTTAAAGACCTTGGTTAGGAATAAGATCATCACATTACTAGAAAAATTTATACCATATGAACCTAATGTGAAACTTAATTAGTGGAATGATGATCACTATTGTTATTACCATAGAAACAAAGGTCATAAAATGGAAAATTGCATGAGATTGAAACACATCATTGAAGACCTTATTGATAATGAAAAGGTGGGGGTTGATGGGTTTATGATGAGCAAGGATCACACTATCTTCAAAAAGCCTCTACCTGAATACGAGAAGAGTGAATCATCTAAAGAGAAGAATGAAGATACTAAGGTCAGTTACACTTACATGAATAATGACAATGTCATACACATGCTTAGACCTATTGATAAAAGCACAGCGATGGTAATACCTAAAGGTGACAAACCTAACTATGATTCAGATATTGATGAATCACCCATGATGATATTAAGAGGCACTAGTTCTTCTTCCATATAATCATGATCCTAAATTAATGACATTAGAAGCTCACAAACTCAAAAACAATTGATGATTATTAGAAGTACCAATTCCCCTTTTACTTACTAAAAATTGGATGAGTTTATACAAAGTAAACCAAAGGTTATCATCAAAGATCCTAGTTCCTCTAAGAAGGAAAAATCCAAGTAAGTGGGGATCTCTTCTAAACAAGTGTCCACATCTTATAAGAAAATTTAGAATATCATGGACCAATTTCAAAGAACCCCTACTCAAATTTTTATATTTGAGTTTCTTGAATTTTTACCTACACACAATAAAATTATGGCAAAAACTTTATACACAACTAGTGTGTCTAAGGATATCGACATTGATCAATATATTCAAGGCTATGTTCAATCACATCATTTCCCCCTATTACCTTACTTTAGTTGAAGATGATGATAAATCCTTAAGTCACCCACGTAACCTTTCCTTACATATCAAAGTTCAAATTTATCAAACCCATGTAAAATGTGTTTTAATAAATAGAGGTGTAGGGTTAGACATTTGTATATAAAACTTGGTCAAGAAATTGGCTCTTTTAAAGTTCACTATTTAACCCTAGGAAAAAAAGTTGCAATCAAAGCATATGATGAAGAAGAAAGATGTTGTGTTTCAAGTCCTCCATATACCTCTCTCTTACAACATTTTACATGGTATACCTTGGATTCATGGCATGCAAGCAATACCTTTGGTATAACATCAATACATTAAATTCCCTTCTAATGGTACAAATGTCTCTATTCCTGGAGATAATATAATGTTTATCAATACTTGCACTGAATCTTTGGTACCACATAATAGAGTTGCTAAGGGAAACATGAACAATATTGTCAAATGTGAAAATAAATTAAAAATATTGAGTACTGGAATGGGAGAGTATTGCTTAGATTCTATTAGCACTCTTCCTTTTTCTCCACACTCCTATTGCAAACCTTTAGAAGACATGAAACCTTCATCTACAACAATGACTATATACAACACTTTTTAAAATCATAAATACCCTTAGAGGATGAGAATGAGGATATAATAGTTAGAGTATGGATCTAAAAATAAAAAAACCCTCAAGATGTCACACTTACTTCTAAAATCTCTCCACAAAAATATGGTAAGGGGTATGAGCTTCTAGCTAAGATTGGATATCTAGGTCATGGTTCTTTGACTAATAGAAAGCATGCTCTTGTAGAGCATTTGAATCACACTAATTGGTGTAAGCCTAGGGATGGTAAAAGATTGAGATTCTCTAACATTGACAAATAACCCATCTTTGATCAAGATCCTGATAGCCTTGATGAATCTGAAGAAGAGAATCCTCATGTTAATTGTATCACCCAAGATGGTGAAAACTTTATTCCTTCTACTATTGTTCTTTGGAATGAGGAAGGACCTGTACTAGATCATGATGATGAAGCTTCTACATCCTACCAATATGATGCTTCAAATGTTGAGAACCCAAATAGAGAAAGAGTCCAATGAAATGTTGCACATTGTTACAAAGGAATCATAGCACAAACTCACATGACTATGAATGGGATTCAATTTTATTTTAATCTACGGAACTAGGGGTATATGTTGTACATACTAATGCTAATTAGAATAAAGTGGTAGATGAGCCACCATAGGACTTGATGAGTATCTAGGTACCTTATAGATTTTGAATTTATCATTACCAAAGATGACTCATATCACATCAACACCTTGGAACCCTTGACATGACTCTCACTTGTCCATCCCAACCTTATTGATTATTCACAACAATACCAATAGCCTAAATTGCTTACCTTCCAAAATGAATGTAAAATTGCATATTATCTCAATGCTATTAAACATTTTGTTTCTACCACTAGTGAACCAACTACAAATATGACTAAGTCAGATATCAAGAATCTTAGTAAGAAAATTTACAAAAAAAAAAAAAAAAAAAAGGTTCTCTAATGGAAAAACCACTCTGTGTTAGTTTTAGATCCTAAAAAAGTAAAAAGTAAAGATGTATCCAAGGGTGAAAATCTCCCTAAGGTACTTGAGGATGAGGTAGTTGGTAGCCTACCTAGTTATTTCTAGGAAAGATGCTCGGTATTGATAGAGCCTACACATCCAATAAATATTGGGACATAAGAAACATTTCAAATCACACATCTAGCTTAGTCACTATCAAAGGGAGAGAAAAGGAAATATGCAATATTATTTGTATAAAACAAGAGCAGTTTTTCTTAGACATATCCAGATATGTCAGGTCTTGACACAAATATTATCATGTATCATTTAACCATAGCTCTTTGTAGGAAACTTGTTAAACAAAAAATGAGAAAAATATATCCACACGTAGCTCTGTTAGTTAAAAGGAATTAGAAAAACTTCTTGACATTGGATTCATAAGATCTATTGATTAGGTTGAGATGATTTTAAACATTGTACATATTTCAAAGCATGACAAATCCATTCGTGTTTACACAGACTTCCAAGACCTTAATAAAGAATGTCCTAAGGATGACTTTTCACTCTTGAATTTATATATATGATAGTGGAGATGAACATGAGTTATGAAATGTCCTCTCTTATGGATGGATTCTTAAGATATAATAAAATTAAGATAAATCTTGACGACCAAGAAAAGACTTCTTTATCTTGTGCATGGGGAATATTTTGCTAGAATGATATGCTATTTGGATTAAAAAAACTAGAGCTACCTATCAAATAGATATAAAAACTATATTCCATGATATTATGCATAAATACATGGAAGATTATGTAGATGATACTTGGCTAAATCAAAGAAAAAAACACTCGCTTTGAAGATTTGGGTTTAATCCTAGTTTGGATGGAACAATTAAAGCTAAGATTGAATCCTAAGAAATGTGCTTTTGGTGTCACCTCAAGGAAACTATTTGGATACATTATCTTAGCTAAAGAAATTAAGGTTGACTTTGAGAAATTTTAAGCCATAATGGATATGCCACCTCCTAAAAAAATTAGTCAAATGAGAATTCTACAAGGACATCTTCAATCTATTAGGAGGTTCATATCTCAGCTTGTTGATAAAGAAAAACCCTGCAACAAAAATCTATACAAAGGGAGACACTTGCATCTAAAATAAAGAATGTGAAAAGAGCTTAAACTAGATAAAGGAATGCTTAAAAAAACCTCCAATATTAATGCCTCCTATACTAGTAAAGACTCTTATTTTGTATATCTCAGCTACAACAATATCTCTAGGGGCATTACTACCACAACAAGATGACTCAGGAAAAGAATGAGCCATATATTACATTAGCATAACTCTGGTGGCTTACAATCTTAATTGTAATAATATTGAAAAAGCTTGTTTTGTTGTATTCTTTGTGTCCCAAAAACTCAGAAACTGTATGTTAGCTCACACTATTCAACTTGTTGCCAAAATGAATCCATTAAAGTAATTATTAAATAACGCTACCCTTACTGGTTGACTAGCAAAATGGATGATGATTCTCTCTAACTTTTACATTGAGTATATTGAACATAAGTCAATCAAAGGAAATGAAAATATAGATAAGATGGTTGACTTTCCTCTTCAAGACAATGCTCCAATGCAGATTGACTTTCTTGGCTCTTCTATTATGTACATGATTGAAAATACCTAGAAGATGTTCTTTGATGGTTCCTATACACATAATGGTGTTGATGTTGTAGTCCTATTTATTACCCCTCAAGGATATACTATACCCAAGTCTAGTATTTTTTATTTCCCTACAACAATAATATAGCTAAGTATGAGGCTCTAACTAATGAAACCAAATTGGTGATTGAAAATGGAGGATTATTGAGCTACATGTCTTTGGATATTCTTAGATGATTATCAAGAAAACAAATAATGATCATCACACAAAATATCATAAATCAATACCCTACAAGAAAATGATTGATGATCTCAATCATTTTTTCACTTTTATGGATTTTCAACAAATTCCCATGGATGAGAATATAACAGTTAATGTTATTGCTGCCTTGGTTTCCCTCTGGAGCTAGAGGAACATGAATTCCTAGTGGATGAACTACATTACCCTGCTCATAAATCCCTTAATAGTTGCATCATTTGTACCATTATTGGTCATTACTCCTCTTGCTATGCTAATATCTAATTTTAGCTTTCTAATCAGATTATCCTTGATAACCTTGGTCATAATGAGAAATGTCATCTTATCTATAATGCTTCTTGTTATACCCCCATCTTTGATGACCTATATAGGAGGATTATATATGTGATAATTTCTTAGAAAGGGATGGATGCAAATGTATGTTGGTTGAAGCCCATGAGGGCATGTGTGGGTCTCACTCTAATGGTCTTGCACTAGCTGAAAAACTACTTAAGGTTGGTTACTACTAGATAATCATGCAGACATATGCAGTTAGATTTTTTAAAAGTTGTAATAAGTGTCAGATATATGGAAACTTAATTCACACTCTAGGAAGAGACCACATTCAACCTATCTTGCATTAGCCTTTTCAACAATGGGCTTTTCATTTGGTAGGCCAAATACATCCCAACTCATATGGAGGTCATAAGTTTATCATCGTGGCTACAAAATATTTCAATAAGTAGGGTGAGGTTGTACCTATTTCAACTACTATAGGGGAACATGTTTCATTGTTCATCTTGAACTATATCATCTATAGACATGGTGTGTCATCCTCCATAGTCACTAATAGTGTAGAAAAAATCAAGAATAAAGATCTCAAACAATTGTGCAAGAAATTCAATATTAAGAAACATTGGTCTTCTATCTACTACCCCCAAGGAAATGGTCAAGAAGAAGCTTCAAATAAAATACTCCTAAAGATCCTTCACATAATTGTCAACAATTCAAGTAGATATTGACATCTTCAAATCAATCTGATTTGTGGGCTTACAGAATAAGTATTCACACACCTACTAGAAATTTGGCAAATAAATGACTATGTGACTAAAAAGGTTAGTCATGAGACTAAAATGTTTAGTCATGTGACTAAAAATGATCAAATTCTATTAATCTTTTGTAACCCACAAGTCTAAATGACTAAATAAGTCACTAATTTGGCCATCAACAAAATCACAACTGAATAATTGATTAGATAAACTTAAATTTCTAAATAAATGATTATTTCTCCTCTATTCTTTTTTCTTTCAAATTTGATCATAATTAAAAGATTGTGTTATTGCTAATAGGATTTTGTGCATTTTTTTGAGTCAACTCATTGATTCATGTTTCATAAGTAGTGATTCACAAAAACTCATCTCTCATTAGAATAAACAAAACACTAAACACTCATTGCATTTAGGTGATTCCCATAGAGGTAAAACACTAGGACATCCTAGGAGGTCACCCATCCCAATACTTATCCAATTTGAATGCTCTTTACTATTAACATTAAATATTATTTTTATTTTTTACTTAATTATATATTATATTTTAAAAATAAATTTAAGAGGTTTATTATTTGTTATTATTCCTTTTTCGGTAGGTAATGACTCGAAGCCAAGATTCATTATTATTATTAATATGTATTGTCATTAATTATTATTATTTATTAACCTCGAGTAGATTCGAACCCAAGACCTCTCAGATAAGAGACTCACAATTTGCCATTGTGTTATAGGCTCTTGCTTGCTTTAATACGAGTATTACTTATTAATACTTAGATGTTTATATATATATATAGATTATTATATATTAATTTAAAATTGAGGTTTTAGTTTTTTTTTCCAGAATTATTAAGTGTTTTAATGTGAATTTTATTTGTGATATTATGGAAGGAGATTAGCAAGATAATGATTCTTCATGCATTAATAAGACCATCAACTTTTAATAGTCACATACATATTAGGATATCACGATTTCTATTATATGTGTTGGAATTGCATGTCCTAATTATACATCTATGTGAATTATTATGCAAGAAAATTTATCTTCTATAATATAAACTTAATTCAAATTCACTAAATTTTATAGAAAATGAGGGTGGGAGGTTCTAAATTTATGAAGATATATTATAACTTGAAGATTATAGAAGGGGATTTTCTATGGAAGACGAGTATCCTAATGGAGGATTATTTAGGATCCTCAAATTGGTCAAGGATGATTATTTATGAGGATAAGGTAATCATTTACCTCCATTCTTTTCTATCATTAACTTGAGGTAATGAATCCTGGATTATATATTTAGGAGTAAAATTTGTTTTAGTTTTATTTTTTCAATTAGAATGAATGTAGCAAATCTTATCTAACATAGAGACTCAATCAAGAAGTTTTAAGTTTGACAAAATATTTACTTTGAAAGATAAATTTTAACACTTTGAATTTCAAAATATTTGATGTCCAAGCATGTATAACATGTATATTTTTTGATTCTTCAAGCTTTTCTTTTTATTTTATTTGTATAGTACTGATTAAAGTATTAATTGAAACTTCAAATCTAGAATTATATTTTTTTAACACTTAATCAAAATTTATGTGGACTCTATTTTTTTTTTAAAAATTAAAAAAAAACCTACATCTTTTCTTATTTTGTTTTGTTGTTGTTAATAAACATAAAAAATCTTTAATTTTTTGAATATCCAATTTAAAAATTAATAAGTAGGAGATATTTTCTACAAGAAATCAAATTATGATATTGCTATCTCTATTGTTTTTTACTCAAACTCATTGGTCCATATTTCATTAGTAGTGGTATGCAACTCATCTCTCATGAGAATGAAAGAAACACTAAACACACATTAGATCTAGGCGACTTCAACTTGAGCACGCCTAACCTCTGTGTCGGTGCTTTACCTCTCTAAACATCACATTGATCCAGTGTATGTTTAAATATAGATCAATGAGTTTGACAAACAAATTGACACAATTGAATCTTGATAACAATAGGATGATTTTAAAATTTCCAATGTTGTAATTTGTTATAAAGATATTGATATATTTTTAATCTCTTCAAAATCAAGAATGTGTTTGGAAAGTTTAAATTTTAGGGGTTTTCAAGTTACAAAATGTCATAGAAGGATGTATAGAGACTTCAAGTACAAAATTAACAAAGAAACCTGTGAAATCTTGCCTACCATGGGAGAGATTAGTAAATACAAATAACACAAATCCTGTGTAAATTTTTTTGAATGATCCAAAATAGATAACGAGTCTATGAAAAAGACAAAAATAATTAAGTATCTCATCTTTCCAATTAAATGACAGGCTTCTTAAATCCTTAAGGAGTGCATTGGGTGAGTGATGGTGAGGTGAGGTCAGGGAAGGAAAGGATGATTAAAACACCCTATGCAATTGCAGGTCCTGGTGAGAGACTAGAAAATGGAACAAAAAAACTTTCATATATTATATAAGTGACCTTTGGACTACATAAAAAAACTCAAAGTCATTCTTTTTATAAGTGCACTAATTTATAAATTATACAAGTCACTTTTGGACTCTGCAAAAAAGTAATATCTCTCTACTGTAATAACATGTAAAATAATCTATTTTTAATTTTAATTTTTTTGTCTCTTTCCTTTGTTTGCCTCTATTTCACAATCTCTTTTTAGTAGTATCCATGTTTCTTAGTTTCAAATTTGAATGCCTAGTGATGTTATTAAAATAATTTTTTGAATTTGGTTCTTATGAGCTTGGGATTTTCTACAATAGGATAATGTAATTGAAAGGAAGATTAGCTACATTTTCCATTGCATAAAGGACGAGATTATATTTGTTTGGGGGATAATAAAAGATTCATTAAATCAATTAAAATTATTATTGCATGACAGTACATGAGATGCTTTCATTGTTGAATTGATTCACATCCATGTGTGTGCAAATGGTAATGGCTTTAGAACAAGCACAATGAGATTGGGAGTAGATACAATTGTTTTTACCTGGGAAGCTCATGGAAGGTGCCTTTTATTCTCTTTTAAAATAAAGAAGAATCCAAGTCACATCATACTTTTTCTTGAGTTTTTTCTTACCAACACTACACTTCCTTTTTATTTTTCTTCTCTCCAATCATGAGTGTTCTTTTAAATCACATATAATGACAATATAATTCTCACTAATGACCATAACAATAATCAAAATCACTTTAGTGCATAATAAAATCAATACTATCATGTTAGCAAGAATGCTTTCATTCACATCATTTTTCTTTGCAATGACATAATGAGTATGATTAAAGCTATGTAATTGAGATTAGTCTAGCTAATTTTAGAATTCCTCATAATACATGATCTTATCTTCACATACCTTGAATATTCCAATATTACATGTCATTGCTTATAACTTTAGCAATCTCTTCTTTTACTTCACTAGGAGATGCAACTTTTTCCCTTCAAACATTACTTTTTTCAGGTGATTGAAAATCTTCTTCCTTGACTTGTTATGTTCTTCACCTCTTATCATTGGTGAACTACTTCGTATTTTCTTTGATCTAACTTAAACACTTGAAAACTTGATTCAAAAAATATTCATGATTGATATCTAAAAAATTTGATTCACCATTTTCAAATGGTTGGAAACTTTTCTAAATCTAACAAACTTGTAGATGATGGGCTCCTAATTTCTATAGCAATAATAATATTCAATAACTCTTTTCCAATCATGAGACTAAGACCTTCCATATGTAAACCCTTAGTTCTACTAATAATTACTTCTCTTAATTTCCATTGTCCACTGTTTACTTCTAAAAGCCTTAACCTAACAGTCTCCCACAGAAACTTTCTTCACTGGTCAATTGCAAAAAATTATACAAATATTATCAATCTTCATTAGGTGTGGCTATATTAACTACTACTGCACTCTCTCAAACAAGTTCATTTCAAATCCTCAATCTGAGATCATACTTGTACTTCACTATCTTGTATTTTACTTTCTTTTTGCTACTTTTACTACTTTCAATTTTCTGTAATATCCATCATTTCTTCACTAAGAAATCCTTTCATGACTTTGATTGTGACCTTATGGTTTCTTCTTCAATTCAAGAGAAGATCCCTTTAATATCTACATGAAACTTCTTCTCAAGTGGATGGTTTCCAAGGTATGCAATTGTGTACACTCAAATGCTATATATCTTCTTCCTTAATTATGGCTCTAAACCCTATTTTGTGATTTTAATTTTTTTCCTTCTCCTTTGGATGATGGTACATTACTCAACCACTTATCATTATAGTGACTACATCTTCTTCTTTTTTACAATATCCTCCATACTTTTTACTTTTGACAAGTTCAACACTTTTCTTTTGGACTACAACTGCCCAATATGCTACTTGTTTCTTATGACTACTACACTAGTTGAAACTTAGCCATTTGTTACTAACCTAAGCCTAGATGTTGGGCCCTCCTTTGAGGGAGTTGGACCCAACCAAGCTCTGATACCAATTCAATAGAAATAGAATACAAAAACAAATAAGAGAACAGGGGAAAAAAACTTATGTGCTAGAGCACAAAAGAAACTAATTTTTATTTATTGCTCTACTCCAATAAACCAAATTACATGGTCTCTTTTTATTGTAGGCAAAAAATCTATAGAATTAACATTTTACTAGGATCTTGTAATTGTTCTCTAGGAAGATATATTGCCAAATTTATTAGAGATTTCTAAAAAAATAATAAAAACGATGTTTGTACACAACTAAGAGAGTCCAAAAGTTCATTGCACTATGAATGTAGTCAACTAGTTTATCACTAGCTTTACCTTTTTGGAGTCCCAAACAGGGGTTATACACATTTAAATATTGTTTAAGAGGAAAATGTTGCAGCTTTACAACACAAATACCAACCTAAAAACCCACACACAACCTCTTATTGGCTATCCAAAGCCTGCCTAGCCCCAGAAAGGAGTATCAAGCATTAAAAATATTGCCACACCTTTTAAAAGAAACCATTGATAAGGAATCCATACAACTGAAATGGAAATAAGAGAAGGTTGTTAGGTTTTTTTAAAGGTATTTCTGCAGTCAAGGTCAACAAACTATTAATAAAAATTTCTTTTTCTCAAGCTATTAAATTTTGTATGAAATTTTTGAGGTATTATTTTACATCAACACATAGGATTATTGGATCATCTACATTTATATGTTAAATAAATTTTTCAGTGGTTTAGTGAGAAAAATATTATCAAACTTTTAGAATCTTGATATATCTATTTGAATGTTGATAGAGGATGGTTTGGTCTTCAACTTCTGCATACATCTTTATTAGCATTCCCACTAATCTTTTAGGAAGAAAGTATAGAGATACAAAATTGACTATATGTCTATTGGGGTTCCACTACAGTCCACTCTAGGTGTCTATTTGGAGTCTCTTCTCCCATGTCTACACCCACTTTTCAACACTTCATTCTCCTAGATTTTTTGATGCAATCTCTCTAAAGGCTCTTCTCTTTTAAAAAGCTCATTGCAACCAAGAAAATTTGTGTAAAAATAGTATGCATACATTTTTTGGTCTCAAATTGGTTTTGACAATTGAGTGTCAACACACTTAACCAAATTCTCAAGATGATTCTGAGTATAATACAAAAGCTAAGAAAGATCGAATTGCTATAGGAGTCAAGTGAGACAAAATTCCTATATGTGTCGAGCATCAGCAGTTAATAAGTGTCGAGTAACTCAGAATTAGCATATGAGTTTGTGCCTTCACAAACTCAGATGTAAAACATTTTTGAGCTGACATAGGATGAATCTCAAAGGATCTTAAAGATAAGATCAAATCTTTTGCATTACCTATGTAATCAACATCTAGCCAATAAGAAAAATGGAGAAGCTATGCAATCGATAGGAAAAGTGTAAGAATTGAGCGGGAAATGAAGAGTAAATATTGATCATAGATTCATACCTAACCCTAAGTCCTTGAAGCCATATATAAGGAAGAGTGTATGGGTGAATTATAGTGAAGTGCAGAAGGGTGTAAAGACTTAGAGAAGAGCAGAGCAACATTGCAAAATCTAGTTGATCAAGAATAAAGTATCAGAGTTTCGAAGAGTGACATATTAGATCAAGTAAGGATCATAATAGACAGAGCATAACAAGGATCTAGAATTGACAATTAAGGATTGCAAGTCATCAGGTCAATACTTTCTAATACTCTCTAGCAATTGTATTAGGAATGAAAATCCTATGATGATAGGTTGGTTTAATAGCCATATTGTAAGCCTTTAGACAAGGTGCTAAATTCTTTAACAGGGTAACATTCCAAGTGAATGTTTGTAAACCCTTTAAATAGATCACTTTTGACAAGGTGTAAAGTCTTTAACAAGACAGGCCTTTCATAGGGAAAACCATTGGAAGTGGTCAAACTTTGTAACCTTGAACAGTTACATATTGTTGCAGTGATACTTTGTGGGTGTCATCCCCACCCCAGTTTTAACTTTTCATTTTGGAGGGTTTCTGGGTTACCAAATTCTTGTGTTATCTGGTTTCATGCATGTCTTTACTTTCATGTTTATTAGAATTAGATGCATGTGAATGTTTTCAGCTAAAAGGTTTTGAAAAGGTTAAAGTTAGTTACTTTTGATTCACCCCCCTCTCAGAAGTAAATCTTCCCAACTGTAAATTCCAACAATTGGTATCAAAGCTAAGTTCTCACAAGAAGGAGCCTTATAGCTTGGAGAAAAGATCTAGAAATGGAAGTCTACAAACTTAGGAAGATCCTAGAGAATCAGAAAATTGACATACAACTTACTTTACATGCTTTGGAAGAAGCCAGAGAAGAACTAAGAAAATATTTAAAGAGAGGAAGAGAGATTTCCATAGTTGAGAATGATACACAACACAAGGAAATTGACACCTCAAAACTATTTACAAATGGAAATTCGAAAGAGTTTGATGCAACAATAGTAGACCTAATGGAGAAGAATAGAGCTCAAGCAGAAGAAATCAAAACACTAAAGCTTGAACAAGAATTACAAGCCATGAAGCTTTGTGAGGTGACTAAACAGAAGAAAAGAGCCATTGAAGACAAGGCTATGCTAGAAGAATACAAGAGAAACCTTGCTAATAAACTGGAAGAAAAGTTAATTAAACTTGCAAGAATTTCAAACATGCAGCTAGATGCCCTAATTCAAATGATGAATGCACATCATGAAATAAATGTCAAGCACATTGAGATCTCTACTCTAAGGATGCAAAATGAACAACTACAAGATGACCTGAAAAGAGAGAAGGAGATTGCAGAGAGCTTCAAAAAACCTAATGAGACCATCAAGTACTTTGAGTAGCTACTGAAATCACCAAGGGCTAGCAATGATACTTCAAGACTAGGATAAACTAGCACTAAATAAGGAGAGTCATCCAAGATTGTAGAAGAAAGGAGTAACAAAGGTAAGAACACTAAACCTACTTGTCATTTTTGTGGTAAAATGGAACATATCTCTAATGTATGCAGGAGCAAGAATTCCCATCAGCATGAAAAACCTAAGAATGTGAGTCACTATCATAAGTTCAACAAGCAAGGACATCAAGCACATAATTGTAAGACTAGGTGTCATGTCCCCTTTTCAAATAATTAAAAAATAATAAACTTTGCTAAGGCAGGCAGGCTCCAAAATGGTGAAGTTTCGGCAAAAGGGGCTAATCTTTGGAAACCAATGGACTAATAAATAAAAATTATTATTAAAATATATTTTATTAACCCCTCTTGGACGTGAGTTAGGGTTATGCCCTCTTTTAAGGGGTTTGGAGGCATTTTGGGCTCATTCCAGAACTTGATTTTTGCTCATTTCTTTGTTGTTCTTCAGAGGCTGCCAAACTTGTGGAGAGGGAGACCCAAGAATGGGAGTTTTCAAGTTTATAGGAAGGCTAAGAATGGGATTTTGAATCCATTCCATGTGCATTCTCATACAGAGTTTGCCTTTGTGCTGAACAGTGCAGATTTGTGGGTTTTCAGGTGTGTTTTTTGTATGAGTTTGGTGTTTTCAGTTGAGTATTTCATATCAGTTTGGGTTGCTACTGTATTTCAGACTTTAAGATATTAAAATAGAGCTAAATATATGTATTGGGATGTGATTAAACTTTTGAGATAGATTATTAGTATTTTTGTGGTGTTTTCGAGCATTTTTGTGTTAATTTCGGGAGCCCAATGAGCATAGTTTTTGTCCTACATTTGTGAACTATTGTGTAAAGGCTATAAAGATCTGGAAATTTCATTTTGTAGGCTGTTATGCTGCTAAAATTTTTGTAAAAATGTCCATTTTCAGACTTATTAATAATTTGTGAAGTTGTGAAGTTTTTGGCACTATTTTGGACATACCGGATTTGGGTTTTATTGAGAAATGGGTGGATCTTTGTAATATTGGATGTTTGATTTTAAAGATCTGATTTGAGGCTTGAAATATCATACAAAATTAGTAAAGGGAAATTTTAGTGGTGTCAGAGCCATGATCTTGCCAGCCTGAGGGTTTGTAGAAGTTTGCATGTCAGTTTTAACAATTACCCAGATCTTGCATGTCAATTTTGACAACTACCCAGATCTTGCATGTCAGTTTTGACAACTACCCAGATCTTGCATGTCATATTTTATGGTTGCATGTTGCTTCTAATCAGTTGCATGTCAAAATTTATGGTCGCATGCAACTAAGTGAAAGAGAAAAAAGATATTTGCAGCGAGAAAAGAATAAAGAAATTTTGATCAAACCTCCAGTTGAAAGTAAATGTACAAAATCCAAGGAAGGGAAAAGTATGGCTGATCTAGATGAGATGGCAAATAAATTCTTCCAAGAGATCCAAAATACTCAGAAGTAAACAATGGATAGTTTGGCAGAAACTAGAGAGGCTTTGTGAATATTGACAGAAAAACTACAAGGAGTTGCATCTATTAATGAGAAAGGGAGCACTTCAGAGGAGCCAAGAAATCTAAAATCCACACCATCTAAATCAACCAAAACTATTTTCTTGCCTGCAGATGGACCACTAGTACCAAATCCAGCCATTAATCTCGTGGAAGAGGTTATAGGTAACTTGATTGCATTAAGAGCTACTTATAATGGCTTAGATGATGACTTTCGTAGTTCGATTCCTTTTAGAGAATATGTGGATATGATGAACACTTTGATGCCCAAGAAAGAGAATAGGAGGGAGCATGACATAAGTGGAAGAGAGCTCAAAAATAAAATAAGCAAGTTTACAGCACCTACTTTTGATGGAACAAATAAAATTTCAGTTAGAGCATGGCTACAAAAATTACAGACTTTCTTCACACTTAACTCCACGAAGGAGAGTGATGCTATTCAATTTGCAAGTCTACACTTAGAAGATGCAGCCTATGATTGGTGGTATCATGGAATGACTACTCAAGGTCATGATCAGGTAACTACATTTGATGATTTTAGTCAAAGAGTGATAGATAGATTTGACCTCAAGGATGATGAAGAGTACTTTAAAGAATTGTCAAAGTTGAAGCAAACCAAATCAGTTAATGAGTATATAGAAGAGTTTCAAAAAGTGGCTGTTATGGTACATGATATGAGTGAAAAGAGGATTGTTTATCTTTTTCATGATGGTTTAGAAGATTCTGTTAAGGGTTTGGTTAAGGCTTTCTCGCCCTCAACCTTACAGGAAGCTATCAAAAGAAGCTTGCAACTTGAAACTTGCATGCCTATGAAATCAAGCACTAATCAAAAACCCCCAAATCTTTGGCAACATAAGGGAAATTTTTAGAAAAAGACTTTCCCAACACTACCACCAAAAGATGTGATAAATGTGGCAAAAAAGAAGGTAGATGAAGAGACTAGGAGTGAATTATGAAGGAAAAAGCTTTGTTTTAGTTGTAGAGAACCATGGGCTCCAGGATACAGATGTTTGGGGAAAGGTCAAGTGCACTATATTGAAGTTGCTTCAAAATCTGATTCAGATGAGCATGAGGAATTTCATGATACTAAGGAGGAGGTAGAAGAAGAGAAAGAAAAAGAAATCAGCAAGGATGGTACTTTAGCAGCATTATCAGGAGTCCCAAGATACCATCCCTTTTGAATTCGAGGGGTACTAGCAGGGCAAAGGTTGACAGTTCTTCTTGATAGTGGGGCAACTCACAATTTTATTGATGAGGGATTTGTCATGAAAAAAGGGCTTAAAGCAGAAGATTTTGAGGGATTCAATGTTATGGTAGCTGATGGATTCACTATGCCTTGCAGACAGGTGGTGAAACAACTCAAGATGACCTTAGGAGATTATGAGTTATGTGATGACTTCTATGTGGTTGGTATTGGGGAGACAGATCTTGTATTGGGTGTTCAATGGTTGCACTCTATCGGAGGCTATTACATGAACCATCAAACTATGGAGTTTAAATTTCATTCCAATGGAAAAGAAGTCATCTTGAGAGGTTTATCGAATGGAGCACCTAAGGCAGTCTCTGCAAAGAGGATGGAGAGGACTTTTGAAAGAGGACAAGTAACATGGGCAGCAGGAGTCATAATCCATCCAACAAGCTCTCCAAAGACTCAAGGTAATTTTCATTTTGAAATTCAAAATATTCTTGATAAGCATAGTATAGTTTTCAATAATTTGCCTCCAGGATTACCACCAGATAGAGGTTTTGAGCATGTTATAGAGTTAGAACAGGGTGCCAAACTAGTTATAAAAACCCCATACCACCATCCAAGAGGTTATAAGGAAGAAATTGAAAAAACTATTAAAGAAATCCTAGACATGGGATTCATAAGGCCTAGCTCTAGTCCATTTGCATCATCTGTGGTACTTGTCAAGAAAAAGGATGGTACAATGAGAATGTGTATAGACTATAGGGCTCTAAACAAGAAGACCATAAAAAATAGGTAGCCCATACCATGCATAGATGAACTCATTGATGAGTTACATGGTGCTATATACTTCTCAAAAATTGACTTAAGATCAGGGTACCATCAAATCCGAATGAGGAGTGAAGATGTGGAAAAGATTGCTTTCAGATGTCACAATGGGCACTTTGAATTTCTTGTTATGCCATTTGGACTCACTAATGCACCTGCAACATTCCAATCTTGTATGAATAAGGTATTCAGCCAACATGTTCAAAAATTTGTTTTGGTATTTTTTGATGATATTTTGATATACAGTAAAACATGGGAAGAGTATCTAAAGCACATAGACACTATTTTGGGAATCTTGGAGCAGCAATCCTTCTATGCTAAGCTATCTAAATGTGAGTTTGGTTTGACAGAGATCCTATATTTGGAACATATTATAAGTTCTAAAGGAGTACAGGTTGATCAACAAAAAATCCAGGCAATTTTGGATTGGCCTCCACCCACTAATCTTACATAGTTGAGAGGTTTCTTCGGGTTGTGTAGCTACTATAGGAGATTTTCCAAGAGATTTTCTTAGCTTGCTGCCCCCTTGACTGATTTGACAAATAAAGGAGCTTTTGTTTGGACAGATGAGGCACAAAAAACATTTGATAAGCTTAAGGAGGTAATGAGTTCATGCCCTGCGCTTGCAATTCCAGATTTCTCTTTACCTTTTGTTGTTGAATGTGATGCTTCTGGAGAAGGTATAGGGGCTGTCCTAACTCAAAGGGGACATCCAATAGAATTTGAGAGTAGAAAATTAAATCAATCAGAGAAAGGTTACTCCATCTATGATAAGGAAATGTTGGCAATCATGCATGCACTTCATAAGTTTAGACAATATTTGGTATGTGGGAGATTCATTGTAAAGACAGACCATAATAGCCTTAGGTTCTTCTTGAACCAAAGGGATTTGAATGATCATCAACAAAAATGAGTAAGAAAATTGCAAGCTTATGATTTTGATATTGAATACATGAAAGGAAAGAATAATGTGGTTGCTGATGCTCTCTCAAGGAAGCCCACTTTGTGTTCCTTATCATCTATCTCTATTGATTGGAAAGTCTCCATAATTTTAGAGTATGCTAAAGATTCCTTTGCCACCAAGATTTTGGATAAGTTAGTGGATGATAATAGGTACAAGGTTGTTGATGAATTTATTTATTACAAGAACAGGATCTTCTTAGTGCCAGGGTCAAAAACTAAGGAGAGGATATTGAGGGCCTTTCATGACACACCTTTGGCTGGTCATCAGGGATACTTCAAGACATACAGGAAAATTTGAGAGTGGTTTTCATGGAAGGGTATGAAGGAGGATATCCTTAAACACATTAAGGAATGTATGGTATGCCAACAAAGCAAGAGTGAGCAAAATTTTCTTGCAAGGTTGTTGCAGCCACTTCCTATTCCCAAACAAAAATGGGAAAGTATTTCCATGGACTTCATCACTAGGTTGCCCAAGGTTCAAGGTAAGGATTGCATATATGTGGTGGTAGATAGACTAACTAAGTATGCACATTTCTTTCCTATCACATCTGATTTCAAGGCATCACAAGTGGCTGAATTTTTCTTCAAGGAAATTTTTAGATTACATGGTTTGCCTAGAAACATTGTTAGTGACCGGGACAGTAGATTCCTCAGCTCTTTTTGGAAGGAGCTCTTTCATTTGGCAGGAACTGAACTCACTCCTAGTACTAGCTATCACCCTCAAAAGATGGACAAATAGAGATAGTTAATAAATGGATAGAGGGATATTTGAGGAACTATGTTTCAAATCAACAACATGCTTGGGTGAAATGGTTACACCTAGGGGAGTATTGTTACAATACATCTCATTACATGTTTATTGGTATGCCTCCTTTTCGTGCTCTTTGTAATATCCTCCCCTGATTTGAACTTTGACTTGTAGAAATTTAACTTAAGGAATATTGTCAAACACTTTGTATGCAAACTCATAAAGATGATTTCCTCAATAAATTGCTTTCCACTGAGTAGATTTATGAACAACTATGAAGTGACATTAAAATGCATAATACACATCATAACATTTCCACAAACACTTGGTACACAATTCAACAGTATATGAAAAATTTGGAAACTCTTTCAATCTACTGATAAAGGGTGATTTTTAAATGTAGATGTGCACTTACAGCTGCCTTAAAGGTTGCAACAACTATTCAGACTTGTATTCAACAATTATTATGCAAAGTATCAAAAATTTGACAGAAGAAACCTAGAATTAGTTGCCGTAGTATTTTGCAGATGTAGTCGACAGCCCTCCAAACTTCTAATCAGTCGAAAAAACAAGTAAACTTGATACCAACACTATTCACGCCGTACTGTAGCAAAATACTGTTCATGCGGCACTATAACAATAACTAACTTCAGATTTGCATCTCAAACCCTTGTAAATTTCTTTATGCGAACACCCCAAATGAAACCCATTGTGTTTCCTGAAGTGAAAACACCCTTGATCCTCCTGACTGTGTCTTCCAACAGTGAAGAGAATGCTAGCAAAGAGGGATTCTATCCTCCAAGCCCGATAATCAGATATCCAACAACATAACATTAGTCTTCATCCAAGCATACAAAAAAAAAGCTCTTCCATTTCTTTTATAGTGTTCTCACAAGAGCTCAATCCTTCGTTTTCTCAATGTGGGATAAAACATAACTCCCTTTATGTACCTTATGTCTCCAATGTGTTATAAAAATAAAGGGAACTCTTTTAATTTAAATATTTCCCACAAACTATAGTCTATGCATTAATAAAGTTAAATATTTAAATTTAACTTTATAAAATGGCTTTATCAATGCATAACAAATCTTATCAATGATAAATAAGTTTTCTTGTCAAATTTAAACAATTACCATCGACATACCACTGTGACTAAATGTCCCACCATGTCCAAGATGACTTACTATAAATAGTAAGTATGCCCAAAGTTGCCCCAGAACCCCTCAGAAAGACCTGCAACTGAAACTGTCTAGGCCAAATGGCCTCTAAGCCCCTTTAATGTCCTAGTTAGCCTACGGGATTGTGGGGAAATAGGCTAACGACAACATCATGCTATGAATGCTAGAAAGGGGACATTACAGTCCACCCTTCCCAAAATTGCTTGTCCTCAAGCAATTTCAGCTCTGGATGCTGCAATATCTGCTCATTTTCCCAAGTAGCATCCTCGATAGGTAGGTTCCTCCACTTCACTAGATACTCCCTGATAGTCCTCCTGTGAAGCACCCTCTCCCTGGAGTCAAGTATGGCCTCAGGAACCAAGATAAGCTTTCCCTCATTATCAAGAGGTGGCAATACTACTGAAGGCACCACATTGTGACCCAATGCCTTCTTAAGGCGTGACACATGGAACACATTATGCACTTTACTGTTTGCAGGCAACTCCAACTCATAAGCTACTTCGCCCACTCTCCTGATTACTTTGAACGGTCCATAGTAGCATGGTTTTAATTTCTCTGCTCCACTCTTCTTGAGAGAGGACTGTCTATATGGCTGTAACATGAGGTACACCATATCTCCCACCTCAAAAGACCTCTCAACCCTGTGCTGATCAGCATATTGCTTCTGCTGATTTTGTGCTTTTTGCAAATTTTTCTTCAAGGATCACATAATGTCCTGGCACTCTTGCAAAGTATCCTTGGCCTTAGGCACCCTGCTGTCCCCAAATAACAAATCCAAAAAATTAGGAGCATCATACCCGTACAGTGCCATAAAAGGGGACATTTGAATAGACATATGGAAAGAGGTATTATAGCAGTACTCCCCTAGATGTAGCCACTTCACCCAAGCCTTCTGCTCTCCTGCAATGTAGTTTCGAAGGTACCCCTCAACCCATTTGTTCACTATCTCTGTCTGCCCATCAGTTTGGGGGTGGTAGCTGGTACTCAAAGTGAGCTCTGTTCCACATAACCTGAACAACTCCTGCCAAAAGTGGCTCATAAATATATTGTCTCTGTCACTGACTATGCTCCATGGTATCCCATGTAGTCTGAATACCTCTCAAAAAAATAGTTCTGCTGTTTGTGCTGCTGAATATGTAGATGAAATTGCAAAGAAATGTGCAAATTTCGTCAATCTCTCTACCACAAAAAAGATACAATCCCGACCTTGTGCCTTGGGGAGGCCAGTGATAAAATCCATAGAAATGCTATCCCACTTCTTCTTTGGTATGGGTAGGGGCTTTAGTAAACCATCGAGAAAAGAATGTTCCTATTTGTTCTGCTGACACACAGGGCATTCCCTCACAAATTGAAGCACCTCTGATTTGAGTCCTTTCCAAGTGAAGCGCTCTCTCACCTGTCGATATGTCTTAAAGAATCCAGGATGTCCTACCATTGGTGAATCATAAAATGCCCTCAAAATCTTCTGCTTCATAGCAGACCCGGGTATTAAATAAATCCTTTCCTTGTAGATGATCAGATCATTTACGACAGTGTATCGACTATCTTGAATAGCTCCCTCAATAATGCTAGATGCCCAACTATCCTTAGCATATTCTGCCAAGATCATCTCTCTCCAATCATCCATGATTATCCTAACAGCAAGCAAATGAGGCCTTCTAGATAAAGCATCTGCAACAATATTTTTCTTCCCTTTGACATAGGCTATGTCCAAATCATAGGCTTGTAATTTACTCACCCATATTTGTTGCCTGTCATTAAGGTCTTTCTATCCAAGGAAATGTTTCAAGCTATTATGATCTATTTTTACTATGAACCGACTTCCCACTAAGTACTGCCTGAACTTAGCTAGCGTGTGCATGATTGCTAGCATCTCTTTATCGTAGATGCTGTAGGTTCTCTCCACACCTCATAATTTTCTACTCTCATATGCGATGGGATGTTTGTCTTGCATGAGAACAGCTCGTATGCCCTCTCCTGAGGCATCACACTGCAGCTCAAAGGGCTTGGTGAAATCTAAAATGGCTAAAATAGGACATGTACTCATCAGCTCCTTAAACCTGTCAAAATAATCCTGAGCCCTCTCTGACCACTTGAAACTATCTTTTCGTGTCAAATCTGTAAGTGGTGCTGCTATATGTGAAAATCCCTTCACAAATCTGCGGTAGAACCCACAAAGCTTGAGAAATCCCTTGAGTTGTGAAGTGTTCCTCGGTGGTGGCCAATCCAGAATGGCCCTGATCTTGTTTGGGTCAACCCGAACACTTCCTACACTAATAATATGCCCTAGATAGAGCAACTCTGTCATCCCAAACTCACATTTACTCATCTTGGCATATAATGACTCCCTCTCTAGAATACTGAGCACTGTATCAATATGCTTCAAATGTTCCTCCCAAGTACAGTTGTATATCAGTATATCATCAAAAAATATCAACACAAACTTCCTCAACTGATCTCTGAACACTCTATTCATACAGGACTGGAAAGTGGCAGGGGCATTTGTCAACCCAAAGGGCATGACTAAGAACTCAAAATGTCCATAGTGGCATCTAAAAGCTATCTTCTCCACATCCACCTCTCTAACCCGTATCTGATGGTAGCCGGATCTCAAATCAATCTTCGAGAAGTAGCATGTACCGTGCAATTCATCAATAAGCTCATCGATACATGGGATAGGGTATCAGTTCTTGATTGTCTTCTTGTTTAGCTCCCTATAATCAATGCACATCCTCATTATACCATCCTTCTTCTTCACCAATACTACTGAAGAAGCGAAAGGACTTTTGCTTGGCCGTATGTGCCCCATGTCAATCAACTCCTTAATTGCCTTTTCTATTTCATTCTTACATCTCTTCGGATGGCGGTAAGGTGTGATGATAACTGGCTTAGCCCCTTCCTCTAATTCAATAACATGCTTGATTCCCCTATCTGGGGGTCTCCCTGGAGGTATCTCACCAAACACCTTAGTATGTTTGGTTATTATTTTTTGTACATAAGGTGGATACTCTTGTTTATGCTGCTCTGCCATCTCAGGCATTACTCTAAACTCTGCTGCCCACTACACTTGATCATGTCTAAAGAAACTCTGCATCCGCTTGAGTGACACCACTCAAAGTCTCCCATTTGACAAACCTATGAGCACTATCTTCTTACCATTTGCCTCAAACCTCATTTCCATTTTCTCAAGGTTAAATGTAAACTCTACCATAGACTTCATCCAGTTCATCCCAAGAACCATATCCAGATCACCAATGTTGACCACAAAGAAATCTCCTGTCATGTCATAATCTCCCAAATGAAGCTGCAAGTTGGAGATTTTCTTGGTACACTCAATTTTGAAGCCATCAGCAACCATCACCTTAAATCCCCTATGCTCCTCTGTATGTAGCCCTCTGCGTGTCACAAACTTCTCATCAATGAAGTTATGTGTCGCCCCTGTATCAATGAGTGCCACAACTCTCTATCCATCCAAGGTTCCCCTAACTCTGAAAGTGACGGCCTCCTGTATACTTGACAACTGAGCTATCGTGCTATCACCGCGTGCTTCCTCCTGTGAAGAACTATCATCATCTCCATCTAATTCAGATGACTGCTCTGAATCTCCATCTACTGACTCTTCGGCTGAAAAGTACTCCATCTGCTTAGCTTTTTCTTTCAATGGACACTTATGTGACAAATCCCAAGGCTCCCTACAATGAAAACAAAGCTTCTTCTTCCTGAGATCATTAAGTGTCTCATTGTCCAACCTCTTACTTTCCTCCTTAGCTAGCTAAACCTCTTTATGAAAAGGTTTCCTGTCCTTATCTTTCCTTGAAGGGAAACTCTTTGCTTGGAATTTATTTTTTGAAGATGAAGAGGAATCCATGTCACGACCTTTCTTAATGGTTTCCTGGAAAGTGGGAGGGTTGAGAGCTTTAATCCACCCTCTCAATGGATCAGCTAACCCATCCATAAATAGAACTAGTATCCTCCGTTCAAATACATCTGTTACTAACACTGCAAGTTTCTGAAACTCTAAAATGTATGTTTCCAATGATCCCCACCGTTTAAGCTGAGCTAACTCCTTGAAATGGAGTTCTGGATCCTTCCTATCAAAACGTTCAATTAGCCTCTCTGTAAACTCCACATATGAGGTAATGTGTGCATGTCCCATAGTGACCATACCATGATGCCACCACTTGTGTGCTAACCCATCTAGATGAATTGCTGCATACTTAATAGCTTCTTCCTCGGGCATAGGGTTCAATTGAAAGTATGTGTCAAGCTTTTGAACCCAAGCTCTTGCTGTAGACTTTCCTAAGCCATCATAATATGGTAACTCAAGTCTCCCTACTTTCTTTCATAGCTCATAGCTCTAGTTCCTGTCATGTCCACGTGGCATATGTTTCATCCGCACATCCATATACTCCCTAAAGGTAATTGCAGCAGTAAAATCTGGCCCTCTGGCTTCCCAATCCCTCCTTAACTGGTCCTGTATATCAATAATCTAGGGCTTTGGTATGAGCTGCTCTAGAGCTCTAGGAGGAAATGTAGGAATCACAGGCCTTGAACTCACTGTCCTAGCTCGCTGGGCTGCATGACCGAAATTGTTCCCAACTTGTTCATCTCCATTATGTGTCCCATCCTGATCATTTCCATTTTGATTGTTATCATTCTGATTATTTCCTCCACCCATGTTAGCATTCAACCCCATTTGACGAGCCATCATCTAGATGCATCATAAGATCCAATCTCTTATTCTGTTCCTATGCCCTTTGTTCTGCTACTCGCTGACCCTGTACGAAGGTCTCTAATAACTATAAGAATCTTTCCTCTCTAGGCTCTAGATTGACATTTCCACCTCCACCTAATCTTGTATTCCTGTCATCTCAATCACCCATATTGCTATCTTGATCAAAGAATACCTCCGCTGTGTCTGTATGACTGGATTCTATACCCCCCTGTACGGATGAACTAGACTGTTTGCTTTGCAGGTCTGAACTCCTACTTTGTCTTGCTCTAGTATTCTGGAAATTATAAGGTCCCTGTCACATGCTCAAACATAAATGCTTTGATTTTAGTGTTTTGACATTTCATCAAACACTTTCCCCTCTATCCGCCAGTTCCAAATTTCCTATGAGACCTCCACAGGATGGCAGGACTTATAGCTCTGATACCACTGTAATATCCTCCCCTGATTTGAACTTTGACTTGTAAAAATTTAACTTAAGGAATATTGTCAAACACTTTGTATGCAAACTCATAAAGCTGATTTCCTCAATAAATTGCTTTCTAATGAGTAGATTTACGAACAACTATGAAGTGACATTAAAATGCATAATACACATCATAACATTTTCACAAACACTTGGCACACAATTCAATAGTATATGAAAAATCTAGAAACTCTTTCAATCTGTTGATAAAGGGTGCTTTTTAAATGTAGATGTGCACTTACAACTGCCTTAAAGGCTGCAACAACTATTCAAACTTGTATTCAACAATTATTATGCAAAGTATCAAAAATTTGACAAAAGAAACTTGGAATTAGTTGCCGTAGTATTTTGCAGATGTAGTCAGCTGCCCTCCAAACTTCTAATCAGCCGAAAAAATAAGTAAACTTGATACCAACACTGTTCATGCCATACTGTAGCAAAATACTATTCATGGCGACTGTAACAAAATACTATTCATGCAACACTATAGCAATAACTAACTTCAGATCTGCATCTCAAACCCTTGTAAATTTCTTTATGCAAACGCCCCAAATGAAACCCAATGTATTTCCTGAAGTGAAAACACCCTTGATCCTCCTGACTGTGTCTTCCAACAGTGAAGAAAATGCTAGCAAAGAGGGATTTCGTCCTCCAAGCCCGATAATCAGATATCCAGCAACATAACATTAATCTTCATCCAAGCATACAAAAAAAAAGCTCTTCCATTTCTTTTATAGTGTTCTCACAAGAGCTCAATCCGTCGTTTTCTCAATGTGGGATAAAACATAACTCCCTTTATGTACCTTATGTCTCCAATGTGTTATAAAAATAAAGGGAACTCTTTTAATTTAAATATTTCCCACAAACTATAGTCTATGCATTAATAAAGTTAAATATTTAAATTTAACTTTATGAAATGGCTTTATCAATGCATAACAAATCTTATCAATGATAAATAAGTTTTCCTGTCGATTTTAAACAATTACCATCGACATACCACTGTGACTGAATGTCCGGCCATGTCCAAGATGACTTACTATAAATAGTAAGTATGCCCAAAGTTGCCCCAGAACCCCTCAAAAAGACCTGCAACTGAAACTGTCTAGGCCAAATGGCCTCTAAGCCCCTTTAATGTCCTAGTTAGCCTACGGGATTGTGGGGAAATAGGCTAATGACAACATCATGCTATAAATGCTAGAAAGGGGACATTACACTCTTTATGGTTATGATGCTCTTTCCTTTGTTGATCTAATACTTTCCGATAGCAGAGTACCCATAGCAAGTGATTTTGTCAAGCAAAGCCAAGATATAATAAGGTCCCTCAAGGATAATCTACAACATGCACAGAACCAAAAAAAGATATATGCTGACAGGAAAGGGATTGAAAGATCTTTTAAGGTGGGAGATTCGGTATTTGTTAGGTTGTAGCCATATAAGCAAAGCACCTTGAAGAGGAGTGGGGCAGAGAAACTCAAGCCAAGGTTCTATGGGCCTTATAAAATCATCAAGAAGGTAGGAGAGGTAGCTTATGAATTGGAGCTCCCACCAAACAGAAAAATACATAATATTTTTCATGTATCTTGCCTAAAGAAGGTTCTAGGACAGAAAACCATAGTATCTATAGAATTACCACCTCTTGATGATGAAGGGAAATTAGTTTTGATACCAAAAGAGATTTTGGATACAAGAGAGAAAAGATTGAGAAACAGGAGCGTCATAGAGCATTTGGTCAAATGGAAAGGATTACCACTAGAGGATGCAACTTGGGAAGGAGCACATCTTCTTGAGAATTCCAACCTTCATTTCTTGAGGACAAGCAATATTTGGGAGGGGAGGACTTGTCATGTCCCCTTTTCAAATAATTAAAAAATAATAAACTTTGCTAAGGCAGGCAAGCTCCAAAAAGGTGAAGTTTCGGCAAAAGGGGCTAATCTTTGGAAACCAATGGACTAATAAATAAAAATGATTATTAAATTATATTTTATTAACCCCTCTTGGATGTGAGTTAGGGTTATGCCCTCTTTTAAGGGGTTTGGAGGCATTTTGGGCTCATTCCAGAACTTGATTTTTGCTCATTTCTTTGTTGTTCTTCAGAGGCTGCCAAACCTGTGGAGAGGGAGACCCAAGAATGGGAGTTTTTAGGTTTCTAGGAAGGCTAAGGATGGGAGTTTGAAGCCATTCCATGTGCATGCTCATACAGAGTTTTCCTTTGTGCTTAACAGTGCAGATTTGTGGGTTTTCGAGTGTGTTTTTTGTATGAGTTTGGTGTTTTCAGTTGAGTATTTCATATTAGTTTGGGTTGCTGCTATATTTCAGACTTTAAGATGTTAAAATAGAGCTGAATATATATGTATTGGGATGTGATTAAACTTATGAGATAGATTATTAGTGTTTTTGTGGTGTTTTCGAGCATTTTTGTGTTAATTTTGGGAGCCCGATGAGCATAGTTTTTGTCCTACATTTGTGAACTGTTGTGTAAAGGCTATATAGATCTAGAAATGTCATTTTGTAGGCTGTTATGCTGTTGAAATTTCTGTAAAAATGTCCATTTTCAGACTTATTAATAATTTGTGAGGTTGTGAAGTTTTTGGCACTATTCTGGACATACCCGATTTGGGTTTTATTGAGAAATGGCTGGATCTTTGTAATATTGGATGTTTGATTTTAAAGATCTGATTTGAGGCTTGAAATATCATACAAAATTAGTAAAGGGAAATTTCACTAGAACTATCAGAACACCATGATTTGAAGGTCACTGCTACAATTACAAGAAGTATGGACATAGAGCTTTTGAGTGTAGATCAAAGCCTATGTGGACACCTAATTAGCCATCAAGAGGAAATAGCCATGGAAATCACTAAAATTGGGACTAAAACACCAAATATAGCTGTCATTATTGTTAGGAATATGGACACATTCCTAAAAATTGCATAGGGACACATTTTAGAGGAAACTACAATAGATGGTTGAGCCAAATCACATGTTTTAGTTGCTTGAAGACTGGTCATGTTAGCGAGAATTGCCCAACAAGGTCAAATGTACCCAACTTAAAGAACAACAAAGGTAAAGAGAAGGTAGATGTCAAACACATCAAAGGAGAAATGAATAAGACATGGAAGAAGAAAGATGGGAGTAGCACATCAAATGAAGGGATCACTTCACCTAAAAGGTCAAGTTGTCACACTTCATCAAACTATGTAGAAGAAGGCATGAGGAATTGATTTAAAATTTTTTATCATACATTAGTTCCTAAATAAGTACTAAAAAGAAGAGATCAAAATGAATAGAGATGCAAAGTTAAAACTTCAAGTTTTCATCAATGTTGTCGAGTTGCCCTCAGATGTTGGGTAAGATCTTAGTACAAGCCAAGTTGATTGTCAAAAATGGTAGAAGTTGAATGATTAGTAGAAGCCAAGTTGGTAGTGGAAGCCGAGTGAAGAGGAAATCTTAGTTGAAGCCAAGTAAAGGATATTCCTGTGGAAATCGAGTGATGAAAAGCCAATAGAAGCTGAGTAATGCAAAAATCCTTAAGAAGCTGAGTGGATAGCTGTAAATGCACTAAGCATTAAATGCAATGAAAATAGGGTATATTATCAAATTTTCAATCATTTTTCTTCATCACGAATGAAGGGAAAATATGAAAAAGAGCATAGAATGACTTCAACATAGAGAATCCAATGTTTAAGAAAATTTCAAAAGTGATTCAGTATGATTTCATCAATTTTGAGGTATTTACATTTGTGCTGAGTTATGCAGTTTCATATTTTCTTCGTGTTCAAACCTTAGATTGTGCAAAATGGCTTCTAGCTCTAGGAAAACATAGGAGAAGGAACCATTTGAAGTTTAGCTAGTATCTAATGAAGTGAAACAACCTAATTTCTAGCCAATACCAGAAGTAGCATATAAAAATGACCCAGCTAGAGCCCTATCCATCATACCCCCTAAGGTAGTTATGGTTCAAGATGTTAGGAGATGTTACAATTGTAAGATTGGAGCCATAGGTGACACGAAAATGAGGGAAGCCTATGAGAAATTGTGTGAAAATAGAGTTTTAAAGGAAGATTATCAAATTGTTGAAAAGAAGGGTTTGACGTGTGCCCTAGAATTCCCCACAATATTCAAGACTAAATGGATAAGGATAGTGCTTAGCAGAATACATGATGGAAGCTTATGGTTGGAGGATGGTCCAGTGAAAATCACAAAGAGAATTATACATAGAGTGATAGGCTACCAAACCCTAGATTAGCCAAAGACCCTTAGGTGTGATTCTAAGGAAGCAATTGAAAAGAATACTGGTGCCAAGTGGAACAAGAGAGGGATGACAATAGACACAATTCAAGAACCTTTTGTTGACTTTGACGTTAGGGTTATTGCACACAAATTTTACCAATCTAGCAGAATTAACAATGTGCCTTGCATTGTAGTGGATGTAGGCTAAAAATTGGTGAAAAATGATCATACTTATGATCTTGTTGAACTACAACTACAAAAAATTAATGAAAATTTAGTAGCAATAAGGAGAACCAAGGGAGCCTAATGCAAGTTTGGTGCTATTTTGATTTGTATATTCTTTTATGTACAGAATGAGTTTCCTTCTTCTAGTAAAGTAGTCTTGAAAGCAAATAGGTTTATCGTAGCTCAAGTTAATTAATACATAGAATAGATGGGAGCTAATTTTGAGACCCTAATGACTAGTTATTTTGAAGACTTCAAGAAGACCATGAAGCAAAGGCTAAGAAATCTAGTTTAATTGGTAGAGAAACATGTAAATGATGTTTGCTTTCTTGTAGATATTGACTACACCTATATACAAGCTGCCATACCAAGAGTTAGATGGTTAAGACCTCTTAACTATGAAATAAATATAGATGAGGCATCGACAACTATAACAACACTAATAGCTAAGGAAGTAGACAAAAGTACACCACATTTTGGTACATTTGATGTGGTCAGATCAAAGGTGGATATGGAGTTGAAGACTACCTCCACACTGAAGAAGAAAGACAAACTTGTAAAGAAGTTAAAGGAAAAATTTGGTGAAGGGACAAAAAAAGAAGAAGAAGAAGGTGAAGAAGCAGAAGATGATGAAGAGGAACTAGGTTAGGAAATAGTTGCTATAACCCAAGGGATGGGGAAGATGTAGAAGAAGAGGAAGGTGCCAAGCAAGAAGCACCCAAGGTTGAGCCAAAGAAGAGAAAAGCATAAAAATAGCCAGTTTGTAAGAATTTTCCTAAGGGAAAAATTCACCCAAGAACTAAGAACTCAAACAAAAGAACATCGTAGACCAAGAGAGAGAGAGTATGATCATAATAACAATGTATTCAATAACTGGTTCCACAAAAGTACACTAGGAGTGCCTGAATATAAAGGCCTCAGGAGAGCTTCTAGAATGCATAGAAGTTAGCATCATGATGTTTCATACAACCAAGCACATGTCCACCAGATATGGGTTATCCTCCATTAAGCACGGAAGTAAGTGTGGTGATGAGAGGATAAGCCTACAAGGGTGGGACACACAAAATAGTGTTGTAGACACCATGTGCTTAAATAGAGTTGCGTACTCCTGTGTTGTCTACATGACAACTCAAAAGGTGTGCAAACTCCCAAGTGTCTCACAAATAAAAATAATAAAATAATGCAAAATAATTAAATAATGCATTAACCTAAGTAAACTTAAGTTAAGTGTAAATAGTAAAGTACGTATTTACACCAACACCCCCCCTTAAGTGCAACTTAGGGGAATGCCCTTAAGCTTACAAACTAGGATGAAGATGCATAATGGATCCTGGCTACTAGGCCATGTTAGGTACCCAAGTACATTATGAAAATGCAAATCTCCCATAAAGCGGGGAAAGAGGGAAAACCTCATGGGAAAAACCCTCCCCCAAAAAGAGAGATAAAGAAGGATGCATTGATGGATGGAGCAATCAAGACCCCCCCATTACAACATACATCCAATATATACATAAGAAAATGAGAGAAGGAAGAGAGACAGAATAAGCTCCCCTCCCCAAAAGAATAATCCAATAGTTGAAAGCCACTCCGATGAAGAAGCTGGTCCAAGAATGCAGAATAGTGTTCCTCTCCTTAGGAAGAAATAAAGGAAAAGGTACACTATTGAAGATGTGTGCTGGCCCTGAAACCTGCTCAAATATCCCTATACTAATGTTGAAGTTCACCCCTTCCAACTGTACTGAAAAGAATGAATGCAGATCTAGCAAGGATGTCCACTGAACCTATTCCACTGAACCATTTGTCTCCTCAACTGACAAAGAGTCCTCCACTAATTGTTGTTCATAAGGATCCACAATCATGCCAACCTGAGTAGATTGATCATGTAGAGAATGGACATGAGGGTCAGAGTGACCCCTCGCAATAACTGTAGAAGTATCATCATCAATGAGAAGATGTAAGTCCTCAAGTCTGTCTCCCAAGTCAAGTGAAGCTAGAGCTGGAAGATGAGATGTACCATGCTATGATGGACCTTTCACTATGGCAATATAAGCATGTGGACTGGACTAATGTGACCTCTCACTGTAACTGTCAATAGAACCCCACATGTCTGAACCTGTTGAAGCACTATCGTTGGTGTCACTATCAATTTCCACTGTGTATGATGTGCGGAGAGGAGTAGAGGACAAGCTGGGAGAACTTTCCTCAAAGTGAATATCCTTCTCCACAAAGATCTCATGTGTCTCTGGATCCATCGGTTGGTAAGCCTTCACATTGTCTTCATAACCAATGAAAGTACAAGGCCTAGGTGTCGGTACCTTGCAACTCTTGGAAGAAAGGTTTGCCCATGCTAGACAACTGAAGACTCTAAGGTGACTCACAATCGATTTTCTGCCACACCATACCTCAAAAGGAGTCTTGCCATCTAAGGCTGGATGAGGAGACCTATTAAGTATGTGAATAGCATTGCTAATGGATTCAACTTCAAGTGTAGGATCAAGAGACTTGGCCTTAATCATGCAACTTTCCATGGTCTTGAGAGTCCTGATCCTCATAGCTGCAATAGCTGTCTTATGTAGACTAAATGCTGGTGAGTTCTGAAGATCAATCCCCTCAATTCTGCAAAAGTTCTTAAGTCTTTTGTCTACATATCTGTTCTCATTGTTCATCCTTAATACTTTGATAGATTTCCTTGAATTGTGTTCAATGTGAGCCTTGAAGTCTTGAAGCTTCTAAACCACTTCATTCTTATGATGAGGGAAGAAGACCCAAGTGAATCTCGAAAAGTCATCAAAAAATGTGAGTATGTAGCGGCCTTGGCTAACTGAAGTCACTGCAAAGGGTCTTGCTAATACCATGTGAACTAGCTAAAGAACAACATGAGATCGAGAAGACTTCCCTTTATCATACTTCTCCTTGAGATTCATATCCACTAAATAAGATGAAAATTCTCCCTTAGAAAAGTTGATGTTGGGTAGACCTTTGACCATGTGTTTTGAGCAAAGTTGTTGAAGAGAGCGGAAGTCAAGGTGACCAAACTGCTCATGTCATAAGCTGATTTGTGAAGTAGAGTGAGTTAACAAGGCTTGAGAAGGACTCTTAGGCACAAAGTGGGAGAAGGAGTATAACCTCTTTTCATCATTGACTTTCCCCACTACTACCAATGAATCATCTTTGAGACTTCACACCATCACTGAATCGGGAAGGAACTCTTCACACCATCACTGAATCAGTAAGGAACTCAACCTTATGACCATCTCTAAGGTGAGTGATTTGGTAAACTGATAGGAGATTAGAGCTTAGATTTGGAATGTAGAGAATATCTTTGAATTCCTCATTTTCCATTTCCACATGTCCTTTCCCTTCAACTTCCATTTTAGTATCATCTCCCATGAAGATGTGTGGTACCTTTGACTGATTCAATGAAGAAAAGTCTTCCCTTGAAGAACCCATGTGGTAAGAGGCACCTAAGTCAAGTATCCATTCAGAAGAAGAACTTGAGTTTTCCATAAGTGCTTGACCTTTACCCTTTGAAGAGGTTGGAGTAGAATCCTTGGAAGTACCTAGCACTTGAATCTTGTTCTTCTTGAGTAGATTTTCTAACTCATCAATTGTTTTGTTTTGCAATGATGCTCATCATGATTTGGATTTTTACAGTATGCACAAAAGAGTTTGTCCTTCTTTTCATTACTTCCTTTCTTTGTTGAAGAAGAATTTCCTTGTTGAGAGGAGGATTGTTGTGTCTTAGATTGTGTTTTCTGCTTCGACTGCTTCTTCTTCTTGTTGCTTTTTCCCCCTTGACTAGATTTGTGATCATCACTAGCCACCAAGGCTTTGGTATTTGATGACTTGAGAAGTCCAAAATCCATCAAGTGAGATTGTTCAACAATCAAAATTTCTACAAATCCATCAAAGAAGGCTTCTGGTAAGCAGATCCCATGGTCAACCTATGAGTATTAAAACTTGAAACAAAGTTGGTGTACTCAGAAGGTAGCTTCTCCAGGATATGATGAATCAACCTATAATCCTTCATGGGATTTCCACAATCTTTGAGAAGTGCCCTATACTCATTGACTTTGATGATGTAATTCTGAATTGTGTCATAATTCTTAGGATCCAAGAGAAGTAGATCATCTTCAATCTAAAATCCTTTTTCTTCATCCACTTTACCATACAATTGTTCAAGTTTATCCCAAGCTTCTTTAGATTCTAAACAATTTTTAATGTGAAAGAGAAGATCCCCATGTACACAACTCCTAATTACACCTAAAGCTTTTCGGTCTAGATTTGTCCAATCAATGAATTCTTTAGCATTAGTAGGTTTGGTAATTGTACCATCTACATAAAGACTATATCCTTTTTCCATTAATATACTCCATGCAATATCTTTCCATGTAGAATAGTTGTGTGAAGTTAAAGGAGGACATTTAAAACCCATGATGTAGAAATGAAAAGAGCATAAGATAGAGACACAAGAAACATAGTACACACCCCCCTTTTTCACTCAATCAAAAGACCCCCCCAAAAGAGATGCTTTTGGTACTTTATAAGTTGTGCGTTTACAATGGGCCACTTGTCAAAATGAACAAAGTGGACTCTCTAATTTTGCTTTTACAATAGCCTTATGAGGCTTAAATTTGTCACTTAAGCATTGTAGCTTAGTTTTACAATAATTTTGAAAAGAATCAAAGCTTTACAATGCCAAAGAAGGCCTAATTCTGAAATTGAGAAATTGATCCACACAACCCTAGAATCTGACTTTAGATCTGGAAAGTAGACAAAAAAATATGCACTTTAAAAAAAAATAGAACCTGAAAAAGTGACCAGATATGCCCGTACGGAGCTTCTGAAGTTGCAAAATGTAAGATTATGCAGGTATAGTCTTCAAAAAATGAAAATTCTACAAAATTTGTGCACCAAAACCAAAAAACAACACCACCACTTGAAAATTCAATAAATTCTACCTAATTTCAAAAAAAATTGCACCTGAATTGAAGTCCAGATGTCCAAGTTATGGGCTCGCAAAGTTAGGCTGCCAAACTAAAATGCAATCTGGAGAGGGGTCTAGAAGGAAAATTGGGAGTCTAAATTTGACAGTCAAATGACTATCAATGCAATTATAAAATACCTAAAAATGACATTCAGACAGGCATCAATTTTAACCAAGTGTTTTGATGACGTGTCAAATACAATCAGCATACTAATGTGGCAAAAAGGTCTGACTATCCATAGGTGATGTGGCAATTTCAGATTCGGGGCTCCGAGGTGGCAGGTCCTGCAATTCAACAAGTACATGTGGTACCTGCTAGGTGCTGAGTTGGCATCGTGTGTATGTGTCAAACCTTCATTGATCTATGTGGCAAAGAACAAAATATCAAAGTTTCAAAGCCCGAATGTTGGAATCCTTGACGCTGCCAAAAATCTCCTGTCATGCATGCCAAGAATGTGTCACAAGCAGCGATAAACATGTGGTCGAAAAATTACAGCAAAAAACCCATCAAAAAAATGACGCAAAAAAAACCTGCGGTTGCCGGAGCCGATGAAACCCTCCCAGAAATGTGAGAGTCGCTGGCCAGACGAGCAATCACTGCCAAGAAGTGTAGACCACAGTTAGGAATTCAGAGATAGTGCGGTAGCCGATAACATGTCTGCTATGCTGAGAAATTTAAAAACGTGGCTAGAGGACTCAATGAGTAATATCCCACATTGACTCTATGGGGTCTGTTTAAATTGAAAGGGCTGCAATGGTTAAAACAAACGTGGAGTGCTACTGGTGTTGAGGTAGGGCCAGGCTAGGCCAGTGAGGATTCTCACAAGATTTGACAGGTGCGCTCGTAGTATGACCTTGTGCTATGTACAACCCATAGAGTAATTAATCTAATATGCCCTGTGACAAATAATAAATCTTCCTAATAGCAGATCTGGGGTGTCACTGCCTGGGTCTGCCAAAAAGATCTCTCTGAAATTTTGCTAATAAGCTGGCGAAAAATAAATATCTCTAAAATTCTACTAATAAGTTGACAGAAAATAAATATAGAGAAATGAAAAATTGTAGATCTGAAATTAATTAATTAGATCTGCAAAAAAAAAAACCCATACCGCAAATCAGGGCCTCCGGGTTTTGATTTGCAAATTTTTTTTGCCTCATGGTCTACTATGGGCCAATGTAGGCATGCTTATAGTCAATTTTCACTAGTTTAGCATTCTAGATGCAATGGAGAGGTCAGATCTGATGCCAGACACTCCTGATTTCTGCAGCACTCTGGATTCAAACTGAGGTGATGAAGCAACAGAGGTCTCGAATGACTTGTGATGAGAAAATCTCCAAGTTGCTCTGATACCATATAAGAATTTACCTAAGGGAAAAATTCACCCAAGAACTAAGAACTCAAACACAAGCACACAGTAGACCAAGAGAGAGAGAGAGTATGATCATAATAACAATGTATTCAATAACTAGTTCCACAAAAGTACACTAGGAGTTCCTGAATATAAAGGCCTCAGGAGAGCTTCTAGAATGCATAGAAGTTAGCATCATGATGTGTCATACAACCAAGCACATGTCCACCAGATATGGGTTATCCTCCATTAAGCATGAAAGTAAGTGTGGTGATGAGAGGATAAGCCTACAAGGGTGGGACATGCAAAACAGTGTTGTAGACACCATGTGCTTAAATAGAGTTGCGTACTCTTGTGTTGTCTATATGACAACTCAAAAGGTGTGCAAACTCCCAAGTGTCTCACAAATAAAAATAATTAAATAATGCATTAATAACCTAAGTAAACTTAAGTAAGTGTAAATAGTAAAGTACATATTTACACCAACAACATAGCCCAAGGGGAAGAAGAAAGCAACAAAGCCAAGCCCAACCAAGCCAACTACAAGGGTAGATACTAGGGCAACAACTCAAGTGGCAAAGGAATAGGGGAAACAAAAGGCCACAGAGCAAGGAGGGCTTGCAGAACAAAAGAAGAGAAGAAAATATGTTGCACCCCCAGAATCAGACAAAGAAAAGATAGAGTTTGATAATGATCAATTCAGATTGGTAAGGCATTCTACCAAGTCTAAATTGGAAAATGTTTGAAATAACATTAGAGATAATGCAGATCTAATTGGTTTGAAGACCATTGATTTTATTAAGTTGTCAAGGGAACAACAAAACATAGTGGAAGAGTCCATCTACACTATGATGGCTAAGTTGCAGACCACCCCACTTGAACTAGATAATTCAATGCCTAAGGAGCTAAGCTCCATTGTAGAGAATAAATGGCATTACTACTTTAAAATTGAGAAAGAAATAAGGTAGTCTACTTTGAATCATGTAATTCCTATCCTAACTAAAGGTCAAATAAGAAAGGCTAACAAGAAACATGGGAGAAAATTTGCACCTAAATATAAAGCGTTTAGAATTTTGCAAAATCAAATTGAAGATGTTGTGCAAAAGTCCACACAAATGTGGAAATTGATTTATGGATTAACAATTGTCAAAGAAGGAAAGGAAGATCCCTTTGAGGGGAGAAATAATGGGGAAGAAGTAGAGAATGAAAAGGATGAGGAAGGAGAGAAAGAAAAAGAAGAGGAAATAGAGGAGAAGACACAAGGTGGAGAGGTAATAGCTAAGGAGCAACAACTAGAACAGAGTTTCCAAGACACCCAAATGCCACCACCAAGTCCTCCACATACAACACCTATAGAAATAGTAATTGTAAAGGATGTTCTTGACACCTTAGGTCAAAACATCAATCCAATGACTGTAGAGGATCTCAAAAAGATCCTTCACCAAACTACATTGCAATCACAACTATGCACAAATCTTGTTTTGGTGAGTGTCGAAGAATTGCAAAAGGCTGTAGTATAAATCACCAGGGAGAAGGTGAACACACAAGAACCACCTTCACAACCTTCCACAACTACAAAAGATCAACCAAAAGAGCAAGAAGCACATAATACAATTGCTAAGCTTGATCATACAGTCACAACAACTACAACTACTAAGGAGCCAACAAAGGAACAAACAGGACAAGATGTTCCTATATCACAAAGCCAAGGTGCACCTCCTCAAATCATTATCATTGATCAAGGAAGTAGAGAAGAAGAAAAGGAAGAGGAGAAAACCCCTTAGGAAGGAGAGCAAGAGGCAATACAGGCACTGGTGAACTTGCCTACCTTAGGGACTCTACCAAACAACCAAGCATTGATGTAGTACCACTACAAATCTTAGCACTAGGCTCAAGCTCCACCAAGGTAGCAAGGGTACTTCACTATGGAGACCCTGCACTTGATGAGGAAATAGTCATAACTAGTTATGACTCCAAGACAATGAACCTAGCATAGATAAATGAAGTGCAAGGGGCACTAGAGAGAAGGAAGAAGCAGGGGATACTCAGAAATGAGTATAGAAAAAATCAAGAATTGGTGGAAATCAAAAACATATTCCTTGATGCATTTAGCTTGCTAGTAACGGATGAAACCAAGCCCATTATGGAGCAATTATCCAATATAATGGACTAGGTACAAAAGGAAGACCTTGATACAAATGTTAAATTATTAGAGTGGTCAAAAAAGAAATTTCAAATGAAAGTCAATGAAAAGATATCTAGCGAGATAACATTTTCACAAGTTGAATTGGCTAAGAAGGTTGAAAAAGTGAAAATAGTACTTGAGAATATATTCTCATTGTACTCCAAATTGTGTGACTCATCATACTTCACACAAGAAACTAGCCAAAGAATACTGAGCTTGGAACATAATCTTAAGATTTCTAGCACACAACTACCTAAAGATCCAACTCAAAGTGAGAAGTATTTTGCAACTATGCTTCACACTCAGAAGGAGTTAGTTGTATTAACATCAGAAGAGGCTAATGTTAAGGCCAAATTGATACAAATCCAATTTTCCATTACTCCACATCTAGAAGTACTACACAAGGAAATGGCCTATGCGAAAAATGTTCTAAAGAAAGATCCTAATCTTTCTACCCTAGAAGGCCTAGTACATCTTGCAACAAAGATACCCATCCAACAAAAATCATTGGAAATTTCCTTAGATAATTGGGATGCTTTTCTAAAGATGATCATGGAGTTAAATAAAACATTTTTGGCTAAATATTCTATTCATTCTTAGGACCCTTTGATATAAGTGTCAAAAAGGGGGAGATATTTATTGTTGCATATAATAAGAATGAGAGAGATAAAGATAGGAAATAATAAGAATGGGGGAGATACAACATTCTTTGAAGGAGGTAATAAAGAATATCCAAAGGGGGAGATATTCATGTAACACAATTTTGAAGAAGAAATAAGGGAATAAAGGCAAAGGATGCAATAACTGCAAGAAGTTGTGAGAGTATAGAGTAGAAACAAAGGGAGAGTACAAACAAAGTAGAATAAAGGCAAAGAGTATCAGATACATCAGCATGACACAAATTCAACACAAGAGTTTTTGGTTATAGGAATGGAATTTTGGTTACAAAATTGGCACATTAGCTCAAGGGGAGTTACAATTTTTTGAGGTATATAGAATTTTGAACAAGTTTTTGAAAGTTTTGTACATATGCCGAATAGAATGTGTAGTATACTCATAGAGATCATATTTATAATGTTTAATTAAGTGTTTTTGCCACTCATGTCAAAGGGGGAGATTGTTGGTCTAAAATTGTTTTTGACAATTGAGTGTCAACACACTTAACCAAATTCTCAAGATGATGCCAGGTATAATATGGAAGCCAAGCTATAGCGTGTGCTGAGTGAGAGAATTTAATAGATGCCAAGTGAACTTTAGGTGCCGAGAAAAGTTCAAATGTTGAGTGATAAGTGATGTCGAGTCGCTATAGATGTTGAGTAGTGTATAGATGCCGAACGAGATAGAATTGCTATAGGAGTCAAGTGAGATAGAATTCCTATATGTACTGAGCATCAACAATTAGTAAGTGTCGAGTAACTTAGAATTAGCATATGAGTTTGTGCCTTCACAAACTCAAATGTAAACCTTTTTGAAGCTGACACAAGATGAATCTCAAAGGATCTTGAAGATAAGATCAAATCTTTTGCATTACCTATGTAATCAACATGCAACCAATATTAAAAATGGAGAAGGCATGCAACCAATAGGACAAGTGCAAGAATTGAGCAAGAAATGAAGAGTAAATATTGATTGTAGATTCATACCTAACCCTAAGTCTTTGAAGCCTTTAAAAGGAGGACAAAACCCCATTGTATATATATAAGGAAGAGTGTATGGGTGAATTATAGTGAAGTGCAGAAGGGTGTAAAGACTTAGAGAAGAGCAGAGCATCATTGCAGAATCCAGTTGATCAAGAACAAAGTATCAGAGTTTTGAAGAGTGACATAACAGATCAAGCAAGGATCAAAACAGACAAAGTAGAACAAGGATCTAGAATCAACAATTAAGGATTGAAAGTCATCAGGTCAAGACTTTCTAATACTCTCTAGCAATTGTATTAGGAATGAAAATCCTATGATGATAGGTTGGTTTAATAGCCATATTGTAAGTCTTTAGACAAGGTGCTAAATCCTTTAACAGGGTAACATTCCAAGTGAATGTTTTTAAATCCTTTAACCAGGTCACTTTTAATAGGGTGTAAAGTCTTTAATAGGATAGGCCTTTCATAGGGCAGACCATTGGAAGTGGTCAAACTTTGTAACCTTGAATAGTTACATATTGCTGCAATGATACTTTGTGGGTGTCATCCCCACCCCAATTTTACCTTCTCATTTTGGAGGGTTTCTGGATTACCAAATTCTTGTGTTATCTGTTATCTGTTTTCATGCATGTCTTTACTTTCATGTTTATTAGAATTAGATGCATGTGAATATTTTCAGCTAAAAGGTTTTGAAAAGGTTAAAGTTAGTTACTTCTAATTCACCCCCCCTCTCAGAAGTAAATCTTCCCAATTGTAAATTTCAACACTTCAAACTACAAAAAAGATACACAAAAACATAATCAATTATGCCCTAAGAACATTGTAACCCTTGTTGCATTTAAGAAACACAATTTGTGGTACCAATGTTTTTAGCATGACTTCCTAACAACATAAGTTGTAGCAAAAATACAACCTCCTAGCCCATCTGTACAATGCACCCATTTTATGACTTTCATATATTCATTTAGTGTATCCTTTGACCCTTGAGCAACATGCCATGTAAAAATTTACATGCAAAATGTATATACTATCCTCTTGAATCTACCTTAAGAACCTTCACTAATGTCATTTTAAGGTTGTGATACTTCTTCTTTCTCAAGAATTAAATATTAAGTTGTAAAGATCTCTTTAACCAATAGTTTGACCTCTAGAGATTTTGTGCCTTAATCAACTGTAGACAATCTAATAGTTGCCATCTTTATCTTTTGAATATGAGCAGTTATTTTTATCTTGATTTGGTTGCTTTATTGAAGGCTTTAGGTTTATTAAAAATTTGAGATGATGGAGGAAATCAATTTATTCAATCAACCTTTATTACAACATTTGAGTGATTGGAATCTTGAGACAATTAAATGGGCATTATTTGAGTGATTGGAATCTTGAAACACTTAAAGTGGTATTATTAACATGATAATCTGATTACTGTTATAACACTATTCAACTTAGTTTTGTGTTGCTAGAAACTTGGAGTCTAATTAAGAACATAAAGTAATCCTAGTGATGTGGACTACCTTAGAATCTAATTCATATTGGAAATTTGGACTTAGTTGAAAATTTGAAACTTGGAGAAGAATAGAAGCTAATTGTATGATGGAAATGGACTCAAGAATCACATGAAGCTCAACTCTGAGTGAGCTATTTATACCATCAAAATTTAGAGAAAAAAATGAGCTAAATCTAGATATTCAGCTTGACTTTTGGGAGTCTTGGATGCTTTGAAGCCCAGAGGTTGAATAAGTGATGCTTTGGTTCTAAAAACCTAATGGAGATAAGTTTTATTTTTATAAAATATAGTTTTGAATGCCATTGGATCCTAAAATATAGTTTGTATCTTCAGGCTATGAGGTCTTAGATGTGTAAACTGAAAGGCAAAGCTCGACTGAGACATTTTGAGCCTTGGCCATTAGCAAACCCTTTTTGTGGAAATGAGATTGCAAGCTCCTTGTTTTAGCATAGAGAATCAAAAACTCAAAATAAAATAAAGAAAAACCTAAAGGGAAGATCGATTAAATAGACAAATATTTTGTTGATGCAAGATTGTGATTTGGCCTAGTACAATCCAATATAAAGATGACTTTAGAACCAAAAATAAGGAAAATAATGCTGCTTCTACCATATTGGAGTAGAGTGGGCATTAAATGCATTTCTACCATTGATAGCTCTGAGATATGCCTCACTTGTATTGTCATAAGTTAGAACTGATGTTGTTATCATGTGTATAATACAATATGATAGAGCTAAGATTTTGTAGATGTTGAGAAAGGGAAAATAGGTGGAGACAAATTTGATTTTTAGTTTAGAAAAATGCAACTTGCTTTATTTCAAAGGTTTTTGGCAAAAGAGGGTTAACAACTTAGCAGCCAGGAAGTGTTATGATATGGGGGGATGCAGAAAAATTAAAAATATTTTGAAGAAGTATTTTAGTAGATCTTAGGCTATTTTTTCAAGCTATCTGTTCTTGGAGGTAGCTAGATGCAAATTTTACTATCAATTAGGAATTTTACATTAGCATAGATTAAATAGAGAAAAACAAATATAATAGATGGAAAGTGGAAATCCAATGATAGTACTTGCTATATTGTTTATGCACAAGTTTTACAAGATGAAGCACCTAGAATTGCACATTTTATTAAAAATCATACCTCTCCTGCAAGAAAAATTGCTATGAAACTCTAAGCTCAAGTATCCTATCTTAAGAATTTGGCATCTCTAAAGTTCCTATTTGCATAAAATATAATTTGAAAAAGCTATTGATAGTAATTATTAATTATTTTTGTTGAATCTATTGAGTATTTTTCTGCTCTAAAATTTTCCAAATATTACATTACAATGTTTTTTCTTTGGGTATAATCAGAATGAAAAGACAGAGATTGTGTGATGGAGGAATGACATCGGTGGGAAGCAGAGAGGTGCAAGCTTTTGTGCCTGAATACATTAACGGTATCTGAAAACAAGCTTTCATGAAATTCTTTTTATGCCTATTTTAAAGGTCTATTTGTTTGGTGTTGTCACACATTTCATTGAAAATGATTTACTGTTATTTCATGCACTAACACTCTTTTCTAGATAATATAGAAGCATCTAGTAGCAGTCCAACATGCCCTCCCCATCCAAGATTTATGTGGGGAGTTTGCACCCGATGTGGTTTGATGAAACTAAATTTAGATTTGGATGATCAAACTAGAGTTGCTCTTAACTGTATTCATAGGGTATCCATTTTATGAAAACTAGTTGCATAATTTAATTATTTGTTTAGTTTCCTTGAATTGTGACTCAATTATTTAAAAAAAACTTTTCTTAAATGTTTTTACAAATTGATTGTCTGTAGACAATACAACTAGCCTTAAATTTTCCTTGCATAATTCCCTGCATTGATCTATCAACAAATAAAACTCAATTATATGTTTCTGTAACTGAAACCATATCATATGTAAATATTTTTTAGGATTTTGAGTTCACAAATAGAGAAGTTGCATGGTTACATGATAATAATTTGAAGAATCTACTACCTAAAAAGAAACTCTATTTAGTATTGGATCTAGATCACACATTACTCAATTCTTCTCATTTTATTAAAGTCCCCCATGAAGAGGTGACATATGTCACATCAGCTTACTTAAAGGGCATATTAAATGCTGAATTAGGTGTGCTAGTTAGTCAATTACCTGGATAATTTTTTTAATATCATTTTAGTCTTTGAAATTATTTCTTCTATAGTTATAAGGACTTGTGCTTTAAGTACCTATTCATTTTCCTTGATTGCACCTTTCCATGTTTGTGAACAACTCTAATTACCTTTGCTATTTGTTATTGTTGTTTATTATTAGTCTGTTCACTGCTTATTTTCACTTGATTTTTGACTTAAGATTGCTTCCTTAGAATTATTTATTCTTATTTACTGCTACATGACTTGCAATCCTTTTCATTCATGATAAGAGTTTCTTATTGAGGTGGTGCTATGACAATGTTTTTTCATCTATTTTTGTAAGTTAAATAGATCTAATTTGATGTCATCTTCCTCTTGAATGTTGTTTTTTTCTCTTTCAATGAGTGCTTGTGCTAATTGGTTTGATCTAGATATTTGAGTGCTAAAGAGTAATATGAGTGGATTATTACCCTTCTTTTTCTTCTATGCATTATCTTCGTCCAACATATTGATTAGAGATTTTATGTCCAAGGGCTTTGAATATTGGTATAGAAAAGATTTTCAAGTTAAGAAATTATAAGATAAACAAAAATATTTCTTCATTTTTGTTATTTGGAGAATGGAGATAGAGAGTGAAATAGAAGTTGATTCTTTCAACAAGAATTTTTAGATTAGAGATGGTAGAGTTCCTTTGTCTCTTGTGGAAACTATTGGTAAAGTCATCACTTGCAAAGATAAATATCATCTTTCATTTTGAAATATATATTTCTTGTCAATTTTCATGCCCCAAGATTCATTGGTTTTCTTAAAAATTAGTCCTATTGTTGTTCTTTCTTTGGATTGTTTAGTTGCAGTAGCATGGAGGGATAAGGAGCTGTTGGTAATACAAATGTTCAAGATGAGAATATTTAATGGTCCCTAATATTATTATTAGGCTAATAATGATTTAACCAAGGTTTTGAATCCTATCTTGGCAAAGCTTACATTTCTTGAACCTTTTTTTCATTTTGTTTTTTAATGAACCCTATTTACACCTTCTAACCGTGTTGAATAGAATTCAAGATTTTGTTCATACAAAGTGTAAATATGATGTTAATATTTTCTTTACTTGATTATATTTACTATTGTACCACATATAGTTCCAATGTCTTTGACAAAATTAATTAAGCCAAAGGCTCAATAGATGTTATTCAACACATTCACGTCTTGGCTATTGTAATGAGTATGGATTTGTCTAACAATGGAATTACAGGGACAAGAAACTTGGTTGCATTTTCATTCTTGGAGTTGAAGCATGTTGGATCAATATTTTTGGCAGACTTCTATTTTTTCCTCACAAAATTTCCTCCCAAAAAATAGTCTCTTTGGTTAATGTTCAATTAAGAGTCACCCTACTTTTTGGAGGATTCATTTCATTCTCTTTAAAGAGTTGAAATACACTTTTTTCTTAGTGCACATGGCTTGAGTAATGAGGGATCCATTTTATGATCATTTCATTCCTTATCTCAATTGTTAACAATAGTCAACAGTTTTGCATTCTTAACATCACAGTCATCTATAGGGCTAGCATGTTGATTAACTCAAACCTACTATAGATCTAGAGTTTGTATGTCTAATTTTATCCACCAAGAAAGGATTGTACTACTCTTATATTTGATTGATCTGGTATTGATCAACAATGACATTAGGTTGTACTAGAGTATAGTGAATATCAGTTTTCTACAAGGTCTCCAGAATGCGACTATCCTTCACATTCCTTACATATAGATCACATATAAATGACATTGGTAGAATATTTGATGCATTAATCCACATTGTCTCCTCCACATATAATGTAGTTATTCAAACTAATAAAGAGATTAGCTAGAACATACCAAAGAAATCAACAAACACACCTTCTGATATTACAATCTGGATGTCACTCTACCACGTCGATATTACATTCTAGATGGAAGGGGTAATTTGATTTGTGCTTTGAATATTTTGTACTTCATTTTTTTCTTTTTGTTTATGCAGTTAATCATTTTATGTTAACTGGGTTATCTTGAATGGGAAATAGATGTGGAAATATAGTCAGACGGTCTTTGAAAACCCTGGTTTTTTCCTAAAATAGTCAAATTTTGGATCCAATAGTTGTTATTTTTTGTGGATGCAGATGACTATTGGGAAGTGCCCAATTGTGATAGCAATGTAAGCTACTTATCACATTTCTATAAATACCCCTCTGAAGTGTCTTGACTAAGTACATGCAGTTTTATCATATTTGATGTTTGTTATTATTTTATTTATAATAATATGTTATATCCTTTTTATTAATTATATTAATTATTATATCTTTAATATTAATTTATTAACTTGGGATAAGATTGTAATCATAATTAAGTATTTTATTTTAATTCTATTCATCATCTTAAAATAGACGATTCATAATATTATGTTATATGTTACTTCTTAATCATATTTGTAATAATAAATTATATTTTGTAATATTATTAACAATATTTTCTTTGTTTATTATAATAATTTGAATAATAATATTTATATTTATTTGACTTTAACATGATGATTATTATGATTATGATTATATTTAATTTAATTATTTGTTTAACTTTTTGTTTAGACTCTATTATCATTCAAATCTAGCTCTTAAAAGGGGACATTACATTATGGTCAAGGATATGAAGTTTATAGTTATGATCAACCATCTTAGGATCCATCAATGTATGGTTCAATGGCTTATCCTATAATTGTAGTTGTCAATAAGAAAAGCATAGCCATTACTTACTAGACTTTACTAGTCTATTATTTCCTTTTGTTAAATGTTTTTTAAAGAAATTTATCATAAACATATTATTTAGTTCTTTGTTACAATTATGAATTGGCACCACTTTCCCTATTAATAGGAATAACTTAATTATAGATATTGATAAAAACTTTCTTTTCATGGGCGTTATTTTTATCAAATTTCTATTTTTATGTTGGTTGTAGACTAAGGTTCAATAAATGTCAACATCAAGTGTAATGATCACTTTTAGCACCCATCTCAGCATAAGGAAGAGGAAATATTTGATCATTTGGCACCTCCATATGTTAAAAAGTTATTATTTCAATTGATTGTGTTTCATATTTTTTAATAGATGTGACTTTTTAATGGGGTTTGATGTTTTTATTTAATGCAAAGGTCTATTTTGTTGACATAAATTGCATAACTATTTGTATCTTTTTCTAAGAAGTTAGCACAAGAAATAATTCTTGTGTGTGGCCAAAGTGCTCCAAGTTATATTTTATAATATTCTATCACTACAATAATTTAGAGAAGTGTAATTAACATGAAATATAATTTTAAAAAGCTTAAACAAAAGAACATAAAATTGTTGAATTGTTATTGATAAAGATCTAGATTATTATTTGAATTGTGTTCTTTGAGAAGAGTATATCATGTTATGGTGACCATGATCATGGTAGATCTAATATTGGGAAGACAACTTTTTCAATTTTTGCATTATTCTTTAAAGGGTACTAGCTCAATAGAAGAGCACCTGCTTTATAAGTAGAAGGATGAAGGTTCAATTCCGTCATGCCCTAATATGACTAAATTAATGATTAAATAAACTACCAACTATATTATCAAATATACTACCATATATACTACAAAATAAACTACCATATATACTACCCAAAAAATACCAAATATACTACCAAATCAACTACCAAATATACTACCAAATCAATTGCCAAATATACTACCATAGATACTACCCAAAAAACTACCAAATATACTACCAAATAAACTACCAAAATTACCAAATAAACTACCAAGTAACAATAATAAACAACTAAATCAATGACCTAATAAATGATTAAAATAGTTTAGTCATAAATTTGGTTGGGATATAAATGTCCAAAAATAAACTACCATTGGTCATGTGTTCAAAGTTAGTCACATATCTACAATTTTTAGTAGTTTACTTAGTAATATATTGTTATTTTTGTACTAGTGATATGAGAGTGTGTGTGAGTCTCACTCTAATGGTCTTGTGCTACCTCAAGAACTGGTTAGGGTTGGTTACCACTAGGCTACCGTGCATACATGTAGTTAGATTTTTTAAAAGTTGTAATAAGTGTAAGATACATGGGAACTTAATTTACACTCTAGGAAGAGACCACATTCCATCTATTAGCATTAGCCTTTTCAACAATGGGCTTTTGATTTGGTAGGCCAAATACATCCCAACTCATATGGAGGTCATAAGTTTATCATCATGGATACAAAATATTTCAATAAGTGGGGTGAGGTTGTATCTATTTCAACTACTATAGGGAAACAAGTCTCATTGTTCATACCACTATATCATTTGTAGACATGGTGTGTCATCCTCCATAGTCACTGATAATGGAGGAAAATTCAAGAATAAAGATCTCAAACAATTGTGCAAGAAATTTAATATTAAGAAACATTGGTCTTCTATCTACTACCCCCAAGGAAATGGTTAAGAAGAAGCTTCAAATAAAACACTCCTAAAGATCTTTCACATAACTGTCAACAATTTAAGTAGGGATTGACATCTTCAAATCAATCTTGATTTGTGGGCTTATAGAATAAGCGTTCGTGCACCTATAGGAGATACTCCTTTCACCCATATTCATGAGGCTAGTTTTATCTTACCTCTTAAACTTGAGATACCTTCACTTTGAGTCTCCCTTAGAGGAATAACCACAAATGGAGTCTATCATATTTCTTATCTACAAGAACTTGAACTATTAGATGAATGGAGAAAATGGACTTTTGATCACATGAGAGTTTATAAAAAAATGGATGTCTAAGAGATACAATAAGAAATTACATCATAGAAAATTTGAATTTGGTGACTTTCTTTTGAGAGAAAACCCCAAAAATCAGCAAAATAGACAACACAAGGGAAATTTGAACCAAATTGGTTGGTCCTTACATCTTAATTGCTACTTTTGGATCCAGTGTGTATCAAATCTCAACACTATAGGGAGATCAATTCCCTATGACTATCAACATTCTCCATCTAAATAAGTTCTATGCTTGATGATCTCAACATCCAAAGCTTTGTGCATATCTATAAATAGGCACTACTTGAGACCTATGTTCTTCTGTCTATTAACTAGTAGGTTTGACGGTTAACCATTTCACTCCATCTCACACACTTGTCTCATGGTATGGAATTGGTCTTTGTTTAGGTCTAAGGAGCATAAGTTGTGTCATCTTTAGTCTCTAGGATGTGTTGGAATTTTGTGACACCACCCAAATAATGTTTCTCAACACTTCCCTTGATATCAACTGTTTCTTAACACTTATTAGATTTTCTACCTTAGGCTCACACTTTGTCAATTGGTTAGATATGCAATGTATCCCACTTGTAGGCATCTTTTTCTTTTCTTTTGCACATCATGCTTAAACTAAAATGACTGAGATGTGCTTGCCAATTTTCTTTGCTTGTTTCTTGTTATCAATTTTCACTAATGTTCCCTCCTTAACTACTTGGGGATGTCACTTGACTAGAGGACTGGAAGCATGGGGCATTTTTTTTTTTCTTGTAAGTATATTTTTGATGAACCTAGGTGTCTTAAGCATATATCTTTCTCTAGCCCTTTGGATACTTAGGTGATTTGTAACTATGTCCTTGGCTATCCATTGTGTCTACCCATGCAAGACTATGCTTATGGCCATCTTGATATTTTGTATCATGATGCAATCATAATATTTCTATATTAACTTGGGAATATAACTACAATCTATCTTGAACTCTATGATTTTGGTGCTTATGTTAGGTTCCTACATCCAATCTGATATAGATCATATTTATATCTTCATAGTTGTGGTTGCACTAGTGAAAATTGTATGATCTTGTGATGACCCTTAATAAGAATTGATGGTAAAGATACAGACCTACTTAATTGACCCTTACAAACTATAGTTTGTATATTAGGGTTTCATTCTAGCTCGCATCTTAGGCTTTGAATTCTTGAGTAAAGAGAGAGTATTTGTTAGTTAACTACCTTCATCTTTGCATCTCTTTTTCTCTTTTTAATAATATATTTATCATACTCTTGAAATTTCACTCATCATTATCACCCTTCTTTTATCATACAACCAAAGGGATTAGTCATGTCATCACATTTGATCCTATCCAAAATTCTAAGTTTTCAAGTCATGAAGTTCTTAAACATATATCTTAGCATATTCTTATGAGCATAATGAGAGCATCACATACACCATGGTACTCAAAAGATAAATAAATCATATATATCAATAACATCCCATGAGTGTAAGAAGCAAAGCGCTGAAAGTAAAAACACATATATGATACAAGCATAAGTAAAATAGACAAGAACATAAAAAAAGTTGAATCTAGTATCACATAGATATCATGAAACATCAAGTACAAGTATAATGTGAGATCAAAATATGGATAAAGTGTCAAAATCTTGAAGAGTCTCAAAATTTCCCTAAATACAATATAAGATAATGAGAAATCATGACTAACTCTCACCCTCATATGCAAGAGGAGGAGGCAGAGGATCCTATTACATAAATGGTAGTTGAACATACCCTTTGACCTCTCTACCCTCTAGGAGTAGTCAAGTACTATTTTTCCTATTGCCACTATCCTTATATAAGCTACATAGTAGTATATAGCTATACACCCATGGCATTATGCATCATGTTGAGTTTGATACCTCTCCTTTGGGAACTCTTTGCTCTGTGATCTCTCATCTATGAGTTATTGATCACTAACTGCTATAGTAATCCATAGTTGTTTCACCTTAGTATCCAATTCCTTCACCCACTTTATGAACAAACTTCTCTCCACTTCTCTCCTCTCCTTTCTCCCCATAATGTGGTGTTTGATTTTGGCTAGACCCTTATCCTAATCCCCTCTCCACTTGAGGTCTCTGCACTAACCACTCCTCCTCCTTAGGATCATTCTCCTCCATAGCCATTGTTATGCCCCTAGTCCTAAAGTGGATGGATGATAAGTTTATAGAAGGGACATTGACCTTGGTCCCACCTATGCTACTACCTCCTCCTCTATCCCTTCCATATCCATCATCTTCTACACCTCAACATTTTTCTTAAAGATCTCTAAAGCTAGAATATAGGTGGTCCCAAATCCATCTCCTATACTTTAGAGACATCCTTGCATCTACCACATCTAGGAGAAGGTCCTAAGTCACCAATTGTATATTCTAAACATCCTAGAGATACAAGTTGTGTCCAAGAATAGGTCCACATCTTAGGGACTCCTTTGTTGCACTACTGCATTTTGCACTAATTTCTGATTTTTGTTCATCACTCAAACAAATGAACATTCATCAGATCCTAGATGAAAACATTTGGCAATTTTTTTCATGCATTAAGTCTATGTTAGACACTCGACACCTTTTTTCATCGAAAGAGTATGGGGAAGTCAAAGGCCATGAGATTAACTTGACTGACAACTCTGTTGTCGAGGGTATGACATTCTTGTTGGAACATATATAATATTTTTTAGCAAGCTAACAGAATGTAGTGCATTTTTGGTAGAATTAAAATCATATATTATTGCATTGGCATCAGATTTCTGATGACCTATGCATAGTATAATTGTATCATGCAAATGATTCAAGAATTAACAATCTTCATGTTCATAGTGGTATAGTATTATCCTATTGTGAATCAATTTCTTAAGGTTTGACTTGAAAACTATAGAAATATTTTAAAATAATGCACAAATGATTAGATGAGGAGCATTAATCATATAAGTGGCATATATCCAACTTGAAGTATCAATATTGGAATGAGGGTCAACTTAAAGACATTTATGCAAGTCAAAAGCCTCAATATTGGAATGAGGATCAACTTAAAGACATTTAGATAAGAGTGATGGGGACACAACCCAAGAATAGAATGGACACAACAGAAAAAAGGGAAATTATATTAACTGAAAAATAAGCTAGTACATTCAGTACAGAGAAAATAAACTTCAAAACATGCCCTAAGGGCTTACAATAGCATAAATGTGGAGATAATTTCTCCCTTCAGTACCTCCTCTCAAACTCCACTCCGAACTACCTTCTACAATGCTAGGAATCTCCTTAAATAGACCCCGGAGGGTCAAGGACTAGGAATACATTCTAGAAAGTGCTAGTGGGCATCCACCGACCAAATAGAAGGCTCCATAAGCTGCATTAGAAGTCGGCGCAAATCTAGAAGAATCTAGAAACGGTAACTGAACTTTCGGGAGGCATAACTTTTGAACCATAGCTTCGATTGATGAACCGTTTACATTTCTGAAAAGCTCTTGAAGCACTCTATAGCCCTATGGACAAGTGTCACTCATCCCCCATTTTTTGGCCCTTTTTGAGGTCATTTAATGCCCCTAACCTAACTTTGAAGCATTCTTAGGAGGTCTCCAAAACTTGAAAAACTGCAATAACTTTCAAACCATGGGGCCTTTTGACCTGATTCTTTTTCTGGAATGCTCTAAATCACAATTACATTCATCTGGCCAATTCACACCTTCTAGTTTACCAAAATGATGGCCCAATTACATACTCCTATTTTTTCAGGATTTACTAGCACACTGATAGTGGAACTGTGAGAGTTGGAACCTTTATTTGACCCACATGGGTGTCCAAAAATGAAAACAAATGAAACAGAAACTAAGTCTAAGTACATTTTTTTGGTGACCAGGATTGCCCTTATACCTCTGGATGCTCCTGCATCAAAGAGATTGTGTAAATGTATTTAAGTTAATCCTCATTCCAATATTGAGACTTTAGGCTGAATATAAGACACTTTTACAATTAACATTCCTCATGATCTATTCTTTTGTGCATTATTTTAGAGCATTTCTACAATTTTCAAGTTGAACCTTAAGAAATTAGTTTATGATAGGAGAACACTATACCACTACAAATATGAAGATTATGAGTTCCCAAATTGTTTTCTTGACATAATTATACTATGCATAGGTCATTAGACTTTGAATAAAGAGCATTGACATAAATGCAAGTTTAAAGAATATAGAATAGTAAGTAATATGAAAGCTCATTATGGATGATAAGGAAGGCCTTGTTGAATATCTTTCATCTAAATTAGTAATAGGTAATGATAATGAGGAAAGTAGTCCAACACCTACACCTATTTCTCAACAATATCAAATTCTCATTGATCTTAAACAAATTAGCTTCAGGTGATGAATTTCTTTGTAGAGAAGATCTAATAAATTCTCCATATATCACTAAAGAGGGAGGTTTTGATGATGATACAAAATCTTCAGTGGTTATTGGACAAGAATTTTCTATTAAGATACATGGTGATGGAGATACAATTATGTTGGAACCATTTTAGATAGCAACAACTCCTTCACAGGATGAAACCTTTAGTTGTGAAAATGCTAGTCAAGCTCTCATGGATGATGCAATTAATACTCATAATAATTATTCATGGTCTCATGATTCTTATAGTTGAGGTCATTGTTTGAAAAACTCAAATGATGACTTCTACTATGCTCAAGGAATCTAAACTAATTCTTTAGTTGGAGATAAGTGCATCCTTGTAGATTGTTCCCAAGTTGATATTCAAGATCATGACTCAAAATTTGTACAAATTAAAGTTTCTTAATGATATGAGTTATATAAGGGTTTTCCAATTCATTGTTTGATGTCTTTCACTCCAAACTATCAGAAAGATCTTCACACAAGAGAATTTGAATGCTTGAAGAGTTGCCAAATATTTTGACCATTAGTATGACACCAATGTGATTCAAGATAGTTTACAAAATCTAAGATGAGATATGTATGGTCATTGTAGTCTCATTCCTTGTACATAATTTGAATAGCTAGAGTTTTTGTTGTGTGGCCCATTTTTGGTGTGTGTCAATGTTTCTCCAATTAATCTCTTTGTTGACTTATATTTATGTGACTATTACCCATGTTGTATAATGCACTTATCCTTAATCCCGTGAAAGATAAAGACATCTTTTAACAAGCCATTATAGAGTTTGAACTATACTTACTAAATTTACTTGTGGAAGTTTTCTCCTACAATGGGTTTCTAACATAAACATAATGTTAAGGTGATGGTATTGAAATAGTTTCTTTCCATTTAACTTTCTAAGTTATCTCATGATATATGTCTATTTCATTTCCAAGGCTATTTCAACTAAAGCAACATGTGTAAGCTGATTTTATAAGAACAACACCATTTTACAAGACTTACAGATGAATATTTAAGCTGATTTTTAAAAATTACAACATCATTGGCTAAATAGTTGAGTAACTAGACATCTCATTTGTAATGTTTGTGAATTATAGTTATAAGTGATAAAGTTACATACCTGTAATTCTTTGTGCACAAACAATGGATGCAAACAATTGTCTGACTAGGATAGTGCAAATGTTGAACCTAAAACAAATTTCTACTTTTTGATAGTCATCCATACAAAAGATCAATTTTATTAAATGATAAATCAAGAAAGTTTAAATTGCATAATAGAAAGAAGTAAAATATCAATAACAAGAAGAGAAACATACCTTAGAATGATAAGGTTCCACACCCCACCCCCTTTCCCTAGCATAACTCTAAATTCCTCATTAACATCTAACATTCATTCATTCTTTATCCATTGATAAAATATAACATTCTTTCATTATCACATGAGGCAAAAAAATAATGAAAATCCATAAAGTAATCTCATAATATCCAAAGCTAACATGTAGCATTCATTAACGTTGAAACATAAACACATAACAGTCAATGGCATGTTAAATAAGGTATTTGAACATACCTCAACGAATTATAATTGATTTTGGACCAGCTACCTGATTAGTTCAGAATTTTGTTCTCACTAGAAATCATAAAATGCAAGAACAACTATGACAAAAGGAGCACAAAATATGATGATCATGCACCATTGATTTTATGCTCTTTTGGCACAATCATTCTTACAATTTTTTGGCTCAATCTCCAATTGGTTAGTATGTTGTTTGAAATATTTTGGTGGACTATAAGCCAAGGAAAAGAGAAATATCAAACTTGAAAAGATGTATGTTAATGTATTTAAATTTTAAACTTCATTTTGATAAACTTTAAAGTTACAAACCTTTGATTCTAGGTGCACAAAAAATGGATGCAAGTAGTTGATTGAATAGAATAGTACAAATGTTGAAGCTAAAAAAATCACTACTTTGTGATGGTCATCCATATAAAAGATCAATTTCATTAAATGAAGTATTGATTCTAGGTGCACAAACAATGGAAATGAAGTATTGAAGAGAAGTTCACATTTCAAATCACGATTTATCCATTTTACACTTAAGAACTAGTATGACAACCTAGTTGAGGGATTTTGTCCAAAACAACAAGTGGAGAAGGAGACAGTATACATTTCAGAAGGGGTAACTTTGGAGGGGCTCCAAACATGCCTCCAAAGATGAACATTGAAGGTAAGTGATATGTGGAGGGTATTGGATCTTAAGGTGGAGTTTAACCATTTATAAGGCTCTTGGATGTGAATGATTTTTGGTACAATCATAGTTTGGGAAGGCATTTGGGTATTGAGCTTTACTTGTTTTGAGAATAGTTTACTATTCTATTCTTAATAGGGCCAACCATGTAAATATGGAAGCTCAACACCCCCCCCACCACCAAAATCTCTAAATTCATTGTTAACATCTAATATTCATTCATATATATTTAGTGGATAACACAAGTGGGGGATAGTATATAAGCATCACCTAGTTGACCTAAACTACCCTAATTAAGGTAGCAAGGCTCATGATTATGTAAAAATAATTGCATTAAACAACACATCCATATTTTAGTTAATGAATAAAAGAGTATGAACAATAAACCATTATTAAACTTTCAATAATTAAATATGTCATTACTAATTATTAGGTCAATGAAGTATGGGATAATAACATCGTAATCTATGTTGAAGCTTCTTTATATCCTTATGCAATCTAGATTAAGGATTTCAATTCATAGAAAAAGCAAAAAAAGTGAACATGATGCTAGAGCATCCTGGGTTGCCTTGCTATCCTACTCATCTTTGTTCATTATGCCTATTTGTGTCGAGTTGTAGTAAGTGTTGAGCTTGAGTGCTTATCAAGTTGTTCAATATTGGACAAGCTTTTTAGTATTGATGAAGTGCTCTTGTGGATGAATGTTCCTTTATGTGTCAAGTGAACCTGATGTTTGTTGATGCTCAGTTCCTTCATTGATTGAGTTAGTCTAAGATTGCATCCTTGTGTGAGCAAACTAATTTATTTTATTTAGGTCATGACTTCTGGTCCACCTCACAATAGGTGTATCATTGTCATGCTCTAGGCCATGCTTAGGAATAATATATTCAAACTAAGGACTATTTTCCCCACTATGAGGTGCATTTAATCTTGTCAACATAGGGACATATACTTGAAATGGTTAGCACAGTATGTGCACTAGGTCTCTTAATGAGTCACTAAGCTTATGCTGTAGGAAAGTAAAATGCAAGGAAAAGAACTTACACTATTGTTGTAGGAAACTAACACACTTAACTCTATGAATAATAGAAATAAAATGAAAGGATAATAGATATTCCAACTCAGTTCATCCACTATAACTATTCTCACATATGCTGCAGAAACATTCACAAAGTGCGATGCTACAAGAAGGAACTTACAACACTATGAATGCCTAGAAATAATCTATTCTATCCTAATCTAATCCACCTTCCAAGTGGGCCCCCTTATTCAACTTCACTAAACTACTAAGACAAGATAAAATCTAAAAACTATTTCATTAGATTTCAAAAATTCATTACATAACACGAAACTGTAAAAGTTAACAATCTATTCTCATAAACTCTTTCTTCTAACTAGCTAAAATAACACACTTGGGTTGATTCCTATATAGGAGATCAACACTTATTCCATAATAGAAAATTAAATGACCTAGCTTCAAATCCATAGGAGAGAAAGAAGGAAATAATAACTCAAGGTGGGAAGAAGAAATAATGGCTTAAGGTGGGAATAATAAAGTCTAAACATCCGCTCACCATAGAATAAATGTAGAGTAGGCAATAAGTCTTCATAGCTCCTCCTTACTTTCTACTGTGTCTTCTGGAACTGTTACAACTTTCCTCCACCATGGTTGCTTCTTAGCATTCTCTTCTCCTTGAATGTTGTTGGCGCTCAACTTTTGAATTCTTCCAATCATCTTTTAGTCTTCATTAACAAGTTAGTTACAATACAAAGTCATGTTTGAAAATAAAATTTTATCAAATTAAATTCAAATATAAGAACACACATTTTGATAAATATATGAAATACTACATACTATATATAATACTAGCAAAAGATGGCATAGTTGCTACCCATAGGTTTATCATAGGTTCAGTAAACATAGGTCCACAAATGTTTTGACAAAAATAAAATAGAGTATCAACAAAGTGTCTTAAAATTATCATGAAATAAGAGCAATATTTGGTCTCATCATCTACCCCCTGCTAAACTAATGCTTGTCCTCAAGCATTGCACTTCCTTGTCAGTGACTTGAGCTCTCCAATTTCTATCCTTCCTATTTTGTTGCTCTTGAAAGTGTAGTAAAATCCTTTGGTTCTCTCCCACACTTCCCTTTTGTGATCTTCCTATAGCTTGTCGAGTTTATCGGCATTAATGTCATACAAAGGCCACAGGAGCGTTGGAGGCTGCATGGTTAGGGGACACCACAACTCTGGTCAGTTCTTCTTTCCTAACTCTAAATATTTTGGAACCCTATGAAGTGCTACCTCCAAGTTGATGGGACTATGTCGTTCTAACTTTTTAAGAGATTCAAGTAGTCTGGCCCATCTACTCCTAGCACCAGTCATAGCTCTCTGAAAAGAAAAATAGGCAAAATTTTCATAATCAGCATAAACCTTAGCTCTGGTAGCAAGGATGTTATCCCTTACTTTTGGATTCCTCTTTCCATAAGTTAATGTGAACCAATCCTTGAGAATTTCATCTGGCTTGCTACTCTTTGCTCTTAAAGGCAAGGGTTCTATCCTTTCCTCATCCTTTTAATTATTTAGCTACCTATCATAATTTTCTTCATTAGAAATCCAGGACGTGAGGGCTCTCAAATGTATATCCCCTATGTAGAGCAAGGGATTCCATTGAGTCTTTAAAGGGATAAAAAAATTATGAACATACAATTCACAAAGTAAATTTTGCTGCCAGGGTGGCAGAGTCTGATATAGTCCATAAAATTCTTGTGCTGATTTGAACTCTATATTAATATTCTTAAGATTTAACATTAATTGAAACAAAAGAAATTGTTCTTTTAAATAGAGAGCATAAAATCTTGGTGGTGGTCTACAAGCAAGGGCTTAATTAGCTAACTTGAGGGCATGGTCCATTCATTGCTTTTGGCTTGCTAACTATTCCTTTAAATCTGTAATTTCTTCACCTTGAGATGCTATAATCTTATTCGTCTTTTTCTTCTCTTTTTTCCACAAGGCCTCAGTAAATAGATGCTATCCATACAACTAAAAAAAGAGTTTCTACAGTGTGATAGACTTGTTTTCTTCTTCATAATTTATTTTCCTCTTCCTTTGTTCCTTCCATAAATGTTCCACAAAACTAGTGATCCATGTTGATTTATGGGGAACTAGGGTAGTGTTTGGATCAACATATTTAGGAACTATTTCATCCTTACAGCTGGAAGTACCTGGTAGGTCTACTAGAGTATCATCTAGATTTTCTTTGATTTCATCCCTACATTCATCAATAGGATTTTTGAGAATGCTTGTAATCTCAGGATGGGGAGGAGAATGATCAAAAACAATTTGCATAGGGGATTCCTTAGCGGATATTTTAGACAAAGTGGTTAGAAACTTGCCCTCTCATCCTAGGGCTTCTCCTTACCGAAGTTTCTTCTTGTATCACAACCTTTTTCCTACTTTTCCCTTTAGGTGTCTCTACTGTAGGAGTAGTTGTTGCAGGACTTTTCTTTGTTCTCTTTTGTCTTACAATTGTAGGGTTAGGCTCTTCCTTTCCCTGAATAGAGATTTCCTCTTGCAATTTTTGTTTCATCTTGGCTCTGCTAGAAGTAGGTTTCGGGGTCTCTTGTATAGGTGAAGACACATCTCTTGAACATAAATAGTTTCTTGCATATTTCCTTGGTTATTTTCAACTTTAGCCTCTTAGGTATTTTCTTTAGCAGGCTCATTGGTGGGGACATTTTCCTCACTAGGCTATTCACTAGGGGTAGCTTGGGGTTGCAGAGTTTTGGCTTGTACAAATTCATCCCAAGTCATGGGAGATACATCCCTAAGTGACCTCTCTATTAGTAACTTGATTAAGGCATGATGAGTAATGGAATTATCTTTTCCTTTTTGAGTCTCTTCCACACTAATATAGAGCGTATTATACAAGAAATTTGGAATGTTTGCTGTAGGATTATGCCTTACACAACTAAGTAATTTGAAATGATGTGCATACAAGTATGAGAATCTACCTTTGCATGTAAAATACCTAATAATATGCATGGTTAATTCATTGTATGGTGGCAGTAGTGACATTCTTTTGCAACTTTTCTTTGTAATGTCCATTTGAGGATTAGGCGGTTTGGTAAATTGAGCTCTTGTTGACCTCGCATCATGTGTGCTAGGGTAATGTTCTCCAACTGCAGGCAACCCAGTCACTTCAGCAATGTGTTCCTCTATTGCAATCACCATTAAACCCCAAATGGAATCTTCACCCTCATCAAATTTCCTTGTGAATTTTGTGGCCGCCTCTTCATCATATGTAGTCAAACTCAAGAAATACCCTAGTCATTCGCATGCATTAAACCTTCTCATAGCTTCTACATCTGAGAGCATCATAGTATGTTCTACTGGTTCTCTCCTCTACAACTATCCACCCATTTTCTTAACACTTTCTTTGCTTGCTCTATTTTCCCCCTTTCGAATTCAAGTTGCTTCGCTATTTTACAGACTCAACTCACATTTCTTTGTTTTAACAGGCAATTAATGTCATAAAAAATTGTTATGCATAATAATGTGGCTTTTCATGAAGGTAAATCATGAATATGAGTGAGAATCATCCGAAAATGGGGTTTGGATCACATAAAATTTAAACACAAGTCACATCACAACTTGACATAGAAAATCATTCAAAAATAAGGGGTACGACACCTCACTTGTGTACTTATGGCAATTAATTTTCATTAATGAAGGGAATGCAAAGATTTGGAAAAATCTTTAAGGAATAAATAGAAATGCCATTGGATATTAGTGACCTTCCCTGCCCCCTACTAAATATGGACAAGTGTCCACACTTGTAAGACCTAGTATGGGTAAGGGATTGGGATAACATTGCCATCGTATAAATTATGTAGTATTAAATATAATTAAAGAAATTTGCGGACTATAAGCGAATAATAATTTGAAAATGTTATACCTATCAATCTGATTATCACACATACCACCTTTTTTTTGGTACCTATCAATCTAATTATCCATCAGCATCGCATAGGGTTTATTGAAAACATGAGAAATTGATGATGTGGAAAGTAAGTGGATGGAAGATAGAGAAATGAGATGAGGTGGATGGGTGGAAGGTAAAGAGATGAGATGGAAGGAGAAAGTGAATGAAAAAGTGAACTTTATGTGAACATAAAGTGTTTATTATGAGCATGCACAAAGAAACTAATGTTGAAGAGTGACAGTCATAAGGTTGACACCTTCGACTGCAGGAAGAGTTATCTGATGTATGTTTGAATCCGGCCACTGAAACTACTATAGGAAGTCCTCTTTGGTTTGGAGCCATTTATATAATTTGGGTCTGTGACAATTGACTAATAATTTGAAAGGTACTTGATCAATGATAGTTAGTTGAATAGCTCCATTATCAAAGACATGACTAATTTCATATGGTCCCAGCCATCTTGTCTACAAATTTCCTGACATATCTTTAAATTGGGAATCATATGGTAATGCCTAGTCACCAACTTGAAATTGTTTACTGATAATATGAGTGTCATGCCATTATTTCCTTTGTTTTTGTATTAGTTCAGTCCACTCCAAAGTAGCTTTGAATATTTCATCTAGAGAGTTGAGATGTAAAAGACTTTCTCTTTGTGCTATAGGAAGTTCAATATCCAATGCCAATGTTGTCCTTAGAGTTTTATGTTCAAATTCAATTAAAAGCATTGCTACCTTTCCATATAGGAGCTCAAATGCTGTAAATCCTATAACAGTCTTCTAGGTTGTTCTGTAAGCCCAAATAGCTTCTTGTAAGCTACTGGTCCAATCCCTACGATGTAGATGAACTATTTTTGTTAGGATGTTCTCTAGTTCATGATTTTTGACCTCTGCGTGTCCATGTTGAGATAATGGGTGTTGCACACATTGCATAATATTGTTATATTTTATTTTTGTTATGTAATGTTGTACCTAGATGGACATGCAACATGTAAAGATTCTCATAGAATATTCTTGATGAGTTGTATTGTAACATTGTGAAAATATTTAATATAATTATTTAATATTGGGGAAAAGAATTAAATGCCCAATATTAAATGTGGGGTCAGTGGGTTAGGTAGCACATGGTTTTAGCACATGGTTTATGTAATACCATTTGGTGGTTTTGTGGGACTTGCTACTATATAAGCAGCCACAAGGGTAGTTATTGTATAGAGAGAGAGAGTGACAAGGAGAAGACAAAAGACAAGAGTCGAGCGGGACAAGGCTTGACAGGTTAGCCAAGGGAGCATTTGTGAAGGTTGAAAGCATGGCATGGGATGTGTGGATTCATGCTTGTTCACATAGTTTGCTCGGTTGTGGCTATGGCCATGAAGGCTTCCATGGTTGTATGGCAATGGTATTTTTGCTGAATAATACATGGTGATGGATACTTTTGAAGGCTGGGTTTTTCCCTCAATGAGGGTTTCCCAGGGTATATCTTGTGTCACATTTTGTGGATATGTTGTCTATTCTCTTGCATGTGGATTTTAATTTCATATATATTTTAGATTTATTATCAGTTATGTGGAAACGGTTATATTCTTTATTGCCAAGTTTCCTTACAAGTGGTATCAGAGCTATGGTTTTATTATTGTAACCCTAGATTGAATCCATGGGAATGCATGAGAGGATAAAAGAAAGGGCAATATATATGAATGATTTATTGCAGGTCTGAGGGTTTTGGATTTTCTGTTATGATGGGATGTTAAAATATTTGGGCATGTAAAATTTTTGGACAAAAGAGTTTTTTTGGATGTTTCATTTAAATGAGGGTTTTGGGGGGTAGCATGTAGAAATGACCTCCTGGGTAAAAATAGACCTCACCATTGGATCCGGGTCGACATTTCCATAAATTTTGATATATAATATGCCCTAGTTTGGCCATGTTCAGAGGAAATGAAAGAGTTTTTTGGTTTCAGCCAATGATGGCCGTCAAATTTAATCCCGTCGGAATTTTCGTCACTAAAAAAAAATAAAAAGTGAAAAATCGTACTGAAAATGGTAAAAAGACTGTCTTAGTAAAATGGCCATAACTTTCTCTCAGAATATCGAATTTTAGAGTTCTTATAGGCGTTGGAAAGCTAATTCATAGCACTACAATATGGTGTAGGTTTGGTTCCATCATTTGAAAATTTTGTCTGGTTTTAAGAGCCCTAAAGTCAGATGTTGTTTATTTTGAGCACAGATTAGGGCATAACTTGGGCATACGGAGTCAGATTTTGGACTTTGAGTAGTCAACGGAAAGCTCTTGGAGACCTCTATACATTGGTTTAGATTTGGTACAAGTTTGGCATGATTTATTTGTTGATATATTTATCTAAACTGTTTATAGTATATTTTGACTATGGTAACATTGTGACATTGGAGATTTAAGATTTGATGTCATTGTATACTCAATTCATATTTCAGATTGGTCTCATGATGATATGGTTATCAGTATTTGGTTTGGATATGCATGATGACTTGTTGGGTCTACAAGTTGTGCAGTGTTGTAAGCGGTCTATACTTACAGGTTGCATTTATAGCTTGGTTATGGGTTGTCTTTGTCCATTGATCTTTCATTATTGATACATATTCAGATTGGTGGCTTGGATTTGGGTTGTCTATGCCCTAAGTCACATGATTTTATCTTCATGTAGAAGGGATGAGATGTTGTTACCAGGTACAGTCATGACAGAGGATTGTGGTTGACTATGCTGACAAGTTGGACATATTGAGAACTAGATGCTCAGTTTATGGATGTGATCATGGTGTCATGGATTTTGACATGACATGATTGGATATACAGGTACATCCTTGATGTTCATTAGCTTGGATTTCTGATTTAGTTATGGTGGTATATCTTCTTGGTTGAGGATCATGGTTATTTGGTTTCTTTTGAGGAGCTCATGATGTGCACTTTGAGTTCTTTGATGGTTTGATGCCTTGGTTGATTCTCATGGTTAGAGGATGGTATTTTCATCATGATGTCATGGATAGCTTGGATACACGATTTAGTGGGAGCTTGTGATAGTGATGGGGTGACAGTGCAGGATTAGTTCCTGGTTTGATTTGGATCTTCATGTAGGAGATGGATTTTCTGATGCCACAGGTGACTTGGTACCATAGTTGAGTGGGAGTTGTTGGCATTGATATATTTATTGAGTGTTTGCAGATGTTGGAGGTTTGTCTTAGATCCTATTGCTGCAGAAGCATCTTTGACATTTGCATGGTGCACTTGTTATCTTCATGGTGTTTGAAGATGGTTAGATCTTGAGGACTCATGGAGTTCTTGGTTATCTTCATGGTGTATGGAGATGGTTCTTCTTGGTATGTGGAGATGGTTTTCTTCATGGTGTGTGGAGAAGGTTGCATCTTGAGGACTCACAGGGTTCTTGGAAAAGGTCTGATTTATGCTTTTATTTGGCATGTTATCCTTGGTATGAGGATGGTTTCATTATTATGTCATGGTATACTCTTGATACGCATTTAGAGTTGTGACATGTTATAGTGTGTTCATATGGAGCATGTTATCTCTTTAGTTGAGATGGTAAGATCATGTTGTCATGTTTATGTTCCTGAGGCCATGGTTGGAACTTTGACATTGATCTTGGTTTAGTTTCTTGGTATTGAGTACACTGATCATAAGCTGGATACTTCATGATATTGCTATGTTGCATTTGGAGTTGGCATGGATTGATTGGTTACAGGTGCTCATGGATACTTAGAGACGGTGGTGACACTAATTTCTCTTGGATTAGAGAAGTATTTGTTGGGATGGTTGATGGTTTCAACAAGAAGTCCGAGGGGCAGTCACCTGATATGGACTTGAGAGGAGATTGTTCTTAGATGAGTCTTGGTTGGAGAATTGGGTATCTTGATGAGCATTCTCATTCCCCACTCTTGGTCTACTCGGCGGTTTGCTACTTGAGAGGTATAGTCCATTGTTTCTCTCAATTGCATTATATTTATGCTTGTCTTTCATGGATATGGATCTTGAGCTATGGTACATGAGTTAGTTCTAGAGGGTTCATTTGAGAGATGGTTTAGCATTGGTTATCTCCATGTGCATATGTTGTTATGCTGGTTGAGTTTGGGAGATGGTTTTATATTGGGCATTTTCCTTGGATTAGGAATGGTTATTCCTTGGTTTAGGAATGGTTTATTGAGTTTGATCTTTTTGCGAGAGGCTTACATCCATGATGAGTTATATGGTATGGTTTGGGTGTTTTTGAGGCTTCTTGTTGGGGTTTTATGGAGGAGATCATACTTGCACAGTTTACATCTAGAGGTGTGTGTAGAAGGACGTGATACAGGTTATGATTTGCATGGTTTCTCTAGTCTTGGATATCTTCTTGGATGTTCAATTTTGACTTACATTGGATTTGAGATTGGTTGGAGATTGTGATAACTGGTTTGTGCTCATGTATGTCATGTGAGAGATGACATGGTTATTTCTTTATCTCTTTCCTTTGTTGGCTGTGAAGAATTTGAGAGACTATTGGAGACTTGTTATGAGAGTTTTTCTTGCAGGATATTAGTTTATGTATTGTTTATGTCCTTGATACTACATGGATTCACTTCTTTGAGATGTGTTGAGTGGATTGGTTATAGATTTGACATTATCTTTTGCAATGGGAGCTTCTTGGTATATATGTGGTAGGTATTTCTCTTGAGGCTTGTGATTGCAGGTTATAGATTGTATATGTCAGTGGTATAAGATTCACTTGTTATACCTTTTTTGGAGGTATGGATAGTTGGATCGGTTTGGCACTTTGTTGTGGGTGCTATTTCAGCTATGGATATTTTGACAACTACGGATACATGTGATTACCTTTGGATCAGGTTTTTGTGCATGGAATTTTAGTTGGTACAGGATTTTATGATCTTCTAATGCGACAGGTTGGGTGGTTTTCTCTTTGGATGGCTTCTATGTATGTCCAGTGGCAGTGGCATAATAGGAGGTGAGATCATTCATGTTTGAGATGCTGAATACTTTGATTTTGTTGTGGGTACCAGGATGGAGCACGTGGTGTATTTTGATCCATGATGGTGGATGTGCTGGGAGGGATTGTTCCCTTGTTCATTTATGTGGCTACGGATTGACCCTATGCAATGTATACAACAAGTGGGAGATTGTTGAGATAATGGGTGTTGCACACATTGCATAATATTGTTATATTTTATTTTTGTTATGTAATGTTGTGCCTAGATGGACGTGCAACATGTAAAGATTCCCATGGAATATTCTTGATGAGTTGTATTGTAACATTGTGAAAATATTTAATGTAATTATTTAATATTGGGGAAAAGAATTAAATGCCCAATATTAAATGTGGGGTCAGTGGGTTAGGTAGCACATGGTTTTAGCACATGGTTTATGTAATACCACTTGGTGGTTTTGTGGGACTTGCTACTATATAAGCAGCCACAAGGGTAGTTGTTGTATAGAGAGAGAGAGTGACAAGGAGAAGACAAAAGGCAAGAGTCAAGCGGGACAAGGCTTGACAGGTTAGCCAAGGGAGCATTTGTGAAGGTTGAAAGCATGGCATGGGATGTGTGGATTCATGCTTGTTCACATAGTTTGCTCAGTTGTGGCTATGGCCATGAAGGCTTCCATGGTTGTATTGCAATGGTATTTTTGCTGAATAATACATGGTGATGGATGCTTTTGGAGGCTGGGTTTTTCCCTCAATGAGGGTTTCCCAGGGTATATCTTGTGTCACACTTTGTGGGTATGTTGTCTATTCTCTTGCATGTGGATTTTAATTCCGTATATATTTTAGATTTATTATCGGTTATGTGGAAACGGTTATATTCTTTATTGCCAAGTTTCGTTACAGTCCATTGGCTTGAGGGTGATAAGGACTGGATTTCTGGTGCCTAATGTTATATTGTTTCATCAACTCTGAGATGAGATTAGAGGTAAATTGCACACCTTGATCAATGACTAGCTCTTTGGGTACACCATAGCGAGTAAAAATTTCTTCATATAGAAATTCAACAACTTTTTCATCACGAGCATATTTCATGGCCTTGACTTCAACCCATTTTTTCAGGTAATCAGTACACACAAGAATATAGGATTTCCCATTAGATGGAGGATTAATTGGATCAATGAAGTCCATGCCCCATTTCTCAAATGGTGTTAATGCCATCTGAGGATTAAGAGGAATTTCATTTGTTCTTGTTGGTCGGTCCATCCGTTGACACTTGTCACACTTCCTTGTATAGTTGGCTACATCTTTGTGAAGTGTACGCCAATAATAACTAGTAGTTAAGAATTTCAAGGCTATTCTTTTTGTGGCAAAGTGTCCTTCACATGGTTTATTGTGACATGCATGTAGAATATCATATGTCTCATCTTCTCTCACACATATTCTCATAACTTGATTAGGTCCACTGTAGAACAAGAGATTATCTATCTAGGAGAAACATAAATTTTTCTCTACAAGCAACTTCTTTTTCTTGTAAGAAAAATGCTCTGGTATTTTATTGGCGTAGTTAGCAATATTTGCATACCATGGAGTTTGAACAGCAATATGAAATAAATGCTCATCCAAAAATGCATCATCTACCAAAGTAGTGTTAGTATCATCATGATGGATTCTTGATAAATAATTAGCTACAGCATTAGCTTTTCCAGCTTATCAACAATAGTTATATCAAATTCTAGCAATAACAGTAACCTTCTTGCTAATCTACCTATTATAATAGGTTTATTCATGAGATATTTAATTGTTGCATGATCAGTATGAACAAATATGGAATAGCCAGTTATGTAATGCCGAAATTTGTTCAAGGCATAAACTACTACTAACAATTTTTTTTTCTGTCACTATGTAGTTTAATTCTAGCCCATGAAGGCTCTTACTAATATAATAGATTGCATTTTCAAGATTTTTGGATTTTTGTGCTAGGACTACACCTATGGCATAATCAGAGGCATCTATATATATATGAAAAGGTAAATTCCAATTAGGGCCTTGTATAACTAGGGTTGTAGTCAAAAGTTTCTTAAGCTGCAGGAAGGCTTCATCACATTCAGATGTCCAACTAAATTTAGCTTCTTATGTGAGTAACTTATACAAGGGACTAGCTATTTTGCTGAAATCTTTTATAAAACATTTGTAATATCCAGCATGGCATAGGAAAGATCTTACATCTTTTGATTTTGTAGGTATGGGAAATGTTTGAATTACCTCTATCTGAGCTGGATCCACTTGTATTCCTACAACTGATATGAAATGACCAAGTACCATGCCTTCCTGCATGAGCATGAAACACTTTTCACTATTAAGTGCTAAGTTATGTTCTTCACACTATACCAAAACCTTTTCAAGATTCACCATTGCTTCTCCAAAAGTGACTCCAAATATTGTGAAGTCATCCATGTATATTTCCATACAATCATGTGATATATTAGCAAAGCTGCTAATAACTACTCATTGGAATGTTGCAAGAGCATTACATAGACCAAATGGTAAAACACAATATGCAAAAGTACCCCATGGACATGTAAATGTGGTTTTGTCTTGATCTTCAGGAGCAATATTGATTTGGTTATAACCACTATACCCATCTAGAAAAGAGAAATACTTCTTTCCAATTAGTGTGTCCAAAACTTGGTCTATGAATGGTAAAAGAAAGTGATCCTTTTTGGTAGCCTTGTTCAATTCTCTGTAATCTACACAAATTCTCCATTTTCCTCCTTTTTTAGGCACTATGACTAGGGGTGACACCCTTATACTATTGGATATAGGATAAATAAAACAAGCATCAAGCAATTTTTGTAATTTAGTTTTAACTATTTCTCTAAGGCTTGGATTTATCCTTCTTTGGGTTTGATAGAGTGGTAGACAACCTTCATTGATGTATATCCTATGGGTGCATAGTGTAGGACTCAATCCTTTCATATCACTATAGTCCCATGCAAAGGCCTTTTCATGCCTTTAAAGCAATTCTTTCAACTATTTCATCTGTGTGGGTGTTAATTTGGGATTAACATGGAGATTATGACTTTTAGTCAGTTTAATAGTAGTGGTGGACTTTATCATAGTAGCTTCAAAGATTGGACTTGCTTCTAATTCAAAAGGTAAGAGCAGATAAAGGATTTCGGGTTCTTTGAGCAAAGTACAATTCTTATCACATTCCTCATATGTGATTAATTCCAACACAGAACTTTTAGATACATCTTTTTCTACCACACAACTATTAGTGAGGATACTCTGAAGTACTGAATCTTCCTCTTGCAATTTTAGAAAAGACTATCTATGTAGCATCACGAGCTGTACTATAGAGTTTAAATCTTCTTCTTCATTCCCTAAATCTCACCAAATAGATGTGCTTAAATCTGGTAATGGTTGGTCTGGAGGATATAAATCAAATTTATTTGTTGCTTGTCCATTTGAGATGGTCATATTCCCTGATCTACAACTTATATTTGCATCAGCTATGGCTAACTATGGTCTACCTACGTGTTGGCTCCAGATTTAACAGTGTTTAAATAACCAAGTATGCAAGGCAAGAATGTGTCTATGGGTAGCTATCTCCAATAATGGACACAATTTACCAAGAACTTGGGCCAACTATAAGGCTATACTCCTTTTGCACTTCAGGCTCTGCAAAACCTAGGCGGGTGAACATCTTTAGATCTGACATATGGAACTAGTGTAATAAACATAATCAGGATCTATAAAAGTAGATGAAAACCCTAATTCTTCTATGCTTAACCAGGAGATTGCAAGCATGAAATAGCTAAGAACATGACTCATGAAATTGGAAAGCTAAGTGCGGGTTATACTTTGAATACCTTTCAACATAAAATGAAAATGATTTACTAGATTGATATCAGCAAGACTCAAGTATGAGCAATAGAAATTAATGATCCTATCTATGATCAATGCCTTATCTATTGGGCAATTAAATGAATTATAACCATACATCTCCTGGAAATCTTAGACATATTACTACATCCAGATCTCTGATCTATCTTTCACCTTGTGAATAGATATCTGCATCAAAATGAATCTCATACTTAGAATATCCCATCATGAAATTAGTAAACCCTGTGATAAACACCAAGCGGTTACATGGCTCTCTATTCCATAAGCAAGGTATTTCAATCAGATACATCACTAAATGAGATGCAACCTAATCTATGGTCTTTGATCATAAACTAGAAAAGATTACAGATCCACAAATACGAGACAAGATTCAAACTAAATTTGAAACCATCGTTGCTCTTTATTTTCTTTCCTTGAAACCAAATACATGAAAGATGTACAAAATACTTCATAAATCACCTAACAGACATGAACTATTTGCATAAAACTCAAAATGCTATTCAATACCAGAAGAAATGCTGAAGAATGGTTTCTCAGTGTAAAAACTGGAACCCCTACTAAGAATGAAAGATAGAAAGATATAGAAGAGAAGGAATTTCCGGATTTGATCTTTACTTGACAAGTGTCCACTTGAAATTCAATCTTTTGGCAATTGAAAATTTCTTCCTTCCTTCTCCTATCTGATCTGATTTGATTTCATCATTAATCTATAACAAACTTGCAAAATATCCTTGCCTAATGATGAAATCCCTTTACTTGCCAAAATATCTGAAATCTTCATGAAATGCTAAAGGAATCAAACTTTAACTGATTTGAAATTAATTCAATTCAACCCCAACTGCATTTTTACTGTCTTTTAACCATACCCATGTCATCATTATGTTAGGAATCAATTTTGAACCTCCATACCTGAATATAGTTACAGAAAATGAACTTGATAGAAAAACTCATACTACTCCAACATACGGATTCCTGTGCAAAAATTGACCTCAAAATCGAAAAATTCAAACTTTCACGATTTCGACGGTATATGATAAGGCATACTTTGCCTTCTAGAAATGCCCAGAATCTCGATTTGAAAAACACTCCTCTGGTAGAACACTCAGGGTTTGCAACTATAAATTTAAAATTCGAAAAATTTTAAAAATGTCTAAGGTCAAAACTATAGAGAATGACCCCTCTTTTAAATTTAAAAGAGTTTGCATGCATCATTTTTTGAAAAACAATTTTAAAATGAAAATTTTTAAAATCATTTTATTTTTCCATCCCCTCCAAATTTGTGGTCAACCTTTGTTTGACCAATGCCACGTGTCACTTCTTGATTGGACACCTGATCTGCATCATCTTCCATGTGTCATCTTCTCGCTACTTTTCCATGCTTAATCGATGAGCAACTTTTGTTAGTGAGGTAACGTGAACCGTCAGATCTGCCACGTGGCACGATCTGGTTCAACTGCTCTAAACTTGCCACATTACCTCCTACTCACTGCCACTTGGTACGATCTAATTTTTTGTTGTCTCCAAGCGGGACCCATGTTGTATTCTGATTCTTGCTAAATTTTAGAGATTTTTTGGTGACCTCGCTATGTCGCTAGTTGGATTTTTTGAAACTTCTTGACTAGCGAAGTAGCGAGGCGCCAGATGTTTTCATTTTCTGGTTGCCTTCTAGCTCACTGACATCATCACCTTTTTGCATGTATTTCTCCAAAATTTAGCACTTTCTAGATGACTTGGCCTAATTGGTGGGCCTACCTGCCACATGCGTTGGCCTTTACAAAAGGTCTCTGTCTTACGACACCACATAATTCGAATAGAAACATATTTAAAGAATATTAAAAGCCACCCACGAAAAATGTGGGATTATAGGTTTTATTGTTTCTCTGCCCTGTTCTGCTTGTGTGGCTTCTATATTGTGGCTTTTCCTTCCTATATCACGTGGTCTCCTACATGAATCTGCATGTGTGCAGTTATCATTTGGCATTTTTTTTATTTGCTATGTGAGAGTTTTATGTTTTCCTTCTTCATTTTTAGCAGCGGTTTCTCTATCTTCTTGTAGGCGTGGGATTTTGTAGCTTCCTTTGTACTAGATACGTGGGGATTTGCACATTTTCCTTGCTATCCATGGATGTCAAGCTCCCCATTGTGTCCTTCTTGTGGCTTCATCCACGTGAGTGGGCATGTGTGCTCAGATGGTGTGGTTTTTGTTCTTTGTTGTTACCACATTATGTGGACACCCCTGCCTCCAAACAACTCCTCACCACAAGATACCCCACTCTTGCATGGGCTAGTTTTTATCCTCATGGAGATCCATCCTCTCACATTGTAGATTGTACCATAAGGGCATCTTCATTTAACATATGAGCTGCACTTGCTCTGCCCTTGCAATCAATTAGCGGACTATGCTCAAGATGTGGGTTGCTCTACCTATGATTGTGGCTTTCTTCTTATGTTAGCACCCCATACTGCCCATACAAAGTTCTCCTTGTGCTAGCCTGTTTCTTGAATTCCATGGCAGCTTTGAATGGCATCCTACCCTATTTTCTTTTTATGCATGAGAGCTTGTATATAACTGGATTCATTCATACTTTTGCATGATCTCCTCAGTCCACGATCTCCACCACCATGGTGTTTCTGTTGTGGTGATTGAAAGAGATAGTAAGCCACCCTCTCCATTGTAGACCTAGATGGAGAAACCAATTCTCTCAATCTTGCAAGAATTATATTAACAAGATCATGGGATCCATCTAAGATTGCCTCAACACGGGTAGATAGAAGATATACCAAAGGAAGTCCCTCGAATTTAGTTGCATCAGTACTGCACAGAATTAGCCCCTTACTATCAATAAAGTTAGAGCCATTGTCTATTTCACTCTGCACAACATTGGAGTCACAGTTAGCCATTCTTGTTAGGGTCCTAGATCACCACAGAAAATTTGCATCTCAATTTTGTGTGCCTCACTCCTCTGTATTAAAATGAGTGCGTACAAGAGGATCCATGTGTTCATTGAAAGTCTTATAGTAAATTTTGGCATTTGACTTTAAATAAGTTCAACATAAAGATTCCTTGTAATACTAGATCATGGAAGGCTGCTCAAACAACCAGTTGTAAATCATGGGCATCATCTTTCCTTTTCTCATAGCTTATCATATCCACTCAATACAATTTTAATCCACAAGTATTACTTCGCATTCTGAGGAAATTAGTCGGGCCCAAAATGGGTCTGGCTAAAAAAAATTTTCATTTCAAACAACTAACTTGCAAAACTGATCCATTAACAATCTAGAACTTATCAGAATCAAGTTTGATCACTGAACTGATTGTTAAAAACTCATTTTATCATTTTCTGCCAACTGTCAAATTTGCGCCAGGAGGTCTGTTGACTAGCCTTAAAAACTGACTCGAACCTCTGACCGGGCTCTGAAAACTGACACACTATCTATTCCACATGCTTTTACCTCATCGAATCTCGTCTCATGATGAATTCCCAGTTGAAAGATATTCTTCGTTAAAGTTGCCTTCTCAAAATTACCTGCAAGTAAACAAGTTAGAAAACAACAAACTGGGTTTAGATTTGGCTTTGAAAACTGGGAAAAAAGACACTTGAGGTTCTGAAAATTGGGAGACTAATACTTGTCCATGAGGGCAGTATGATTCCACAATTTTGGCTCATGACGAATAACTGGGCACAAATGGTGGACGTTCAAAGTAGGCTACTTAGAATTTTGTAACCAAGAACATTGATTGAAGGTGATTTTAGCAAACAGAATTGGCCTGGAAAAGTGTGCAAACGGATTCGTCATGACTTACAAACCGGCACACTTGGAGTATTTTTAGTATACTACATAGAAGTACCATCCATTCAATCTCACCAATCATGGATCAGGAGATATGACATCACAAACAAGGGTTACAATCAATCTACAAATGCTGACACCAGTAAAAAGTTAGAAATTCCATTTGGAATCACATTTGAAAACTAATCAAATGGATTCATCATAAGCTAAAACTTGAAACATAACAAGTCTCTAATGTCTACAATGCAACACAAAAGAAAATTTCTCATTTCAATCAACTGGTCAAAAGTTCTAACTCATCAAACAAGGCTACCCAGAGTTATGCGCAAAGTGCAAAAGCATGACACATTAAACTACCAACTTTGAGGGGTTCAAAACTTAGTCAAACGGACTCGAAATGACTTGAAATTTGAAACAAAAGTTCTAGGATATGGAAAACATATACTCCCAAAGCAATAGGTCATGACATATTTCTGGGTGTGAGATATTCAATAGCAAACACAGGCTCCTGTCGCTGTCTGACACTTAGGTGAAAATGCAAATTTGGAACTAGCTCAAAATGTGACTTCACAAAATAGCTCAGAATGATGATTTATCTTCATGGAAAAAGTAGATGGGCTGAATGGAAGGTGTTAGAAACATTGAACACCTCTGGGCCTTCAATAGAATAGCTGGGTACAACCAGGTACATATGCATTTTAAAAGCTTTTAAGGGCTTGATTTTTTCAATAGTGCTGAAAATTGACCATGCAATTTTTAGCACCAATAGTGGCTCTGTCTGGGGATGCATGTCCCTTGTGGGAATGGTAAGGATTCAGATCACTAGAGGAAGCAAACCATTCCCAAAAAACTTCAAAACTTCTCTCGAACAGCTTATTGAAAGCAAGGAAACAACTACAACTACCAGGATTATGTACACACGATGGCCCCAGGCCATTGAACTTCAGAAAAATTGTTTACCTCTGTCATAAACATAATTCTCATCTGAACTTTCATGAGGTAAACTAAAAATTCTACTCCTATTAGTCTCACCAATCAGATTATCATTCTGAATCAACTCATTTAGCAAAACTGAATCTAAACCTTGACTTTCACAATGCAAATAAAAACTATGTTCATCTTCAACCACTTGCTTATTATGAGAGTTCTGATCAACATGCTCAAAAATTTCAAACTGAAATTGAAAACCTTCTCTAACAAATGACTCGTGCATGCTATCAATTTTGAATATGAATGCATCATATTCAACATGGGGAAAAAGACCACTCATACCTTCAAACCGTGTATCCCTTTGCATAACTGGATAGGAATCAAATGAACAATCTGACTGATACTCACATATGTCATCAATATCAACATCTGAAACTAATCCAAGATCTTAAAATGATTCTCTGAGATCAGCAAGTGGATTAGGCATCACATTAAAATATTCATCATAAAAATCTTTGCAAGGTATAGGCAGATTTTTAATAACCGTCTCATCAAACACCTTGTTATCATAATCAGATGCAACATCATGATCATATTCACTGTCATATGTGGAAAAAGAATAGTCTGACCTATTACAATAGTAAGACAAAGTATCATCATTAAACTTATTCTCTGCTAAATCTGAACCATCCATGTGCTCTTCAAAAAGAGGATTGATAATTCCATGCAAAGTGCCTTCGTAGACATTAGGACAAGTGATGTGCTGATCAACATCAAACTCCTCACCATATAACGGATTAGTGAAAACTTTAAAACCATTTCTAACATTACTGTCATGGACACTTTCAGCATATGAAGAAGAAAAATCAGAATCATATGAAGACTCAACATCCACTCCATCAATGAAGCATGTAGAATACAAATCAAAGTTACTTTAATTGTCTCCATATAGGTGATTCAAATGTCTTGCAAGAGAATCATCGTTTATCTTACCAATAGGTGTTGATGCATTAATCTTAGGATCAATCACGTACTGATAATCACTGCACTCATCCTCAAGTGATGCAGAGCCCTCTGTATTTATCTTCAAGGAATCTTATTTCAACTCAAGGGATTCACAATAGGCTGGTACACCCTCAAGGAACCAAGAACATCTCAAAGATTACAACAAAGAACCCTGACATTATACACCAATTGGTCATTCTCAAATCTGCAATTTACAAGCTTTGCCAAAACCTGCATAACTTCTTCATTTCTAAATGAAACAAATCCAAACCAAAGCCAAAAGAAATTTTATTCACTTCTCTATCCAAATATACAAAATTTACATGGTTTCCAGGCTATACATAGTCGTTCAAGACCTAGAACCAACACTAAAATAGAAAACCAATCAAAATAACAACTCAGAATATTACCAAATTTGTTTCAAAATGTATCTATTCCTTTCATTAATGCTTTGGTTCGACCTTACATCCATTTTTATAGATTTTGTAGTTAGTTATAACTTCCAAACCACCCTTTAAACCAACCCATTACATTCCTTTAACCCTTTTGCATTTTTGACAATGTTTTATGCATTTTATGCATTTTTTTACATTACAACTTTCATACAAACCCAACCTAGACCAACATTATGACTCAAATGACTTTAGATGAATGCTAATAGATCCATTCACCAATTAAATAAATATTTTTACATTATTTATCATATTAAGACCTCCTTTGACAACTTATTACAAATGGCTTCTCTAGCTTTTATATCTTTGTCTTCTTGAAATTTAGGTGCCTCTGCACCATCAAGACACTCTTCTACACAATTAGGTAATACGTCTCTATGGATAACCTCTTTGTCTTCATATTGTGTAGACACATTTTCTTCACCACTTTCAATCTCAAACTGATTTACACAATTCTGAAATGGACACTCACTTTCAAATTTAAGAAAAGAATTCATACCTTTACTGACATAAGAGCACTCACTTCCGTCATTGCTTTCTTCTTCCCAATCAGCATCTGATTCACATGAAGACACATATGTACTATCACAATCCTCTTCTTGACTTGAGCAACAAGTCTGGCCATTATCTTCACATGATGCTTCTTCACAATATGTCAGATCAGCAATTTCATCTTTATCACTTGATACATCACATCCAGGTTCTTCATCCTCATATTGAGATAAATACCTTTCCTCTTCCTGATTTATTATGTTTTCAACACAATGCAAATCATCAATGGGAAAATGAATGATTGGATTTATATCTTGCATGGATAACTCATCAAGTGAATCAACTCTCTCATTTGCTATTGTAATGCCATAAACATGTGCATTCAATTCAACACGAATGGAATCATTTCTTCTTTGCAACAAAGAGATTTCATGTTCACATGTTTTTATTTTTGAATCTTCAACAAAACTATTTACAATAGCAGGGGTATTTATTTGTTGATCTGAAATTAAACATTCTATATGACATTGACTTGTACTTTTCACCTCATCTTGTCGGCAAACATTCCTAGAGAAGTGACTCTAGGTTAAGCCATATTTTATGTTATTCTCAATCTCTATCGCTGTCATGAATGCCTGATGCAAATTCTTAGGTTCTTTATCTCTCAACAGATAGCTCATCTTCTTATCAAATGCACCGAGATAAACCACTAAACACATTTGATCATCCAGCTTGTAGCTTTCAGGAATTTCATTTAAAATATTTGCAAATATGATATTAAATTCAGGAACTAGCTCACCATTCTTGATTTGAATTTTCAAAAACTTATCAAAATAATCAGAGATGCTTACTCTTTCCCCGAACTGCATCATGAAGGCTGACATTAATTCATCACAGGATGAAATTGAACATGTTGGTAGGAACGAAAACTAGTCCCTAGCATCATCCTCTAAAGTTTGAACAAACAATTTCATCTGAATGTCTTCATGAGCAATTTCAAAATCACCAACCAAGTCAACTGAACATGATGACTGGCTCAAATTTCATGGTTTCCACTAAACTTAGGTAAATACTTTCTGAGATCATAAGGCATAATATTTGGAAAACCATGAATACCATTAAAATTCAATGGCATATACCTCCTGGTAGAGATGGATCTAGGAACTTCACTAACAGGCTGCATACTAGATGAGATGAAACTCGACATTCTTCAACTCAAGACTCATTCATCATTAAAAACTTTCAGAATTCATTAATTGTAGCAGATCTGGAGTTCTTTCTACCAATTCAAAACTTCAAACATACTTTGACATACAAAACACTTTTTCCTGAATCCACTTTCCACAAAGCATGTTTAACTGTACTGAACCAATCTCCTATTTAATGCTATAAACCATTTGATAGAGAAACTTTTGAAATCTTACTTTCATGTAAATGAGAACACATGAAAGTGGAAAATACCTCTCAATATGGATGCCTACAACTACTTCAATGCTGCAAATAATAGCAGATTCAAATCTTAACCAGATTTATTAACACTTGCACTGCATCTCGTTTGATTCTTTTACCTAGTGTCAAGAACTTGAAATGAATTCTTCAAATTTTCCTTCCCACTATTGTTTCCTTCAGAATACCTTCACATTTTGAAGCACTGGTGTAGAGATATAGTTAGAGTCGCCACTCACTTAGTGATAAACGATTAACCAACTTACAAAACAAAACAAGATGGTCCAAAACTTACAACTAGTATTTGCAAACTGTATTTAACAATAGGGGAATTTCACATTCTTGACAAACAAAAAGAACCTGACATTAACTCTGAATTTTGATAGCAACTTATCAAAAATTCAAGTGACTTTGATATTGCAAATCATTCAATTCAATTAAACTTCTGATGTCAATGAATAAGAACACTGGGGGACATGAATCTTCAACAAAGAAATGGAAAACACTTCATGACGTTGCTATTTATACCAAAAATTCCAGTAGTTTCAACAACAAATTTCTTCATAGACTCCCCAGCAGAGTTGCCATTTTGTTGGCTCCTGATTTAACAGTGTTTAAACAACCAAGTATGCAAGGCAAGAATGCGTCTATGGGCAGCTATCTCCAATAATGGACACAATTTACCAAGAAACTGGGCCAACTATAAGGCTATACTCTTTTTGCACTTCAGGCTCTGCAAAACCTAGGTGGGTGAACCTCTTTAGATCTGACATATGAAACCAGTGTAATAAACATAATCAGGATCTATAAAAGTAGATGAAACCCCTAATTCTTCTATGCTTAACTAGGAGATTGCAAGCATGAAATAGCTAAGGACATGACTCATGAAACTGGAAAGCTAAGTGCGGGTTATACTTTGAATACCTTTCAACATAAAATGAAAATGATTTAATAGATTGATATTAGCAAGACTCAAGTATGAGAAACAGAACTTAATGATCCTATCTGTGATCAGTGCCTTATCTATTGGGAAATTAAATGAATTATAACCATACATCTCCTGGAAATCTCAGACATATTACTACATCCAGATCTCTGATCTATCTTTCACCTTGTGAATAGATATTTGCATCAAAATGAATCTCATACTCAGAATATCCCATCATGAAATCAGTAAACCCTGTGATAAACACCAAGCGGTTACATGGCTCTCTGTTCCATAAGCAAGGTATTTCAATCACATACATCACTAAATGAGATGCAACCTAATCTATGGTCTTTGATCATAAACTAGAAAAGATTACAGATCCACAAACAGGAGACAAGATTCAGACTGAATTTGAAATCGTCGCTGCTCTTTATTTGCTTTCCTTGAAACCAAATACATGAAAGATGTACATAATACTTCATAAGTCACCTAACAGACATGAACTATTTGCATAAAACTCAAAATGCTATTCAATACTAGAAGAAATGCTAAAGAATGGTTTCTCAGTGTAAAAACTGGAACCCCTACTAAGAATGAAAAATAGAAAGATATAGAAGAGAAAGAATTTTTGGATTTGATCTTTACTTGACAAGTGTCCACTTGAAATTCAATCTTCTGGCAACTGAAAACTTCTTCCTTCCTTCTCCTATTTGATCTGATTTGATTTCATCATTAATCTGTTACAAACTTGTAAAATATTCTTGCCTAATGATGAAATCCCTTTACTTGCCAAAATATCTGAAATCTTCATGAAATGCTAAAGGAATCAAACTTTAACTGATTTGAAATTAATTCAATTCGACCCCAACTGCATTTTTACTGTCTTTTAACCATACCCATGTCATCATTATGTTAGGAATTAATTTTGAACCTCCATACCTGAATACGGTTGCAGAAAAGGAACCTGATAGAAAACCTCATACTGCTCAAACAAAAAAATTCTTGTGCAGAAACTAACCTTAGAATCGAAAAATTCAGACTTTCATGATTTCGACGGTATATGATAAGGCATACTTTGCCTTCCAGAAACGCCCAAAATCTCGATTTGAAAAACACTCCTCTAGTAGAACACTCAGGGTCTGCAACTATAAATTTAAAATTTAAAAAATTTAAAAAATGTCTAAGGTCAGAACTATAGAGAATGCCCCCTCTTTTAAATTTAAAAGAGTTTGCACGAATCTTTTTTTGAAAAACAATTTTAAAATGAAAAATTTTAAAATCATTTTATTTTTCCATCCCCTCCAAATTCATGGTCAACCTTTGTTTGACCAATGCCACGTGTCACTTCTTGATTGGACACCTAATTTGCATCATCCACCACTTGTCATCTTCTCGCTACTTCACCATGCTTAATTGGTGAGCAACTTCGGTTAGCGAGGTAACGCAAATCGTCAGATCTGCCACGTGGCACGATCTGGTTCAACTGCTCTGAACTTGCCACATTACCTCCTGCTCGCTGCCACTTGGCACGATCTAATTCATTGTTGTCTCCTGGCGGGACCTATGTTGTATTATGATTCCTGCTAAATTTTAGAGATTTTTTGGCGACCTCGCTATGTCGCTAGCCAGATTTTTTGAAAGTTCTCAACTAGCGAAGTAGCGAGGCGCCGGATGTTTTCATTTTCTGATTGCCTTCTAGCTCGTTGATGTCATCACCTTTTTGCATGCATTTCTCCAAAATTTAGCACTTTCTAGCCGACTTGGCCTGATTGGTGGGCCTACCTGCCACATGCATTGGCCTTTACAAAAGGCCTCTGTCTTACGACACCACATAATGTGAATAGAAACATATTTAAAGAATATTAAAAGCCACCCACGGACAATGTGGGATTATAGTTTTTATTGTTTCTCTGCCCTATTCTGCTTGTGTGGCTTCTATATTGTGGCTTTTCCTTCCTATATCGCATGGTCTCCTGCATGAATCTACATGTGTGTGGTTATCATTTGGCATTCTTTTTTATTTGCTGTGTGAGAGTTTTATGTTTTCCTTCTTCGTTTTTAGCAGTGGTTTCTCTGTCTTCTTGCAGGTGTGGGATTTTGTAGCTTCCTTTGTACTAGATATGTGGGGGTCTGCACATTTTCCTTACTATCCATGGATGTCAAGCTCCCCATTGTGTCCTCCCTGCAGCTTCATCCACGTGAGTGGGCATGTGTGCTCAGATGGCATGGTTTTTGTTCTTTTCTGTTACCACATTATGTGGAGACCCCTACCTCCAAATGGCTCCTCACCATAGGATACCCCACTCTTGCGTGGGCTGGTTTTTATGCTCATGGAGATCCATCCTCTCACATTGTAGATTGTACCATAAGGGCATCTTCATTCAACGTATGAGCTGCACTTGCTCTACCCTTGCAATCAATTAGTGGACTATGCTCAAGATGTGGGTTGCTCTACCTATGATTGTGGTTTTCTTCTTATGTTAGCGCCTCATACTACCCCTATAGAGTTCTCCTTGTGCTGGCCTATTTCTTGAATTCCATGGAAGCTTTGAATGGTATCCTGCCCTATTTTCTTTTGATGCGTGAGAACTTGTATATAACTGGATTCATTCATACTTTTGCATGATCTCCTCAGTCCACGATCTCCACCACCATGGTATTTCTACTATGGTGATTGAAAGAGATAGTAAGCCACCCTCTCCATTGTAGACCCAGATGGAAAAACCAATTCTCTCAATCTTGCAAGAATGATATTAACAAGATCATGGGATCCATCTGAGATTGCCTCAGCAAATGCAGATAGAAGATATACCAAAGGAAGTCCCTCAAATTTAGTTGCATCAGTACTGCACAAAATTAGCCCCTCACTATCAATAAAGTTAGAGCCATTGTCTATTTCACTCTGCTCAACATTGGAGTCACAGTTAGCCATTCTTGTTAGGGTCCTAGATCACCACAGAAAATTTGCATCTCAATTTTGTGTGCCTCACTCCTCTGTATTAAAATGAGTGCGTACAAGAGGATCCATGTGTTCATTGAAAGTCTTCTAGTAAATTTTGGCATTTGACTTTAAATAAGTTCAACATAAAGATTCCTTGTAGTACTAGATCATGGAAGGTTGCTCAAATGGCTAGTTGTAAATCATGGGCATCATCTTTCCTTTTCTCATAGCTTATCATGTCCACTCAATACAATTTTAATCCGCAAGTATTACTTCACATTCTGAGGAAATTAGTTGGGCCCAAAATGGGTTTGGCTTAAAAAATTTGCATTTCAAACAATTGACTTGCAAAACTGATCCATTAACCATCTGGAACTTATCAGAATCAAGTTCGATCACTAAACTAATTGTTAAAAACTCATTTTATCATTTTCTGCCAACTGTTAAATTTGCGCTAGGAGGCCTGTTGACTGGCCTTAAAAACTAACTCGAACCTCTGACCGGGCTCTAAAAACTTACACACTAACTATCTATTCCACATGCTTTTACCCCATCGAATATTGTCTCATGAAGAATTCCCAATTGAAAGATATTCTTCTTTAAAGTTGACTTCTCAAAATTACCTGCAAGTAAACAAGTCAAAAAACAACAAACTGGGTTCAGATTTGGCTTTGAAAACTGGGCAAACAGACACTTGAGGTTCTAAAAATTGGGAGACTAATACTTTGCCATGAGGATAGTATGATTCCAAAATTTTGGCTCATGATGAATAACTGGGGGCAAATGGCGGACGTTCAAAGTAGGCTACTCAGAATTTGCAACCAAGAACATTGACTGAAGGTGATTTTAGCAAACAGAATTGGCCTGGAAAAGTGTGCAAACAGATTCGTCATGACTTACAAACTGGCACACTTGGAGTATTTTCAGTATACTACATAGAGGTACCATCCATTTGATCTCACCAATCACAGATCAGGAGATATGACATCACAAACAGGGGTTCCAATCAATCTGCAAATGCTGACACCAGTAAAAAGTTAGAAATTCCATTTGGAATCGCATTTGAAAACTGATCAAACGGATTCATCATAAGCTGAAACTTGAAACATAACAAGTCTCTGACATCTACAATGCAACACAAAAGAACATTTCTTATTTCAGTCAACTGGTCAAAAGTTCTAACTCATCAAACAGGGCTACCCAGAATTATGCGCAAAGTTTAAAAGCATGACACATTAAACTACCAACTTTGAGGGATTCAAGGCTTAGTCAAACGAACTTGAAACGACTCAAAATCTGAAACAAAAGTTCTAGGGTATGGACACCATATGCTCCCAAAGCATCAGGTCATTACATATTTCTGGGTGCAAGATATTCAATAGCAAACACAGGCTCCTGTCGCTGTCTCACACTTGGGTGAAAATGCAAATTTGGAACTAGCTCAAAATGTGACTTCACAAAATAGCTCGGAATGATGATTTATCTTCATGGAACAGGTAGATGGGCTGAATGGAAGGTGTTAGAAACATTGAACACCTCTGGGGCTTCAATGGAACAGTTGGGTACAACTAGGTACATATGCATTTTAAAAGCGTTTAAGGGCTTGATTTTTCAGTAGTGCTGAAAATTGACCATGCAATTTTTAGCGCCAACACTAGGATGATAGGATAACCAGATAGATTAACTTTGGGGGATATAATCATGAAGTTTTTAGGATATTCTAGAGAATCCAAGGTTACAACTATGTTTTCTATCATCCCATCAGGGGTAACAGTAGAACTATCTACAAGTTACAGAATTTTTGGTGTAGCCCTTAGTCCTTCTATTTTCAACTTCTTCATAGTATCCTTAGCCATAACATTTATAGCAGCTCCAAGATGTATTAAAGCATTTTTTATAAACTAACCATTTATACTGACATTCACTACTAGACTTCCTAGATTAGAATATTTTGGTGTGATCAATTTCCCTAGCATGATGTCAGCCATTTGTCCCACAACATAGACTATGGTGGGGTCATTTTTCTTCCTTCCATGCTTCTTCAAACAGGCTTCTCTAATAGCTTTTCCATAAACTGGAACATCCTTAATGGTTTGAAATAGAGGTATTTGGACATGTATATTTTTCAACTGATCAACAATATTAAAAGGTTGTTCTTCTATTTGATCAGGTTTCTTTTATATTAGCTTTTCTAGAAAAGGAGGTTCCACTACTGGTTGAGCTTGGGTTGACATAGTAACATTGGTTGAGTCAATGGTTTTAGTAGCTGAGGGTTCTGATGTTGTAGGAGGGTTTGGTATTTTAGTTATAAGAGCCAGTTTAGGTGCTGGTAAAGTTGTACCAGATCTTAGATGTATATATGCAACATCCAAATCATAAGTAGGATACTGCTGAGCATCAACACTATACATGGCTTCTATGGCTTTTGGCTATTTGGGTTTGGCTAAGGTTGTGCAGGTAGCGGTGTTTTCTTTTGAGGTCCAAGATTTGCAGGTGGTGGCATTAGAGCAGGTTGCTAAACTAGAGGTGGTAATTGTGGAGCACCAGTATTTTGGTTAGGCCATTATTGAGATCCCCTCCATTGGTTTGTAGACTACCAATTCCCTTGGGGTGGTTGCCATTGGTTCTGCTAGTTCTGCCAGTAGCTCTATTGGTTCTGCCATTGGTTACTCTATTGGTTAGGCCATGGTGGTTGGGAATTTTGAGGCCACTAGGATTATTGTGGGTTATTTTGCCTAGCATTTTTCCAAGTGGGTTGATTTTGTGGGGGACCTTGGGGATTATGGTTTTGCCATTGATTATTATATGAATTTGAATTTTGCAAAGGGTTCTAAGGCATACCTTGACATTGGGCCCATGGTCAGTGTTGAGCAACAAAGAATACTTACTCATCATCTCCATTTATCTTGACCTACTCAATTGGAAGATGTTGGTTCTCCATGCTTGTGACCAATTTATATTGGCAATCCTTCTTTTGCTTTTGGAAATGAGGGCAGTATTTAGCTAGTTGTAATTTGGCTTTTGCATACTTTTTCTTTGCAGTCATTGTGTCCAGATGTGTAGCAACATCGTTGATGATGTCTTGTTTGAAATCTGATAATAGGTTAGATATCTCGAGCTTTGAAATGCCTTGACTGATTCCTTTAGTGACTGTGGAATGAGGTCCTTGAACTTTCTTCATGGTTGACCTTGAATAGTTCTGAAAAATCTTTTTGAGGTCCTCCCAGGAAGGTTGATATACATCACCACTAGCCATCAGGTCTAGTGCTTCTAGACAGTCATCATTCACACCTCTTAGAAAGACTAGCTTTTGTGAATCCTCAGACAACACATGTTGAGGGTTCTTCTGCAGTGTATATAAGAAATGTGAAACATAGTCATCCAATTTTTCTTCCTCCTTTTGAGATATCCTGAAGACATCATCTCCTCTTGAACTAGATGCTTTGCAATACTCTTTGTACTTATCCAGAAACAAAGTTTGCATTTCATCCCAACTTCCTGCTACATTGCCTCCTAAGCTCATGAACCATCATAGAGCCAATTCTTTCAATGTTGCTGGAAACAATTTAAGCTTATGGGCATTAGTGTTGTAGTCAAAACTATGACAAAGTATGTCAAATTCAAACAAGAAAGTATTAGGGTCTTCAGTTGCAAGGCCATAGAACTTTGGAAGGGTAACTGCAGGTATATTCTTGAGATTATTAGTATTTACAAGGCTTGGGAGAGGAAATGGAAAAGTAGGTTGTGCCATGACTTGAGGTATTAGATTATGAGGTTGCTGCTAAAAAGGGACATTGGGTACTGGATGATTAAAAACTAGTGGATTCAGAGTAGTGTTATCAAGAAAACTAGCCAATACTCTAGTGAAAGGTTGAAGATCACTTGTATCTATTGGTTTAGCTCTTGATGATGATGCTATATAGGAGATCAACACTTATTCCATAACAAAAAAGGAAATGACCTAGCTTTAAATCCATAGGAGAGAAAGAAGGAAATAACAACTCAAGGCAGGAAGAAGAAATAATGGCTTAAGGTGGGAATAATAAAGTTTGAACATCCGTTCACCATAGAATAAATGCAGAGAAGGAAATAAGTCTTCATAGCTCCTCCTTACTTGCTACCATGTCTTCTAGAACCATTACAAATTTTGTCCACTGTGGTCACTCCTTAGCATTCTCTTCTCCTTGAATATTGTTGGCGCTCAACTTTTGAATTCTTCCAATCATCTCTCAGTCTTCATTAACAGGTTAGTTATAATAAAAATTCATGTTTGCAAATAAACATTTATCAAATTAAATTCAAATATAAGAACACACATTTTGATAACTATATGAAATACTACATAATATATAATACTAGAAAAAGATGGCATAGTTTCTACCCATAGGTTTATCATAGGTTTAGTAAACAAAGGTCCAGAAATGGTTTGACAGAAATAAAATAGAGCATCAACAAAGTGTCTTAAAATTATCATGAAATAAGGGCAATATTTGGTCTAATCAACTTCAATGTAAGGATCATGCATTGGGGTGTGTGCAAATTGTTTTGAGGTCAACCTTCTCTTATGTAAAGATCTAGAATCTTCTATAAGTCATTTTGGCAAGTATAAGTAGAGGTGTCTCGGTTAAGGTTAGGTTAGACTTAGAGAGTTTGGAGTGGATGATCCTAGAGGACTAAGTTTAGAGTAATATATGCAGAGATCATGGTTTTTGAAGTTGTATTCTTCTTCTATTAGCCATAATCCATAAGGCTTTACAACTGGGCATGTTTGTTGATAATGTGATGAATCAATAAAGATATTTTTGTGTCTTCTCTCCTTGATGTTTTTCTCTATTATTTTCTTATGTTGTGTTTACTCTGAAGGGTGTTTACACTATTAAATGTGTCTTTGGCCTTAATTTTCCCAACCATACCTATGTCAGGTGGTATCAGAGCTTGAGGTTCATCCTTAAGAAGATTTTATCATGTAGAACCCTAATTGATCTTAGTTATAGGGTGACAGATCTACAAATTTGACCTACAACTTGAAAAGGGTTACGATCTTGTAGGAACCTATTTATCAAAATGGTTTAAGGTAGAGGAAATACTAACAATGCCATAATGAAAATGTTGAAACAAATTGTAGCCAAATTAGATGTTTTAGAGACAACCCATAGGAGAGGAGTACATCTTGATGAAGTATCAAAACCAAACCCTAATCTAGAGCCTAAAGAAGATCAAGATGAGGAAAGATTATTGAGTGTGTTATAGAGGGCACATTCAAAGCCTACTATTGAACTTGTTCTTTTTGATGGAAAGTTGGATACAAATGTTGTGTTGGATTGGATCTATGATATGGAGAAGTTATTTGAGTATGAAAGCAATCCTGATAATAGAAAGGTAAATATTGCAGTCACTAGTTTGAAAGGTCATGCCTCACTATGGTGGGAGCATTTGCAAACTAATAGATGGGGAAGAGAAAAAGAAAAGATCAGAGCCTAGTTGAAAATGGTGACTAAGGTGAAGAAGAAGTTCCTTCCTATTGATCACTAAGTTAGTTTGTTGAGGAAGATGCCAAATGTAAGACAAAAGGACATGACTTTGAAGGAGTACACTAAGGAACTCTATAGATTGGACATTAGATCTAGACATGTGGATGATGAGGTTGATAAATTTACAAGGCACCTGAATAGTTTGATATTTGGAATTCAAGATGAAATAAGTTTTGTAAAATTGGATAGTGTGGAAGAAGCATACCAATATGCCTTCATATTTGAGATCTTGATAAAGAAGCATGAACAAAGAAAGAGAGGTAGAGGTAGTTTTTATGGAGAAGGTGGTATATCTAACAATTTTAAGCAAGATAAGGGGAAACCTGAATGGAAAACTTATGATAAAGGAAAAACTGAGTGGAAAGGTGGTGATTCTTACTAAGGAGGTACTATTTCTTATTAAGTAAGAGGTAAATCTTATTCTAGAGGTAGATTTTGTGGTGATTGTCTCGTATGTGGTAAAGGGAATAGATCCTTTGGGTTTAGATACTCTGGTGAAAGTGAACAAGGTAACAATAATGTTGTGATTCAAGGAGATCTTGAGGGTTCAGTACGTGGACCTGAGGTTGGAGAAAACTTGATGGTAAGGAGAACTTTGTGTAATAAGAGTATTGATGAGGAACTTGTTTTGAGGGCCTTTTCAAGACCAGATGTAAGATGGTAGGAAAATGGTGCAAAGTGATCATTGATAGTGGAAGTTTATTGAATTCAGCATCAAAAGAGCTGGTCACAAAGTTATAGTTGCATAGATTGAGAAACCCTAAACCATGTCATGTTTCATGGATCAAGGATGAGCATAAGTTGTTGGTAAGTGAGCAATGTGTTGTTAAATTCAAGATTGGAAATTACTTTGCTAAAGTTTTATGTGATATTATGCCTATGTATTGTTGTCATATTTTTTTGGGTAGACCTTGGTGGTATGATAGACATGTTGTGCATGATGGTAGATTGAATCAATATACACTTTGGGTGAATGGAGTGAAGAAAAAATTATTGCCTTTGATTGAAGTTCCTAATGAGGTAAATTTTACTACTATTAGAATTTGTACAATCAATGGGAAATAATTTGAGGAGATGAAAAAAAACCAAGTTTATTTTTCTATAATTCCTAGAGGGCTGAGTTGTGGTAGTGATGTCCAAGTGATAGAAGATAGTAAAGGCTGAGAAACATAAGACAATGCTAAATGAGTGCTAGCAGAAATTTAAAAATTGTTGGATGAGTACATTGAGACTATTACAAAAGAAATACTTGAGGGTTTACTACCAAAAAGAAGTATAAGCCATTTTATTGATCTGATTCCTGGAGCTAGTTTTCCTAATAAAGTACCATATAGATTGACACCTACTAAGAATGAAGAACATACATAACAAACAAGTGTAGGAGTTATTGTAGAAAGGTGTGATCAAAGAAAGCTTGAGTCCATGTGTTGTGCCCATTGTCTTAACACCTACGAAGAATGGGGAATGGAGAATGTGTATTGACTCTAGAGCTATTAACTAGATCATAGTAAAATATAGGTCTCCTATGCCAAGGATGGATGACATAATGGATTGTTTGAGTGGAGAAAAATATTTCACCAAGATTGATTTGAAGAGTGGTTATCATCAGATCAAAATTAGAGAAGGTGATAAGTGGAAGAATGCTTTCAAGAAACAAATATGGTTTCTATGAATGGTTGGTTATGCCTAAATAGAATAAAATATGAATAGAGTAAAAATGTGAGATTATATGGTTAGGAAAAATGAATATGTGAGGGAATATAGGACCTATCCTTAACCCAAACTCCCAAAAGAAAAGATCCAAATGAATTGATCACAAAGAAGTGATCAATGCACAAAAGAATCAAATGATGAAGAATATGAAGAAAGGAGGAAATCCTATAATATACTATAGAAAGTATGCACATGAAATTTTGAATGAATAGAAGGAAAATACTAACCTCAAAGTAGGGAAAATTTGGAAAATGTTGATTTTTGATGTCTATGTGAGTTTCGGGGAATTTTGCAACCTACTCTAGACTAGAAATGTCAAGACAGAGAAAACCCAAAATAATTTTTTCCTTTTGAGGGTAGGTCAACCTTGACCCAAATAGCAGGGCACAATCTTACCCCAAAAAGTCAACCTTGACCTGCACTACTCTGACCATTTTTTTTTCACAGATCTTGGAAGTTTGTCAAAAAGGGTATCAAAATCTGAACTTCAATTCACTGTCCAGTACCTGCACCTACAAGAAAAATGGTTTTGTTATTTGGATGATTAGTTTGCCTTAGTCAAACCCTAGTTTGGAATCAAATTTAATAATGGATTTGAAATAAAGAATGCTAGCAAGTAGTAGAAGTAAATATAAAAATGAAGCTATGATATTCAATAGATATGTAATTGTATTGAAATGTAAATACGTATGTTGATATGAAAGCTTGAACATAACATTAGCAAATGTAAATCAAAACCTCCATGATTGTATGCTTGGAATCCACCTTGAGAGAAGAATGAATAGTTCTAGAAGATGAACAAAGGATCTTGAAGGAAGATTACACCACAATGATGGTTAGATCTAGGGTTTGAATGATGAATCTTAAATGCTTGAACAAAATCCCTTCAAAGGCTTGAATGGTTAAATCCTTGATCTTCAATAGAGAACTTGAATGGAGACAATAGCTTGGATACTTCCTTGACAATACTTGATGGAATGCTTGCTTGAACTTGGAAATAATGAATCATCTGATATCATAATGACTCATCCAATATCATAATGTGTCATAGAGAAAATGAGAGGAGGCTTCCTTATATAGTGATCTAGGGCACACAATTATAGAGAGAGGCTAGCATTGGAGAATTAAATCTCAATTAACCTTAACCCCTAGAAATGAAGCTAGATTAAATGCAATTTAAGAGCTTACCATTCCAAAACCTAAAATTGTCAACCTAGTAGCGAGAAAATGAGACTTGATATCCCAAAACCTTTGAAACTTGAAATTTGGACCTAGGGTTAGGGTTGAGGTTGATTTTTATCTAGGTTAGAGTCAAGGTCATACTTGACCTAGGTCAGGGTTGAGGTTGACCTTGACCCTTTAGGTCATCATTGACCCAAAAAGTCAAAGTCTTTAGTTTCTTAGAGAAAATTGTCAGAAAGAGGTTGGAAATAAGGGGAGAGAAGCATAACAGGGGGGAAATAGCTAGATCCATGCAAAGACCTATTTAAGGCACTTGAAATGACCCCAAACCACTTACTTGAAGGGTTAAATGCTCTTAACATGGAAGTGCTTCCATTTTAAGATGATATAATGCCTTTTAGTTTGACTAATTCACCAAGTACTTTCATGAGATTGATGATGCAGCTCTCAAGATATTTTTGGATAAGTATGGTGTATTTGGATGATATTTAGATATTTAGTAAGACCAAGGAATAGATTTTTGAGCATATTAGGCAAGTATTACAAAGACTGCAAGAGGAGAAGTTGCTAATTAATTTTAAAATTATTCTTTTAAATGCAAGAATAGATTGTAATTTTGGGATTTGTGATTTCAGCTGATGGTTTGAGAATGGATCCTAAGAAGGTTAAAGAAATTATGGAGTATCCTATACCTAAGAATGTGGGTGAGGTAATATTTTTTCATGGTTTAGCTAGCTTCTATAGAAAGTTTATAAATAATTTTAGTTATGTTTGTGATAATATGGCTAAGACTATGTCAAGAGATAAAAAGGATTTGAAGTGGACACATGGAGCTAATAAGAGTTTCATGACTTTAAAGCAAAAAGATGATGACTTACTTGTATTAGTTTTTCTTGATTTCAATAAGGCATTTGAAGTTGAATGTGATGCAAGTGGTAGTGCAATAGGAGCTATGTTAAGTCAAGAAGGTAAAGCTTTTACTTTCTTTAGTGATAAATTTGTTGGAAATAATTAAGACTAGCTAGGTTACTTAGAGGGGAGGGGTGAATCAGTAACCTCAAAAACTTTAAATCAATTCAATACTTGATCCATTCATCATTCATTCATCTAATTTACTATATGCATGAGAAAGATAAACATTTATAAAACATGAACACAGAATTTCAATGACCCAGAAACCTTCCAAATAGAAAGTAAAATTGGGGTGGGGATGATACCCACAAAATTTTGCTACTGCAGTATGAAGTTATCCTATTAGGGCTTACATTGATTACTTCCAATGATCTGCCCTGTTAAGAGCAATTTGGACTACTAGATCCACCTTGTTAGAGGATTTACAAACATACAATGAAGTATGCACTCTATTAGGAGATTTATATAGAGACTGTCAAGTCTGCCTTGTTAAAGGATTTACAAAATTGATTCACTTGTTAGGATGAAATAGTGGATCCACTTACAACTTGATTGCTTATTAGATCCTTGAACTATAGATCACCTCTTCTGCCTGATGAATCTTTACTGCTCCTTGTAGACCTTGCTGAATAATTTTCTCTGCTACTGATTCGCTTTTATTCTTCTCAAAGCATTACATGTCCATTCCTTAAAAACACATTCATACATTGCAAATGATATAATACATTACATATATACCATTCCAATAATTACAATCACAAGGTTGGCCAAAACACAAGTGAACAAAATATTACTAAGTCGGCCAAATAGTAGAAAACTCGGGTCCTTCAAGCTGACTTGGTAACCTTCTAATACTTGGCAACCATTGCATTACTCGGCATCATCATGCACTTGGTAGAAGTAGAAGCTCGGTCCATACTAATCACACAATGTAGCTTGGAACTTAGTAACCATTGGAGACTCGGTAGACATAGCGTCACTCGGTAAAAATTGAATCCTTCGTTTACCTTTCTTTCACTCAGTAAACATTACACTTCCATCACTCAGTCAAGACTAGCTTCCATTACTCAAACTGATGACTCGGTAGACACTGTGAAGCTTGGTGAACACTATAGGCTCGGTAGATACTGCTGGGTTGCACACTCACTCAGTAGCTTCATGAATGCTCAGTATGAACTGCAGGACTGCACACTCACTCGGTAGCTTCAAGAATGCTTGATATGAACTGTTTAAGTGATAAACCTACAAGATAACCACTGAATGCTTGGTATACACTGTAGACTGAGTGATGAACTCGGTAATCATTTAGAATTGAATAAGTGTTGTCACTAATGACAAATAAAATATAATGCCAACAAAATTAAATTATGCTAAAAAGAAGTATTATGTGTATGATCAAGAGTTCTATTCCATCGCTCACACCTTGAAGAAGTGGAGACATTATTTTATTCCTAAGGAGTTTGTGTTGTACAATGATCATCAAGTTTTACAGTATTTGGGAATTCAACATAAGTTTAATTAGAGACATATGAATTGGGTTGAGTACTTTCAAAGTTTCACATTGATAAAGCATAAAAGTGGAGTTACTAACCATATTATAGATGCATTAAGCATAAGACATTCTTTGTTGATCAAGCCAAAGGTTGATAATCTTGGTTTTGATGAGATGAAAGAGTTGTATGATATTGGCCCTAATTTTTTTGAGGTATGGAGAGAGTGTAGAGCACCAAATCTATCAGATTAACTAAGTAATTATGATGAGTATTTCATTCAAGAAGGTATTTTGTTCAAAGGAATTTAGTTGTGTATATCAAGAAGTTGTATGAGAGTTAATTTGATTAAGCAAAAACATTGTGCTGGATTGGCTGGACATTTGGAATTGATAAGACATTGAGTTTTCTTAAGGATAATTATTATTGGCCACATATGTATAAGGATTTTCAAAGGTTTGTAAGGATTTGTAGAATTTGTCAAGTTGCAAAAGGATTAAGTCAAAATACTAGATTATATACACCTATTTATATTCCTGAGAAACCTTAGTGTGAAATTAGTATAGATTTTGTTCTTGGATTACCTAAGAAATCAAGGGTGTATGATTCCATATTTGTTGTTGTAGATAGATTTTCTAAGATGAAATATTTCATACCATGTAAGCAGGCATCTGATGATGTGCATGTTGCAGAACTTTTGTTCAAAGATATTATTAGGTTGCATGGGTTACCAAGAATAATTATCTCTAATAGAGTCACCATCTTTGTTGGTTACTTTTGGAGGACTTTGTGGAAGAAGATGGATACTGAATTGAGATTTAGTTCTACATTCCATCCACACAAAAATGGACAAAAAAAGGTTGTGAATAGAAGTGTGGGTAATTTTTTGAGATGTTTAACTAGAGATAGGCCAAGTAATTGGGATATGGTCTTGGCACAAGTTGAGTTTGCATATAATAATTTTTTTAATAGGAGTGTTGGAAAAAACATTTTGAGATTGTTACTAAAATGCAACCTAGAGGTATATCAAATTTGACTGATGTTATTGATAAAGAGAAGAGAAGTTTTGGAGGGGAAGAATTTTCTAGTTTTATGTATTTTTGTGAGGAAGTGAAGTTGAGATTAGAACAAAGTAATCAAAAGTATAAGGAGAATGCAGATAAGACTAGGAGACATCATCTTTTTGAAGTTGGTGATGAGGTAATGGTTCATTTGAAGAAGGGTAGATTTCTTATTAAGACATAGAATAAGCTAAAGATGAAGAAGTTTGGTCCTTATAGAATCTTGAGGAAGTTTGACAATGATAATGCTAATGAAGTTAAGTTACCTGATGACATGGATATGTATCCTATATTCAATGTTGTTGATTACATAAGTATCACAAGTCAAATGATGAAGTTGTTGTACCAGATGGTTATCCTCAGAAGAATATTGAAGAGGTTGAACAAACACTGGATTACAAATTTAGAAAAAGCATAAGAGGCAAATATTACTATGCATATTTGGTGAAATGGAAGAACAAACTAGTGGAATATGCTACATGGATTTTTCAATTTGAGTTGGATTAAGCTTAGGTTGTGACCTCTTAATGATTCAAAAGAATCATTTCTTTCAACATTGATTGTCTAATGTAGGAGCATCCTAGGTTTCCTTGCTATCATGCTCATCTTTGTTCCTTTTTCTTGTTAGTGCTGAGTTACAGTAAGTGTCAAGTTGCAGTGGTTTCTGAGCTGTAATTTTTGTTGAGTTGTTTAGCATTGGACGAGTTGTTTACTATTAATGGAGTGCTTTGGTGGTTGAGTGTTCCTTCATGGTGCAGGGGCACCTTGAAAAATAGGGCCCTCAACTTTCATTTTTGTTGTGTTATGCTCCAAGAGATATTTTTAAGTAGAAATAAGGGTCATTGGACCTAGGTGTGATAGCTAGGGCGTAGGAAGTAAAATGTCTTTAGAAGAGTCATAAATGGCCTAAAAAGCAAGACCTACCTTACCATAGGGTTATGAGTAAACTAAGGGATGAGTCATTAGCTTAGGGAAGGGTCCCTAGAATGGAATTTATAATGGATAGCTTAAATGACAAGTTAGAGGTGTTACAAAGAGCAAGAAAGACAAATTGAAAAGGTTGCTATATTGCAACTTTGCAATTTTTGCAAGAATATTGATTTAGCAAGAAAAATGTTGATTTCTATTAAAACATAAGGAGAAGGCTGATACAAGACCTAATAGGAAAGGAAAAGACCTATTATGACATATGTATGCCTTCCAAACCCTAAAAGAGACATAAGAAATTGTCATTTGTACGAAAAAGTGTTGTAGCATGACATTTTGAAGGCAAAAATACTAATTTTTTGAGTTTTAAAATGTTTTTGACATTGTTCTTGGTTTTTGTACCTAATGGAATAATATATAGGATTAATTAGAATGTTTTTTCGTTAGGTATTTTTCTTTAAAATTCTTTTGGTTGATAGTTTTAAAAATCTTTCCATTTTAGACAGTTTGTTGTCCTGTTTTCAGTAGCTTGTAGAAATAATGGTGTAACTCACTATCCCATTGTTGGAATTTTAAGGCCTCTTGGGGATAGTGAGTACACTCAATGTACTATATTATGGAAAAAATAGGGCCCTTCAAAATTCTATCAAGCATTTTTAAGCTCTTGACCTAAGCAAGCTAAAGCATGCCCGACTAGGAAATAGTGTTGTTGCAAAGCTTGTTCTTGCAGGGTGATGGAGAACTTTTGGAATTTGAATATGAAGATTGAAAATGAGTATTAGGATAACCCTTTTGTGGAAGGAGAAGGTTCCACTGATCCATCTTGTCACCTAATAAGAGAAAAAACCAAATTGGTTTAGTAAACCCTCAAAAAACCCTCCATTTCAGCACTGGCACTGTACAATCATTCTAGGGCCTAAAAGCTACAAAATATCAAAGCCCTCACAAAATGAATATAGTCCCATGAAGACACCTTGGAAGGTTCAGTGGAAGAAAAGTGAGAAAATCCCCATTTTGTCGGTGAAATAGGGCTAATTGAGGCTCTTCCTTGTGGTCCTATTTTGGGGGAAAATGGTGAAATTAGGTGGAAACTTAATCAGAGAATTTTTTTTTGGAATGCTAAAGAAATGCATTGAAAGCATTGATGAATTCTCCATGATTCTATAAATTTTTGAGAAGATTTATCAAAAAGACCTAGTTTTGTGGAAGATCTTGAACGCTCTTCATTCAGGATGGTAGCCTTGCAAACAACAAGAAGTGAAAACTTATCAAGATAGTGGAGTAGGGTTTAGAATTGGGGGATCTTTGCTTGGAAAAGGTCCTATAAATCTATGTGGTGATCTGGCAAGACACTCTAAGTCTTAGAGGAAAACAAGAAGCATGAATTAGTGATTGGTTCATTCCTACTTCTCCCTATCAAGTGGTATCAGAGCCTACAAAAGTTTTGGGAAAAAGCAAGTGAAAAGCAAGGTGAATGTTGTCACCTAGTGAATCTAGTGGTTCTAGCACAATGGTGACCAATGTTGAATTGGCCAAGAAGGTAGAAGAATAAGAGAGGAAAGTAGAAGAGCAAGAGGAAGACACCATGTCTTTGAGAGAAAGATTGGCACAACTTGAATAGTTGTTGAGTGAGGTCCAAGGCACAGCTGATAAAGTCAAGGACAAGATAGAGAAAAAAGAAGAGAAAGAAGCCAAAGAGAAAGAGATTGATTTGGAAGAAGAGACTCTAACAATAGACCTTGTTCTACCAAAAGAGCCTTTCTTGAAGGAAATAAATAGTAAGGCCTTGGAAGGCATTTCTTTATTTAGTGGCAAGATAGATCTAGACCTCATTATGGAATGGATTGAAGGAATGGAGAACCATTTTGAATGTGATGATATCTTTGATGCTGAAAAAGTCAAGGTTGCAAAATCAAGGTTAAGAGGTACTACTCTAACCTGGTGGAAGTTTGTTCAAACAGAGAGGGAAAATGAAGGAAGAAGTCCCATTGTCACTTGGAAAGAAATGGTGGCTAAAATCAGACAAGCCTACATTCCTAAAGATTATGAAATATAGCTACATAGGAGGAAACAAAATTTGAGGCAAAAAGACATGGATGTGTACTCTTATACTAAAGAGTTCTAAAAGTTGTGCTTGAGGTCCAAGGTGGTAGAAGATGAAAATGTCAGATTGGCAAGATATTTGAATGGAATCAAGCGGTATATCCAAGAAGACATGAGCCTTGTCACTCCTAAAATAGTCCACCAATGCTATCAAATGGCTTTAAAGGTGGAAGAGAAAGGAAAAAGAAAGCAAGACCATACCTCAAAGAACAAAGGAAGATGTAGAGATGGTAGAGGACAAAGAGGAAGCTATGGAGGTAGGAGCAATGAAGGAAGATCCCAAGATGACTTAAAAAAGTGGAGAAACCAATCAAAGAGGTGGTTCAAGTAGAGGTAGTAGCCAAGGTAGGTCACCAAGAGGAAGGGGACCATCCTACTTTGCTACAATGAAGTGTTACCATTGTCAACAACTTGGGCATCCTGTCTATTGGTGTCCTAAAAAGGAATTAACATCACAAGGAGAAAAGAAGATAGCATACATCCATGAAGATGCTTCAAGTGTGAAGTCACCTAATATCTAGTTAGATTCTGAAAGTGGTGAGAACTTGATGATAAAGATGATCTTGATTAAAGAATGAGTCAAAGGAGAACCAAAGCAAAGAAGATCACTCTTTAGAGTGAGATGCAAGATTATGGGAAAGGTATGCAAAGTTATCATAGACTCAGGGTCTACTAATAATATCATTTTAGAGGAAGCCATAGCTAAACTCAAGATTCCAAAAATACCTCATAGCACTCCCTACAAGGTCACCTAGCTAAAAAAGGAGCAAAATGTTTTGGTAAATGAGAAAGCATGGATTGAGTTCACCATAAGAGGATATAAAGACAAGATTCTATGTGATATTTTTCCAATGGATGCCTGTCACCTATTACTAGGTAGACTATGGCAGTTTGATAGGAAAGCCATACATAATGGTGAGTTCAACTCATACACCTTCAGGAAGGATGGGGTAAGTTATAAAATTTAGTCATTACTGGAATCTGAAAACCAAGGAAGTGGACCTAATGTGCTGCTATTGAAGGGGAAAGAGTTCATGAAGACTCTTGATAAAGAAAAGGGGGTGGGTTATTCCATTGTGGGGAAACCCAAGGAAGAGGGAGAAGCTAAGAAGGAGGCAATACCTAATGAGGTGCACTAGATTCTTGATGACTTTAAGGGCATTATATTAGATGGTACATCAATAGTACTTAATGGATTGCTTAGGAGGAGCTAAGTACTACACCAAGATAGACCTTAAGAGTGGCTATCATTATATTAGAATAAAAGAGGGAGATGAATGGAAGATAGCCTTTAAAACCACTGAAGGACTCTATGAATGGCTAGTTATGCCCTTTGGCCTTTCCAATGCTCCAAGTACATTCATGAAGCTCATGAATGAGGTGTTGAAAGACTTCACAGGTAAGTTTTTGGTAGTCTATTTAGATGATATACTAATTTTCAGAATGAGTAAAGAGGAACACCTAGAACATATTAGGATTGTATTGTCTAAATTGAAAGAAGAACACTTAACCATTGATTTAGACAAGTGTGATTTCATGAAGCAGGAACTAGTCCATTTAGGCTTTGTTCTTTCACAAGGATATCTAAAAATGGATGAAGAAAAAGTTGCAACAATATTGAGTTGGCCAACTCCTAAGAATGCTAGTGAAGTGCGGAGTTTCCATGGCCTAGCTCAGTATTATGGAAAGGTCATCAAGAACTTCAGTGGGACATGTGCTCCCATGATGGATACCATTAAATGTGGAATAAAGATTAAGTTTGTGTGGACACTAGCAGAAAACAAGGGATTTGAAACATTAAAGAAGGAGGTAGATACTAATCCTATTATTAAGTTTCCTACTTTCAATGAACCTTTTCTTGTATAATGTGATGCAAGTAATATATCAGTGGGAGGAGTCTTAAGCCAAAGCAATAAACCAGTGGCTTTCTTTAGTGAAAAGCTAAATGCAATAAAATAAAAGTACTCTTCCTATGATTTGGAACTCTATGCACTTGTTCAATCCCTTTGGAACTGGAGGCATATCTCTTGCCCAAGGAGTTTTTAGTGTTCAAAGATAACCAAGCTTTGAGTTTTCTTAACTCTCAAGACAAGCTAAGCCATAGACTTGTCAAGTGGGTGGAGTATCTACAGTCTTATACCTTCATCATAAAGCATAAGAAGGGGAAGCTCAATAAGGTAGCTGATGCTTTGAGTAGGAGGTTGCTTACAAATCATGAAATCCAAGTAAGAAGCATAGGGTTGGATAATTTCAAAGAACTCTATCGAACTAATGAAGAGTTTACAACAGCATACAAGGTGTGCCAAGAGCACCAAAATTACTTTCATAGTGAGTTTGTAGACTTTACATTGCATAATGGATTACTCTTCAAAGGCAAGTAGTTATGTGTGGCAAAAGGTTCCATCAGGGAGAACCTTGTATAGTAAAAACACAATGAAGTTTGAGTGGCCATTGTGGCTTGAATAAAACCTTGGAATTTGTTCAAAGGTATTACTATTGGCCTAAAATACAAATAAATGTCAAAAATTATGTGGAGCAATGCATCATAAGTCAAAGAGCAAAGGGTACTTCTAAAAATGTAGGACTTTATTAGCCTCTCCCAATACCAAGAAGACCATGGGAATGCATAAGTATAGGTTTTTTGGTTGGTTCACCTAATACAAAAAGTGGTTTTGATAGCATCTATGTAGTAGTGGATAGACTTAGAAAAATGAGTCATTTTATTCCATGCAAGGTCACTCATGATGCAAGTCATATTGCCTACTTATTTTTCAAGGAAGTTGTGAGGATTCATGGTTTTCCAACTAGCATTATATTTGACAGGGATCACAAATTCTTGAGACATTTTTGGAGATCCTTATGGTAGAGGTTAGGCACCAATCTCTCTTTTAGTTCAGCTTACCATCCTCAAACTGATGGTCAAACAGAGGTGGTCAATAGGACACTTGGCAACTTGCTAAGATGCTTAACCAAGGAGTATGGTTTCACATGGGATTTGGTCCTTCATCCAGCAAAGTTTTCTTATAATGATAGCATTAATAGAACTACGGGCAAGAGTCCCTTTGAGATTGTGTATGGAATACATCCTAGGGGTGTATGTGAATTGAGAAACCTAGATGGTCAAGTACCTAACAGTGGTTATGCTAAAGATTTTAGTCAATCTATGAAGGAAGTACATGAACAAGTAAAATAGTCCCTCATTGATAACACCAACAAGATAAAGGGTAAAGCTGACCTCAAGAAGAGAGAAGTCTATTTTAGTGTAGGGGACTTAGTCATGGTTCACCTTAATAAGTCAAGGATCGACAAGGGAACCTCTATAAAGCTGCAAATGAGGAGGATTGGACCATGTCCAATATTGGCCAAATATGGGTAGAATGCTTACAATATTGGATTACTAGATGATTTAGCCATCTCTCCCATCTTCAATGTGGTAGACTTAACCAGGTATGAATTCCCTTTTACTGAGGTGGATCAGCAAGTGGAGGAAGCTAGAAGGATCCTCAAATAGTAGCTTTACCTCCTAAGCCAAAGCTTCAAGCAAAGAGGATTTTGGATTCTTAGACTCATACAAAAATAGACATGGAACATACAAAGAGAACCTTGTCAAATGGCATGGAAAACTAGACTCATAGGCTACATGGATTCTTGAGAATTAGTTCAAGCTTAAAGGCATAGATCTCCACCTTTTGTCTCCAAAGGGGACTTAGCTTCTTTGGTGGGGAGTATGGTGTAGGGGCACCTTGAAACATAGGGCCCTAAAATTTCATTTTTGTTGTGTTATGCTCCAAGAGATATTTTGTAAGTAGGAATAAGGGTCATTGGACCTAGGTGTGATAGCTAGGGTATGGAAAGTAAAAATGTCTTTAGAAGAGTCATAAATGGCCTAAAAAGCAAGATATACCTTACTACAGGGTTATGAGTAACCTAAGGGATAAGTCATTAGCTTAGGGAAGGGTCCCTAGCATGGAATTTCTAAGGGATAGCTTAAATGACAAGTTAGAGTTGTTAAAAACAGCAAGCAAGACAAATTGTAGAAGTTGCTATATTGTAATATTGCAATTAATGCAAGAATGTTGATTTAGCAAGAAAAATGTTGATTTCTCTTAAAACACAAGGAAAAGACCGATACAAGCCCTAATAGGAAATGGAAAGACCTATTAAGACATATATATACCTTCCAAACCCTAAAATAGACATAAGGAATTGTCATTTGTACAAACAAGTGTTGTAGCATGACATTTTGAAGGCAAAAATACTGATTTTCTAAATTTTAAGATGTTTTTAACATTGTTCTTGGTTTTTGTACCTAATAAAATCATATATAGGGTTAATTATAACATTTTTTATTTAGGAAATTTTCTTTGAAAGTCTTTTGGTTGATAGTTTTAAAAATCTTTCCATTTTAGACAGTTTGTTGTCCTATTTTCAACAGCTTGTAGAAATAATGGCGTAACTCACTATCCCATTTTTGGAATTGTAAAGCCTCTTGGTGATAGTGAGTACACTCAATGTACTATATTGTGGCAAAAGAAATGCCCTTCAAAATGCTGGCAAGCATTTTTAAGCTCTTGCCTTAGGCGAGCTAAAGCATACCTGGCTAGGAAATAGTGTTGTTGCAGAGCTTGTTTCTTGCAAGGTGATGCAAAAATTTTGAAATTTGAATACAAAGATTGAAAAGGAGTGTTAGGAGACCCCTTGGGTGGAAGAAGAAGGTTCCACCAATCCATCTTGGCACCTAATAAGACCAAATAACAAGTTGACCTAGTAAACTCTCAAAAAACCCTCCATTTTAGCACTGGCACTGTACGACCATTCCAGGGCCTAAAACCTACAAAATCTCAAGGACCTCAAAAAATGAACAAAGGTCCATGATGACACCTTGGAAGTTTTAGTGGAAGAAAAGTGAGAAAATCCCCATTTTGTAGGTGAAATAGGGCTAATTGGGGCTCTTCCTTGTAACCCTGTTTTGGGGGAAAAGGGTGAAATCAGGTGGAAACTTAATTAGAGAAAGTCATTTTGGCATGTTAAAGAAATGAATTGAAAGGCTTGATGAATTATTCATGATCCTAGAAATGGTTGAGAAGAATGGTAAAAAAAGACCTAGTTTTTTGGAAGATCTTGAACACTCTTCATTCAGGATGGTAGCTTGGCAAACAACAAGAAGTGAAAATTTATCAAGATAGTGGAGTAGGGTTTAGGATTGAGGTATCTTTGGTTGGAAAAGGTCCTATAAATCCATGTGGTGATCTAGCAAGACACCTTTAGTCTCAAAAGTACATAAGAAGCATGAATCAATGATTGGTTCATCCCTACTTCTCCCTATCACTTCATGTGTCAAGTGAACTCGATGTTTGTTGATGCTCAATTCCTTCTTTCACTGAGATTGTCTAATTTTGGCTCCTAGTGTGAGATAACTTATGTATTTAATTTAGGTCATAAATTTAATAGAAGGATAATATATTTGGGTGTGTTCAAACGATTTTGAGGTTGACCTTCTCTTATGTAAATATGTAGAATCTTTTGTAAGACATTTTGGCAAGTCTAAGTAGAGGTATCTAGGATCAAGTTAGGTGAGACTTAGAGAGTTTGAAGTAGATGATCATAAAGGAGCAAGTTTAGAGTAAGATATTCAAAGATCATGGTTTTTTAAGTTGTAATCTTCTTATATTTGTCATAACCTAGGAGGCCTTATAGTTTGGCACGTTTGTCAATAATATGATGAATCAATAAAGATATTGTTGTTTCTTCTCTCCTTGGTTTTGTTCTATGTTATTTTCTTATGTGGTGTTTACTTTGCAAAGTGTCTGGACTATTAGGTGTTCCTTTGCCCTAATTTTCCTAACCATACCTATGTTAGAACAAGATACATGTGCAATAGAAGATCTTCAAAGATCATCAAGGCTTTGGAGTTCAATTCCATGACAATATAATCTCAATTACATTAGGTTGACTATTAGAATAGTTCCTAATAATATTGCAGTGTACGAACAAAAGTATGATTAGAATAATTCATAATAAAGTTCATCCCAATTACATTAGGCTATCTATTACAATAGTTCATAATAAATTTCAACCCAATTATATTAGGTCCATAAAAGTTCATAACAATTTTTTTTTATGAACTATCAGTTCGTACTTTGACTAGTTAAATGTTGACAATCATACTTTAGTTAATACATTGCAATTTTTTTATGAACTGTTAGTTCGTAATTGGAATAGTTAAAGGCTGGCACAATTATACTTAGAATAATTCAATAATTACAAACTATTCTAATTATACAAGTTCAACCCAATTTTTTTTATGAACTGTTCTAGTTATAAAAGTTCAACCAAATGTATATATTATATCATTATGAACTATTCTCTTATTCAATGTATGAACTAAACTATGATTCTAATCTTCCACCATTTGATAGGAAACAAATACAATATAACTTTTTGATTTACACCCTTATGTTTGAAATTGTAAATAAATGGAATAGGTGATGGTAGCTGTCAAGAATAATAAGATTCTATTGGTGGGAGAGAAAGACTTCTGCCACTAACCATTATGTTTCATCTTGATGTCCATACCTTGTTCACAAGCTCTCATTTTAGCATAGGTAAGAATAATGCTAAAAAAGTTGTGAAATGTTTCCTAACAACTACTATCACCAAGTCTAATTGTTTAAAATTTTGAACAATAACCTTTAGCATTTAATCAATGCTGCAAAACAACATAACATCAACACTACCTGGGTAAGGATGTGTGTTGCTTCAAGTTTATGTGATTTGAAATTGAAATTTCTTGAAACCTGATACATATACACATACATATACACATATGGTCCAATTGTGGTCCAAACAAAGAAATCAATCGTTATACAATTTCTAGCTATGCACTTTTTCACATATAATCCCATCAAATAAGTGCAATTATAACACAAAGAAGACATCATAAAAAGACAATTTTAGCCTCCCAAGCCTTACAACACTTGTAATATTCCTTCATAACACACTATAGTTTTTGATTATGCATCACTCACCCAACTAAAGTATCCACACCGATTATTTCCCTACAATATCAAATCTTTGTTAGTTCTTACTATACTATTTAGTTATTACACCAATTTTTAACAAAATCAAGATTTCTATAAACAACTCATTTTTTATTTGGGAAACACAAATTTTGACATCCAATATTAGTTTGTGTGTTGGAGGTCTTCAAAAAACATGGGCCAACACCACATTGACATTTTTCCACATTCATGAAAGACATAAATCATGCAACATCAAAACTACATTTGTTACAAGCCATTAACCATAGGAAAAGTGGCTTAAAAATTTTATGGTGTTGCATAATTACACCATAATTACAATCCATTGAAATCATGGAAGGCAAAATAACCAAATGAAATACTGATGCACGATGGAGAGCCATTGCTTGTAGACAAATGATTCTAGGATCATTGTCTCACATATATTATGGTGTTCTAATGTAGTTAGAATGACATAAGGAAATGCATAGAAAGTTCATTAATAATGTCTAATACATTTATGTTGTATATTCATTCTCATGTGTTTGCAATTGATTTCAAAAGGTTAAAAAGAAAAACATAGGTGAAAAAGAACTCAAGAGCCCACGATGGTGTTTTTCCACAGTTTTCTTGTTTTTTCAAGCAACTTCATTTTCAAATAAAATCAAGTTTCAAGCTACACAATTTCAATTTCAAATCCCACAAATCAGGTTTAAAATAATTTCATTTTAAAATCACATAAATTATGCTTCAAGAAATTTCAATTTTAAATCACATAAACTTGAAGCCTTTTCTAGGTAGTGTTGATATGCTGATTTGCAACATTGAGTCAGTAATACACATACACATACACATACATGTACACATACATGTATACGTACACATACACATAAAAATACACATACACTATTGGAAGTCTTATTGGGAAGAAATATACTAAGAGGGGGGGATTAGGATCTATGAAACTTTTAATTTTTTCAAACAAAGTAACAAGTTAACTGCATTCACTCCTAATCCATCTTAGATCATATACCATGTAATCATAATCTATTAGACTAAAATAGATCTAACTATGCATCACATCCATCAAAATGAAAGTAAATGTAAACACATAGCATAAAGATCTTGATTACCCATAAACCCTCCAAGATGAAGGTAAAATTGGGGTGGGGATGAAACCCACAAATCTTCACTACTATAGCAATAAAGATACCATGTTAGGGCTACAATTTTGATCACTTCTGATGAGCTACCCTATGAAGAGTTTCCTCTATTAAAATATTTACAAGAATATCAAATCTACCTTGATTAAAGGATTTAAACTTAAAATGAACTAAGTACTCTATTAGGAGATTTAACTAGGTCTGTTAGGACCACTCTATTAAGAGATTTTTCCCTGATACACTAGTTAGAATGTCTCAGTACCTAATCCTTCAATTTTCTCTTGTGAAGCTGATTAAAGATCTTCTCTCTGCCTTTTCTAAATTGATCTCCTTATCTAATTTGCTATTTTCTTCCCTTCATTGCTAGATTTCTCTATCTGATCACTTTATCAAACTTGGCCTTCCTTGTTCTTTCCTTATCATTTTCGTGCATTCAAGATCTTCCTTCACACACACATACACACTAATTTATGGTTTGAACCCTTCTTAAATAAGAAAATTTAAAAGGTTCTATATCAATATCAACAATCTAGAATGCTCCATTTTGCCTCTTCGTCCTTCTAATTTTATGATTGGTTACTCTGTCATCCTAGGGATGATTTCCTTTGAAAAAACATGTAATTATATCCTTATCTATCTCTACAATCCATAAATGTTTTTTAGAATTTGGCCCAAATAATTTATAAAATTATTTGTGTCACTACAAACACATATGCAAAAATTGGTTTACTGAACAATTGAATATCTTGATGCTTGGTCATAACTAATAGTCATCTTGTCCCTCATCTTCTATATGCTTAGCATATACCAACTCACTTGACATAAAATATCTCTACTTTTCTTGGCTTTCGCATCTTTTACTCAGCATATATTGTGTCTCAATCTCTATTGGGGTGCTTAGAAACCTTAGACTTACTTGACATCAAATAAAAATATTTTAAAAAGTCCATGTAGCTCAGATTTCATTAGGTGGCTTGATCATAGTGATGACCAACCAAAACTACCTAGAAAATGACTACATGTTGGACACTAATAGGAAACAAAGCTTAGAGATCAACAATACACATATGCATACATAGAAACACACACACACACACACACACATACACATATATATACTTATACAATACACACACACATACACAAGCATATACATATACATATTACAAATGAACCCAAAACAAAATTATGAAACTATTGTCTAAAACCTTTCTAATGAGATAATGTATTATGAACTCTTCATCAGTGTGATGAAACCTAAACCCAAGAGGTAGGTGTGCATCACCCTTATCATGTGTGTAACCAAAGTTAAGAGCCTCCATCATTGAATTCTCTTCTCATTCTTCTCATAGAAACACTAGAAAATAAATGGATTATTTCAACTATCCTTCACTGTATAGGTTAACGAAGCCTTTCCCAATTTTCTAGATGCCCACTTAGCCTTTTACAAAATATGATATGTGGGTTGTAGGGAGATTTTATATTTAATTCTTATATGGTGTTAGGAGAGGTGGGAAAATGATATGGGATGGGATGTATGGAGAGGCATAGACCAAAGATGAATACAAATAAATCCTATTGTCAGTCTAAAATAAATTCTCTCAGCATGGTACATACATGTGTAAGAAAAGCATCACCATAGACATGCTTCCTCAATGTTAGAAGAGTATGTGTATATATTATTATCATTATAGGAGGGAGAGGGGAGGTTTTGGTTGTGTGGTGGTGTGGGGGGAGGGCTACTAAAAGCTCATCCTATCATGTATCTCAAATGCCTAAGAGATAATATGCATGTGTGCATGAATATATGTATTGTCAATAATGGTAGAAATCAAGTGAATGCAAAATTAGGTCACACAATTTGTGGGGCCGTATCTAAGATTGATGAAGGATTATTTGGATTGTTTATTGTATGCAGAGAGGAGAGAGTGAAGATCCCACATTCAGAACACCTCATCCAATCTATGTACAACAAGGAACTACATTGTTTAGTGCCTAGTTATTTATGATTATTTATATTATTACCCACCTTGGAAAAATCCTAGCTATTTCTCATCAAATCCAATGTAGCTTTATAAATCAAAACCCCACAAACTAGAATTAAGAAAACCTCAATCAAGGTAAGCACAAAGATATGTTAAATGAATATATGAATGCCATGGGAATTGGCATATTGTATAGTTGGGCTAGGGAGGTGCATTAGTGTTGTAACTTAGTGCTAAAGGAAGTCATCCCAAAAAAATTGGTGCCATAAATTGTGTTGCTCAAATATGATAGGGATTACAATGTTCTTAAGGCCTAATTGATGGGTTTTTTGCACTATTTTTGTCATTCCAAGCAATTTAATTTTCAAATAAAATCAGGTTTCAAGCTAAGACATTTCCTTTTCAAATCACATAAATCAGGTTTCAAAAAATTTCATTTTCAAATCACATAAATCATGTTTCAAGAAATTTCATTTCCAAATCACATAAACTTGAAGCAATACACTTCCTTACCCAAGTAGTGTTGCTTGAGGGTTTGCAGAAGAAATAGACGTTCTTACCTAGATAGTGTCACTAGTGGATTTGTAGCATTCAAGTGTACTCACATTTCATACTTGAATGAGAATGTTGCCTTTTATGTGCGGTTTAGGGTGAAAATTATTTAGTGTTTTTCTTTTCTTAATGATAGCCCATTATTGTCATAATTTCACTGGTTTATGAAATAAGTAGTCAAATGTATATGACGATGTTAGAGGGAAATTTATAAAAAAAACCAATTTCATAAAATTTATCCCTTTGTCAAAAATTAACATTGGAAATTTGGGCCAAATGTAGTAGTATTGGGTACCTCATGTACATCTTCATCTTTGTGCTCACACCCTATTGGCATCTAAACTATCTCTATTAGTAGTTGACCACAAACCACTCCACTAATCTTGCATGTCTATCTAGAAAGGGTGTGATGTAGGACATGTATGCTAGCTCATCCCTTACTCCTTTCCACTACTTGACCTTGCTATATGGTTGTCATACCATTGTAGTAATGTCATCTATTCTCATCCTCCAATAAGGAGTATCTCCCACATGCATGTAATGTATGTAACATTAATATATGTAAATGTATGACCTCCCCTTCTTCCTCAACCATACTCTAGGGAGGATCACAACTATATGCTCCTATGCCCATACCTATGCTATTACTACTCCCACCAACTAGCTCCTCCCTCTCAATAAACAATATCACACAACTCTTTGTACATGTCAGATAGAGTGGATGGGACCCAAGCCACACATCAATGGGAGTGAAAGAAGATCCATAACTAAGTGGACCCACCCATACTGGAAGCCTCTTTGGATATTTTCTACACCAAGGACATGTCTAATCAAAGTAGACAAAATGAAGGCTAAAGGAAAATCATGACTATAAGCTCTCATCATTTGCTCCTAGAGGATGAATTTGTTAAGGATAGTATTATTAACAAATACATGCCACATCACCTCTATACCCTCTATTGGATTCTAATCAAAGTATAGCTACATCACAAGTCATGACATGTGTCACTATCTATCATGAGTATCTCATTATTGAGAAGAAAAAAGAGCATAATTCAATCTAGACATTCAATGACTCTCCTCAACAAGGAATTCATGAATCTAATACACATCCTCCAACATGATCATCATCTCTCATGTTGATAAATGAAAGGTATTGTGCTGAAAGTAGAACCTCTCAATAATTGCAATCATTATGTCATGGTTTTTTTCGAATAAAAGGTAAACATACCAAAGATCCAAGGCCCATCATCGTTAGTTCCCAAGTGTCCTCATCGGATAATTGGCTCATTAATCACAAACAAACTAGATATGGGAACCTCATTAATAAATTTGGAAATTTTCATTACATCAAAGGAACAATAGATATGTTAGAGTACATCAAAAAGGTATTAAGAAGCACGTAAAAATATCATGGGATTACTCAAGATAACTACAAACCCCAACTAGTCAATACAAAAAGTAATTAAGTGATCCAAATTCATAGGGCAATTCGATGTAAGGACACGTCTTTCTCCTTAACCCTAACTTCTCCTATGGTTCTCTAAGCCTCTTGTCTAGTCTAACAAGGTTCTTTCACTAAAAATATCTTGGAAGGATCAAAACTCCAATTATTTCCCCTTTCAACTTGTCCACACCAATGTAGAACCTAGCTTCATTCTAGCAATGCTCCTTAGATGCTCTAATGGCTCACCTATACCAAATACCCAAATATGGACACAATATAATTAACATGAAGGGGGAGGATATTCCCTAAGGTTTCAAAGCCATTACAACACTCACCCATCAAAAATTCATTGAAATCTATATCAATTCCAAGAAACTACTCCAATTTAGGTCTAAAAGGGCTACAAGGAATTAGGCCTCCAAGCTCACTTTTTCCCACTTAACTCATAAAAAGTATTAAAGAGGTGGGAAAATATCTTCATATTTAGATACCCTTTTGGGAGATTCTAAATATACACCCGGTCTCAATTCCCCATCATGTTCGTACAGTGGAATGTTGATTTTAAGCCTAAAAACAAGGGTTTGCTAAATCGTTGATAGAAATCCCTAGGATTTGTTCAAGTTCCCATTATAACATGTTACTAAGAGGTATCCTTTGGAATAGGTATTTTCCACTCTCATTTTCTTCTCCCTATCCACTTAGACTAAATCCTTCATTGCATTCAATCCCCTCCTCTATTGTTGCAAACTCTGTGATCCCTAACCATGCACACTTGGCTTGTTTAGGGCAATATTGAAACTTGGCCAAAATTTCTTTCCAAGGCCCAAGAACTGCATGCCTATAGTATAAAGAGTATTCTCACACATTCCAAGATACTATACCATTTCCATAGTGGATGTTGAGATAATGGGTGTTGCACACATTGCATAATATTGTTATTTTATTATTTATTTTTTATTATGTAATGTTGTACCTAGATGGACGTGCAACATGTAAAGATTTCCATGGAATATACTTGATGAGTTGTATTGTAACATTGTGAAAATATTTTATGTAATTATTTAATATTGGGGAAAAGAATTAAATGCCCAATATTAAATGTGGGGTCAGTGGGTTAGGTAGCACATGGTTTTAGCACATGGTTTATGTAATACCACTTGGTGGTTTTGTGGGACTTGCTACTATATAAGCAGCCATAAGGGTAGTTGTTGTAGAGTGAAAAAGAGAGACAAGGAGAAGACAAAAGGAAAGAGTCGAGCGGGACAAGGCTTGACAGGTTAGCCAAGGGAGCATTTGTGAAGGTTGGAAGCATGGAATGGGATGTGTGGATTCATGCTTGTTCACATAGTTTGCTCGGTTGTGGCTATGGCCATGAAGGCTTCCATGGTTGTATGGAAATGGTATTTTTGCTGAATAATACATGATGATGGATGCTTTTGGAGGTTGGGTTTTTCCCTCAATGAGGGTTTCCCAGGGTATATCTTGTGTCACAATTTTGTGGGTATGTTGTCTACTCTCTTGCATGTGGATTTTAATTTTGTATTTATTTTAGATCTATTATGGGTTATGTGGAAAAGATTATATTCTTTGTTGCCAAGTTTCCTTACAAGTGGTATTAGAGCTATGGTTTTATTATTGTAACCCTAGATTGAATCCATGGGAATGCATGAGAGGATAAAAGAAAAGGGCAAGATATATGAATGATTTATTACAGATCTAAGGGTTTTGGATTTGCTGTTATGATGGGATATTAAAAGATTTGGGCATGTGAAATTGTTGGAGAAAAGGATTTTTTTGGATGTTTCATTTAAATGAGGGTTTTGGGGGGTAGCTTGCATAAATGACCTCCTAGGTAAAAAAAAGACCTCACCATTGGATCCGAGTCGACATTTCCATAAATTTTGATATATAATATGCCCTAGTTTGGCCATGTTCAAAGGAAATGAAAGAGTTTTTTGGTTTCGGCCCATGATGGCCGTCAAATTTAATCCCGTCAGAATTTTCGTCACTGAAAAATAAAATTAAAAAATGAAAAATCGTACTGAAAATTGTAAAAAGATTGTCTTAGTAAAATGGCCATAACTTTCTCTCAAAATATCAGATTTCAGAGTTTTTATAGGCGTTGGAAAGCTAATTCAGAGCACTACAACTTGGAATACGTTTGGTTCTATGATTTTGAAATTTTGTCAAGTTTTAAGAGCCCTAAAGTTAGATGTTATTTATTTTGAGCATGGATTAGGGCATAACTTGGGCATACAGAGTCAGATTTTGGACTTCGAGTAGTCAACGGAAAGCTCTTGGAGAGCTCTACACATTGGTTCAAATTTGGTGCAGGTTTGGAATGATTTATTTGTTGATATATTAATTTGAATAGTTTATAGGTATATTTTGACTATGGTAACATTGTGAGTTTATGGCATTGGAGATTTAAGATTTGATGTGATTGTATACTTAGTTCATATTTCAGATTGGTCTCATGATGATATGGTTATCAGTGTTTGGTTTGGATATGCATGATGACTTGTTGGGTCTACAAGTTGTGCAGTGTTGTAAGCGGTCTATACTTACAGGTTGAATTTATAGCTTGGTTATGGGTTGTCTTTGCCCATTGATCTTTCATTATTGATGCATATTCAGATTGGTGGCTTGGATTTGGGTTGTCTATGCCCTAAGTCACATGATTTTATCTTCATGTAGAGGGGATGAGATGTTGTTACCAGGTACAGTCATGATGGAGGATTGTGGTTGACTATGCTGGCAGGTTGGACACTTTGAGGGCCAGATGCTCGGTTCATGGATTTGATCATGGTGTCATAGATTTTGGCATGACATGATTGGTTATACAGGTACATCCTTGATGTTTATTAGCTTGGATTTCTGATTTAGTTATGGTGGTATATCTTCTTGGTTGAGGATCATGGTTATTTGGTTTCTTTTAAGGAGCTCATGATGTGCACTTGAGTTCTTTGATGGTTTGCTGCCTTGGTTGATTCTCATGGTTAGAGGATGGTTAGTTTTCATCATGATGTCATGGATAGCTTGGATACATGGTTTAGTGGGAGCTTATGATAGTGACGGGGTGACAGTGCAGGATTAGTTCCTGGTTTGGTTTATATCTTCTTGGTTTGGAGAGGATGGATTGTATGATGCCATAGGTGACTTGGTACCATAGTTGAGTGGGAGTTATTGGCATTGATATATTTATTGAGTGTTTGCAAATGTTGGAGGTTTGTCTTAGATCCTGTTGCTGCAGAAGCATCTTTGACATTTGCATGGTGCACTTGTTATCTTCATGGTGTGTGAAGATGGTTAGATCTTGAGGACTCATGGAGTTCTTGGTTATCTTCATGGTGTATGGAGATGGTTCTTCATGGTATGTGGAGATTTTTTTCTTCATGGTGTGTGAAGATGGTTGCATTTTGGGGACGCATAGGGTTCTTGACAAAGGTGTGGTTTATGCTTTTATTTGGCATGTTATCCTTGGTATGAGGATGGTTTCATTATTATGTCATGGTATACTCTTGATACGCGTTTAGAGTTGTGACATGTTATGGTGTGTTCATATGGAGCATGTTATCTCTTTAGTTGAGATGGTAAGATCATGTTGTCATGTTTATGTTCCTGAGGCCATGGTTGGAACTTTGACATTGATCTTGGTTTAGTTTCTTGGTATTGAGTACACTGATCATAAGCTAGACACTTCATGATATTGCTATGTTGCATTTGGAGTTGGCATGGATTGATTGGTTATAGGTGCTCATGGATACTTAGAGACGGTGGTGACGCTGATTTCTCTTGGATTAGAGAAGTATTTGTTGGGATGGTTGATGGTTTCAGCAAAAAGTCTGAGGGGGCAGTCACCTGATATGGACTTGAGAGGAGATTGTTCTTAGATGAGTCTTGGTTGGAGACTTGGGTATCTTGATGAGCATTCTCATTCCCCACTCTTAGTCTACTCGGCGGTTTGCTACTTGAGAGGTATAGCCCATTGTTTCTCTCAGTTGCATTATATTTATGCTTGTCTTTCATGGATATGGATCTTGAGCTATGGTACATGAGTTAGTTCTAGAGAGTTCATTTGAGAGATGGTTTAGCATTTGTTATCTCCATGTGCATATGTTGTTATGCTAGTTGAGTTTGGGAGATGGTTTTATATTGGGCATATTCCTTGGATTAGGAATGGTTATTCCTTGGTTTAGGAATGGTTTTATTGAGTTTGATCTTCTTGTGAGAGGCTTACATCCATGATTAGTTATATGGTATGGTTTGGGTGTTGTTGAGGCTTCTTGTTGGGGTTTTATGGAGGAGATCATACTTGCACAGTTTACATCTAGAGGTGTGTGTAGAAGGACATGATACAGGTTTAATTTGCATGGTTTCTCTGGTCTTGGTTATCTTCTTGGATGTTTAGTTTTGCTTACATTGGATTTGAGATTGGTTAGAGATTGTGATCACTGGTTTGTGTTCATGTATGTTATGTGAGAGATGACATGGTTATTTCTTTATCTTTTCCTCTGTTGGTTGTGGAGAATTTGGGAGACTATTGGAGACTTTTTATGAGAGTTGTTCTTGCAGGATATCAGTTTACGTGTTGTGGATGTCCTTGATACTACATGGATTCACTTCTTTGAGATGTGTTGAGTGGATTGGTTATAGATTTAACATTATCTTTTGCAGTGGGAGCTTCTTGGTAAATATGTGGCAGGTATTTCTCTTGAGGCTTGTGATTGCAGGTTGCAGATTGGATATGTCGATGATATAAGATTCACTTGTTATACCTTTGAGGTATGGATAGTTGGATGGGTTTGGCACTTGTTGTGGGTGCTATTTCAGCTATGGATATTTTGACAACTATGGATACATGTGATTACCTTTGGATCAGGTTTTTGTGCTTGGAATTTTAGTTGGTACAGGATTTTATGATCTTCTAATGCGACAGGTTGGGTGGTTTTCTCTTTGGATGGCTTCTATGTATGTCTAGTGGGAGTGGCATAATAGGAGGTGACATCATTCATGTTTGAGATACTGGATACTTTTATTTTGTTTTGGGTACCAGGATGGAGCACTTGGTGTATTTTGATCCATGATGGTGGATGTGCTAGGAGGGATTGTTCCCTTGTTCATTTATGTGGCTACGGATTGACCCTATGCAATGTATACAACAAGTGGGAGATTGTTGAGATAATGGGTGTTGCACACATTGCATAATATTGTTATTTTATTTTTTATTTTTTATTATGTAATGTTGTACCTAGATGGACGTGCAACATGTAAAGATTCCCATGGAATATACTTGATGAGTTGTATTGTAACATTGTGAAAATATTTTATGTAATTATTTAATATTGGGGAAAAGAATTAAATGCCCAATATTAAATGTGGGGTTAGTGGGTTAGGTAGCACATGGTTTTAGCACATGGTTTATGTAATACCACTTGGTGGTTTTGTGGGACTTGCTACTATATAAGCAGCCACAAGGGTAGTTGTTGTAGAGTGAAAAAGAGAGACAAGGAGAAGACAAAAGGCAAGAGTCGAGCGGGACAAGGCTTGACAGGTTAGCCAAGGGAGCATTTGTGAAGGTTGGAAGCATGGAATGGGATGTGTGGATTCATGCTTGTTCACATAGTTTGCTCAGTTGTGGCTATGGCCATGAAGGCTTCCATGGTTGTATGGCAATGGTATTTTTGCTGAATAATACATGATGATGGATGCTTTTGGAGGCTGGGTTTTTCCCTCAATGAGGGTTTCCCAGAGTATATCTTGTGTCACAATTTTGTGGGTATGTTGTCTACTCTCTTGCATGTGGATTTTAATTTCGTATTTATTTTAGATCTATTATGGGTTATGTGGAAATGGTTATATTCTTTGTTGCCAAGTTTCCTTACAGTGGAAACTTGAGTTAAGACTCCATTTTCCCAAACTGTCTAGTTTAAGACAACACCTAAAAAACCCCAAAATATTTACAAAATTTAAAAGAAATGGATGCAAAAATCTACCTCATCAGGTAAATAATTAGCTAATAACATTTACCAACACATGAATAAGTCACATTATAGAAATGAATCCATCAAACACCTTCAAGAATTAAAAAATGTCATATTGTGATCAGAATAACACTAAGATGTGCTTGGCCATTACCAAAAAATATTTTACAATGCCATCCCACCCTTATAATAGGTCAAGGGAGGCCTTAAGTAGACCCATTAAAGCTAATCCAACATCTTTGAGGTGGTTATACAACCATTTTATTGAAGTTTCTCTTTTTGCAACAAAAGTTATCATGACAACTTTTGTAATTTTTACAAAGTTGTCATGTAACTTGACAACATTTTGTCTATATGGACCAAGCTTGGTAAAATACTCCCATAAATTTTAGAATTTATTTAATATTTAATATAGGACATAAAATCACCATTCTACTTCTTCCTTTCCCAATCTAGCCCTCCAAATGTACAAAAGTTACTTTTAACAAAATGACAATATTTGCATTTCACCTAGAAACTTTGGACAATTATGTAATATTTCATAGTCCTAAGGACCTAATTAGACCTCCTATAGAAAAGACACACATTAGGACTCATTAGTCCCTTTATTAGACTAGTGGCTTGGCTAAGGCCACTACAAGCCAAAACTTAGATTAGGAAACCTAGGTTGCTAGATAGCCTTACCTAGGTGCTCTTGCACCATGCTCCCCACAAGAGCAAATCATGCCACTCTAGTAGCTAGTATGTCATCATCTATTCCAAACTTCTTGAAATCTATAGTTGAAACCCATGTGTTCCTCTAACTTTGGCTTATCTTTCCTCTTGATGAGGTGTTCCATGTACACCGTGTGTATGGTAGTCTTCTTGACTCTTGAGTCCAGTACCTTCTATGCCTCTAGCTACACCTTGGGAGGTAGGACATCAGATGCCACATACTTGATTACCTCATGTATGTTCTTGTCTACTTAAGTTAAAATTCCCTTGAACTTGGTTAGGTTTGCAACATTCAAGATTGGTGAGATGTTTAAGTCATTAGGCAGATCCACCTTATATGCATTGGCTCCATATTTAGCCATGATATTATAGGGTCCCACTCTCTTCATCTATAGTTTGGTAGGTACTCCCCTCTACAATCTAGACTTGTTCAAATGTACCATGACATAGTCACTTACTACAAATTGAACATCCCTTCTCTTCTCATTAACTTTAGCCTTCAACTTTTGTGTAGTTTCTTGTAGTCTCCTTAACCTGTTCTTGAATCTCCTTCATGGTTTGAGTGAAATCTTATGCCTATCCAATCTTATGTTCCATAGCCCCAAGGTCTCTAAGTTCACACACACCTCTTGGATGCATCTCATAAGAAACCTCAAATGGGATCCTACCTATTGTCATGTTCAAATTGTCATTATATGCATGTTCTTCTTGAGGAATAATCACATCCCATGTCTATCCCTTCTTAATAAATTACCTAATGTCCTATTGACTACCTTAGTTTGACCATTAGTCTGAGGATGGTAAGCTGATCCAAAAGATAGGTTAGTCCCTAACATACTCCACAGGGTTTTCCAAAAATGGCTCATAAAATTTACATCCCTATCTAACACAATGTTTAGGGGTAGCCCATAAATCCTTAAAATCTCCTTAAAAAAGAAATGTGCTATATGAATAGCATCATGGGTAGTCTTACAAGGTATGAAGTGAACCATCTTAATAAATATATCCACCACAGCATAGATGCTATCACAACCATGTTTTTTCTTGGGTAGTCCCACAATGAAGTCCATGCTAACAAACTCTTGTGGTCTATTAAGGATTGGTAAAGGTTGGTATAACCCTACATTACTAGCTCCTCATTTTACCTTCAAGCACACTACACACTATTCAAAATATCTTGTCACATCCCTTGACAACATTGGCCAATAGTAAACCTTTGGACCAACTCTAGGGTCTTGTTGATGCCAACATATCCACTTAGGATTCCATTATGATTTTCTTGGATAAGGTTACGCCTCATAGGACCCTTAGGAACACACAATTAATTCCCTTTAAACAACAGTCCACTTTGTAATGTATAGTCAACAAAGGATCTATGAAAGTGATTTTGAAACTTAGAGCATACTTTGTAAGGTTCAGCAAAGTATTCATCATCCTTGTGGAGTTCCTTGAATCTCTCTATACCAATGCTATGGAGTTGAACTTCTTGAATGGTCAACATCCTCCTGCTTAGTGCATCTACAACCTTATTCATCTACCCTTTCTTATCCTTGATGGTGAATGTGAATGCTTGAAGATGTTTTGCCCACTTCAAATCTCTATTGCTTAACTTGTCTTGGGTATTGATGTAGCTAAAGGCTTGATTGTCAGTAAACACCACAAACTCCTTGGGTAGAATTCAGAGCCTCCATTTCCTAAGTGATTGGACTAGGGTATACAACTCCAAGTCATAGGAATAATACTTCTTCTTGGATTCATTGAACTTATCACTAGAGAAGGCTATTGGCCTACCTTCTTGACTCAACAAACTCCCTACTACTGTCCCACTTGCATCACACTCTAGGGTAAACAAATTATCAAAATTAAGCAATTTTAGGATAGGTTGTGTGGCTACTTTTTCTTTTAAATTTTCAAATGCATTTCTTTCTTTAGGAGTCCACCTAAACTTGGTCTTCACTCCACCCTTAATAGGACCTCACAATGGTGCACAAATACCACTAAAATTCCTAATGAATTTCTTATAAAATTGAGCTAAACCATGGAAACTTCTTACCTCTATTGTTGTAGTAGGTGGTGGCTAGTTGAGAATAGCTATAACATTGTCTTGATCCATCTTCAAAGTTCTTTTGGATACCACAAATCCTAGGTGTACAAGCTCATGCTTCATAAACTCACACTTTTCCCAATTGATTGCCAACTTCTCCTCATGTATCTTCCTTAGCACCATATCCACATGCTCTAGGTGCTCTTCTCTTGTCTTGCTAAAGATGATTATATCATCAAGATACACTACCACAAACCTTCCAGTGTAATCCTTCAACACTTTATTCATGAGTCTCATGAATGTGCTAGGAGAATTTAAGAGCCCAAATGGCATCACAAGCCACTCATACAATCCATTTGTGGTCTTAAAATTTGTCTTCCACTCATTACATTCCTTTATCCATATCTGATGGTACCCGCTTTTGAGGTCTAACTAGGTGAAATATTGAGCTCCTCCAAGACAATCCATCAAGTCTTCAATTCTAGATATGGGAAACCTATACCTTATAGTGATCCTATTGGTGGCCCTTGAATTTGTATAGAGCCTTCATTTTCCTCCTTTCTTTGATGCCAAAACTACTGGCACTACACAAGGGCTAATGCTCTCCTTTATTAGATCCTAACCTAGGAATTCTTGTACTTGCCTAGCTACCTCTCTATTCTAATATGGGGTAAGCTTATAGGCTTCCTTATTAGGAAATGAAGCTCCAGGCACAAATTCAATCTGATGACTTATCACTCTCCTTGGAGGAAAAGTTGTAGGTGTCCCATCACTCACTATGTCCTTATATTTCTCAAGCATCTCTTGGATCTTAGTGGGTAAGGGCTCTTGTTTAGTATTCTCTTCATTTTTAGGCTTAAGGAGAATGACATATTCCTTATTATCTTCATGTTTACAAGCCTTTATGAACTCCTTCCCACTACTCAAAAACACACTAGAAGTCTTGGATTGTGATTCATCCTCCTCCAATAAGGATTGAATCTTGAAAGTCCTTCCATCCTTCTTGAAAGAAATAGAATTCTCCTTCCCATCATATAAAACACCTCTATCATATTTCCAAGTCCTTCCCAATAGTTTTTGAGATGCATCCATGGGTAAAATTCCACAATGCAACTTATACTTGTAGCCTACAATTGAGAACTCTACACAAGTTTTCTTATTCACCAACACACTCTTCCCTTTGTTCAACCATGTCACCTTCTATAGGTTAACATGTGGTACTTTTTTGAAACTTGAGTTTCTTTACTACTTCCTCTGATATAATGTTGTATGTGAAACCTGAATCTACAATCACTTTGCATACCTTGTCCAAAATCGTGCACTTAATTTTGAGCAAGGCCCTCCTATGCTTGGGTTCATCCTTAGTTAGTTGTCTGATCAACACTCCCTTAAACATTAAGCTCTCTCCTTTCTTTGAATCAATATAGTCTATGTCAGATACCCTTGAACTCATGGTGTCCTCTTGAGCATAGGAAACCCTCTTATCACCGATTAAAGAAGTACGCTTGTTAGGACATCTATATGTAGGATGGCCCAATTGACTATAAGTGTAACACTTCATTCTTGAAAAATATGAGTTTCTCCTACTTGTAGACCTACCTCTATTTGAGCCTCCTTGATTTCCTCTTCCTCTTAAATAACCTCCCCTTAGAGCAATTTCACTACCCTCCGTTGCTAGTTTGGACTCACCTTGATTTCTCTGATCATTACCTCTATCTTGGTATCCACCTCTATGCTATCTTTGGTCTCTTCCTTTGCCTCTATCTTTGAATTTTGAATTACCCTTCTTCCTATTCTTCTCTTCCACCTTAAGTGCCAATTGATGACATAGTTTCTAAATAGTAGTAAGGGTCCATAGGCTTAGCTTCCCTTGGATTCTCCATTTAATTCCACCCAAGTATCTTTCTACCTTAATAGGTTCCTCTTCCTGGATTTTGGACCTTAAGCATATTTTTTGAAATTCCTCTATATAAGAGGCCACATCCAAGCCTTTTTTCTTCAAGCCTTGCCTCTTTCTATACAATTGTATCTCATAGTCTTCTAGCAGGTAGTTCTCTTTCATTTTGGTCATCATAGCATTCTAGTTAGCTATAGGCTTCTTTCCCATGCTAAAACTTTCATCCCGAAATTACTTCCACCATGTTAATGTTGGTCCCCCAAGTCTTGATTTTCCAACCTTCATTTTTTGTGCCTCTGTGTCACCTTTACATTCAAAATGGTTCTCCATTGCTTAAATCAATCCCATCACTATGTCAATGTCCATTTTTCCATTAAAAAATGGAATTCATTCTAGGGTTTTTCCTTCTAGTGCTTTGATGGCCTTCAAGAATGACTCTTTATTCAATGGAGGGTCTAGTTTAGATATGATGTCCTCCTCAAAAACCTTTTCCTTTCCTTTTTCATTGCTTCCACCTTCTTCATTTTTATTCTTGGCTGGTTCCACAAATTCTTCAAGCTTATTCTTCATTTCATCTAGGGCTTCTTCAATGATCATGTTTTTCTCCTTTTTCTTACCCATATCCTTGGCTAAGTCTTCTTTAGTCACCATGTTTGTTTCACCTACTAACTCTTATGTAGTCTAAAACATCTATCTACAATCGCAAATATTTTGGGGATCTAATACCACTCTGATGTAAGGAAAAGTCTTTCCCCTTAACCCTAACTTCTCTTAGGGTTCTCTCTAGGCCTCTTCTCTAGCCTAACATGGTTCTTCCACTAACCCTAACTTGGAAGGATCACAACTAAAATTCTTTCCCCTTTCAACTTATCTACACCACAGTAGAACCTAGCTTCATTATAGCAATGCTCCTTAGATGCTTTAATGGCTCACCTATACCAAATACCCACATATGGACACAATCTACTTAAAAAGAAGGGAGAGAATTGTCCCTAGGGTTTTGAGGCCATTACAACACTCATCCATCAAAAATTCATTGAAATCTATATCAATTCTAAGAAATTGCTCCAATTTAGACCTAAAAGGACTACAAAGAATTAGGCCTCCAAGCTCACATTCTCCCACTTAACTAAAAAAAAACCTTAATGGAGTGGAAAATAACTTCATATCTAAATACCCTTTTTGGAGACCTTTAAGATTCACCTGGACTTAATTCCCCATCCTATCTATATAGTGGAATGTTGATGTTAAGCCCTAAAATAAGGGTTTTCTAATTTGCTAACATAAATCCCTAGGGTTTCTTCAAGTCCTTATTATAAAATGTCACCAAGAGGTATCCTTTTGCATATGGATTCTCTACTCCCATATCCTTATCCCTATCCACTTGTACTAAAGCCTTCATTTCATTCAATCCCCTCATTTGTTGTTGCAAACTCTGTGATCCCTAACCATGCTCACTTGGCTTGCCTAGGGCATAATTAAAACTTGGCCAAAATTTCTTTCTAGGGCCCAAGAACTTGCATTCCTATAGTATAGGGAGTCTTCTCACACATTCCAAGAGACTGTATCATTTCCATGGTGGAAAGGTGAGTTAAGACTCCATTTTCCCAAATTATCTAGTTTAGGACAACAACTTAAAAATGCCAAAATATTTACAAAAAGGAAATTAAATGGATTCAAAAGCTACCTAATTACACACAAAACTAGCTAACAACATATACCAACACATGAATAAGGTACAATATGGAAATCAATCCATCAAACACCTTCAAGAAGAAAAAATGTCATACTATGATCAAAATAACACTAAGATGTGCTTGCTCATTACCCAAAAATCTTTCACAATGCCATCCCACCCATGCTACAGGTCAAGGGAGGCCTTAAGTAGATCCATTGAACCTACTCCAACAACTTCAAGGTGTTTATACAAACATTTAAATGAAATTTCTCTTTTTCCAACAAAAGTTGTCATGACAACTTTTTTCCTATATGGACTAGGCTTGGTCAAAGCCTCCTAAAACTTTGAGAATTGTTCAAATATGTCATCTAGGAAATAAAACCACCATTATACCTCTTCCTTTCTCAATATAGTCCTCCAAATTCACAAAATTCACTTTTAGAAAAAATGACAATATTTGCATTTCACCTAGCAACTTTGGGCAATTATGTAATATTGCATAGTCCTAAGGACCTCCTATGGCAAAGATACTCATTAGGACTCATTATTCCCTTTATTAGACTAGTGATTTTTCTAAGGCCACAAAAATTCAAAACTCAATTTAGGAAACCCAAGTTGTTAGATAGCCTTACCTAGGTGCTCCTGCACCAAATATTTTATAAGGTATCCTTGTATTGTATGATCTTTTGCTTGAGGTCATATGATGTTTCTTCTCCATGTGATATTTTGTACCATATCATATGATATCTGAAATATTATACTATCTTCTACTTAACTACATATGATATTATAGTTTGTATAAATTTTGAACCCTATGGACTAAGAAGGCATGAAAAGTCTTAAATTGAAAGCAAAAAAAAGTCTAGTTTTTTATCACTTATCAGTGTGGGAAAGTCTCTTAGTTGGTTATGTAGTTGTCTCAATTGAAATAAATTCTTGTGTATTTGGACATGCATCTTTTCTCTTTGAAGCCTCTAAAATCACTAAATGAAAAAGGAAAAAATGATTGAAAATGACCCTAATGAACCCCTTATATAACATATTGACCTAAATTTCAAACATCTCAAATTTCTACAAAACTTGCACCCTGGCCTAATTTTGATGTCATGGATCCATTTTCAAGATCAAAATTGAAATATAGCTTTATCTTGACCATAAAAATTGTGATTTAAAATTCATTCCTTTTCTATACAATTGATTAGCCCTTTTGAGGCAAATCTTTCACATCTTTTGACTCAAGCATTATTTTATCAAATTTATTCATCATTTCTACCTCTTCATCATCTCCTCTTTTCTATTTCATCTCATTTATTTTTCATTCAACCTAATTCTTATATTTTATCATTTTAATCATTTTTGGGCACATTCTCAATGCTTGGTAATCAAACTTGGATCTATGATCTCTGCATTAATCATCTATAATCATGGACCTTATCTTAGCTTGATTTGATCAAACCTATCTAGTTTCTACATCTCCTTTATATCATTTCAATTTTTATCTCAAGGGGGCATGAATAATCTATCGTCAATCTTTCAACACTACAAATCTATTTCACTATGCTATCGATATCTAGGTTCATCTTGGCTTCATCGCTTCACATCCAATTGAGATCCTTCAAAATATTTTCTACTCTATAGATGCTTTATCCAATCTAAGCACTCTTGGACATATCAGTTCTCATTGCATCACATTAGTTTTTTTATTGTCTTATCAACCTTAATAACTTGTGTTCACTACTAGTTCAAGGTTAGTTGTCTCTTGCTTGGCATCATCATTCTTTGACTCAATGTGTTCCTAGATTTCTCACACATTGACTCAAAGAGGGGAAAATTTAATCACCCAAAAAATGGTTTAGTAAACTATAAGCTCCCTATTCAACATTTTAAATCTCTATGGTAGACTACACTATGTGCTTGATCAATTTTGCATAATTTATCAATTATTTATCCTTTGATCAAATCATCAAATATTTAATTTTATTCTATGGTTTGACCAACCTATCCTAAGTTTTATTTAAATAGCCTTATCCAACTTTTCATTTTCAATAGCCTTATCTAGCTTGTATACCTCTATTGCCTCTAATCTATTCTCAAGTTGTTTAAACTTCTAATGTGAGACCCAAATGAGCTTTGATACCAATTGTTGAAAATATAAGGTAGGCAAGGTTATTGAGAGGGGAGGGGTGAATCAAGAACCAATAAAACTTTATCTTACTTCACCAATTAATCCTTCATTTAATATTTACATCTAATTACATGCATGAAAGTGAAAGCAATAAAACATTCATAACACTTTGATACAAGATGTGGTGACCCAAAAACCTTCCAAATAGAAAGTAAAATGGGGGTGGGGATGATACCCTCAAGCTTTAGTATTATAGTATAAAGTTAACCTATTAAGGCTTACAATTGACCACTTTTGGTGATCTACCCTATTAGGAGCAATAAGGATTGTGAGGTCAACCTTGTTAAAGGATTTACAAACATGCAATGAAGTATGCACTCGATTAAGAGATTTAGTAAAAGATTTTTAAGTCTACCTTCTTAAAGAATTTGACTAATGCACCTATTAGGATGAACCAATGGCTGATCTCTGATCTACAACTTTGGTTTTCTAAATGACATTCCTTGTATTACAATGATGACCTGACTATGATAGATAAATCTCTACTGTCCCTTTAATTCACACTCATGCTCATCATATTATTCCTCACACTTTCTTGGATATAATAAAATGTATTACATTTATACCAATCCAAATCATAACTTACTAGAGTCAGTTACAATACCAATTTCATCATAATTCACAAAGTCCAACGAATTGTTGTAACTTGGGTTTTGAAGACAAACTTGGTGATGTTCTAATACATGAAAAATGTTGTCAACACTTGACAATCTTTGTCACTCAATTGAACTTGAATCTTAGTCCATACTAATCACTTACAAGTAGCTTGAACTCAATCAACACTGTGTGACTCGATGTACACATGAGAAACTCGATAGTTGTTGAATCACTCAATTGACACTGCATAACTTGGTCAACACTAGATTCAGATTGTTAACATTGTGAGCTTGGTAAATACAATAGAACTTGGTTAACATACCATAACTCAATTAACACTACGATCTTCTTCACTTCCACTAAATAGCTCAGTAGCCTCTGCTATTCTCGGTGCGTACTGTACATTGTCTCTAAAGCTTGGTAAACATAATTTAGCTCAATAGTCACTACATACTAACTTAGGTGCTCAGTAGATATTATAGTCAAACTACTTCACCTAGGAACAACTAAATCACTTGGTTAACATTTGAAATTGAATGATAAGCCCGATAGCAACTATAGAGCTCAGTAGAAATATAACCATTTGACTAAGTGTTGAGTCATTGATAGACAAACTAACCTTAATGTCGACAAATGTGTTCCTAGTTCACTCAAGTGTTGACTCAAAGAGGGTTAAATTTAATCACCCAAAAAATGGTTTAGTAAACTATAAGCTCCCTATTTAACATTTTAAATCTTTATGCTAGACTACACTACGTGCTTGATCAATTTTGCATATTTTATCAATTATTTATCCTTAATCAAGTCATCAAATAATCATTTATTTTATTTTATCCTATGGTTTGACCACCCTATCCTAAGTTTTATTTAAATGAAATAACATGCCCTGTTTTAATTAAATAAAATTCCCTTTATCAATTATTTATCCTTGATTAAAAGAAGGAATAATGGACACTTTGTTTATACATTGAATGCATGGTTTCCAAGGTGATGGAATATCCTTTTTCCCTTTTAATCTCCTCCACTAATTCTTTCACCTCTTAAACATGGCCTTTGACTTTTCCTCTTAAGAATCTTGATCTCAAAGTCAAAATGAGAATAAACCTACACTGTTGATTTTGCCTCTTAATCTATAAATGTCCAAATCTCTTTAAAAGGAGGCTCTCTCGTCACTCTCTTTGTCTTATGTCTCATTTAATTGTTATGTTTCTTCTTTGATTCTTGAGCACTTGAGAACTGACTTTGTGCACTCATTTAGCTTACTCGCATCTCACTGACATAGGAGGTAGGATGGAGGAATGAACCCAAGGAACATTCACCAATTACGTTGTTTGAGTATGCACATGAAAACCAACACAGTATTAAAGAAACCACAAGAAATATATTGAATTTGATGTAGATATGATGAGACAACCTTCTTATAATGTACAAGGCATAAAGCCTACATGTTTCCAACCATATACAATCAAGTTACAATTAGTGATCTTAGAAGATAAGGCTTACATAGAAAAATATGTATTGTATTCCTTCTATTAAACTTCATTAGTACTTTCTTAATGCTAGATCTCACAGTATATAGCCATCAAGCCACAAGTCAACCTACCAAGTAATTTATTAAGAAATATAGGTCATTCCCTAAAGGATAAATCATTAACAACATAATTAAGTTAACATCTACAAGAATAAAGATAGGTCCACACATGATCCATGAAGATATTCCAAAGTCCATGGAAAGTCTTGATGTTACAAAAAACTTCACAAAAGAAAATAACATGTTACTCAGCATGTCAGGAATGAACATGTTACAAGCTAGAAGAAAGGAAACTCTTTGGCAAGATCAAAAGAAGTTTGAGGAACACATTGTTGGTGTAACTAAATATTCACTAATTACACTTACTTAAGCTTACTTAAGATAATGCATTGCATAGTAGTTTGTTATTGAGACACTTGGGAGTTTGCACCTTAATTAAACACATAGTGTCAGAGAAATCCACTCTAGGTGGTCATAGTTGTTATCTCATTCCACCTTTAGTGTACTTATCACATTATCATCCTCATAATTGCACATACTTCATTGCATAATGGAGGATGATCCACCTTTCATGGACATGTGATTCCACCTTATGTGGGTGATAGCTTATCTTCTCCTTATCATTGTCTCTTATCGCCTCTTCTATATAAGAAGGCCTATTATGTACATTTCAAATCAATCCATTGGATGCTAATCAAGTCCATTATCAATAATAGCATTCTTGCATCTTTATGCATTTGTCTTGCCAATCTCTTGTGGAAGTTATCTTCATCTTTCATTTAATCCTAGGGGTGTTGTAGAATCACCTAAAACTCTAACATGGTATCAGAGCTCTCATGGTGTGAAGACTTCTTCTTAAGAAGTGCAATCTTGGCTTGACTCGTTATTGGTGTAGCATTTGGAAATTTGGACATCTAAGGCCAAATCTAGAGCCATTTGATTTTTAAAGGTGCGATGGCGACAAATCAGAAAAAATAATTTCAGAGGCAATTTTCAAACAACAATATCTCCCTCATATAGAATCCTTTTTTCAAGAAATTTTTATTTTGTTTTGGGGTAGAATTTCACAATCTACACAGTGCTACAGCTGATTTTGGATCTCTATCTCTAAATGTTTCTAAAAATCACAAATCCCATTTTTTACAACTTTCAAGGCTCTATTTGGGCACATCTAGTAACATTTTTAGGTGCAATTTTTTTTGAAAGTGCATGATTTTTCCTCTACTTTCTAGATCTATAATTAGATTTTAGTGATTTGGAGTGGGCAAATCACTTTTAGAAATAGCTATTTTTTGGCTAAATATGCACATGGTGAATACATGGATTTCAATTTTCTTAATTGAGTCAATAATTTGAAGGAGTTATCAATTGATTTCAGTCATCATTTGATTTCATTATAGATTTTTCTAAAGTTTCATTACTCACTCCATATGACTATCATGAATGGAAACAAGTAATTTCTAATCAGTTGATGAGTATTGGATTGCTTGTAATGATTCTTGGACGGGATCTAGAACTAGCTACAGGTGTTGCAAAAAGAAGAAAATGGTTTGATAGAAGGGATAAAGCACTTGGCTCTCTTAGATCTACCATCTCCAATGATTTGCTATATCATATTGCATCCTGCACACATCTTCATGATGCATGGAAAAAATTGGAAGGGATCTTTGGTAAACCTAATAGAATAAGAAAATTCAAATTGGAGAATGAGCTTATAGGTCTAAGTCCATGTGATTTTGACAATATTCAAGACTTGTTCTCTATGTTCAATTCCATTTGATTGGAGCTTTCTAATTATGATTTTACTAAAGATAATGAGAAATTGATATTATCTATTCTTTCCAAGCTAGGTCTTAAGTATTCAATATTTGTTTCCACATTCTATGCTATTATGGATGCTCTTGGTAGTGCATACAAAATGCCTTCTCTTGATGAATTTGCATCTCAGCTCACAAAGGAACAAGCAAAGTTAGCACACATGGGTCAATTGAAGCCTTCCAAGTATCAAGTGTTGGTTACAAATGACTCCTATCCAAAGGCTCCCAAAGGAAAGGGAAATGAGCAACATAAGGATCCTAAGAAACATGACAAAGGTGATGACTCTCCTCCACAACATAATATTGAATCCAAGTCCTCTTCAAGAGAGGAAACATCTAGAAGAAAGAGAGATAAATTTTCTTATTGCAAAAAGTTGGGACATGATGAGCATAAATGTTTCCATAAGAAGATTGACAAGCTTACTCACATTCTTCAAAAGAACAATATCCAGTTAGCCTCATTAGTGTCTTCTCCTTCTTCTCAATATCAGGCAGCTACTACATCTACATCATCATCTAGAGGTAAAGGAAAGGCACTCATTGCTTCCAAACATCCTGAACAAGGTAAATGGATTCTTGATTTAGGTGCATCACATCATATGGAATCTTCTATAGATACGTTTTCTTCTATTGAGCCTTGTAATTCTCCACCTATATTGATGGGTAATAATACATACATGAAGGTTTGTGGTAAAGGTTCTATTCCTATGGGACATGGTACATATAATGATGTTCTTAGTGTACCATCCTTGACCACTAATATCCTTTCCATTTACCAAATTACTCATGGGGCACAAGGTAAAATTGTTGAGTTCACTCCTGATTATGTCTGTATTAGGGACATGGAGACTAGAGATGTCATAGCTATGGGAGTTATTGATCATACATCACACTTGTATTCGTTTGCATATTTTGTTGATAATGATGATGATATTCATGATGTACCTAACCCTTTATCAAGGGTGAATAATTCATGTGAGGAGAAAATTGGACACTTGAATCATTTTGTTCTTGAGACAAGTGTTGAACTTCTTGCTCCTCCATGTCCTACTTCTTCAAACATGAGTTCTATTGTTTAGTAGGATGATCTTTTTTCTTCAAATCTTATAGTGTGGGATGAATTCTTGGATGTTCTTTCAGATGAGTCTCATAATGCAGATTTGGTTAATACATTTGAGGCATTTTCTTTTCAAGATACTTCTTCACCTTCTTTGGAGATTGGATTTCCCAACTCTTCATGTTCTCTTGGGTTTTCACATCTCATAGGTTAGCTTGGTGGTGTGACAAAATCTTTGAGCTTGGAGACACCTATTCAGTCTTCGGAGATGTATACATGGAGATCTCCTTCCTCCTTCCTCACTTTTTACATGGAGTGGCTTCTCCATCATTTGATGTATTTATCTCTTCCTAAGGGGAGACATGTTTCTTGTAGGCATTGGATTATATTTTTCTTGCAAGTACTCTTTATCTACATTGGAGCTTCTTCATTATGGGGGGTATATCATGTCTCCATATTTCCTTCCTATGGGGGAGTCATTCTTTGTATATACATGATGTATGCAATTTTTGGGGGGTCTTGAGTACTCCACCCATCCATGCATCTTGTTTTCATCTCTATTTTTGGAGGAGGGTTTTTCCCATGAGGCTTTCTATCTTTCTCCACTTTATGAGAGATTGTATTTCATGTATTGATTTTCATATTGTACGTGGGTACCTAAAATGGCCTTGTATCTAGGACCCATCTTGCAATGTGAGTTTAAGTGCATTCCCCTAAGTTGCACTTAAGGGGGGGTGTTGGTGTAATTAAATATTCACTAATTACACTTACTTAACCTTACTTAGGATAATGCATTGCATAGTAGTTTCTGATTGAGACACTTGGGAGTTTTCACCTTAATCAAACACATGGTGTAGGAGAATTCCACTCTAGGTGATCATAGTTGTTATCTCATTTTGTAAGGAAACTCAGGTACATAAACAACTTCCTACACTAATCTCTTAAGAGAAGTATGGTGGAAATCCTATTAAAATCTTTTACACTTACAGATTCAATATCATGTAAACAACAATATTTTAGTTAAGCAAGCATAAAGAAAATAGATGGAGAAGGAAACACATAACACAAAGATTTTTCGGTGGGGAAAAACCTTTCGATAAAATAACCCCACCCCTCTAGAACCTGTACAATGTATTATCTTCAACACAAGGTTACAATACACTTGCAATGCAAGTTCAACAACAACAATAGAAGACTCCAGTAGCAACTCAAAGTACCAACAATACACTTTTTGGCATACCTCCTCTTCGTAACCCTAAAAATGACTATAACATGGGCTTCACTTTTAGGGCTATTCCCAAAGGTAACCGTATTAGGGTTTTACCATTCTCCAAGAAAATAGGAAGCCCAAAAAAAATTTGGGGGTGATGTCCCGAACCCCACTATTGGGGTAGAGTGTATAGTACTCAAAATTATCAATTGCCACATGTCTTCACCTATCATTGAATCTTCCTAACATAGCTCTTATGTGTCATAGGAATCCATCATAACTGTTTTAGCTATGATCTCCTTATACACAATTCAAGATGCTGACACGTCAACATTATTTGCAAGAAATACATTTTACAAAATGAATAATAAGAATAGGAATTATCCAAGGTTGAGACAAATTATTCCTAACATTCTCCCACTTTTTGAACACCTTGTAAGAGCAACAACAACATAATAGGAACTAACCGCTATAGGCCAAAAGGCCCATAGACTCCGAACACCATTTGAACTTCTCAGTGCCCACTAGTTTCGTTAATGCATCTGCAACATTCTTCACAATATCTACCTTCTCCAGATTTACCTTTCCACCTTGCACCATATCTCTCACAAAGTGAAACTGTACATCAATGTGCTTCATTCTGGCATGGAAAGTTGGATTCTTTGCAAGGCAAATAGTGCTCTAACTATCACACCAAATAGTAATCTGTTCTGCATCAACACCAACATCAGAACACAATCTCTTAAGCCAAATCGCTTCCTTACAAGCATGAGTAGCAGCCATGTACTCAGCTTCTGTAGTGGACAAAGCAACCACAGGTTGTCGCTTGCTCATCCAACTGATAGCACCACTAAACATAGTGAACACATAAGCACTGGTGGATCTCCTGCAGTCAATATCACTTGCCCAATCTGAATCCACAAACCCATGAATACAAATTAAATGCAGAGATCTAGAAGAGTTACCATGATAACATATGGAGTAATTTGATGTAACCCTCAAATATCTGAATACTCACTTAATTCCATCCTAATGTACTCGTCCAAGATTAGCCATAAATTGACTCAGGACTCCCACTACTTGGGCAATGTCTGGTCTACTACAGACCATAGCATACATAAGACTACCAACTATACTAGCATAAGGTACTCTACTCATGTCCTCCATCTCACTAGGAGATTTTGGATAATCATCTACAGATAACTTTGTTCCCATGGGAATAGGAACACATAGTGGTCTACAATCTGCCATGCTGAACCTGTCCAACATAGACTTCACATACTTACTCTGACTCAACCAAAGTTTTCTGTTAGACCTGTCTCTACTAATTTCCATACCCAAGATGTACCTAGCTGTACCAAGATCTTTCATCTCAAATTGTGCTGACAACTGAGATTTAAAATCAAAAATCATACCCTTACCCTTCCCAAACAACAACATATCATCAACATATAATGCAACAATAAGAAGGCGATCATTTTCAACTCTGAAATAAATACAATGATCTGATTTCGATCTTACAAATCCAAATGACAACACAAAGGCATCAAACTTAAGGTACCACATCCTAGGAGATTGCTTCAAACCATATAGAGATTTCTTTAATCTGCAAACTAAGGATTCTTTACCTTTAACAATGTAGTTCTCAGGTTGTGACATATAAATCTCTTCCTCCAAATCACCATGAAGGAAAGTTGTCTTCACATCAATTTGTTCTATCTCTAAGTCATATGATGTAGCAAGAGATAACAAAAATCTAATGGATGTCAACTTTGCAATAGGAGAGAATATTTCACCATAATCTATTCCCTCTACTCATGAATACCCCTTTGCAACCAATCTAACTTTGTACCTTTCAACACTACCATTTGCACAAAATTTCTTCTTGAACACCCATTTATAGTGAACAAATTTTCTCCCTTTAGGTAAAGGTACAAGGTCCAAAATTTTGTTTTTCTCTAATGAAGCCATCTCATCATCCATAGCCTCAATCCAGGAACCTACATCTTCTATGCCCAAAGCCTCTTTCATAGATCTAGGCTCATCGGTGTTAGTAATCAAAGAAAAAGTACAACTAGAATCTAACATAGAATAACCAAACCTTTTTGGTTACTTTCTTTCTCTTGTGGATCTCCTCAAGGGCTACGGTTGAGGTTGTTCTTCCTCTTCTTCTGAACTATCATAGCTGCTAGAGCTCTCCTCATCATTAGACCCAACATGGTCTCTCTATTTAGTCTTCTTAGGGGTAGGAGGCAACTGAATAACATCTTTTTCCTTTTCTTTTTCATTTGGTTGTAGCACAATAGGAGAAGATGTTAGCTCTCTAAAAATAACATTTCTACTATACAACACCTTACTAGTCACATGATCCCAAAGCTTGTATCCTTTCACACCAGCACTGTATCTGATGAAAATACATTTAATTTTCTCCTTTGGAACATGTGCATAAGCTTCACAACCAAAAACATGAAGATGTCTAATTGAAGGCTTCTTACCAAACCACACCTCCATGGGTGTCTTACCAACAAGGGCTGATGTAGGAGATCTATTAACTAGATAGCAAGCAGTGGCCATAGCTTCAGCCCAAAACCTTTTTCCTAAACCAGTTCCACTAAGCATACTCCTAGCCTTCTCCATCAGTGTCCTGTTCATTCTCTCTGCAACTCCATTTTTCTTTGGGGTATAAGGAGTTGTCTTATGCCTCTCGATACCTTGTTCTTTACAGAATTGTTCAAACTCTGCTGAGCAAAACTCACCACCATTATCAGTTCTCACACACTTAATCTTCTTACTAGTCTGATTCTCTATAAGGGCTTTAAATTCTTTGAATTGACTAAATACTTGTGTCTTACTTTTAAGAAAATAAACCCATGTCCTTCTACTATAATCATCTATGAAAGATACAAAAAATATAGACTTGGAGATTGAAGGAACTTTTACAGGACCAAATACATCAGAATCAATAAGATCCAAAACATCAAAAGATTTGTGAGAACTAGAGTAAAACTGAACACGATTTTGTTTACCATAGACACAAAGTGCAATCATTTAACCCCTTGATGAGATTTTTATTTTTTAGGGTTCTGAGACCCTTTTCACCAATGTGACCAAATCTCAAATGCCATAACATTGTCTTTTTTGTAGGAAGCTTACCTTCCAAAGTGTTTACATTGCCATCAGAACCAATAACCACAGTATTCTTCATTGCTCATTCAGATGGTGAGGATGAAGAACTATTACATAGAGGAATACATGCATCTAGCTAAAATAAGGAACCTATCCTAGTACCCCTTGCAAGCACTATCGATCCTCTCATCATCTTCCATCCTTCTTTCAAAAAAACAACTTGCACACCTACATCATTCAACATACTTACAGATAATAGGTTTCGTGCCAAACCTAGAATGTGCATAACTCCATTGATTCCCTTTACTCGTCCATCAGGAAATTTGATAGTGACCCTTCCACGTCCAACTATCTTTAGGTGAGAATCATCACCCAAGTACACCTTTCCACCATCAAACTCTTCATATTTTGAGAACCAGTTTCGATGAGAGGTCATGTGAAAAGATGCACCCAAGTCAACCAACCACACATCATTAGATGCATGGGCTGCCAAAGCTATGATGAATGCATTGCCATCTTCTTGAGATCTTTCTGAAGTTGAATCTAAACCTTTCTTCTTCTTCTTCAACTCTTTGCAATCTTTATGGAAGTGCCTAGGTTTATCACAGTTCCAACATTTTTCCTTGGACTTATTGGAAGTCTTTGACTTCCAATAGGATTTGGATCTACCCTTATTGTCAGACGCATTGTCATTTTTCTTCCCTCTTTTCGTGGATCTCCCATGAACAGTAAGGGCTTCTTTTTTTGAAACGAAAGCCTTTCTCCACATCTCCTCTAATAGTAGTGAAGACACCACATCATCCATTTTGAAAGTGACTAATGTGCTTTCGAGAACCATCACAAGATGGTCCCATGAATCTGGTAAAGAACACAAAAGTGTGTAGCAATGATCCTCCTCCTCTAACTTGACACCAGCTGATGTCAATTATGCAGCTAGCAAATTAAATGCATTTAAATGATCCGTTAAGGATCCACCTTCCTCCATTCATAGAGAGTACAAATTCTTCCTCAAGAACAACTTGTTCACCAAAGATTTGGCCTGATACACGACCCCAAGTCTTTCCCAAAAACTATATGCAGTTTTCTCATCTTGAATATTCAAAAGCTTTACAGTCTTTGATATCCCAATTTTCTTGAGCTATAATTGCTGGTCTTGTAGCATTTGAAGTCGCTTCCCATAGGTCACGATCTTCCAACATGTCTTCCATCTTGAGTTTCCACAACTCAAAATTAGTGCCATTAAATTTCTCCACCTCCATTCTTCCATATGATGAACTTGCCATCTCAATCTACAAATAAGATTTAGGATGCTCTGCAAAAGACTCCCACTCAACTTGAGATTAGCTCAAAAAACCCTACCCAACAACTAGGATCAAAAGTTGATCAGGCTCTGATACCACTTGTAAGGAAACTCAGGTGCGAAAACAACTTCCTACACTAATCTCTTAAGAGAAGTATGGTGCAAATCCTATTAAAATCTTTTACACTTATAGATTCAATATCATGTAAACAACAATATTTCAGCCAAGCAAGCATAAAGAAAATAGATAGAGAAGGAAACACATAACACAAAGATTTACTGATGGGGAAAAACCTTTCGGTAAAACAATCCCACCCCTCTAGAACCTACACAATGTATTATCTTCAACACAAGGTTACAATACACTTGCAATGCAAGTTCAATAGCAACAATAGAAGACTCTAGTAGCAACTCATAGTACCAACAATACACTTTTTCACATACCTCCTCTTTGCAACCCTAAAAATGCTTATAACATGCGCTTCACTTTTAGGGCTACTCCCAAAGGTAACTGTATTAGGGTTTTACCATTCTCTGAGAAAATAGGAACCCCAAAAAAATTTCCACTATTGGGGTAGAGTGTACAGTACTCAAAATTATTAGTTGCCACATGTCTTCACCTGTCATTGAATCTTCCTAACATAGCTCTTATGTGTCATAGGAATCTGTCATAACCGTTTTAGCTATGATCTCCTTATACACAATTCAAGATGCCAACACATCAACATTATTTGCAAGGAATAGATTTTACAAAAAAAAAAAAAGAATAGGAATTATCCAAGGTTGAGACACCTTATTCCTAACACATTCCACCTTTAGTGTACTTATCACATTATCATCCTCATCATTGCACATACTTCATTGCATAATGGAGGATGATCCACCTTTCCTAGACATGTGATTCCACCTTATGTGGGTGATAGCTTATCTTCTCCTTATCATTGTCTCTTATCACCTCTCCTAAATAAGGAGGCCTATTATGTACATTTCAAATCAATCCATGTTAATCAAGTCCATTATTACTCATATCATTCTTGCATCTTCATGCAATTGTCTTGCCAATCTCTTGTGGAAGTTGTTGTGGTCTTTCATTTGATCTTGGGGGTGTTGTAGAGTCACCTAAAACTCTAACATGAGGGTGATCCAAAATAGGTCCTCATCAGGTACACAACTATGCAAAAATAAATACCACAAACTAAAAAGGCCATTCCATGAATAGTAGACATGAACACATAACAAAATGTATATTTTTGGTTGATACAGGATTGCCAAAGAACCCAAGATGCTCATAAATCAGAGACTTGGCATAAATAATGATTGATGTCCACATCAAAAATCCCTAATATTCTATCATAAAGATTCAAATAAGTTTGAGAGATCCAAGAACTTCACTGAACTAGTTTATTCTTGCACTTCACTAAGTATTCCTTGTAATATTTTCTTCATGTGCTCTTGCTAATTTTGGTATTCTAAATTATTTCAATTCCTTTTGTCTTCTTCTTAGGATAATCAGATTTATTAGATGTCCCTTCATTAAACTCAAAGTATTCATTTATGTCAAAAATGTTTTGAAAATAGGTGAAATATCCATGTTTTTGGGCAATTCAACTTTAAAGGCATTTCCATTATCACACTTCCTCAAGATCTAACAAGGCCAAATTTTTTCATCTTCAAGTTACTATGTGTCCCAATTGGAAATTTTTTCTACTTCAAATGTACCACACTTAATCTTAAACCTTAATTTTTTTAAAATTTATTCTCCCCTTATCTTGTCTTTCCTAACATTCATGATTATTGTTATTCAAATTATTTCTCACTTCTTCATGTAAATCCTTCATCAAAGTCCACAAATTCCTCAACTTCAACACTATGCCTCAAATTAGCATTCAAGTTCCTCAATTTTTTAGTACCTCTAGAATGTATTCTATTCACAATCTCAAAAGGAGTCTTCTTAGTACTTCTGTTCACTGAACTATTATATGAAAATTCCTCTTGTGCCAAAATCAAGTCCCAATTAGTAGGTTCATCTCTAATTAAGTATCTCAACAAGTTGCCCAAATAGTTTCTATTTACAACTTCATTTTGTTCATCTATCTATGGATGAAATCAAGAACTAAACTTAAGCTTGGTATTCAACTTATTTCAAAGTGTTCACCAAAAGTAACTAGTAAACTTAGTATCTTGGTTTGAAACAATTGTCCTAGGAAATCCATGTAATCTCACAGTTCCCTTGAAAAATAGATTTTCTATATGCATTACATCTAATGTCTTCTTATAAGGTATGAAATATGCCATTTTAGAAAATATCTCAACTACTGCAGAGATGGAATCATTGTCTCTCTAAGTTTAAGGTAATCCCAGAACAAAGTCCATACTAATATCTTCCTAGGGTTTACAAGGAATAAGAGAATGTGTATACAATGCCACATTTTGACTAGTCCCTTTAGCAACTTGACAAATTAAACAACTCTTTGCCAACATATTAACATCTTTGTACATATATGGCCATAAGTATCTTTTTGATATCAACTCTATTGTCTTATCAATCCCAAAATGTTTTGCAAGTCCACCACTATGTTTCTCCTTAATGATATAATCTCGCATAGGTCCTATTGGTATACATAGTTGAATTCCTTTGAACAAAATATATTACTAGATTAAATTATTAACCCATTTATCTTGCTCATTTGTTATGTGATCCTTACAAGATTTATAAGGTTTTGAAAAATTAGTATCAATTTCATACAAGTTCTTCAAATCATTAAATACAAGCACTTCAACTATCATCTATGTCAACAAATTTATTCTTCTTCTCAATGCATATGCTACTCTATTTTCTATCCACTTCTATGATTCAACACAAAAGTAAAGTTTTTCATATACTCAAACCACTTCATATGTCTTTGATTCAACCTACTCATACTTCCCAAATATTGAAGGCCTTATGATCAGTGTACAACACAAATTCCTTAGGCATCAAGTAATGTCTCTATTTTTTCAAAACTTGAGTAATTGCATAGAATTCATTATCATAGACTAAATATTTCTTCTTAGCATAATGCAGTTTCTCACTATAGAAAGCTATAGGCTTACCTTGTTGACTTAAAACAACTCCAATTACATTCCTACTAGCATTACAGTCAACTTGAAAAACTTTAGTAAAATTAGGAAAAATAAGCACATGTAATCGTGCCACCTTTTATTTCAATTTTTAAAGCTTCAATTTTCTCCATGTGTCCATTTGAATTTATTTTTGTCACCTCTCATTGTCTTTTTCATCACATTTCATACTGAATTGAAATTTTAGATAAATTTTTTATAGAAACTTGCCAATCCATGAAATGATCTAACTTCTCCAAAAATTTTGGGTACAGGCCAATCAAGTATAGATTTTACCTTCTCAAGGTCCATCTTTAATACACTAGTAGAAATCACAAAATCCAAGTATACAAGTTCCTCTTTCATAAAAGAAAATTTCTTCATATTTATCAATAACTTTTACTCCTTCAATCTTTGCAACACTTGTCTAATATGCATTAGGTGTTCTTCTTTGGTCTTATTGTAGATTAGTATGTTATCAAGATAAAAAATTAAAAATTTACCCAATAATTTCTTCAAAACTTTGTTCATCAATCTCATAAAAGTGCTAGGTACATTAGTTAAACCAAAAGGCATAACCAACCACTTGAACAAACCCTCATTAGTCTTAAAATAGTTTTCCATTAATATCCTTCTCTGATTCTAATATGATGATATTTACTTTTCAAATAAATCTTGGTAAAATACTTTTCTCCACTCAAACGATTCATTATGTCATCTATTCTCAACAAAGGAAACATATACTTTAGTGTTATTTTATTTAAAGGTGTATAATTAGTGCAGATTCTCCATTCTTCATTCTTCTTAGGTGCTAATATTCTAGGTAGTACATAAGGACTCAAACCTTTCTCAATAAATCCATGCACTTTTTTGTTCAATTCTTCATTCTCTATAAGTGTTAGTCTATGTGGTGCTTTATTAGGAAAACTAGCTTCAAGTATCAAATCCATAAAATGACTAATATTTCTCACAGGAGGTAAACCATCAGGTACATTATCTAAAATAGTATCCTAAAAAAATTTCAACAAGGATCTAATTTTAGGGGCATGCTCAAGTTCATCTTGTCTCTTAATCTTTCTAAGAATCAAAGAAAAGCATACATTTTGTTTCTTCACATCCTTAACAAATTGATTTCCTTCAACCAATAAAACTTTAACTATGGTACAATGATTCTCTTCAAGTTTCTCTATCAAAGGTAACAATGCTTGTTTCTTCACATTAACCCAAATAGTATCTATCTACCATCATGCAAAAGCTTTTCTACCATATTGCCAAGGTCTTCCCAAAATAATATGATGACAATCCATAGGCATAATATCACACAAGACTTCATCAAAGTAATTACCAATGTTAAATTTTACAAGGTATTATTCACTTACTAGTAACTTGTGCTCATTCTTGATCCATGCAATGTGATAAGGGTTAGGATGTTTTAACCTTTGCAATTGAAATTTAGAAACCAATTCCTTAGATACCAAATTATTTGAACTAACACTATCAATGAACAAATTGCAAAAAAATTCTTCAACCTTACATCTAGTTTCAGAAAGACTTTTCCTCAAAATATGTTCCTTATCCAATTTCTCATTCCAAAAAGTTCTTCTAATCACCAAGTTCTCTCCATTTTCAAGCTCATTAGGGGGATCAATATCTTCTTCTTGAATTAAATAATTTATACTAGTGCTTCCTATCTTCGTTCTAGAAAATGTACACTTCAAGGCTATATCTCCTTCCTCTCCACATTAAAAAAAACTACCCTTAAACCAAGACATTTCTTCCCTTTTGCCAATATTGTTATTCCTAGAATAACCAGAATAATTACCTCTCATGTCGTTACCTCTTCCTCTTCTCGTATTATCTTATGATTTTCCCTTCTCATGTGATGTATTATAAGATCTATGACTTTATCCATAAGATCTCCCTCTACTTTATTAAAATCTTCCACTTGTTCTTTTTCTATGTTTCTTCTTCTTCACCAATATTTCTTAAACTCTCAAGGCATACCAATATGCTTGTTCAACACTTTCCCATTTTTATAAAACTATTCTCATCTTGTATTGAAGTCCTCAAACCATTCAAGAACCTAACAACCTTCTCGTCCTTATCATCAACATATCTAGATCTAATTTTCAACTTGTAGAATTCCTCAACGTAATATTTCACAATCATATCTTTCTATCTTAAATTTTACATTCTTCTTAACAAATTAACTTGATAATCAACAAGAAGGAATTTCTTTTTCAATTTACCAAACATTTTCACCCAAGTCTTGATCTTTTCCTTTCCTCTTATTTGTGTATTAGTTTTCAAGTGTTCCCACCAAAGATAAGCGTGTCCTTTTAGTTTAGTATTTAATCCTTACTTTTCTATTATGCAGGGGTAAAAGTGAAGCAACCACCCTAACATTTTTAGAAGGAGAAAGACCAAGATCCACCCCTTTATTAGGTTTGATTGATACAAGAGGGAGTATCAATGCAAAACCCTTATGAAAAAAAGATGAATAAATTGGGTTTAACTACCTCTCACCTCCACCTTAAGAAGGTTTAAGCAAGAACATGAGCAATATAGAGTTGAGATATGAAGATGTGACAAAATGATAAAGTATATAGAAATGAAAGAGAGGAAAATGAAACACCTTGTGAGATACAAAGTTGAAATTGGGTTGTCAAAAAACCTCTAAAAGGGTTGATTCTTAAGATCTAGACATTAAATTGCACTACAAACAAAACCTATAATTTTTTTTGCAAGAAATCAGGGGAAACCTTTTGAATTGGGGGTGAAATTGAGCATCAAGGGTGAAGTTCACCCTTGATGAAAGATGTAAAACAATGATTCTAATTTTGTAGTTTTGACAAATGAAAAAAAGGGTATCCAAATCTATAACTTGTTTATCAATTTGAGATCTAAAACCTTAAAAATACAATATTTGTTTATTTATTATTTTGGTGGGTTTGCCTTAGTCAAACCCCAGTTTAGGAATTAACCTTGACTTAAAATAATTAAAATGAAATACTAGAAAGTAGCAGTGATAGATATAACTAAAGCAATATAAATCTATGACTATGCTCTTGAATTTGAAATGTAATCAATTATGTAGATGTAATAGCTTTGGCTCAACTTCAAAACCCTAGTAAGGAAATCAAAGTGACATCAAAACCTTCATGAATGCATGTGTTTGAAATCTAACAAAGGAATGCATGTAGATGAATGTAGATCTTGAGAGGATGCATGTATAAGATGCAACAAAGGATCTTAGATGTATGAAGGGAGATTTTGAATTGTAATGATAGATCTTGCATAAACTCCTTGAATGCATGAATAATTGATCTTCAATGGAGACAGTTTGAATACCTCAAATATTTGAAGAATGCTTGAGAACTTGAGAGATTGAGAGAGAGTGCTTGAACTTGAACTTGATGGATGAGAAATAGAGAAAATGGAAGGGTTTATAAATGGCTTTGAATTAACACAGTCCTAGAGGCTGACTAACCTAGAAGTTAATTCCCAAACATCCCAAAATATGAGAGCCAAAGAGAGGGGACAAAATAGGGCCTCATTAGGGGGGAAATTCGCTTGTGATTGGTCCATCAGGTATAGAAACCCTCGAGGTTGTTTCAGAGATCCAAAACAAGTCTTGAAATTCTAAAATCAAGTCTAGATTCTAAGGATATCTTGTTTCAATTTGAGAAGTATATTCCAAGTGGATGGCTACATGAAAAGAAGGGACCTAGGGGAAATATAACCTGCCTTGATATTAAGACCATGAAAATGGGAGATTTAAAGAGGGTATATTAGGCTTTACTCCAATTCCACCTTGGAGAAAGGACGTAAAAAGGAAGAAGAGATGAAAGAGAGAAGGAGATTGATAATCTTGTATTAAACAGGTGTCAACCCTTCATTAAACTGGAGCATTTTCAATTTAAGATGGTACACCTATCCTCAAAGATACTTTCATATTCAAAATATTGTTTAGTCTTAGTGATCTAATCCAACGAAGCATCAATATCAAGCTTGCCACAATAAATTTAAAGTTCAAAAGAAGGTGTTGAATTCACTCTACTCAAGGTCCTCAAGAGTCTTTCTTCATCATGTTCTACCTTAGGATTAGGATTAGGTACAATTTCTTCTTCTTCATCACAAATAAAATCAAGATGCACTCCTCTTCTTTGGGTTGTCTTAACAACTCCAAGCCTAGCTGCAATTTGTCTCAACATGTCCATTATAGCATTCTACATTTCCTTTGCCTTGAACCATTTTGACAATAGTTCCTACAAGAATGGTAACCATCTACAAGTTATAGGTTAGAAAATTATTCTATCATGCTACAAGAAATTCCAAACATGGTTTTCCATGATCCCAAGACTTTACAAGGAACTGAACCTTTTCTCTAATAAAATACTTGATGTGGGAGCTGGGATGTAGAAATGAACACAAGAAACATTCACTGACCACCCTACTTGATTATGCACACATAATCCAACACAATATTGATTAAATAACAAGAAATATATTGAATTCGATGGAGATATGATGAGACAACCTTCTTTTAGTATACTATGCATAAGGCCTACCTACTTGCAGCCATATACATTCAAGTTAAAATTAGTGAGCTTGGAAGCTTAGGTTTATAGATCCAAATATTTATTTTCTTCCTTATACCTAACTTCATTATTACTTTTCTTATACTAGATCTCAAATTATATAGCTAGTAAGACCACAAAATGGACTATCGAGCAATTTATTACAAAATATAGGTCTTGCTCCAAACTAGAAATCAACAACCATACAATTAAGAAAAATAACATTAGTGGGGACAAAGATAGGTCCACATGTGATCCATGGAGAGATTCCCAATGTTGCAAAAATCCTTGGTGTTACGAAAAATTGAAGGATTTGAGCAAGACAAATCCAAAAAGCCCAAATAATAACTGCATGTAAGAGTTTGTCACAGAGAAGAAAAAGCAAAGAAAGGGAAATGGTTTTGCTCTAAGAATATACAAACTATATTATTAGAAATGGATAAAATTAAAAAATAATTACAAAATATCAATACTTATAGAAGGAGATCGAAAACCTAAAAAGGAAACCCTAAGAGGTAAAGAACAATTAATAATTACTAATTAATTATTAAATGGAAATGTAAATTGCATAAAGTGAAACCTTAAGAAGGGAGTAAAGGTAATTTAATAAATTAAAGCTTTACTCTAACATCCCCCCACATAAGATGAGAAAACAATGAAACTACAAACAATACATAAAAAGAAAAGAAATTATAATGCAATATAGAAAGTAAACTTGGGTCCTAACAAAAAAGTCTGATGAGGTACCTAATCACAAACAAATCTCTATGAAATAGAGAAATAGAGAAAACCTAGTGGGAAAAACTCTACTCCAAAAAGAGATAGCAAGAAAAGAAGGAAGGAAGGGATCATTACTGAGACCCCCCAAGGAAAACTTCCTTCAACCCAATTATAGAATGTAGGTGAAGATACCATGGGGATGAAAAAGGTTTAGTGAAGATGTCTACAACCTGTTCAGTAGTAGGAATGTACTCCAAGATCAAAGTGCCATCTTGAATTAGATGCCTAATGAAGTTTATGTGAAGCTCTATTTGCTTGGTCCATTGATGCTCAATCGGGTTGTGTGAAATATGTATAAAACTTTGATTGTCACATGATATAAGGGTGGGACTATTAGGAGGAAACCCAAACTTGTCATCAATTATTAAAGCCACGAAACCTCCTAACTAACCAATACATTTTTCCTATACTTTGCCTCTACAAATGGTAATGTATTAGCATGTTGCTTCTTGAAAGACCATGTGATTGGACCAAAACCAAGACATGATACATATCCAGAAGTAGACTTGTGATCATCAATATCACCAGCCCAATTTGAGTTTGTGTAACCAATAATCTGAGGATCCCCTAATGTATATAAGTGAATGTCATAACATGTAGTATCCAAAATGTACCTCAAGATACATTTGGAAAATTGCCAATGATTCTCATGTAGATCATGGGAGAATCAAGAGACAAGTCCAACTACAAAGGAAATATTAGGATGTGTGTGTGTCAAGTACAATAAACTACCCACAAATTATCTATATAAAGTGGAATCCACTGTAGGAGTGGTGCAAGTAATAGATAAATAAACAACTAGCTAAAAAGGTGTGGGGGTAGGATTGCAATAAAGCATGCTAAATCTCTGAAGCATATCAAGAGCATACTTCTACGGGAGTATGGTTATCCCATCCCAAGACTGAACAACTTGTAGGCCCAAAAAATAGTGTAGAAGTCAAACTATCATTTCAATGCTCACTGAATACTCTACATCATGGAGGATGAGCTACCTATAATGATGAGATCGTCTACATAAAGCACAAGTATTAGTAAGTCAGCCCCATGATGTTGAATGTATATTGTAGGATTAGAATGATACCAAGTGAACTATGAAGCAATCAAGGAGGAATCCATCTTCTCATACCAAGCCTGAGGGCCCTATTTGATATCATATAAAGACCTCTAAATCCTACATACTAATGAAGAGTCATACACAAAACCATGAGGCTGCACCATATAGATCTCCTCATGAAGATCTCCATGCAAAAATGATCTCTTCATGTCCATCTGATAAATTGTCCATCCTTGTGAAGTTGTAAGAGAGAGTACAAGGTGAATAGAATTCATCTTGGCAACAAGGGAAAAAGTCTTAGAGTAATCAATACCCTCAACCTATGAAAAAACCTTTGCAATAAGATGTGCCTTGTACCTATCAATAGAACTATCTGAAACATACTTGCTATGATACACCCACCAACACCAAACTAACTTTCTTCCTTTTGGAAGAGGACAAAGATCCCATATGTGGTTCTTCATCAAAGAAGAGTACTCCTCATCCATAGGCCTATCTTACTCTAAGTGTCCTATCTCCTATGGAAATATCTATGGATCATCTAAAATGGCATGACTCAAGAGACCAATATCTATAGCCTAAGCACGAGTGCAATGAGGATTAGTAGGATCACCTACTAGAGGTCTGATGGTATCAACAATATCACAAGCCCACTTGGGCACTCATTAAACAATTGGTGGAGGTGGTAAAGGGGGATAAATATCAAGATATTCCTTAGAGGATGCATAATCCTATGGAGGAGTAGAGGAAGTACTAGGTAGTGAGGAAGAAGTTGGTGATGGTTGGTCTATTAGAGGATAATGCTCGTCAAACTGAAAATCTCATCAAAAAAAGACATCTCTATAATCAAGCTCAAACAACCTATATGCCTTCATATCCTCATAGTAGCCAACAAAGATGAGTGGTTGACTCTTCTTTTCCATGGCTTTTTGTTGAGCATTTGGAATAAAAGCCCAAGCCTCACTACCAAAAATGTGGAAAGTAGTAATATCAGGCTTGACATGAGTCCAAGCCTCCTCAAGAGTCAAGTCTTGCAATGCCTTGTGAGGCATTCAATTCTAAATATAGTTGGATCAATTGATAGCTTTAGCCAAAAACAAAGAACTCATAGCACAAGACTAAATCATACAATTGGCCATCTCCCATAATGTCTTGTTCTTTCTCTTTGCAACCCCATTCTACTAAGGGGTTTGGGGAACTATGAACTAATATTGTAAACCATGCTTAGTGCAACAATATTTGAAAGACTAATTCACATATTCCCCCCATTGTTAGTGCATATACACCTAACAGAAAAACCAGACTGCTTCTCCACAAATGTTGTAAAGATTCAAAATGAATCAAAGACATAAGACTTGTAATTCAAAAAGTACACCCATGTTTTTTTAGAGAAGTCATCTATTAAGGTTAGCATATATCAAGCATCTGAAAAAGAAGGAGTGAGAAATGACATAAGATCATTGTGTATCAACTCCAATGGTGCCTTCCCCCTTTACCATCTTTGTGATGTTTTCCAAGTGCACAACCTTGACACACACCATTAGTACAAGAGATTTGAGGTAACCCAATCACTAGCTCCTATATACTTATCTTTTGTAGATATCTATAGTTGACATGGCGAAAAAGCTCATGCCAAAGTTTTCTCACTATGTCTACATGAGCAATGAGAGAAACACCTATAGAATCAGAGCTCTCAAAGCCATTAAATTGATATAAGCAAGACTAAAGATCAACATTCCCAGTAGCAACAACCAAGTTAGGATCATGGAGGTATCAAATAAGAACATCATGCGGTGAGAACTCAACTATCTTTCTAGAGCTTGAATGACAAATCTGAAAGATAGATAGGAGGTCCATAGAAATGGCAGGAACTAAGAGAACATCCTGTAATGAACCATCTTATACAAAGATAATTCCTAAACCTATAACTTTTTGTGGTTCCACAATGCATGCTCCATTCCCTAGTAGGAATGGGGCCCCCTTACTATGTTCTTTTGGATCTGAGATTCTTAATTCAGGATTTGGGGAGATTAATAGTGTCTTACCTAGTCCCCAGAATTGTGTCCTTGCTAAGGAGTCAAATTTTTGAAAGGACGTGTCCTTTCAAAAATTTGAAAAGTCAAAAAAAATTAAAAATCAAAAAAATTTAAAAAGTAGAAAATTGGAAAAGTCAAAAAAAAAACCATGCACCTAATCTAGTGCATAGTAGCACATCACCCTTTGGTGATGCGCAAATGCACACCTATGCAAGTGCACAAGGTTGCACTTGCGCGCCACCAAAGGGGGTGGAGTTATATAAACCCCCACCCTCCTCCATGCTCAATATATTTTCTTGTTTCCTTGGTGAACTTCACACTCGCTGCACTCTGCACTTGACAAGCTCACGACCTCTCTGAAACACAGCACTTCCACACTAGCTAAGGTGCATAGAAGACTTCAAGAAAAAAGGGTACATAGAAGTGCACCTACCCCCCCACCCTCTGTATACACTTTGAAAGACTTAAAAACAAAAAAAAATGGTCACCAAATTTGGTGCACATTTGTGCACCAAACATGGTGCACAAGTGCACACCAAATCGCACCCCCCAAACTAGCTCCTCTACAAAGTTTAAAAACAAATAGATGTAAAACAAAAGGGGTAGGGCATGTGGCCATGCACCCCGTTGCATTGCACCCCACTGTCGCACACTCCGTTGCCATGCACCACATTGCCACACACCCCATACATAAACCAAAGCCCCTAAAAGTACATTGCAAAACACCATAAAATGAGGTGTTTGCTTGTGCACTTGAATAGGTGCGTAGGTGTGCACCTTTTTTTTTTAATTTAATTTTCAAAAGAAAAAAGGATAGAGTTGATTTTGCATATTTAATTTTTTTGGTTCTACTAAGTATTATCTACTCATAATCTCATAATTTTAATTCTAAACTGATGGGCATCTCCCTTTTTTCATGCAGATATAATGGCATTGTCATCTAGTGAGAAAATGGCACCCAAGCCCGTGGATTTCAAGTTCCAAGGGGCCCCATTTGATTTGCATCACAATAGGTATATAATAATCATGCTCTAGGCCATGCTTAGGAATGATGTATTCGATCTAAAGATTATTTTTCCCACTATGAGGTGCATTTAATCTTTTCAACCCAGGGACGTATACTTGAAATGGTCAGCACAGTATGTGCACTAGGTCTTAATGAGTCACTATGCTTATGTTGCAGGAAAGTAAAATGCAAGGAAAAGAACTTACACGATTGCTGCAGGAAACTAACACACTTAACTCTATGAATACTGGAAATACAATGAAAGGCTAACAGATATTCCAACTCAGTTCATCTACTATAACTATTCTCATAGATGTTGTAGGAACATTCACGTAGTATGATGCTATAGGAACTGACAACTTCTACTTGCAATACTAAAAATGCTTAGAAATAAATCTATAATATCCTAATCTAATCGAACTCCCAAGTGGGCCCCCTTGGTTGGCTTCAACTAAACTACTAACACAAGATAGAAACCAAAAACTATTTCATTACATTTTAGAAATTCATTCATAGAAATAACACTTAGAACTGTAAAAACACAACTCACTGCAAAAAGTTAATAGTTTGTTCTCATAAACTTTCTCCTTCTAACTAAACTAACACACTTGGTCTGATCACTATATATAGGAGATTGATGCTTATTCTAAAATAGAAAAGTAAACAACCTAGCTATAAATCCATAGGAGAAAAAGAAGGAAAATAACAACTTCAGGTGGGAAGAAGAAATAATGGCTCAAGGCGAGAATAATAAAGTCTAAACAATCACTTGCCATAATAATAAATGCAAAGAATGCAGTAAGTCTTCATAGCTCCTCCATACTCATTGTCATGTCCTTTGGTACCGTTATGAATTTTCTCCACCATGGCTACACTTCAATGTTCTTTTCTCCTTGAATGCTATTGGTTTTCTTCTACATTCATCTTTGAATTCTTCCAATCATCTCCAGCTTCATTGCTACCAGGTTAGTTATAATGCAGAGATAATTGCAAATAAGCATTTTCAAATTAAATTCAAATATAAGAACACACATTTTGATAATTATATGAAATATTGCATCATATATATGATATTGTAAAAAGATGATGTACTATCTACCCATAGGTTAATCATTAGTTTAGGTAAACATAAGTTCACAAATGTCTTGATGAAAATGAAACAAAGTATTAATAAAACATTTAAAAACTATCATGAAATAGAGGCAATAATTAGCCTCATCATCTGCCCCCTGGTAAACTGATGCTTGTCCTCAAGCATGGCATTTCCTAGTCAATGACCTAAATTCCCCCAATTCTGCCCTTCCTTTCTTGTTTCTCTTGAAGGTATAATAAAATCCTTGTGTTCTTTCCCAAACCTTCCTTCTATTGTCCTCCTGTAGCTTGTCAAGTCTATCAACATTAATGTATATAAAGGCAACATGAGTATTGGAGGTTGCATAGTGAGTGGGCACCATAACTCAGGTCTAACCTATTTTCCTAACTCTGAATATTTTGGAGCTTGGTGAAGGGAAGCTTCCAATTTGATAGGACTATGTGGCTCTAACCTTTTAAGTGACTCAGGTAGTCTGGCCCATCTACTTCTAGCACCATGCATAGCTCTCTAGAAAACAAAGTAGGAGAAGTTCTCATAATCAACATAGGCCTTGGCTGTGGTAGTGAAGATTCTATCCCTTACTCCCTTGTTCTTATCCCCATAAGTTAACCTAAACTAGTCCCTAAGAACTTCTTTTGGCTTACTAATCTTAGTTCTTAATGGCAAGGGTATTATCCCTTCCTCATCTCTATAATTATTTAGTTGCCAATCATAATTTTCTTCATTAGACATCCAAGATATCAAAGCTCTTAAATGTATATCCCCTCTATAGAGTAAAGGGTTCCATTGGGTTTCTGAAAGGATAAAAAAATTATCTACATATGATTCATAGAGAAAATTTTGCTACCAGGATGGCAGAGTCTGATATAAACCATGAAATTCCTAGACAGATTTAAATTTTGCATTTATATTCTTAAGGGTTAGCATGAGTTGGAACAAGAGAAATTGTTCTTTTAAATAGAGAGCATAAATTCATGGTGGTAGTCTATAGGCAAGTGCTTGATCAACCAATTTGAGGGCATGATCCATCCTTTGTTTTTGATTCACCAATTGTTTTTTCAAATCTATAGTTTCTGCACTTAGAGACACTATGTCTTTCTTCATTCTTTTCCTCTCCACTTCCCATAAGGCCTTAGCAAACATATGTTGTCCAAACAACTAGAAAATGAGTTTCTATAGGGTAATGGAACCACTGTTTTCTTCATGATTTCTTTTCCTCTTTCTCTATTCCCTCCATAATTGTTCAACAATATCAATAAACAATGTTGATTTACAATAAACCATGTTGATTTATAGAGAACTAGGGCAATGTTTGGATAAATTTGTTTAGGAACTATTTCATCCCTACAGCTTGAAGTACCTGGTTGGCCTACTGGGGTATCATTTGGATATTCATTAACCTCAACCCTACATTCCTCATTAGGGTTTTCAGGAATGTTTTCAGTTTTAGGGTGAGGAGGAGAGTGATTAGGAACAATCTGTACAGGGCATTCTTTAGTAGATGGCTTAGATGAGAGGGATTCTTTGGAAATTTTTCCTCTCATTCTAGGACTTCTTCTTACAGGAGTTTCTTCTAGTATCATAGCCTTTTGCCTACCTCTTCCTTTTGGTGTCTCTATCATAGGAGTAACTACTACAGGACCCTTCTTAGTTGTCTTTTGCCTCATGACTGTAGGGTTTGACTCTTCTTTTACTGGAATAGATATTTCTTCTTGCAACTTTCATTTTCTCTTTTCTCAACTAGAGGTAGGTTTCTGGGTTTCTTGAATAGGTAAAGGCACAGTCTCTTCCACATTTTCTTGTACATTGCTTTGCAATTTTTGGCTTTAGCTTCTTGAGTGCATTGCTCAGTAGGTTCATTAATGGGAACTACATTCTCCTCACTAGGTTGTTCATGAAGGGTAGCTTGGGGTTGTAAAGTTTGAGCTTGGACAAATTTTGCTAATGACAGGAGAGAAACATCCCTAAGTGACCTTTCTATGAGTAATTTAATTAGGGAGTGACAGGTGATGGAATTGTCTTTTCCTTTTTGAGTTTCTTCCACACTAATACAAAACATATTGTACAAGCAATTGGGAAGATTAACTGGATGATTATGCCTTATACAACTGAGCAATTTAAAATGATGTGCATGTAAATATGAAAATCTACCTTCGCATGTGAGGTACCTGATAATGTGCATGGCCAGTTCATTGTATAGTGATAGAAGAGACATTCTTTTACAACCTTGCTTGGTAATATCCATCTGAGGGTCAGTTGGTATGAAAAACTAAGCTCTGGCTGATCATGCATCATGAGTGTTGGGATAATGTTCTCCTATTGCCAATAACCCAATAACTTCTACTATGCGTTCCTTTGTAGCAACCATTGTTAAGCCCCATACAAAAGCTTCTCCTTCATCAAATGTCCTTGTAAATTATGTGGCTACTTCTTCATCACATGCAGTCAAAATTAAAAAGTACCCTAACCAGCTACATGCATTAAATCTCCTCACAGCTTCTACATCTAAGAGAGAAATGATATGCTCCACTGGTTCTTGACTCTACAATTGTCCACCCATTCTGCTTAACACTTTCACTATCTGCACTACTTGCACTATTTCCCCCTTACAAATTTAGGCTTCTTTTGTTGTTTTACAATCCATTTTCACATTTCATTTAACAAGTAATTAATGTCATAATGATTTGTTATGAGCAATAATATGGCTTTAATGAGAGTAAATCATGGAAGTGTGTGAAAGTTGTCTAAAAATGAGATTCAAATCACTTAAAATTTAAACACAAGTCACATCACAACCTAACAATAAAATCATTCAAAAATAAGTGGTATGACACCTAGACACTTGTGTACTTCAGGAAATATGAAGATTTGGAAAAATCTTTATGAATAAATGTAGTCATTGGGTTTTAGTAACCTTCCTTGCCCCTTATGAAATATGGAAAAGTGTCCACACTTGTCAGACTTAGTACGGGGTGCGGAACTGGTATAACGCCACCATAGTATAAAGAATGTAGTATTAAATATAATTAATGAAATTTGTGGACTATAAATGAATTATAATTTGAAAACCTTATACCTATTAATTCATTGTCACACATACCAAAAGGTGGCAGAAGTTACATTAGTAGGGATAGCATCCATTAGTAAACTCGCTGAGTTTATTGAAAGCATTAGAAAATCATGACATAGAAAGTGGGTGGTTGGAAGGTAAAGAAATGAGATGAGGTAGATGTGTGGAAGGTAAAGGAATCAGATGGAATGAGAAAGTGAATGGAGAAATTTGGAACTTTATGCGGGCATAAAGTTTTTATTATGAGTATGTACAAAGAAATTAGTATTGAAGAATGATAGGTGGAAGGTTGACACCTTAGGCTGCAAGAAGAGTTACCTAGTTTGTATTTGAATTTGGCCATTGGAACTACTGCAGGAAGTCCTCTTTGGTTTAGGTCCATTTATATAACTTGAGTCTATGACCATTGACTAACAATTTGAAAGGTATTGGATCAATGGTAGTTAATTGAACAACTCCATTATCAAAGACATGACTAATTTCATATGGACCCAGCCATCTTGTCTGTAGCTTGCCTGGCATATCTTTAAATTTGGAATCATATAATAGTTCCCAGTCACCAACTTAAAATTGTTTATTGATAATATGGGAGTCATGCCACTTTTTTCTTTGTTTCTATATAATTTCAGTACATTCTAAAGCAGCTTTGCACATTTCATCGAAAGAGTTAAGATGTAGAAGACATTGTCTTTGTGCTACAGGAAGTTCAATGTCTAACTACAGTGCAGTTCTCAAATTTTAATGTTCAAATTTAATAAGGAGTGTTGCTACTTTTCCATATAGGAGCTGAAATGGTGTGAATCCTATGGTAGTCTTCCATGTTGTTCTATAGGCCCAAACAACTTCTTGTAATCTATTGGTCCAATCCCTACGGTGTAGATGAACCATTTTTGTTAGGATGTTCTCCAACTCACGATTTGTGACCTTTGCTTGTCCATTAGCTTGAGGGTGATAAGGACTTGATTTTTGGTGCCTAATGTTATACTATTTCATCAATTTTGAGATCAGATTAGAGGTAAACTGTGCACCTTGGTCAGTGACTAGCTCTTTGGGTACAACATAGAAAGTAAAAATTTCTTCATACAAAAATTTTGCAACTTTTTCATCACAAGCATGCTTCATGGCTTTAACTTCAACCCATTTTTTCAGGTAATTAGTGCACACAAGAATATAAGATTTCCCATTAGATGGAGGATCAATTGGACCAATGAAGTCCATGCCCCATTTGTCAAATGGTGTTAATGCCATCTATGGGTTAAGAGGCATTTTATCTATTCTTGCTGGTCAACCCATCCTTTGACACTTATCACACTTTCCTATATAGTTGGTTGCATCTTTGTGAAGTGTAGGCCAATAATAACCAATTGTCAAGATTTTCAAGGTTGTTCTTTTTGTTGCAAAGTGTCCTCCACATGGTTCATTATGACATGCATGTAGAATGTCATATGTCTCATCGTCTCTCAGACATCTTCTCATAACTTGATCAGGTCCAGTGTAGAACAAGAGATTATTTATCCAAGAGAAACAAAAACTTTTCTCTACAAGAAGCTTCTTTGCATTAGAAATGTCTACATACCATGGAGTTTGAACAAAAATATGAAATAAATGCTCATCTAGAAATGCATCATCTACCAAAGTAGTGTTAGTATCATCATGATGGATTCTTGATAAATAATCAGCTACAACATTGGCTCTTCCAGGCTTATCAACAATAGTTATATCAAATTCTTGTAACAACAGTAACCATCTTGCTAACTTGCCTATTATAGTAGGTTTGGTCATGAGATATTTAATTATTACATGATCAGTATGACCAAATATGGGGTAGCCAGTTATGTAATGCCGAAACTTGTTCAAGGCATAAACTACTGCTAGCAACTCTTTTTCTGTCACTGTGTAGTTTAATTCTTTTTTTAAATTTTTTAAAGAGGGGTAAACGCTTTGACCTGGAGCTATGAACCAGTGAGGCCACAAACAGGGGACCTCATCCCCATGAGATTTGAACCTTGATGGCAAGGATAACAACGCAACAACTTAACCATCACAACATGCCACTATTGGCTATGTAGTTTAATTCTAGTCCATGAAGGCTCTTGCTAATAAAATATATTGCATTTTCAAGATTTTGAGATTGTTGTGCTAGAACTGCACCTATGGCATAGTCAGAAGCATATATATATATATATATATATATATATATATATATATATATATATATATATATATATATATATATATATATATATATATATATATATATATGGAAAAGTAAATTCTAATCAGGGCCTTGTAAAACTAGGGCTATAGTGAGAAGTTTCTTAAGCTACAGGAAGGCTTCATTACATTCAGATGTCCAATTAAATTCAGCTTCCTTTGTCCGTAATTTATATAAGGGACTAGCTATTTTGCTGAAATCTCTTATAAAACATCTATAATATCGAGCATGACCTAAAAAAGATCTTACATCTTTCAATTTTGTATGTATGGGCAATGTTTGAATTACCTCTATCTTAGCTAGATCCACTTGTATTCTTATAGCTGATATGAAATGACCAAGTACCACGCCTTCCTACATGAGCATGAAACATTTTTCACTATTAAGTTCCATATTATGTTCTTGACACCTTACCAAAACCTTTTCAAGATTCATCATTGCTTCTTCAAAAGTGACTCCACATGTTGTGAAATCATCCATATATATTTCCATATAATCATGTGATATATCAACAAAAATGCTAATAACAGCTCGTTGGAATGTTGGAGGAGCATTACATAGACCAAATGGTAAAAAAAAGTATGTAAAAGTACCCCATGGGCATGTAAATTTGGTTTTGTCTTGATCTTCAGGAGCAATACTGATTTGATTATAACCATTATACCCATCTAGAAAAGATAAATACTTCTTTCCAGGTAGAGTGTCCAGAACTTGGTCTATAAATGGTAAAGGAAAGTGATCGTTTGTGGTGGCCTTGTTCAATTCTTTGTAATCTACAAAAATTCTCCATTTTCCTCCCTTTTTGGGCACTATGACTAGGGGTGACACACATCTACTATCAGATATAGGATAAATAAAACCAACATCAAGCAATTTTTGCAATTCAGTTTTAACTATCTCTCTAAGGCTTGGATTTATCCTTCTCTAGGGTTGACGGAGTGGTAGAAAACCTTTATTGATGTATATCCTATGGGTACACAATGTAGGACTCAACCCTTTCATATCACTATAGTCCCGTGCAAAGGCCTTTTCATGCCTTTGAAGCAACTCTTTTAATTGTTTCATCTATGTGGGTGTTAATTTGGGATTAACATGGAGATTATGACCTTTAGACAGTTCAACAGTAGTTGTAGACACTATCATAGAAACTTCACAGATTGGACTTGCTTCTAATTCACACAGTAAGAGTGGATGAAGAATGTCAAGTTCTTTGAGTAGAGTAGTTCTTTGAGTAGAGTACAATTCTCATCACATTCCTCATATGTGATTAATTCCAACACAGAACTTTCAGATACATCTTTTTCTACCACACAACTGTTAGTAAGGATACTTTGAAGTATTTAATCTTCCTCTTGCAACTTTAGAAAGGATTGTTTATGCAACATCATGAGTTATGCTATATAATTTAACTCTTCTTCTTCATCCCCTAAATTTGGCCAAACAGATGTACTCAAATCTAGTAATGGTTGTGTGGGAGGATATAAATCAAATTTTTTTGTTGCTTGGCCATTGGATATGGTCATATTCCCTAATCTACAACTTATATTTGCATCAGTTGTGGCTAACCATGGTCGACCTAGGATGTTAGGGTAACCAGATAGATTAACTTTGGGGGATAGAATCATGAAGTCTAGAGGATACTTTAGAGAATCTAAGGTTACAACTATGTTTTCTATCATCCCATCAGGGGTGACAGTAGAACTATCTGCAAGTTGTAGAATTGTTGGAGTAGCCCTTGATCCTTCTATTTTCAACTTCTTCACAGTGTCCTTGGTCATGACATTTATAGCAGCACCAAGATCTATTAAAGCATTTTTAACAGACTGACCATTTATACTAACATTCACTACTAGACTACCTGGATCAGAATATTTTGGTGTGATCAATTTTCCTAACATAATGTTAGCCCATTGTCCCACAACATGAACTATGGTGGGGTCCTTTTTCTTCCTTCCAAGCTTCTATAGGCAAGCATCTCTGATGACTTTTCCATAGATTGGAACATCTTTAATGTCTTGGAATAGGGGTATTTGGACATTTATGTTCTTCAACTGATTAACAATATCAAAAGGTTGTTCCTCTTCTTGTATAGGTTTGCTTTGTATAACATTTTCTAGAAAAGGAGGTTCCACTATTGGTTGAGCTTGGGTTGACATGGTAACATTGGTTGGGTCAACCGTTTCAATAATTGAAGGTTCTAATGTTGTAGGAGGATCTGGTATTTCAATTATAAGAGGTAGTTTAGGTGCTGGTAAAGTTGTACCAGATCTCAGATGTATATCTACAACACTCAGAGCATAAGTAGGATATTATTAAGCATCAGAACTATACATGGGTTGTTGTGGTTGTTGGTTATTTAGATTTGGGTGAGGTTGTGTAGGTAACTGTGTCTGCTTTTGAGGTCCAAGATTTGTAGGTGGTGGCATTAGAGCATGTTGTTGAACTCGAGGTGGTAATTGTGGAGTACTAATATTTTGGTTAGGCCACTATTGAGGTCCCCTCCATTGGTTCGTAGACTACCAATTCACTTGGGGTGGTTGTCATTGGTTAGGTTGGTTTTGTCAGTAGTTCTGTTAGTTCTACCAATGGTTATTCTGTCAGTTGGGCTAGGATGGTTGAGAATTCTAAGGTCATTGGGATTGTTGTGGGTTATTTTTCCCAACATTATTCTAGTTCGTTTTATATTGTGGAGGACCTTGGGGATTACAATTTTGCCATTGATTACCATATGAATTTGAATTTTGCAAAGGCTCTTAAGGCATACCTTAACATTAGGCTCATGGATGACATTGAGCAACAAAAATTACTTTCTCATCATCTCTGTTGGCACTAAAAATTGTGTGGTCAAATTTGACCACGTTTGAAAAAATCAAGCCCTTAAAACGCTTTTAAAATGCATATGTGCCTAGTTGTACCCGGCTATCCATTCGAGACCCCTTAGGTATCTAATGCTTCTAGCACCTTTCATTCAGTGCGTCTAAGTGTTTCATGAAGATCAATTGTCATCCCAAGTCATTTGGCGAAGTTTTGTTTCAAACATTTGTCAAAATTGCAATTTTACCGAAGTGTCAAACAACGACAGGAGGCTTTGTTTGTAAAAGAATATCTCGCACCCAGAAATGTTTTGTGATCCACCAATTTGGGAGTGTCTAGTGTCCATACCTAAGAACCAATTTTTCAGATTTCAAGACATTTCGAGTCCGTTTGAATAGGTTTTGAATCCCTCAAAGTTGGTCAATTACTGTTTTCAGGCTTTTGCACTTTCCACCTAATTCTGGGAAGCCCTGTTTGACGTGCAATAACTTTTGACCAATTGACCCAAATGAGAAAATTCCTTTTGCGTTGTATTGTAGATGTCAGATACTTGTTATGTTCCAAGTTTCAGCTTATGAAGAATCTATTTGGTCAGTTTTCAAGTGTGATTCCAAAGGCAATTTATGAGTTTTAACTGGTGTTAGTAATTGCAGATCGATTGTAACCCCTGTTCGAGACATCATATCTCCTGATCTGTGATAGGTGTGATCAAATGGTTGGTTTTCCTGTGTTCTATACGGAAAGTACTTTAAGTGTGCCAGTTTTCAAGTTATGACAAATCCATTTGCACATTTTTTCAGGTCGATTCCATTCGCAAAAAATGCTTTCTATCAGCATGCCCAGTTTACAAAATTTTGAGTAGCCCACTTTGAACGTCTTCCATTTGCGTCCTGTGATTCATCATGAGCCTAAATCATAGATCCATAATATCCTCATGACAAAGAATGAATGTCCCAATTTTCGTCTTCCTATGTGCCCGTTTACCCAATTTTCCAAGCCGTTTCTAAACCCAGTTTAGTGTTTTCTGACTTGTTTATCTGCAGGTGATTCTTAGCAGGCAACTTTGAAGACAAATATCTTTTGACTCCAAATTCGTCATGAAATGAGATTTGACAAGGGGAAAGTATGCGGGACAAAGATTTAGTGTGCTAGCTCTCAGAGCCCGATTAGGTGTTTTGGTCAGTTTTCAAGGGCAGTCAACGGACCTCCTGGCGCAAATTTGACAGTCTGCAAGAAAATGATAAAGTGAGTTTTATTTGATTAGTCAATGGTCAAATTTGGTTCTGATCAGTTCAAGGTGTGCAGTTGATCGTTCCAGCATTTCAGTTGTTCGAAAATGAAATTTTTTTTAGTCAGACCCGCTTTGGGATCCGACTGAATGCTCCAGGTTGAAGGGTTGATTCAAGATCATAAGGGTGTTGCTATCTGATAAAAGATGACCTATTCTTAATATGTGATTATTTTAGAAATCCAAGCTTCAGATTATTCAAAGAATAGGATGGATATGTTCATATGTCCTTATATAAAGAAAAGGGGACTTGTTACCAGTCAAAGGTAAAGACAAGCAACAGTCCGCACATTAGAAGATGATATCATTTAAGTGGAATGCCAACGCAAGATTTAAGAGCAACTATGAGGCATATGCTAAATAAAAACTATAATGGCATGCTTAGTGGAATGTTTGAGGGAGCTCAATGCGTTTTAAAAAAGGGGCACAGACTGAAAAGCAAAGCCCATGCTTTCTTAAAAGATACGCATTATAAGAAGACACCAGCCCAAAGAGGACAAACTCAAGGGCAGTTCTAGGCATCAAACAAAGAAACTCATGCAAAATAGCAAGGAAGTAGCCCCTGCACAAGGAAAAGCCATCACCCAGCCTGTAGAAAGTTGTAGAAGAAGGTAAAAGAATCAGCAAGTCAGCAGATTCAAAGAGGAGAATGAGTCAATAAGGGGTCCATGTTTTGAGAGCAGGGTGGTCATTGCAAAAGGAGGAAGAGCTCAACGTGCAGAGCCGTGTGCAATTCACAATTCAATTCAATTCACATTTCAATCCATGCTTCAGAAGAAGCCTCAGCCAATCCGCAGTAAAACCATAGAGCATCAAAAGCCGCATCATGCAAAGTTTGCAGCAAAATGAAAAACGTCCCAGCATAGCTTTAATAAAGGAAAGCAGCAAACATTTTCAGGGAAGGAAGACGCTATGGTAAATAGCAAGCAAGAATAGCCTCACGCAATAGAAGCTGGCAGTCAATGCCAAGCAGATCTCGCTAGTTATAACGACAAAGAACTTTTAAAGTGGTGCAGAAACCATGTCAACGCAGGAGCAGCATGCACATTTTTTAAAATGGTGGTAGCCAAAAATGTTGAAAAGAAAATGTTATCACAAAGCAAAGGTTTTTCAAAACCTATAATCCCACATTGTCCGTGGGTGACCTTTAATGTTCTTTAAATATGTTTCCATTTGCATTATGTGGTGTCGTAAGACACAGGCCTTTTGTGAAGGCCAATGTATGTGGTAGGTAGGCCCACCAATCCGACCAAGTTAGCTAGAATGTGCTAAATTTTGGAGAAATGTGTGCCAAAAAAGGTGATGACGTCAGTAGGGTAAGTTGTCAGAAAACCCAAGAATCCGGCGGTCGCTACCTCGCTAGTCGAAAAATCTTGAAAAATCTGGCTAGCGAGATAGTGAGGTCGCCGAAAAATCTTTGAAATACGGCAAGGGTCATAATGCAACATGGGTACCATGTGCAATTCCATGAGCGAATCAGATGGTGACAAGTGGCGGTAACAGAGTAAATGGACAGTGATGTGGTAGGCAAATGGCAGGAGTGCACTAGATTGTGCCACGTGGTAGATCTAACGGTTCACGTTACCTTGCTAACCAAAGTTGCTCACCAGTTAAGCATGGCGAGGTAGCGAAGAGACAACACGTGGCAGATGATGCAAATCAAGTGTCCAATTAGAATGCACCACGTGGCATTGGTCAAACCTAGAGTTGACCCGGATGGAAGGAGAGGGAAATATGAAGCCAAATAAAATAATTTTTTTTATTGTTTCCCAATTTTCAAGTCACGTTCAGGTTTTCTTTTTAAATTTGAAAAAGGGCATATTCTAAAGTTTTGACTTTAGAAGTAATTTTAAATTTTTCAAAAAATTTAAAATCAAATGTGCAGACATGAGTTTCTAGTGAAGGGGACTATTTTTCAAATGAAGATTTTAGGCGTTTCCCAAAGGCTAGATATGCCTTGTCATATACTGTTGGAATCATGAGAATCCAAATTTTCCATTTTTGAAGTCATTTTTTACACAGGTGCTTCCTAGTTTGAGCTATAGCCAGAAACATGAATTTTGTGGCATCCTCAGTGGAATGGGTAAAAAATTGAAAATCCAGTTAGGGGATCAGTAAAACTTGGTAAGAATGCGGTTGGAGTTCACGGTTCTCACATTCACTCAATTTAACCCAATTTTTGCCAAAGCATTTCAATGGGTAAATCAGATATTGTGGTGGCTCAGCAATGTTTCATCATTTCAACAGAGATATTGTGCAAATCAGTTAAAAAAATGATGAAACAAAATTAGATCAAGATTGGATAAGGAAAGAAGAAGTTTTCAGTTGCCAGAAGATTGATTTTCAAGTGGACACTTGTCATTCTGAAATCAGATTCGGGAGTTCATCTAGGCTATATCATTCTTTCTTTCTATCATTGTAAGGGTTCCATTTTTTTGCACTGAGAAACCATTCTTCAACATTTCTTCTTGTATTGAATAGCATTTTTAAGTTTTATGCAGATAGTTCTATTCTGTTAGGTGATCTATGAGTTATTTTCTGTACATTTCATGTATTTGATTTCAAGGAAAATGAATAAAGTGCAACAAAAGTTTGAAGTTCAATCTGAATCTTGTCTCCTGATTATGGCTCTGTTATTTCTTCTAATTTGTGATCAAAGAGCATGAATTAGGTTGCATTTCATTTTGAAATGTATGTGGTTAAAATGTCTTGCTTATGGAACAAAGACCCATGTAATTGCTTGATATTTGTCATAGGGTTTGCAGATTTTCATGATAGGATGTTTTGAGTATGAGATTAATTCTGTAGCAGATGTCTATTCACAAGGTGAAAGATAGATTAGGGATCTTGATGTAGAGATGCATCTGAGGTTTCCAAGAGATGTATGGTTATGATTCATTTAATTGCCCAACACATAAGGCACTGGTCAGAGATAGGATCATTAAGTTCTGTTGCTCATACTTGGGTCTTGCTGATATCAATCTATTAAATCATTTTAATTTTATTGTTGAAAGGTATTCAAAGTATAACCTGCACTTAGCTTTCCAGTTTCATGAGTCATGTCCTTAGCTATTTCATGCTTGTGATCTCCTGGTTAAGCATAGAAGGATTAGGGGTTTCATCTACTTTTATAGATCCTGATTATGGTTATTGCACTAGTCACATAGTCAGATCTAAAGAGGTTCACCCACCTAGGTTTTGCAGAGCCTGAAGTGCAGAAGGAGTATAGCCTTATAGTTGGCCTGGTGTCTGAATGGATGTGTTGATAATGGGAGTTAGCTGCCCCTAGATATGTTTTGTTCTCATTAGGGTAAATTGGAAATGGGTAACATTTTCAAACACCAACAATCTCCATCTATCTTGAGGTACTCAATTGGAAGATGTTGGTTCTCCATGCTTGCAACTAGTTTACATTGGCAATCCTTCTTTTGCTCCTGGCAATGACAGTAGTATTCAGCTAGTTGTAACTCAGCTTCTACATACTTCTTCTTTGCATTCATTATGTCAAGATGTGTAGTGACATCATTGATGATGTCCTATTTGAAATCTGACAATAGATTAGATATCTCAAGCTTTGACATACCTTGGCTAATTCCTTTAGTGACTATGGAACGAGGTCCTCGACCTTTCTTCATGGTTGGCCTTGAATAGTTCTAACAGATCTTCTTGAGGTCCTCCTAAGAAGCTTGATATACATCACCACCAACCATCATGTTTAGTGCTTCTAGACAGTTATCATTCACACCTCTTAGAAAGACTAGCTTTTGTGAATTCTCGGACAACACATGTTGAGGGTTCTTCTATAGTGTATATAAGAAATGTGAAACATAGTCTTCCAGTGTTTCTTCCTCCTATGATATACTGAAGACATCATCTCCTCTTGAGCCAAATGCTTTAGAATACTCTTTATATTTATCTAGAAATAGAGTTTGCATTTCATCCCAAGTTCCTGTTGCATTGGCTCCTAAGCCCATGAACCATCGTAGAACTGATTCTTTCAATGTTGCTGGAAACAATTTGAGCTTATGGGCATTACTGTTGTAGTCAAAACTATGACAAAGTATGTCAAATTCAAACAAGAAAGTATCAGAGTCTTTGGTTACAAGGCCATAGAGCTTTGGAAGAGCAGCTGCAAGTATATTCTTGAGATTATTAGTATTTATGAGGCTTGGGAGAGGAAATGGAAAAGTAGGTTGTGCCATTACTGGAGGTATGATATTATGAGGTTGTTTTTGAAAAGGAACATTAGGTACTGGATGATTAACAACTGGTGGATTTAAAGAAGTATTATCAAGGAAACTAGCCAAAACTTTAGTAAAAGGTTGAAGACCACTTGTATCTATTGGTTTTTCTCTTGAAGATGATGCTATTAGGAAAAATAGGGCTTGCATCTTCAAAAGACAACTCAACTTCTTCTTCTCAATTTCTTCATTCAAATTAATAGACTCCCATGGAAGAAATCTACCATATTCATCTCGTCATCTTCCTCTTCGATGTATGCAATTAAACTCTTCACATTGGTGAAAGAAGCTTTAAAACTAGAAATTTCTAAAAAACTTTGTCTAAGAACTATGACTCAAAAATGATCCTAGCTTGACACCATCCCCGGAAACAGTGCCAAAAATGATCCACCTCACAATAGGTATATAATAATCATGCTCTAGGCCATGCTTAGGAATAATGTATTCAATCTAAGGATTATTTTTCCCACTATGAGGTGCATTTAATCTTGTCAACCTAGGGACATATACTTGAAATGGTAGGCACAGTATGTGCACTAGGTCTCTTAATGAGTCACTATGCTTATGCTGCAGGAAAGTAAAATGTAAGGAAAAGAACTTGCACTATTGCTGTAGGAAACTAACACACTTAACTTTATGAATACTGGAAATACAATGAAAGGCTAACACATATTCCAACTCAGTTCATCTACTATAACTATTCTCACAAATGTTGCAGTAACATTCATGTAGTATGATACTACAGGAAGGAACTTACAACTTCTACTTGGAATACTAAAAATGCTTAGAAATAAATCTACACTATCCTAATCTAATCCACCTCCCAAGTGGGCCCCCTTGGTTGGCTTCAACTAAACTACTAACACAAGATAGAAACCAAAATCTATTTCATTACATTTCAAAAATTCATTACATAGAAACAACACATAGAACTATAAAAACACAACTCACTGCAAAAAGTTAACAGACTGTTCTCATAAACTTTCTCCTTCTAACTAAACTAACACACTTGGTCTGATCCCTATATATAGGAGATCAACGCTTATTTTGAAATAGAAAAGTAAACAACCTACCTATAAATCCGTAGGAGAGAAAGAAGGAAAATAACACAAATCAAAGTGGGAAGAAGAGATAACGGCTCAAGGTGGGAATAATAAAGTCTAAACAACTGCTTGCCATAATAATAAATGTAGAGAATGCAGTAAGTCTCCATAGCTCTTCAATACTTGTTGCCATGTCCTTTGGTACCATTATGACTTTTCTCCACTATGGCTACACTTCAACATTCTTTTCTCCTTGAATGCTATTAGCTATCTTCAACGTTCATCTTTGAATTCTTCCAATCATCTTCAGCTTCATTGCTAACAGGTTAGTTATAATGTAGAGATAATTGCAAATAAGCATTTTCAAATTAAATTCAAATATAAGAACAAATATTTTGATAATTATTTGGAATATTGCATCATATATATTATATTGGCAAAAGACAACATACTATCTACCCATAGGTTAATCATTGGTTTAGGTAAACATAAGTTCACAAATGTCTTGATGAAAATGAAACAGAGTATTAACAAAGTGTTTTAAAACTAGCATGAAATAGAGGCAATATTAGCCTCATCATCATCCAAATCAAGGTTTCAAGATGACTTCATAGAAATAAAAGACATTGTTTTAGGACATGCTGACTTGGGGGAATTTCTAAGAATCTACAACAAGCCTACAAAGAGATCAGATTTAGTATCTACATTAATCTGATCAGGGTTAGTGAATGTAGCTTCATACCCAACATTAGTGCAATCCTCAGAGTTGATCATGACACTGGCACAACACTTTTTTATTGAGGAAAGGGTGGTGAAGAGTGCAACTAGAGAAGTTGTTCTTGACCTTTAACTTGACAATATTGAGAGGGTCTTTTAGCTCCCTACAGCGGATCAATTCATCAAACTTTCTTATGAGGCAACAAAAAGGTGGTATAGGGAACACCCAATGGAGGCAACATATATCATCCAATTTTCCTATCTTATTGAGAAGGCCCCTCTTGGGAAGATAATAGGAAAGGTGGACATGACAAGGGGGTACATGTAGGAGGATATTGGCTACTCTATCATTCTTCTAAGTAGGTTCATGGGTCTACCAGGAGCTACACACCTTAATGTGTTCATGATCAATTTCATTGAGATAATCAAGATAGCAAGAATGCCACTTGACTGGGTCACCACATTGAGTGAGAACTTATGTGAACAATTTGGGGCGGTCAAGGACAAGAAAAAATTCTATATGACCTCATACATAGTGTATCTACTAGCAACAAGGGCAACAAATTATCTTGGACTATACAAGAGGGGCAACATGTAGGATCCCAATGCTTGGCCTTACATCATCTACCCTCAACTGGTGAGGAAGAAGCTCTCAAGACAAAGCAAAGAGTACATAATTGTGAATGATGTGTTCATATTTGCAATCATCTGATTCATAGAGGGAGACTATGTGAAGAGGTTATCTGATGATGCAATAGTGTAGATAATAGCTCTCAGAGCCTACTACATCCAGTTCAAAATATTCATGTATCTCAGGGTATTTGGTGCCACTATCAACCCAAAAAAGCTCCCTAGATATCCTTGTGATAGACTGGTTTTGTTAAATATTGTACAACAAATTGAGTCTACATATAACAGGATTAGAAAACAACAAAGAACATGTTGGACATGGCCCCCAGTCACAGGACCATATCAAGTGAAGTGGAAACAAGATATTTTGTCTTTTGAGTGGGAGTGGGAACATTATCCCCTTGAAGAGTACAACTCTCCTAGGCCATATTTTGATAATATTAGCAAAGTTTAGAATCTAGTAGGCAGAGAATTCCACCATAAAGAGACCATTGAGGACCACTGGATGAATGCAACAAATGACTATGATGTCTATATTAGATACTATTGTAGGATAACTTTGTATTTGGTGGAAAAGGCTCTTAAAATAAGAATTCCTAAGGAGATAATGCAGCAAGATTATGGGGAGCTACTAGATCCTCTGTTCAACTTAGAGAAGATTAGAGAAAGACCCATAATGAACATCGAGGTTGACAAGGAAGACGGTGATGATATTAATCATCAGGTGAGGCATGTCATCAGGATGACAAAGGATTGGATCAGGAAACCCTTTCAACTTGATCCAATACCTAACACCATGATTTTTCATGTGCAAGCCTGCCCAGACAAACGTAGAGGAAACAAAGTTACCATTCCTACCTTTGTGGCCCAATCTCCTATCAAGCTAGAAATAGTATACCAACTTGACCGCCTAGTTGGATACTATCACCCTCCAGAGAGGAAAGGAAAGGGCAAAAGAAAGAGGAGTTCTTCTCAAAGGGCTGAAACAAAAGAGGGTGAAGTGCAAGCACCACCTCAGCAGTAGGAAATAGATGTGCAAGGGTCATAGGATATTGAATCTACTCAAATCCAGTCAAATCCTCAATTGCCTCCATTTGCCCTGAGCCAAATAGAAGAAGAAACTCAACAAGTCTCTATTCCTCCTCTACAAATAGAACATGCATCCCCTTCTACCTCCATGAAATAGAAAATGATTAAGATTTGCATGAAGAAGAGGCAAAGGGTGACTAAAATAATGGTTCCTTGCCCATCTATCCCTAAAACTATTCCTGAGGGAGAAGAAGAAGAGGAGGAACATGTGCCTTTACAAGGAAGAACTTGGCTAGCTAGAGCTGCAAAATAGCAAAGGAGAAGAAGTTCTACAATGACACTGCCATCTGCCCCAGAGGAACCCTTGGAAGTCTCTTCTTTAGAAGATGAGGTACAACAATGGGTGGATGAGTAGGATGCCAAGGGCGACAATGTGTTTAAGATGTTAGATTTTGACTTCATACTAGGGAAAAGATCAGGGATACCCCTACAGGTGAACCCCAATAAGAATAATGGATACAGATGCCACTAGAATCATAGGGTCCTGATCTTGCTCCCCCATCTCCACCACAAGTCATGGTGGTAGATAAAGGCTTGGTTACTCCTCCACCCTCAAGTTCAAAAGAAGAACAAGTTTAGAAGGAACTTTCACAAGAGGAGGAGCCACAACAAATGGTGACCAATGAAGTGTCAAAAGAGGGACAAATGGTAGAATATTCTTAATTAGCCTCCCAAGACATTGAGGTGCAAACTACAATGTCTACAGAGATAGAGGCATAGAAGAAGAGCCCTCACAAAGGGAATGTACTCTGAGGAGGAGTGATAAGGGAAAGGAGGTAGCTGAACATACTCCTTCATCCTTGAGAGGTAGGTCTTCAGCTGAACAGATCCCAAGGTGGCTCAGGAAAGAAATAATGAGGAGCATGAAACCATAATTACATGCTGATGAGGAGGATATTTTTGAGTTGGTCAAGATCTTGAACAAACCTGAATCCCCATCACATGAAGCAAGATTGTTGGAATTTGTCAACAATACATGGGATCAGGATTTGTTCGCACAAGTGGCCACCCCTCCTACTAATATAGATACAGAAAGCCTTAGTCCTCAAGATTATCAAATCAAAGAGGTCATGCTTGGGAGGAGCACATAGGATATAGCTAGATTAATGGTAACCATGGGGATCAAAGAAGTTTTCAAGAACATGGAATAGGAAGAGGTTGAACTCTAAACACTTCAAAGGGAAAAACAAGATCCTAAGAAGATATTTAGCCGAAGTGGTTGGTCCTCTAGATCTTGAGCACCCCAAGGAGATCTTAAACACTATACTTAGAGAAGGGGAAGTTGTGCATTTGGACCCATTTTTGAAAGCTTGTCAATAGTGGTGGGAAAGTTTTGAAGAGAAGAGAATTTTGATCATCCAAGGGAACCTAAAATTACTGCATGCTACACAAGAGAACGGGAATAAAATGGTGGCAATTTTGAAGCAAGACTTCAGCATTATGGATGAAGTAAGGGCTTGGAGTAAGGACTTACAAGTTTTGCAAGTAATAAAGGGGCAAAGGTATAGGATTTTGGTAGATGTTTATACAGCAAAAGAGTTGGATTTGATTGATGATTGGATAGAGAAGATTGCTGATAGTAATAAAGTAATGGAAACATTACACGTGGAGATCCATAGGCTCAAAGACCAAGCCTGAGAGTGAATTTTGGAAGTAGAGCAACATTACAGTGATGCATGCTTAGAAATTTCTAAAGATGACGGATGGGAGAAGTTGTTGCCTATAGAGGTAGTATTGGTGAGTTTTAAGAAGTTTTTTGAGGAAGCTTCCAATTATGAGGACATTCGGCAAGCTTTCATAACAAAAGAAGCCTTATTAGAATTGGATACCAAGCTTGAGGATTTTGCTGAGACTTGAATTGAGGTAGACAATTATAGATAGAAGGTCAAAGACAAATATGATGCTCTAGATTTATTAGATGTGGCTAAAATTATTGAGATTATAAAGAAATTCAAGGGAAAACATCTAGACATAGCTTTGGGATGAAGGGGAACAAAACCTAGAAGCCAACATTTCAATTTTGACACTCAGTAATTTTTTGAGATTTTAGACCATTCTGAGGTGTGTAGCTCTGCAGGTCTATAAGTGCATAGGTCTTCTTTTCCAGAGGTGCACCAATAGTTAACTACCAGTTCTAAATATAGAGCTTTCCATGCATCAAAAACATGTTTTGATGGCAATTTAACGTTGACAAACACCAAGTGAAGGATTGGCTTCCAATTTTGGCACTTCTAGATGCTTTCACTTTGAATGAAGGCTTTCATATTCTTTCTCTTCTCATAAATTATTTATTTTTTTAACATGTAAAGGCTCATGCATCCAATTAATGAATAAAAAATGGATGGAGTCCTGCTTAGCACTAGTTAGATTGTTAGTTTGTTTTATTAAATTAAAAGCATTTTATTGCATGAATATATCTCTCACTCTCAACACAAATTGAGGAGATGATTTCTTATAAATACTCCATTATAATATGTAATTGGGGCCACCATTATTTTGCAATAAAATTATGCTTTTGGTGCTCACATGAGTGCACTTTCCGTGGCCTTGCGATTTGATGAAGGGCGAAACATCATATGATCACTAAGTTTATCACTGACGATTGCATCAGTGGAATCAAGGAAGTGTTGCTCCTTCTTTCATTGGTTACCTATAGATTTCTTTGAAAGTTTAACTGGAAAACGTGTTGTTTTCCATAGCTTATGTCCATTAGGATTTTACTTCATGTTATTTGCTTTACTAACCCCCTGTTAGAATAGGAATTCATTTTAGTTGCATTGTTAAATTGCATTCATAGAAAAACATAAAAATACAAAAACATAGTTCTTTTGTGTGTTTTTATTTTGAAGCAGCGTGCAGATCCTTCATTTTATCCAAAATCAAAATGAACCAGCAAAGGCCTCTTCATGAACATTCATAGTTATCTTCAATTGAGTGAATTCTAGGAGGTCGCAAGATCACCCGAAACCTTGGAGTTGATCCTCAGATTAGCTTTTCAAGAGAGGAGTTTGTATGAATTCTCACCATTTAGCATCATGCATAATGATAGCTCAATATAACTGAAAGTTGTGTAGAATCACCAACTGCAATATGTGTAGTAACATTATGAGCAAGTGAGGTAACCAAATCAGGTGAGTGTGTCATATGATGTGAAGCCCCAAAATCAAGTATCCAAGTAGCTATAGAAGAAAATGGTCATGTAGAAAGAGCATGTCCTTTCCCTAAAGGAGGGGGTGGTGGCTTTGGAGAAGCAATATTGTGGTATTGTATGGCCTCCTCTAAAGCCTTAAGACATTTCCAACACCTGGAAATTGGATGTCCTTCCTTGCCATAAAAATTGCAAGGATCACCTATGTACTTCTTAGTCTTGAAGGAAGACTTACCAAACTTAGAAGATTTACCCTTTTGAGAGGGTTTCTAACCATTTGATTTAGGATTAGGCTTGGAGGAACTCTCTCTACTTGTTGAATCTAACTTGTGCTTCAGTTGCAACTTTGACTTTTCTATAGATGTTTGAGCAACCCATGCTTGTGCTTTTTAATTGGTGATAGTATCCAACTAGATAATCTTGGATTGCTCTCTAGTCAAGCAATCACAAAAGACTTCAAAAATGGGCATAACAAATCTGGGACCTAAGACATCCATAGTGGAATGGAAGGTAGAAGAGAAAATCTAACAGTTTCCTCGAAGCTTGGAGAGAATTAGGTAGATGCACTCCTTATCTGTCTTCTCTTTATTGAATCCTTCTAACAAAGTCCTCTACTATTTGAACCTCATAAGAATTTCCTCAATTGAGGGGAAAGCATCAGGTACAAGAGATGTAAGCTCTAACTCAATCTGAAATGCTCTGAACTAGTTGTTGGTGACAAACAAGTTGCTAACTTGTCCCACATTTCTTGAGGAGTGGAACACTCATCAAGATGAAATTTTAAGCTATCTAAAACACTCAAAGAAATCAGACCCATGGCTTCATCCATCTTATTCATGTCCTCCAAAGTTTGTTATTGACTCTGAAAATTTGGTTGCACTATATCTAGACAAAACCACAAACCCTTTGAATGGAGAAGTCACTGCATATGGGATTTCCATGTATGATAGTTTTTTGGGTTTAGAAATATTAGACAAGAAGAGGTCTTGGCCATTTTTTGAAGTTTTTAGATATGTTGATATTATAACATAAAGTAATATAAAAATACCCCTCACAATGCAAAAAATTGAACACCAACTTACAGAAGAAATGTGTATTCGAGAAAAAATAAAAAAAGATTCAGATGTGAATCACATATATCTGATATAAAATACTAGTGAAATAACAAATAATCTAGAAATTTCTCAAGAAGAAATTTCCAGTGCCCTTTCTGGATCAAAAAATGGAGATATAATGAACAAGTTACTCCCCCTAGAAGATGAAAGACATCAATGGACTTAAAGTTTAAAATAGGTTAAAATTTTGGAAAAATATCCAAAAAAATACCTACACCATTGTCTCTATCTCTAAACCAGCTTTCTGATGCTTCTTTTGGATAAAAAAAAGACCCTCGTATGCTCAAGATATCGCTAAAAAACAAATAGGGCCCCTGGAATGAGAATAATTTTTCTAATTTTTTTATAAAAACATGAAAGAAATTCACACCACAGTGATGGTGCAGTGGTGGCTTGCTGGTGGCCAGAGGGTAGCACTGTTGGAGGTAGGCAGTGGTGGCAAGTTGGTGGTCGTGTGATGGAGTGGAGGAAACTACCAGTGGAGTGTTGTTGCGGGTTATAACACCATAGGTAGTGACCACTGGTGGTTGTGCAAAATCCCAACAGTTAGCTAACCACTGCAGTGAAAAAATAAATTGCTAGCATTAAAAAAATGCCTTTTTATATATTTTTTGCAATTTTTTTATTTTTCTATCTTGTTTTATGTATTAGAGGTTGTAAGACCCTAGTATGAAATTTTTTTCCTCCTAGGTCAACGTTGTCTAAAATCAATAAACTTTATATAAAAATACGAGTTTTGATGCTTTTTGAATCCAATTGTAAGGTCTGTTTGGCCGCAAAGTGCTCCAAAAATTAGAAACCCCCCTACTTTCTCAAAAAATATTCAAAAAACACCAGATCTATTCTATCAAACCCTCATTCTTCTTTTTCTCCAAAAATTGAACAAGCTACAATAGATCCGACTTTGATACCATGAAGGATTTGAGCAAAACAAATCTATAAAGCCCTAAGAATACTTGCATGCAAGAACTTGCTACAAAGAAGAAAAAGAAAAGAAGAGGGAAGGGGTTTTCTCTAAGAATAAGCAAATTCTATTATCAGAAATGAATGGAATTAAGAGATAATTACAAAAGATCAATCCTTATAAAAGGAGATCAAAAACCTAAAAAGGGAAACCTAAGAGGTAAAGAACATTTAATAATTACTAATTAATTATTAAATAGAAATGCAAAGTGCATAAAGTGAAATCTTAAGAAGGGAGTAAAGGTAATTTAATAAATGAAATTAAAATAACACTTTACTCTAACAAAAACCTCACAGAAATAAATAACCACATGTTACTTGACATGCCCAGAATAAACATGATATGATCCAAGAGAAAGGATAACTTTTCGACAAGATCAAAAGAAGTTTCATGGACACAAGAGGGTGATCCACAATAGGTCTTCATTAGGTACACATGATAATGGTTTCTATTCTTTTAAATAAGAATGTGAATCAACTTCATCGTGAACCCCTTTATGATCCATTAATGATGACTATTGAAAGCCTATCATCTTCAAAGTTCTCAATATTTTTCAAATAAAAATTGTGTTTAAAATCAAATGGATTTCAATCGTTCATTGGATTGATGTATGTTTGAGAAACAATCATGCACCCTTTTGTACAAAAATAAGTTTAATAAATGTGAATATTATGGAACTTCATATTTGTTGCCCAATATTCATCAAGGATCGATATAATCTCTTGATCACAACCCAATGAAAATGTAGGAATGAGCACCCTTCCACCCCATGACACAACATTGCGTACAAAAGCAATGACTCTTTCCTCTCAGATAACTCTATGCCAATGAAGTTGCACACCATATGTTAACTTAGTTATGCAAACATTAGGGAAGAACTATGGAGTCTCATTTGTATGAAGGTGACGATATTCTTTATGGGAGTAACCACCAACAAATAATATATATACCCCCTACAATATCAATCATAAACATTGTTGCACCAAGGACATATCCTGATGTGTAACACTATAGTTGGATACCATTCACCTCCATGGTCTTGTGGAAATAAATTACCTCAATCTTATCCATTGGTCAAATAATATCTTGTTCATCAAATAACATATCTTGCATAAAAATTTCAAGATTTTTTTGCTTTGTTTTGTAGGATGTTGATGGGATTTTTTTGTTTCATATCCTGGTTTGCAGACTTCTTCAAGATCTTGACAACATATGGTGTAGAGATCATAAGAATAATTAGGAAGCTACTATGGTAATAAAAAATTGAAGCATATAAATTATCACAATAAAGCATTTCATCCATACCTACATAGGCCTTGGGAACTTCCCACTTTGATGTTGTTGCATGGATTTTGGCCTCCACTTCCTGCCATCACATTTCCTCTTCATCTCACATTTATAAACCACATTAACATTAACATTTTTAACATAACACCTCACAGAGGCTATACATAGTGATGTTAGAGGGAAATAGTATCTTCAAACTTGTGGTGTTATTACTAAAATTACTATGGATGCAAGCATTAATCATAAAAAAAAAGGCCTATATACCTCCTTAAGGAAATAAATTATGCAAATTAGGTCTACCATGGATGAAAATGCTTCTTGCATATAAATTCATATTAAATACCATCCTTTCCATTAATAATATTTTAAATAGTTTCCCTTGCATACATTGGACAATGTTGCTTGAGAATTCTATATGCCTATTATCTGACTTCACCCGATCTGAGTATCTCAAATAATGTTTCATTAGTCTATTGATATTTCTAAACTCATTCTCCAAGAACACACTCAATCAAATATCCCAAGCAATCAAATAATGAAGAAAATAGAGAGGCACTAATAACTTGCAAAATTTTGGTTTTTTTACTTCTTGTAGATCCACCATATTTATACTTGATTCTCATTTGGTGGATTGATGACTGTATAGATAACTTAAACTAGAAAGAGGAAATGCTTGTCATATCATATTTTTCTAGAATACACACTTAGGGTTTCCAATAGGAGTAAGGTCTACACTACCATATGTTGTTTCATTTGTCACCTTTACCATTACTAAAGAGTCCAAATAATCATGGAGTTCAATCAAGAATTACTTTTACAAAATCCCACACATCGAGGAGGGTATCTCCTAGGGTAAAATATTTGCTACTTTCTTGCACAGGTAACACCAATACACATGACCCATTGTAGAAACCATGAATAAAATTGAAGACTCAACATTGTCTGAACCACACCATTTCAAAATATTTCCAAAGCCCTAACACCCCAAAAAGAAAATGCAAAATATTTTCGAGCTTTTGTGCATCAATATTTGAAAAGCCACCTTGGGTGAATATTTTTCTCCTTTAATAAAAGGAACCACCTTTTCTAATGTAACAAAAAATTTAGATTTTCTTTCAACTCACATGTTAAAGCCCATATATTTAATAAAATTTCACTTTCACGTAAGGCCCACATGTCATAGAGTGCCTTTAACTGTTCTATTGTTATATTTCTACACATGCCTCTAAAAAACAAATGAAATTATAAATAAAAAAATTTTAAAATGGAGTAGAGAGAAAGTGATGAAAATTGAAGGAAAAATTAAAAAACAATAGAAAATGGAAAAAGAGGGTAAAAATGCATTTCATTTACCAAGGTGTGTGGGTGGCATAAAAAGAAAAACAAGAAAATAGGTTGTCATTTCATTTATCAAGGTGTGTGAGTGGCATCTTAGAAGTTTGTGGAAAGTTCCTTAAATTGTGTATTTTATATTTGTTGTGATCCACAAAGGTAATGTAATTTTCTAATTGGCCCACATGCTGGTGCTTAGTTGTATTTGGGTAGGAGTTTAATATTTGTTGTAAGGTAGTTGCATTTACCTTTTATCCCACATTGGTTGTGTTTGTAATATCTTGGATTGTAAGTGCCTATATAAGCAAGGCATATGAGCTTTTGTAATCAAGCTATGGATGTGAAGGATCTTAGTGTGTAAGATCTTAGTTGAGAAGTTCTTCTTGGTGAAGCTCTTTGAGTGTTGAATATCTTTGGTTGTAAGCTCTTCTTATGGAATATTTCTTTTTTGAAGGTTTCTCATATTGTAAGAATTTGGATTTCTCTCATTTGGAGAATATTGTAAGGTTCTTCAAGTATAATAGAACCGTGCTTTATGAAGCATTTCTATTGGAAATGTTTAGAATAACTGGGGGCAGAGGGGGGGCGTGAATCAGTTACTCAAGGTCCATAAGTATCATTTGAACATTTAAACATCGAAACATTTACTATTTTTCTTATCTCATTATTGCTTGGTCTCTATTGTACTGATAAAAAAATTTATTGTCCTAAACATAAAATATTTTTTTGAATATTAACTTAATCAAATGTAAAACATTCAACACAAGTTTGGCACTAGGTAACTCAATTTTGGAAAAATCACCAGCAACATGTCCCCACTTTTTCACATTTTCAAAGTGAGCTCTATTAGGAGCCAACCCTGTTAAAGGTTTCAATACACACTATTAAATGTGACCTGGTTAGAGGATTTAATCACCTTGTTAAGAGTGGCCTTATCAAAGGACTTTGATCATTCCATTTAGAATGCCACCTTGCTAGAAGATTTACATGGAATATTAAGTCCTTCAAAAGACTGTTAGGTCAACCTTTGATTAAAAGGATTTCAATACAAATTGTTTACAATGATTAGAAAGATAATAGTAAGGTTTTGATTTTTATGATTACAGCTCACTTTTACAGGTTCATATCATTATTAGGTTCATGTGTTGATTCATTGATAAGTTCCCTTGTCAATTCTATCTCTTAACTCACTTGGAAACTCTTCAATTAGTCATCCCCCTTGACATCAAAACTTAAGCCTTTTGCTTAGATTCACTTATCAACATCAACAATATAAGTGTAAGCAATTCCTTTTACTTTTTCCTCACACTTACAATTTTATTCACTCATGTGTGTCTTTGTTCCACCTTTCTTTGTGCACATACATCTTTTAAAGTTCGACTTTATACACCCTTAAACATTTTTTTTTGCTTTTCCATTTTCCATAATCACCGTAGATCTTAGGGTTTAAGATCTAGTCCATCAAATTCATTGTATCTATCCACCTTCTTGATCATCCTATAGAAACTTCTCATCCATTGAATTCAATCATAGATACTATACCTAATCCTCTCCTTGATATTAATGACCCAACTCATTAATCTCATCTTCAACATAGTTTATATATCCCAAGAAATAAACTGAGTCAACTAGAAATCATGATTCCTCAAATACATTCAAAATATTATTACTTGGTAATCACTAAGTTCTGACACTAGGTCATCACTAATCACTCTCTCATTGTAGAACTTCTTCGCTCGGCATCAACTAACTTGCTCAGTTGATATTAATGCTTGGTCAATACTATATTTTCTTGGCACTTATTGTGGCTTGGTTGACACTAGTATCACTCGACATTCCTCAATCTTTTATTCTATTGCTCAACTTAGTTTTACATTCTTGATATAAACAATCACTTTATCCTGTCAAAGTCTAACTAAATCAAATGTCCATTGTAGCTTCCTTTTCATAACTCAACCTTTCCTCTAGGTGCTATTGTTATGATAAACCTCTCAAATCCTCTTCATCAATCAAATAGTTATGACATTTGGATCAGATAGAAATATGTCTCACCAGTAGATTTGACATCACTGACAAAACAATAATTTTTCCAATTGTAAGTTTCCAACAATTTTATCTTCTCTTTGTCTCCATATTGTTGTGTTTTTAATTGTATTTTGGTAAGGGTTGTGTAGTCCTTAATCAAGTGGTATCACAGTGTACCTTCATCAGTTATTTAAAATGAAAAACAAAAAATACCCTAAAAATTATTTATGTGACCATTTAGAGGATGGAAAAAGTATGAGCCTTTTCAAATCATTTTTTTGTAAAATGAAGGAAGGATTTGTGTAAAAGTAAGAAAGAATGCCAATATGATTTTTACCTCATGTATGGAAGATATGTGCATGGGAGGAAAAAAAAAGGTTCAAATGTACCTTCAACATTGTTCATATCAGCATTGCTTTTCACAAAGAAAGTTAACATATCAACAACTTTCTCCATACCTTGAGTCCCTTTATTTTTTGATTTCTCATGTGACATTTCTTGTATGAATTTTTGTATACCAATTTATCCAAAGGAAGAGATAGGAAAAGGTCTACAAGGGACTGAAAAAATGCATTGATCATTTTCTTCCTATTGACTCTAACCTGATTCCTTCTTAAGATCCTTTTCTTATTCATCTGCTACTCCTCCAATTTCATTTTCTTCGCACACTTGATCTACTTTTTTTGGCTTCTTCACATGAGACCTCTTCTAGATGAGGATAACACCATAGAAAGATTTTAGAAATCCTACTTCTTTTGCCAAAACTCCTACAACCTCTCTAATTGGATTCTCTCTAAATGGAGGTATAAATAAAAAGATATCCACATCATCTTCATTTCTTGAAGGAATCCAATATTTCAAAATTTATGGATATCTCTAAAATGTCTCATGGTATTCATCTTCAATAGAGACACCAACCTCCATATTGGGGGAGGTACCTCTAAAATTTGGAAATCAACTATACAAGGTACTCTATCCCCCAATAGAGTTGCCAAAAATCTATTAGTCAATAGATTTTTCCCTTTCATAAATATTTACAAAATGACTCAAGAATGCACGAATAACAAGATGCAATCTATTACTAATGATTGAGTCATTTGAAATGGCTATGCCCAAGTTCTCTTTGAGTTTTGATATGAAGGCTCAACACCCTTCTTCATATTTACAATGAATAAAAGAGCTTGATATTTCTTTAATGAGAAGACACAAAGGTATGCTAACATCCACCCATAAACATGGAATGAATGCAATTATCAAGTTTACAACTTGAGTAATCAGGAGAAAGAAAAATAGATGACCAACATATTGCTTGTCTACCCTTCTCACCTACAAAGAAACAAGAGGAAAACTTATCATGTATCTTCATGCGCATAAATGCATAAAAACCCCTAATTTCATAACCCACACAAATTGTTGATAAATAGAGCAATACAAACTAAGAAAAAGACTTCAATAACTAATATATCATTTACATCCACATGATGTTTAGTTTAACATCAAAATTAAAGGTATTTAGTAAGTGTTGACTCTTCATTTTGGGGGTTAATTCAAACTAGCTAATTCAAAGTAATGCATTCTTTTATTTTGAAATACAATCTAGCATGACCACTTGAGCATTCTAATCCTTACACCATAATTAACACACAAAAATAGAATTCATAAATTCCTCCCCCTTGCTTCATTATAATAACATTCAAAAAATATGCCACCCTCCCCATAGCCTCTTGACTCTGGAAAAGAAGAACACCTTTACAATAGTATTTTCCCTTTTTAAATAATTCCTACCCAAGTTGTTCACAACTACCTATAACTTTCTTTCACTAATTTTTCTAATAGTTTCTCCCCCTCTAAATTACTCCACTAATGTCTCTTTATTTTTACATGCACATTACAATAATAATTCATTCTTTTAAATAATTAATTATTTTGACATTCTTTTTCAAATTTAATCCACCCTTGTCAATATACCTAATTTATTTCATTTGACATTACAATAATAATAATTAATTCTTATAGAATTCATTATGTGAGAAATTAATACTATCTTAAATAAATTTGATATCTATGAATGTGATAAAGAATTACATATTATATAATTCAAAATAATTTATAAATTATTTTTGAAAGTTTCCTTTTTTTCATTTCTCACATTGTTGAGTGAGAGAGGAATACTTAATGTTTCAAAACCTAGGTAACAATTTCTCTGATTGGGGGCTGCTTTATGTGTCAAGATGTAGAGAACTCTGGAATCTATGGGACACCTCAGTGCTTAATCCATTGGGTTATAGAGTCACTAATCAATATGTTGTCCACCTTAGTGAAATTCGCTCTATCATTTTTCCACTTGGCACAATTCATTTATCATTTTTGGCCCATCAAATAAAATATGATGTTCCTCTCAATGTGAACTCCTTTATTGAAACCTCGGTAGTCTAGCTTGACCTACACCAAAAATGATAATATTTTCTATTCTTTTAAATCAAAATGTGCATCAACTTCATCTTGAACCACTCTATGAATCATTAACCATGACTATTGAAGGCTCGTCATCTTTAAAGTTCTCAAAGCTTTTCAAAGGAAAAATGTGTTTAAAATCAAATAGATTTCAATTATCAAAGCGAGTATGAATTCAATCATTCATTGCATTGATGTATGTTTGAGAAAGGACCATGCACTCTTTTGCAAAAGTAGAAGCATAATAATTGGGAATATTATGGAGCTCTATATTTTCTGCACAATATTCATCAAGGATCAATAGAAGCTCTTGATAATGAACTAATGAAAATGCAAGAATGGGAACGCTTCCACCCCATGACACAACACTGTGTACAAAAGTAGTGACTCTTTTCTCTTAGACAACTCTATGTTAATGAAGTTGTGCACCATGTGTTGTCTCAATTATGAAATATAGGGGAAGAATTATGGACTCTTAGCTACATGAAGGTGATGATATTCTTCATGGGAGTAACCACTAGTAGATAATATATGCTCCCCCACAATATCAATCATGAACATTATTGCACCAAGGACATATCCTACTTTGTAACATGAGAGTTAGATACCATTCACCTCTACAATCTAGTGTAAATCAATTATCTCATTCTCATCCATCAATCAAAGAATGTATTGTTCATCAAATGACATATCTTGCACATAAATTCCAATTTTTTAAAATTTTGTTTTTTGGGATGTTGATGGGATATATTGACTTCTTCATATCTTGGTTTGTAGAGTTCTCAAAACTCTTGACAACATATGATGTAGAGATTGTAAGAATAATTTGGGCAAGTTTTGTAGTAATAAAAAATTGAAGCCTACAATAACAAATATCATCCATACCTACATTGGCTTTGGGCACTTCCAACTTTGATGTTGTTTCTTGGATTCTAGCCTTCACTTCCTACCATCACATTTCCTCTTCATCTCACACTTATAAACCAAATTAGGGTTTACATTTTTATCATGAGACCTTAGAAGGGCTATAGGTAGTGACATTAGAGGGAATTTGTATATGTAAACCTATGCTGTTATTACTAGATGTTATGGATAGAAGCATTAATCATCAGACTAATGGCGTATATACCTCCTTGAGGTAATCAATTATGCAAGTCAATTCTACCATGGACAACTATGCTACTTGTATACAACTTCATATTAGATACCACCCTTTCCATTAGTAATTTTTAAATTAGTTTCCCTTTTTGTATTGGACAATATTTCTTGAGAATTTTATTTGCCTAGTCTCTAACTTCACCTGATCTAAGTATCTCAAATAATGTCCCATTAATCTATCAATATTTCAAAATTCATTCTCCACAAACATGCTTAGTAAAAGGTCCCAAGCTATCAAATGGTGGACAAAATAGAGAGGCAATAATTACTTGGAAAATTTTGGTTGTTCACATCTTGCAGATACACCATATCAATACCCAATTCTCATTTGATGGATTGACCACTATACAAATAACTTAAACTAGATTTATCAATAGAGATTCTTGTCATATCACATTTTTCTAGAATACAAGCTTAGGGTTTCCAATAGGAGTAAAGTCAATACTTCCATATGCTATTTCCTTTGTCACACTCATCATCATTGAAGAGGATGAATAATCATGGAGATTAATCATTAATTAGTTTGACAAGATCCCACATGTCAGGCAGGGCATGTCGTAGGGTAAAATATTTGCTACTTTCTTGCATAGGTAACACCAATACGCATGACCCATTGAAGAAACCATGAATGAAATTGAAGACTTAACACTATCTCAATGACACCAACCATAAATATTTCCAAAGCCCTAATACCTCAAAAAGAAAATGTAGAAAATTTTGGAGCTTGTGTGCATAAATATTTGAAAAGCCACCTTGGATGAATATTTTTTCTCCTTTAGTTAAAAGAACCACCTTTTTTGATGTAATAAAAGATTTAGATTTTCTTTAAACTCACATGTTAAAGCTCATATATTAAACAAAATTCCACTTTTGTCTAAGACCCTACATGTCATAGTGTGCCTTTTACTGTGTTATTGTTATATTTCTACATATGGCTCTAAAATACATAACGAAATTTAAAAACATTGAAACTAGGGACTTTGGACAATGAAACTAGATGAGGGCAAGATGTTCTGAATCAATTACATAGGGCATTTATTTGTTTTATTTTTCCAAAACATGGATTGACTCAAGGAGAGGGGGAAGGATCAAAGCTTACACAACCTTATTGAAGGCATACAACAAGCTAAACAAAAAAAAATAAACACATGCCAAAATTGTAAAATTGGGATGGTTAGTTATAATGGAAAATGGAAAAGACCCTAAAAATTAAATGTGACCATTTACAAGTTGGAAAAATTATGAGCCTTTTCGAATTGTTTTTTGGTAAAATGAAGGAATAATTTGTTTGAAAGTAAGCAAGAAGACCAACATGATTTTTGTCTCATGTAAGGAAGAGATGTGCATGTGAGGAAAAAGAAAACAAGTTCAAATATCTCTTCGACATTGTTCATATTAGCATTTCTTTTCACAAAGAAAGTCAACATGTCAACAAATTTCTCCATACCTTGAGTCCCTTTATTTTTTGATTTCTCATGTGACTTTTCTAGTATGAATTTCTACACCATTTCATCCAAAGGTAGAGAGGGGAAAAGGTCTGCAAGGGGCTAAAAAGTACACTGATCATTTTCTTCTTGTTGACTCCTACTTGATTCCTCCTCAAGATCCTTTGCTTTTTCATCTATCACTCCTCTAATTTCTTTTTTTATACACACTTTCTTTATTTTTTTGGCTCCTACACAGAATACCTCTTTTGGATGAGGATAACACCATAGAAAGATTTTAGAAATCCAACTTATTTTGCCAAATCTCTTGGGCCTCTCTAATTGAATTCTCTATAAATGGAGGTATAAAGACAAAGATATCTACACTTCATTTCTTGTAGGAATATAATATTTTAAAATTTTTGAGTATCTTCAAAGTATCTTCTGGTATTCATCTTCAATAGATACACCAACCTCCATCCTATGCGAGGTACCTCTAAAATTTGGAAATGAACTATACAAGGCACTCTATCCCCCAACAGAGCTGCCAAAAATATGTTAGTAAATAGATTTGTCCCTTTCATAAATGTTTACAAAATGATTTGAGAATGGTTTAATAACAAGACACAATCTATGACTAACAATTGAGTCACTTGCAATGGCTATGTGCAAGTGCTCTCTGAGTTTTGATATGAAGGCTCATCTCCCTTTTTCATATTTGCAATGAATAAAAGAACTTGATATCTCTTTAACCAGAAGCGATGAAGGTATGCTAACATCCACCCATAAACATGGAATGAATGTAATTATTAGATTTACAACTTGAGTAATTGAGAGAAAGACAAATAGACAATCAAAAAATTACTTGCATGGTCTTCTCACCTATAGAGAGACAATAGGAAGACTTGTCATTTATCTTTGCATGCATGAATATATAAAACCCCCTAATTTCATTACTCACACAAATTATTGATGAATGGAGCAAGACGTACTAAGAAAAAGACTTCAATAACAAATAATCATTTACAGTCAAAAAATATTAATTCAAACCAATTGATTCAAAGTAATGCATTCCTTTATTTACAAATATAATCTAGCATGACTACATTAGCATTCTAATCCTTACACCATACTCAACATATGAAAAAGGAATTCATAAATTCCTCCCCCTTTCTCTATTATAATAACATTCAACAAATATTGCACCCTCCTTGTAGCATCTTGACTCTAGAAAAGAAGAACTCCTATACAATAGTATTTTCCCATTTTAAACAATTCATACCCAAGTCACCCACAACTTCCTTTCACTAATTTATCCAATAGTTCCCCCTATTAATTACCCCACTAATGTCTCTTTATTTTTACATGCACATTACAATAATAATTAATTATTTGAACATTCTTTTTAAAATTTAATCCACCCCCATCAACTTACCTAATTTATTTCTTATAGAATTAATTATGTGGAAAATTAATGTTATCTTACATTAATTTGATATTTAATTATTTTACATTTGAATGTGGTAATATTTATTTATTTAAAGAATTAAATATTATATAATACAAAATAATTTATAATTTTTTTTTGAAAGCTTCCTTTTTAAATTTCTCACAGTGTTGAATAGGAGGGAAATGCTTAGGGTTTCAAACCCCTAGGTAAATGAAACAAAGTGCTTTCTTAGTTTTGATTGATTTTTTATTTTTTTTCCCTCCTTTCTAAGGGTGGGGTCCCATGGAGGAGGGCTTCCTAAAAAAATTGAGTGGATGCTACAGAAATTTTGTAGGAATATTTTAAACTTGGTGGCCCCATGAATTTCTAAAATTGAAAGAAGTTTGGTACTTATAAAATTTCCTTCTAAAATTTTGTTGGAGTATAAATTTAAATTTTAGAAATATTTTTCTAAGTTGGTGGAGCTAATTCTAGCCCCATCATTTTTTTTCTATTCAAATAAGAAACCCTATACTCTAGGGGCTCCTATTTTTTGGGAGAATATTCCAAATGATCTTGTAGCAATTTTTTTTCTTTTTTATGAGCCCCCTTTTTCCTTAAAAATAGAAGCTTAAGCTCCTCCACGTGACCCTAGTCTAAGGGGGTTGCAAATTATAAGGGATACAATTTTTTTTATTACAATTAAGCTACTTGGTGAAAGTGCCCTTCAATTTAATTAATTGAAACAAATTGAGAACCCGATTGCTAGCTTTCACATCTTTAATAAAGCTAAGGAATCTAATTAAATTGAAGTATTTAACTAACTCAAATTAAATTAAATTGAAATGACATCACTTTGAGCTTTGATTTTCTTTGGTAAATGATCAAAATATCATTGAGGGTGTCATTTAGACTAAGACTCCAATCTTCTTCCTTTCAAAAGTTTTTGAACATTATTAGATGATTGGAGGAGTGATATAATTTTTTCATTTGAATTCTTAATTAAAGCTATCAAATATTAAGTAACCAAAGAGATAAATTTATCCTAATTACTACAAAATTAGCTTTAGAATTTAAAAAATAATTCATTAGAGGATTTGTTTTAAAGTTCTTTTAAAATTTTGGGAAATGAGAAAATCACTAAGGCATAAAATAAAATATTTTCCTGAATATTTTATAAATTCTATCTTGTTTATGTGTATGTGAATTATAAACCCCTATTTTACTAATAAAAAAATTAAACTTCAAAGTTAACCAATAATTTGCAATCACAAGAGGAGATGGAATCTAGAAGAAATTATATTTCATGAAAATTATAAGTTTATGAAATTCTAAGGGTAGAAGATTAGAATAGGTTAGCTAAGGTAGAGAATAAATGAAGATGTTGTTGTAATGCTTGTCAAAGTAAGTGATAATTTATTTTTGGTTCTTCATGGTGGATTAATTAATATTTCTTTGAAGTGTTGCATAGTGTCCTCAATCTTTCAATTGTAGTAGGTTTATTGTTGTGTTGAAGTATTAGTTAAATGAAAGTTATTGTAGATATTGACTTGCTTGACTCGAACAAATTTGGGCCACTAGCCTCTTGCTAATGGTAGGAATGCCTTGTGTCATAAGTCGATGATTAAATACACTTAACTTCAATTGATTTTGATTCTTTAGTTTGCATCCATTTAATGGGATTGAAAAGAAGATGCCAATGTGAAAACTATTTGAGCATTTCTTAGAAACTTTCACTAGGTGGGTGGAGTCAGTGGTAAAGCTGCGTCTAGTAGAGTCTAAGTCATCCATGATTCTTTGCATTTATAGTTAGGAGTAGAAATAATAAAAGATAAGTTTAAGTTGAAGTGGCAGTTGGAGAATCAACTTATATTTTTGTTGTACACTATGACACTAAATAATAATAAGGACAATAACTTGATATCCATTGAATGAATAGCAATGCTTCCAAGTGATTATCAAAAAATTACATCATTTCACTAATGAAATAATTAAATTAAATTCATTAGTTATTTGGTCCCCAAAATAAAATAAAATAATAAAGGGCCTTTAATTAATAAATATGAAGCCCAAATTAATTAAATTATAAAATAATTAATATAGTCAGTATGTTGTAAATCTCTAGATACTTCTTGGAGGCCCTTACAACAAGATGGTTGGGCATGATAATGTATCATGGATGGAATGTGACTTGTCTTTGTATTTTTAGAGGCTAAAGGATGAGGAAGTTTTGGACAATTTAGGAGGTGGAAGACCCTCCCTATTCTAATTGTGATGTAGGCATCAGCCTACTCAATATGAACAAAGGAAAATATTGTTAATTTGATTCATATATTCATTGAGAATGTTAATACATGTTGGGTTGTGAGGCATTCCCAATTACAACCAATACAAAATAAACTCTTTATAGAATTTTCCTCATACATGCGAGACCACAATCTCGAGATTCTAAGCTTAGATTCTTCAATCTTCTCCCAACTGCCTTAAACATATAATGCGAATCCCTATTTATACTAGATGAAACAACCCAAAGAACCTTCTAGATCTAACGTACAAGAAAGAAACAACCCAAAATAGGTCCACACACTTCCTAATGAGAGATCCCTTTATTTAAATACAATCTAAATTACATGCATAGTCAAATGAGAAAGAAAAATACAACATAGAAGCACTCAGTGAAACAAGGAACTAGGAAACAATAGTCACAAACATAAGAAGCCAACCCAACTTAGTGAAAATGAGAACTAATCACCTGGGTGAAAACAACAACCAAATAACTCAGTGATTGAAAAATCATCGATCATGCCAAACAATTACTAAACAGACTGACCCCAAATGTACCTGAGCACTCTGCCAAGCTAGCAAGATACATGATTACAAGGAAATCTAAGATGCTCCTAGATCAAACCCTTGAGGTTGAAAAGAAATGATTCTTTGAGTCATGTAGGAGGTTCAACCCAAGCTGAATCCAACTCAAGTTGAGAAATCCATGTAGAATCTTCAATAGGTCTATTCTTCCATTTTACCAGGTATTTTATGTAGTCCTTTCCTCGTATGCCTCTACAAACTCTTTGTTCTACAATTTGTTCAACTTCTTCCATTTTCTTCTTACAATAATCACTCAATACCATCACTTCTTCATCAAGCTCATGGTACTCATATAAATCTACAATATTGAATATAGGTGATATGTTCATGTCATCAGGTAACTCTACTTCATAAGCATTTCCACTTTCAAATCTCTTCAATATCTTGCAGGGTTATTCATCTTTAGTTTGTTGTATGTTCCAATAGGAAATCTGCCTTTCTTCAAATGAACCATTACTTTATCACCAACTTCAAAAATATTATGTCTCCTTGATATGCCTACAATGTCCTTGTATTTTTTATTACTCTGCTACAACTTTTGTTTCGTATCTTCATGCAATTTCTTCATAAAATAAATAAAACTTTCTCCTTCAAAATTTCTCTTCTCTTCTCCAACATCCCTTAAATCTGATATACCTCTAGGTTTCATTCTAGTAACAATCTAAAAAGGTGTCTTACCAATACTTCTATCCATAGAATTATTGTATGCAAACTCTACTTGTGTCAATATTGAATCTCAATTACTTGGTGTGTCTCCAACTAAGCATGTCAACAAACCCAAACTCCTATTTACAACTTTTGTTTGTCCATCAATCTGTGGATGAAATGTAGAACTATAATTCAACTCAATGACCAACTTCTTCCACAAAGTCTTCCAAAAATAACCAAAAAACTTACTATCTTGGTCTAAAGATGATGCTCCTTGATAACCATGCAATCGAACAATCTCCTTAAAGAAAATATCTTCTACATGCACTCCATTTGATGTTTTTCTACTTGGTATGAAATGTACCATCTTTGAAAATTTATCCACAAAATTAAATATGGAATCATTACCTCTTGTAGTCCTTTATAATCCAAGAAAAAAGTCCACGCTGATATCACTCCAAGGTTTCTCAAGAACAAAAATTTGGTGTATTTATTATTCTAACTCACTCATTTTGCAACTTGACAAACTCCACAATTCTTCATAAATTTCTAAACATCCTTATACAACTGAGGCCAAAAGTACCTTTCCTTAAGAAAATGCAATGTCTTATCAATGCCAAAATGTCCAATCAAAACTACTAGGCTTCTCTTGTTAGAGTAAATAATTAATTATTAATTATTTATTCTATTACTTAAGCTTACTTAGGTTAATGCATTTATTTAATATTTAGTATTTAATGCATGTAGTGGTTAGTTGTTGACAACTCGGGAGTTTGCTCCTTTTTTAGCATATTCCACTTTTTGTGGATATGTGTTGAGTTGTCATTTTTGTCCTCTACCTCCTTCCAGCTTGTTCTACAAGCTTCTATGAGGCCTTTTTAAATGGTCTCTCTCTCATTGTAATACATTCCATTTTTCACATAGCAATTCTAATTTTCTATTGTGAAATATTCTTCTACGGTCTTGCTTCAAGCTCTTTGCTCCTTAGGTTTTCTTTAGCAAGTTATTTGCATTGCAGGTGATCTTGGCGCTTCATCAGAGTTAGATTCTCAACTCCTACATGGTATCAGAGCCTCCCTGCTGCTTCTTGTTCGAAGGCTTTTGAAGCCGTGATTTGATGTCACAAACCCTAGTTTGTTTGTGAAATTTTTTTTTCAAATTAGGAGTAGATCAATTTTCCGAAGCATTTTCAGCCCAAACAGATGCCACCATTGAATTTGAAAGGCCGTTTACAGTCAGAAATCATATAAAAATTTTTGATTTCGGACACAGGGCATTTTTGGAGATTTTTTTAAGCCTCTAGGGCACTGTCGTACGGACTGTACGGACGAAAAGGGCAATTTTTTTTTAAAAAAAGGATGACCACCATAGCAGTGCCAGAGCACCACCCAGTGGCCACCCTACAACCACAAACTGCTAACGCCATCGGCCAGTTCTTTTGCCCGCCTGCCGCTACCGCCGCGGGATCCGCCGACGCCGCCCGCCCGCCGCTACTGCCGCGGGGTCTGCCGACGCCACCTGCTCTCCGCCACCGCAGCGGAGTTGCAGCCCCCACCGACGACCACCACTGTGCAGCACAGTAGCCCCACTGAGTTTTTCCTCCCGAGCACCATCGCCACTAGCGGAGATTGCTCCCACGCTGCTCTGCGGCATTCCTGTCCTGCTGACGTCAGCTTTCTAACAGCTGGCGTAATTCACGGTGCTAACATCACTTTTCGGCACTAATGTCACTTTTCGGCCAGCTGACGTCATATTCCAGCGACCAAAAAAAATTTTCGGTGACAGTCTCGTGACGGGCATATGGCCGTCAAATTTAGGCCACTGTCTGTAATTTTCCAGCAAGTGCATTTTTGGAGCAGTAGTCAGTTTTTTGGCTATAACTTGAGGATACGGAGGTCTTTTTTCAATCCAAAAGAAGCGTTGGAAAGATGACTTAGAGATGAAGACATTGGTGCTAGTTTTGTATGATTTTGAATTTTTTTGAGCTTCCATTTTTGGTGTCAAAGTAGAGGCTTCTATTTTCTCTTATTCTGCATCAACAAATCCAGGTTCCTTTCTAGTTTTTTGCTTTCTTTAGTTGTTTTTTTGTGGTATTTGGGAGATATTCTTGTATGTTTGTGGGGGGGTGTCTTTCTTTTCTATAATTTACTTCAATTAAGACCCTTCTACTTCCGTCTTCTTCTTTCTCTCAATGGCGGATCCATCTATATCCCGTCTCACACCACACAACTACCACATGTGGAAGGCACAAATGACTAGACTTCTCATGTCAAGGGGTTTATGGTCATGTTTGGATGAGAATCAACCTGTTCTTACACGAGCTTTTGAGGTTCTTCAGCATAGGAACAAAATGGATGAGGCCATGGGATTGATTGCACTGAACATTTCAGACAATCTACTATTCTACTTGGATGGTTTGACTACTCCACGAGCTTATTGGCTCAAATTTCAGACTTTGTTTGGCCAAGTGAATGAGTTTCGGGCACTTTAGCTAGATACAGAGTTGACTTCTTTGACACCTGATAGCTTTCCCACCATTGAGGACTTCTTGATGAAGTTCAAATCTCTACGTACACTTTTGCAGGGATGTGGGAAGAACAAAACAGATGATGAGTGTATCTTTTTGATACTCTCAAAGTTAAAGGGGCAGTTGATCTTTCCACTCATCTCTACACCTTCTCACACTTTGGTCCACCATCTCCATTATTGAAGCACACTACTTCTCTTTTGCAGGAGCATCATGTGGTGCAGTTAGGATACTTGAACCTTTGTATTGTTCCTGAGATCCCTATTTTGACTACCACGCCACATCCAGTTGAGGGCTTTTCTTCTCTGCAAGATTCTCCTTCCGCTCTACCTGATCTTCCAGCTTCATTTATTGAGACTTCAGATACACTTGTTGCAGATACTACAGTGGAAATTCATGACAATGTCATCACACCTGCCTTGGGGATTCCATTTCCAGATCCTCATACATTCTCCCCTGGGCCTCAACTAGGCTTTCCAGTTTTGCCTCTCATTCAAGGATTCCCTTGTTATGTACCCTTATTTCTTCCACATTGGAGTTGCATTGGTTTGATCCCTCCTTTAGGGGCTCCTTTATTCTAGGGAGGCTCTAGTATCTCTCATGGGGGGGTTGGTTTTACTTATGGTTTTGAGCGGGTCTCTTGACTCTTTTCTAATGGAAGTTGTCCTTGGGGGGATTGGTTGAGGCCTTCCTTCCTTCCTTCATGTTTTTTTTAGCATGTTGTTTTTACCTCTTTTTGGAGGAGGGTTTTTCCCATAGGGTTTTCCCTCTTTCTTCGTTTTACAGAGGTTGCATTGTACATGGGTACCTAACATGGCCTCGTTGCTGGGACCCATTATGCATTTCATCTTAGTTTTGGGAGCTTAAGGCATTCCCCTAAGTTGCACTTAAGGGGGGGTGTTAGAGTAAATAATTAATAATTATTTATTTATTCTATTACTTAAGCTTACTTAGGTTAATGCATTTATTTAATAGTTAGTATTTAATGCATGTAGTGGTTAGTTGTTGACAACTCGGGAGTTTGCTCCTTTTTTAGCATATTCCACTTTTTGTGGATATGTGCTGAGTTGTCATTTTTGTCCTCTACCTCCTTCCAGCTTGTTCTACAAGCTTCCATGAGGCCTTTTTAAACGGTCTCTCTCTCATTGTAATACATTCTATTTTTCACATAGCAATTCTAATTTTCTATTGTGAAATATTCTTCTGCGGTCTTGCTTCAAGCTCTTTGCTCCTTAGGTTTTCTTCAGCAAGTTATTTGCATTGCAGGTGATATTGGCGCTTCATCGGAGTCGGATTCTCAACTCCTACATCTCTCTTATCATATTAGTTCTCATTCATCCTCTAGGTATATATAACTGAATTCCTTTGAACAACATACCTTCTTGAATGAAACAATATTCCTACTTACTTAGTTATTCTAAGTAGGTACTACTACACTCGTTGCTCTGCACATTCTCCACAACTCAAAAAATCAAGGCTAGTTTCATATAGATTCTTCATATCATCAAAACCAAGAACTTCAATTCTTATTTCAAACATCAAAGATCTTCTCCTACTTAATACATCAACAACTTGGTTAGACACTCCACTTTTATGCTTTATCACAAATGTGGAACTTTGTAAATGCTCAACCCATTTCATATGTCTCTTGTTCAACTTATGACAAGTACCCAAATAGTATAAAGCCTTAAGATCAGTAAACAAGACAAACTCCTTAGGCATAAAATAATATCTCCATTTCTTTAGGGCTTGGACAATAACATATAACTTTTGATCATACACATAATACTTTCTCTTTGCATCATTCAACTTTTCACTAAAGAAAGTAGTATGTTGATCTTACTAACTCAATACAACTCCTATTGCACTACCACTTGCATCACATTCAACTTGAAATACCTTATTGAAATAAAGAAAAGATAACATGGTTAATTCAACAATCTTCTATTTCAAAGTCTTAGAACTCTTATAAGCTCCATGAACTCAGTATAATTCTTTTTTGTCTCCTCTTATTGTTTCAGTCATAGCATTGCAAATTGAACTGAAATTTCTGATGAACTTTATGTAAAAGCTTTCCAAACCATGAAATGATCTTACCCCATTAACATTCTCAAGTGTAGGTCAATCCATAATTTCTCTAACCTTCTCAAGATCCATCTTTAAACCATTAGTTGAAATAAAAAAATCCCAGATACACAAGTTCCTCTTTCATGAAAGTACACTTCTTCAAATTAATCAACAAATTTTCTTCTTTCAATCTCTACAATACCTGTTTAATGTGAAACAAATATTTTTCTCTAGTTTTACTAAATATCATAATATTATCCAAGTATACAATCACAAACTTACCCAATAATTTCTTCAGAAATTCATTCATTAACCTCATAAAAGTACTCGGTGCATTAGTAAAACCAAAATGCATAACCAACCACTAAAAAAACCTTCTCTTATATTAAAGTAGTCTTACATTCATCACCTTCTTTGATTATGATCTGATGATACCCACTCTTCAAGTCAATCTTCATAAATATCTTGCTCCACTCAAACAATCTAGTATGTCATCCATTCTCAGTATAGGAAACATGTACTTCACCATTATCTTTCTTATGGCTCAGGTATTAGCACATTCTCCATTCTTCTTAGGTGCTAGTATAGCTAGTACTACACATAGACTCTAACTTTCTCTTATCAATCATTTTTGTAACAATTCTTGAACTTGTTGATTAAGTTCTTTGTTCTTGGTTGGTGTCAGTCAATGTGATGCTTTATTCAAGAAACTAGCTCCAGGAATCAAATCCATACAATAACTAATACTTCTCATCGGTGGTAAACCATCAGGCACATTATCTAAAATCATCTTCTTGAATTTGATGAGAAATTCTTCAAGTTCTACTAGAACTTGGTCTTTTATGTTTTCACTCAATGTATTAGGAATTATTACAAAATGAACATCTTTCTACTTTAGATCCTTAACAAATTTCTTACATTCCATCAAACAAACTTTCACAGACGTACATATCTCATCAACAAACTCCTTAATTAATAGCAACAATATTTTTTTCTTCCCATCAATCCAAATAGTATACTTATTCAATCTTCCATCATGTACAACATGTCTATCATATCGCTAAGGTCTACCCAACATAATACAACAACAATCCATAGGTATAATATCACACGACACCTTGTCATAGTACTTTCCAATTTTCAAATTTACAAATATTTCTCACTTACCATTTGTGTGCTCATCCTTGATCCATGAAATTTGATAGAGTTTAGGGTATTTCAACCTTTCCAACCGCAATTTTGAAACCATCTCCTTAGAGACCAAATTTTATTCACTTCCACTATCAATGATTACTTTCCAAACTTTATCTATAATTCTACATTTGGTCTTGAAAAAAAATTTTCTCATAGGATCATCTATATTATTCTCACTCCATAATGATCTTCTACATATCAAGTTACTTTCCTTCTTAGGTTCATTTGGTGAATCTTCATGCACTAAACTATTTAACCACTATCGACCTTCTTACTCAAGTTCTTACATTCAAATGATCTATGTCCTTCTTCATCAAAAAAATAATAAGTTCCTTGAAATCCTTCTCTGTTATAGCCACCTCGGTAATAACTACGTCTTCCTCAAGATGAACATTCACCTTTCCACTCAGTTTTTCTTTTGTCATGATTTGTCCTTTCTTGATTCAATCTACTATTTTATCCATAAGTTCTTCCTCTTCCCGTAGGGAATCTACCACTTTGTCCTCTCTATCTTTTGTCATGTCTTTTATGCAATTTATCCTCAGCTTTCAAGGCAAACTGATAAGCCTCCTCAATGTTTTCCATCTTAACCAAGATTATCTCCTCTTGTATAGAAGTCCTCAATCCATTCAGGTATCTTGCAACTCTTTCCACTATACTAAGGAGGGTTAAACTATGGTGTAGATTTCAAACTTGTTAATACCTTCAATAACCTTCCACCCCTTGATCCATCAAGGGTGTAGGTGAAACCTCCTCTCATATTTCAATTTCCTCATCACTAAAATCACCTAGATGTCTTCCGTGACACTGGGCTATCTAAAAAATATCTAACCATACAACAATCTACCTTAGCATATCTACCAATCCTAAATCTACATCCCTCCTACCATGAACCATCTTGAAACCCTCTATAATTATAGGTTAGATCACAATCTACTACCCCATAAAAAATACCCTAACTAGGGTTTACAAGAAGGAACCTATAAGACCTAGATTTGCAAACCTAGATCCAAACCCATTCTGATACCACTTGATGTGGGCATCATCCTGCTCAACACAAACAAAGGAACAAACATAGTGGGAGGAGAGAACACAATACATATCTAATTCATCTATTCATTGAACATCTTGATACATGTTGGGCTATGAGGCCTTTCTAGTTACAACTAATACAAAATGAACTCTTCACAAAACTATCCTCATACATGTGAGATCCCTTAAACCTACATCATGACTCACTATTTATATTAGATGAAATGACCCAAAGAACCTTCTAGATCCAATGTAGGTGAAATAAATGACCCAAAATAGGTCCACACACTTCCCAATGAGAGATCCCTTTATTTAATGATGACCTAAATTACATGCACAATTTGGACAAAAAGAAAAATCCAACACATAAGCAATCGGTGAAGTAAGGAACCGAGCAACAACAACAATAATGACAACTGACCACCTTGGTGAAAAAAACCAAACAATACGGTCACTAAGCAATCCATCGATCTTGCCAAATAGTTGTTGAGAAGACCAAACCCAAAGGTACTTGAGCACACTACCAAGCTATCAAGATACAAGATTGCAAGGAAACCCAAGATGACCCTGCATCATATTGTCATAGTTTTAGTGGTTCAATGCCACCCTATTCTATTTTGGGAGATATAATATAGATATTTCAATTGTGCATAAGATTTGTTAATCATCGTCATCAATGATTTCTCTGTATCTGCTTTGGTTTTGTCTGATGCCTATGTGATTTTGTAGTGTTATTGGATCTACAAATATTATTTATGTTGCAATATCTTTATTAGAATAATGATTTATATGAGCCATCTTTGGAGAAATTCTATTAGTCTTGAGCATTATTGCATCTCATGTACAAATATATTCTCTTCCCATACTTGTGCTAATATTATTATCACAATGGTCTCTACATGATCTCAATAACACTTAGAAGTCATAACTATAAGTTCACACAAACTCTTATTGAAGGTAACAATTAGCAACATTGCACAAACTTGACCCAAAAACTACTACCATATGATGATCAACATCATTGTATGGTCTTGGTTGACCACCGGATGACATTAATTGTCAAAGAGTAGAGGGAAGGTGTATGAAAGATAGATCTTATGCACAATTGGGTCCATCATCATACAATGTCCATTTTCTATACAATAACTCACTGTATGCCTACATGAAAACACTATATAGAGGAGGGAGTCTATATTGTATAGTCTACCTAATCTACACCATATAGACTGACTTGATCTAATATATGCACAATTAGGAGATAACTCCATGTAATCTTAGGTCTTAGATGAAGTTCTTATAGTTTTTGTAGGTCATCCTTGACAACAAAACATTGCACTAAGTGAGTCTCCACAACAAAAGGAACATTGAAGTCATTTAACAATCTTACATTGTAATCTTAGCATGAGAGATGATCTTGTATCAAGATAGGATTGAGTAGTTGATGTTTCATCTTGAAAAATTAGATATTTGATTTTTCATGTTGTAGGGGAACAAAAATCAAATCAATGATTACAAATCTCATGGGCTATTCACAAAAATTGTGTATCTAGTTGGTAACATAGTTGTTTTATTAGGTTTACTAAAAGTGGATGTTGCATTTCCTTTACTGGATTTTGATTGTAATGCTAACATTAAAAGAATTGAATGTCGATGTGTATTTAAACTCTAGATGTTGGAAATAATCAATATCATATTCTTAACAACATATTAAGAAGACATGAAACATGTCAAGTATATTTTCATTGATAAGATAAGTTTCATCAAACCAAAGATAGACAATAGGTTGTGTGAGGATTTTTTCAATCGGAAGACTGTAAACTTTAGAAGAATATCCATAATGCTTATTGACAACCTTGCACCATTATCGCCTATCATAGAAAAATCTCTACACACTCAAATACTCTGGCACTATTGAACCAATTCACAATATTGTAACCTTAAAAACTATATTTTGCCAACATTGTGAAATTTTAAATCAAGTAAAAAAATTTTAAGGACAAGGCCTAATGTTCACAACCATATCGAAGAGTGAAATCATTATACACACTTTGCATTGAACACACATTTTCTTTTAGCAAATATTCTAAAATGCAAACTAACCTATAGACAACAAATTTAAAGAATGAAGTAAGTCATTTGCAATAACTATGTTGCACAAGAAAAAGGTCAATGCACATCTTACCTTTCATGAATAATCTATTGTACCTCAAATCTCACATATTCTCACACACTGACATAAAATCATATTGCAAGAATACCTCAACCACTAGATAAATAAGGAAATTTTAGAGTCCAAGAACAAAAAAACACATATTATTCATTATACAAATCTAATGGACTAATCACAAAAATGTGTATATACTTGGTGGCATAGTTGTTTTATTGAGTTTACTAAAAGTGGATGTTGCATTTTCTTCACAAGATTTTGATTGATTCTAATGTTATAGGTATTAAAACTCTAGATGTTGGAAAGTATCTAATATTGTATTCTTAACAACATATTAAAAAAAAATGAAATGTGTAACATACATTCTCATTGCTGAGATGAGTTTATCAAAGAAAAGTTACTCCTAAAGATAGACAATAGGTTATGTGAGGCTTTTTCCAACTGGTAGACTATAAACTTTGGAGGAATACCCATAATTCTTATTGGTGACCTTGCATAATTACTACCCATAATGGAAAAACCTTTGTACAATGCACACTTGAAAAATCTAACGTATGGGACCAATTCATAATAATTGTGACCTACAAACTATATTTTACCAATAGGATAAATTCTAATACACAAAAAAAATAAAAGGACAAGGCTTAACATCCATAGCCATATCAAGGAGTGAAATCATTAGATGGAATTCATATTGAACCAAAAATTTCTTTAAACAAATGTTCTAAAATGCAAAACAATCCATATACACTAATCTAAAAGAAAGAAGAAAGTCATTTACAACAACTGCATTGCACAAGAATGCACATCTCACCTTTCATGAACAATTTTTTGTACCTTAAATGTGATTTATTTTCACATGTTGATATGTGCTCACCTTGCATGAATACCTCAACTATTGGAGAAACAAGGGAACATGTTGCAATGAAAGGTAGGAGAATCCCCAAAGGAGATGTCCTAGCCCCTAACAAATAACCACGCAATAGAAATACAATAATAATGCAAGATCTGATACCAAATCACAACTCTTTATTCATAAAATAACTGATTACATGCAATGTGATAGGTTGTAAGGCCTTCCTAGTTATTGCTAAATACAAAGCAAGTAATAGTTCTACACAATCCCTCAAGATCCCATCCAAACCCTTGCTATTTTAGATCCACACTCTAGTAGAAACCTCCAAGGAAGATCTAAACTTGTGCTCACAAACCCACCAAGCAATCTCCTTGTTTCCTAAGCCTCATCTACTAGCCCTTCTCAAAATTTGCTCCTCTATCACCTCCTCTTCTCCAAGATCGATGAATAATGACTAAAGACTTCACGATACCCCTTACTTATACCCAACTAAGTCACAAGTCAACTGAGTAAGCTACAAACTAAATATCCCTTATATTAAATACATCAAAATTAATTACCCAAGACCCAAATAGGTCCACTCAACCCCACTAAAATCCCTTAATCATGCAGGATAGTGAACTACCCTAGGATGCTCCTGCATCAGTCTCCCTAGGTGTGAAAAGATGTTCTCGATAGCTAGAAGAACATCTTTCGAGATTCAACTCACAAATCCCAAACTAGTTCTTCACATACATGCCCTCCAAGTCTTGAAATTGCACAAATCTTTCCCTTGCTCTACTTCTACTTTTGCATGTCCATCCTCAGTGTTCCATAGGTTTTCTGTCCACACTGATCGCTAACCCTTTCAAAATCTACCAACTCATCTCGACTACCAATACTCATGTTCCTTCTACCAACCTCTTCATTCTACAAAGGAATCAGGGAATGTTTCCTTCCTCCTTCCTCAATTGTAAAGACATTTTTGACACAATCATGCACAACCTTGTAATCATATTGCCAAGGTCTACCAAACAACACATGACAACTATTTATGTCCACAATATCACACAACTCTTGATCATCATACTACCCAATCTAGAAGTCAAAAAGACATTACTCCCTCACTTCTAAAGCATGCTCACCTTGCAACCAGCTAATCCAATAAGGATAAGGATGTCTCACTCTCTTCAAACCAACTTTTTGAACCATCTCCTCAGCAACCAGGCTATCAATACTACCACCATCCACAATCACATTGCAGACTTTACCACTACACTTCTAATGAGTCATGAACATATTAATCCTCTAACAAGATTCTAGTGTCCTCTGACCAACCAATACTCACTGAGCCAATAAACTCTCTCCTTGCTTAGGTTCATGGTCTTCAACCTCATTCACAACATCAACTCTTTTGTCATTAGCCTTCTACAAACACCCATAAGATCTATGTCCTTCTTCATAACATTTGAAACAAGTACCCTTAAAATAACCTCTATCTATCCTTCTCTTCTACTCAATAGGTTTTGCTTCATCTTCCGTAGTTGGTTTAGCCTTTGCTGAGTAGTCTTGCTTCTCCTCCCATTGAGAACTACCTTGATTCTTCCTCTTCAGCTTCTTCTTTACTCTCAAAGCATACTAATAAGCATCCTCAACTGAAGAAATATTCTGCATACCAACCTTATTCTGAATATTGAATCTCAAACCATTAGTGTACCCAACTACCTTTTCCTTTGACAATTCTCTATGCCTAGACCAAATAGTCAACTTGTAGAACTCCTCAGTATAATCTTTCAAAGACATAACTTTCTATTTTAGATTCTGCAACCTCTTAAACAAATCAAGTTCATAATCAGTAGGAATGAACTTAACCTTCAACTTAGTCACCATCAATCTCCATCTAGTGATCTTCATTTGCCCTTCTTCTTCTTTCTCTCTTTGTAGTTCTTTCCACTAAAGAGTAGCATGTCCCTTCAGCTTAGTGTGTGCCAAATGTACTTTGAGTGGATCCTCAATATCCTCGAGCTCAAATTAGTCTTCCAATTCACCAATCCGGTCAATCAGGTCTTCAAGATTCAAAGTACTTGAGAAATTAGAAACCTCCATCTTATGCTTTGATTTCATCTAAGATCCAAGTCTAGCAAACTGACCAACCCTATTTCCCATAGGTCCCTCCACACAATTAGTTCTATCCTCACCATTCGATCCAGAAACTTCAAAGTCTTCAACAAATTCTTCATAACCATCTTTAGTACTAGCATGCCTAGGTACACCACTTAAATCACTCACAATTTTAGCAATCATGTCAGTCTTCATCAATGCAATCTTGGATTTGAAATCTACTCTAGTCTTCTCCAAGATCTTTTCTTCCACATCACTAAGATAATTAATTTCCCTAGGGTCCAATATTCTTGGAGGCATATTCCAAGATTTTTGCAAACCCTCCAAGATCAAGATCTTGGTGCAAACTGCCTCAACTTTGGCGCTCAATCTACACACTCAGAAGTAACCTAGCTTTGTTACCACTTGATGCAGTGCAAGGTAGGAGAATCCCTAAAGGAGATGCCCTACCCCCCGACAAATAACCACACAATAGAAACAAAACAATAATGCAAGATCTGATTCGAAATCACAACTCTTTATTCATAAAATAACTGATTACATGCAACATGTTGGGTTGTAAGGCCTTCCTGTTATGACCAAATACAAAGCAAGTAATAGTTCTACAAGATCCCATCCAAACCCTAGCTAGTCTAGATTCACACTCTGGTGGAAACCACCAAGTAAGATCTAAACTTGTGCTCGCAAGCCCACCAAGCAATCTCCTTGTTTCCCAAGCCTCAACTATTAGCCCTTCTCAAAATCTGCTCCTCTATCACCTCCTCTTCTCCAAGATGGATGAATAATGACTAAAGACTTCACAATACTCCCTACTTATACCCAACTAAGCCACAAGTCAGCCTAATAAGCTACAAATTAAATATCCCTTACATTAAATACATCAAAATTAATTACCCAAAACCCAAATAGGTCCACTCAACCCCACTAAAATTTCTTAATATGCAAGATAGCCAACTACCCTAGGATGCTCCTGCACCAGAACATAAGAGTCCAAGATTTTAAAAAAATAAATATTTTGCATAATGTGAATCTCATGGAATTTTCACTTGGTGACAAGTTGTTTTATTGGGTTTACTAGAAGTGGTTGCATTTTCTTCATTTAATTTTGAATAATGTTGATGTTAGAAAAATTGAAAGTTGACATATACTAAAACTCTAGATGTTGGAAAGGATCAAATATTGTATTAGTTTTTATTTTTTCAATGTTAAGTTTAAACATTAAGTATAATTCATGTTCAACATAAAAAATATTACAATTTTTTGTAAAACTGCAAATCAAAGTTTCCAATAAATATTAAGACATTAGGAAAAACCTAGGGAAATGAACAAGAAAACAACAATAAAAGCTTGACGTATATCTCTATGAAGTACAATGGCTAATAAAGGGACCCAGTACCAAAATTCAATCATGGTACTTACATAAATTTCAATTAGAATAAATTAAATCAAATTTAAGCTCTTTAAAATCTTTCCATGACTACAAAATAAAATAAGTAAATGTAGTCAATGGGCCCTTGATCTACTGGTGAAGTTGAATGGCCCACAAATAACCCACCAAGAATCAAGTCTTGACCATCAAAATTTGAACCTTTTAAATAATTAAACATATTCGCCCATTTGGAAATGGGAATACAAGTGGAATAGGCATATGTACTTAAAATTTTGAATTCTCTATTTGGATGCACCAAATTAGAATTGGAATAGGAAAAAAATTGGAATACATATTCCAATTTTGGCCCAAAAATGAGCATTTGTTATTCCATCTAAATAGGTGGAATTGGAATACGTATTCCTATTCCAATATTTTTTAATTTTAGAAAACATAAATTTTTGAGTCCATCAATTCTGCATCAAATTCTAGGTGAACCAAACAAGAATAGGAATACATAACCCCATTTTCTATTCGAGAATAAGTATTCTGATTCCCATTTTTATATTCCCGCAGTTATCTAATTAGGATCTAGGACTATTACAGAGGAATGCTTAATATTATTTCATAAAGTAAAATTTCAAAGCTTTAATTAGAAAATTAACACAACTTAAATGCTAAAATGAACAAAGCATAAAAAGGTAATGACTGAAAGAAAGAGAGTAGAGAGACATAAGACAAAACATGATTGATAATGGAGTTCATCCACGGGTCGGACTACATCTTCGGGTCTTGCTCCAATAGAGGGACCGATCCAATTTGCTCCAAAATCAATTACAAGTGTTCAAGATCTTCCCTTCAAGCACAATTGCAGCATTACTCTCCAATGTGCAGGAATAATCATCAAGTCTCCAAGATCATAATCTCCTTCTCATCACTTGGATCAAGCCTCCCCACTGAAGAGCTTTCGGACCTCTGAAAGTTTGGATTACTCAGAAAGAAGGTGAGGGTATAGTTCCCTCACTTTACCAATCTCCATCCATCTTGCCTTGCTTGGATGCATCCCCTTCAATCCCACTTGGAGGTATTCAACTGGTCCTCTTCGTGAAGTTATGACATTCCTGTCAAGGATGACATCTTGTGACAATTATGACATGTACTCTAGTGAAAGGTCATCAACTGATGGAACCTAAACACTAATGTCTTCATCCAAGATCATTGGAGGCTCATACAACTTCAGATTCTCAACATTGACAACTAAGTAAATTTGCATGTATGGAGGAAGATTAAGGCGAAAAGCATTGGTACCAATATTTTCCAAGATCTCAAAAGGACCATACCTGATAGGCTTGAGCTTCCTTCCTTCACCTTGCATTCTTTCCTTGCTGATATGTAACCAAACTCTGTCACCAACTTGGAATTGGTGATCAATACGATGCTTATCATGGCGAACCTTGTATTTTGCTTGGCTCTGCTCCAACTGTGCTTCTACTGCCTGATGGATTGCTTGGACCTTCTGGATGAACTTTAAAGCCTTCTTTGCATCATGGCGTCCATCTCCAACATCGTCCTTCCCAAAAGAAAAATCCATTGGTGTCTTAGGCAAGTAACTGAAGCAAGTCTCAAAAGGAGACCTCTTTGTAGAAGAGTGTGCCGCATGGTTATAAGCATGTTGCACATAATGAAGACTTTCATCCCACAACTTAGGGTGTTTACTGCAGTAGCCTCTAAGTAGATGCACGACTGTCCTATTCACTACCTTTGTCTGTCCATCGGTCTGCAGATGGAAGGCTGTACTCTTCTTCAACTTGGTGTCCATGAGTCCCCACAAAGATGACCAAAATTCCCCTAAGAATCAAGAATCTCGATCTGATACAATAGAAGTGGGTAACCCAAAATGAACCCATACATTTTGAAAGTATAAATGAGCAGTCAGTTTAGCAGTAACTTGCTTTTTACAAGGCATTAAAATACACATTTTGCTGAACCGATCAACTACTACATACAAATAATCATGACCCTTCCTAGACATAGGTAAACCTCCCACAAAGTCCATAGACACACTTTCCCATGGACAGGATGGTATAGGTAATGGTGTGTACAAACCCAATTTCCTAGTACTTGGTTTGCTGGTTGCACACATTACACATCCTTTTATATACTTGGTGACAGTTTCCTACATATGGGGCTAGTAACAATATTTTTGCAATTGAGCTAATGTCTTACTTACCCCGAAATGCCCTGCAATCAAAGAGGTGTGTGCTTCACGGATTACATGTGCCTGCTCATCTTTAGGAATGCATAGTTTTCCCAAGTGGTACAACAAATTATCCTGCACATAGTAATCTTTCTCTTCTACATGTTTACCCTGGATTAAAGCTGCATAGATATCCTTAAAGTTCTCATCATTAGCATATTGTTCTTGAAAACTTTCATGAACCATAGAACTATTTTGAAGGATTATCAAAGCATTCTGAATAGGAGGTCTAGATAGCATATCTGCTACTTTGTTATGGGAACCCTTCTTATACTTAATTACCAAATGAAACTGTTGTAGAAAACCCATCCACCTAAAGTGCCTACTTTGTTGCAACTTATATTGTGAGTACAAATATTGCAATGGCTGGTGATCAGTGTGGATTACAGTTTCTTTTCCCATTAAGTAATGTTTCCATTTTTTAACACTCTAAACTAAACCATAAAGTTCTTTATCATATGTAGGATAGTTACTTACTGCTCCTGAAAAAGTTTCAGAGTGGTAGCAGACTGGTTTACCTCCTTGCATGAGTACAACTCCCATGGCAAACCCGCTCGCATCTGTCTCAATCTCAAATGGTTGATGTAAATCAGGTAGAGCTAAAACTGGTGCAGTAATCAACTTTTCGTTTAAAGTATCGAAATCCTTCTGTTGCAGACCTCCCCACTGAAAAGTTGCCTTGGTACTGGTTAATGCATGCAACGATGATGCAATGAAAGAGAAGTTTGCAATCAACTTCCTCCAGTACTGAACTGCACCTAAGAAACTCCTGACTTCTGTAACTGTACTTGGCTTAGGCCATTTTACAATACATTCAACCTTTGCAGGGTCTACTTTCAATTGACCATTCCCTACGACATAGCCTAAGTACACTAAAGATGTCTTTGCAAATTCACATTTTGACATCTTTACATATAGTTTTTCTTTTCTCAGTATATCAAATACTTTCTTTACATGAATTACATGATCATCCTGAGACTTACTGAATACAAGAATATCATTTGAATAGACTATGACAAAATCATCAATAAAGGGATGAAAGACATCATTCATGACTCTCATGAATGTAGCTGGTGCATTACAAAGCCCGAATGGCATAACCAACCACTCATAAAGTCCCTGTTTTGTCTTAAAAGCAGTTTTCCAAATATCACTTTCTACAATTCTTATCTGATGATATCCGCTATGTAAGTCTAACTTAGTGAAATAAATTGCATGTTTCAACTGATCAAGTAAATCATCAATTCTAGGAAGAGGGTACCTGTTCTTTACCGTTATCTTGTTCAAAGCCCTGTAGTCAATACACATTCTCCAAGTCCCATCTTTCTTTGGAACCAACACAATAGGAGAACCACATGGAGAAGTACTAGGATGGATAACTCCTTTCTCGACCAGCTCTTGAACTTGCTTCTTGATTTCTTCATTCTGCAACACTGATAAGCTCTACATGCCAATATTAGGAAGTGGTGCATCTTGCTGCAACTAAATCTCATGTTGTATCTCTCTCTTAGGAGGAAATCCCTTTGGTTCCTAAAACAAGTCATCGTAAGCAGAAACAACTTTGACCATTTCAGCCTTATGTTTTGGATCACATCCCTTAAATGCCTCAGATGTTTCATCTTCTTTTTCTTTTACAAGCATTAACACAAAATTCTTACTAGAGTTGACTAACCTTTTCATTTGACCAGCATTGACTAATGCCAGATTAGTCTTAACCTTATGTACCCGTACAATGTATTCAATCTTGTCTTTAAACAAATGATATTTATTTTCCCCCCTATAGAAGATAGCCTGTCGATCATACAAAAAGGGACTCCCAAGTACAAGACCACAAATATCTAAAGGGACTACATCAGCTTCTATCTCATCCACAAAGTTTGCAGTGATAGCAAATCTTAATTTGCATTGTTTAGTTACCTGTAACTGTGCATCATCACAAACCCATCCAAGAGGATATGGTTTTGGATGAGGTGTTGTAGTCAAATTAAGCTTTTTAACAACTTCTTCAGATATCAAATTAACTTGAGAACCCGTATCAAATAATGTATCAACCTTAGTATGCTTGATAAAAACTCGGATGTGAAATAATTCATTCCTTTGCTTATCATTCTTAGGAGAAGATTCTTTACTTGTACTTGCACTTATACTAGAAGAACTTGTAGCTGATGAAAGAGATATACCTTTTCCTTTACCTTGAATCCCGGTAGCAACAATCTTTGTCTCATCTCCGGAGTCAGATCCAAGATCTTGTTGAGTTATAGCAACAATCTTTTGTTTGCCTTTGTTTCCACCATATCGCTTTGGCGTCTTTTCAGGATGCAACTTCCAGCACTTAGAATCATCATGCCCTTCTTTCTTGCAATGTGAGCATGTGGGTTTCTCACCCTCTTTCTTTACTATTGCTGTCTTTTTACCCTTTCCTTTGCCTTTGGACTTTTCTTCAGACTTAGATGGTTTTTAATCAAACTTATCAATGAAAGTGCCCTTACCCCTTGATTCTAAATGTGTTTCTTGGACACATACTTCATCCAAATTACAAGGATTTAGGATGAGAATAGAATGCCTTAGGTAAGAATGAAGACCACCTATGTACTTGAGTAAAGTGTCCTGGGTATATAATGGGACATTTAATGAAATAGCCTTTTTACGAAATTCATGGGTGGAATCCTAGACAGACAGACCTTTCCCTTGCCCAAAATGTTGCCAGTTCATCATTAACTACTGCATATGGCCTAGGGGGTAGAATTGCTTCTTTAAAGCAGTAACAAATTCTGACCAAGACAAATTAAACTTACCATGATGTGAAGTTTCATCCCGAGACCTACTCTCCCACCAAGTTAAGGCTACACCACCTAACCGAAGAGTGGCTAACTGAATTCTATCAACATCATCTACAAGGTTTTGAACTCTATAGTAGACTTCTACTTGCTGAATCCAGTCATCTAGTTTCTCGGCATTTAACTCCCCACAATATTTTGGCAAGTCAAATTTTACATCCAACTTGATTCGAGGCTTATGTCCACCCTTAAAAATATTAGAAGACTCAGAATGGGTAGAAGAAGGAGAAGAGGGGGAAGAAGGAGAAGAGGGAGAAGAAGGAGAAGATGGAGGAGTCTTTGGCGGATCACGATCAGTGCCTTTCTTTTTCCCTTTGTCCTTTCGAGCTGCACGTCTTCGCATCTTCTCTTCTCTTTCTTGTACCAAAACTTCTACCATTGTTTGCAAATTCTGAAGAGTCTTCTGAATACTCTTATCTTGAAAAGCTTGTCCACCACCTTCATCTGCCATTTGTGATGATGGTTTAGTCCTTCATTTTCCAATCTCAGGATTGTATTCCTCGAGATTTCCTTCGCCTTTCTCAATCCTGGATCTTGTTAGCATTCAAATCTGCAATACTAGTCCAACAAAAGCTCTGATACCAAATTTGATTTGATTAGGATCTAGGACTATTACAGAGGAATGCTTAACATTATTTCATAAAGTAAAATTTCAAAGCTTTAATTAGCAAATTAACACAACTTAAATGCTGAAATGAACAAAGCATAAAAAGGTAATGACTGAAAGAAAGAGAGTAGAGACACATAAGACAAAACACGATTGATAAAGGAGTTCATTCGCGGGTCGGACTACATCTTCGGGTCCTGCTCCAATAGAGGGACCGATCCAATTTGCTCCAAAATCAATTACAAGTGTTCAAGATCTTCCCTTCAAGCACAATTGCAGCATTACTCTCCAATGTGCAAGAATAATCATCAAGTCTCCAAGATCATAATCTCCTTCTCATCACCTGGATCACACAGCCAAACGAATCCTTAAAATATGTTTCTATGCACTCGATCATTACACCTCATTAACAAACACTTTATATAAGGGTTCGTTTGGATGTTGGAATAGTACAAGAATTGGCATTGGAAATTAGAATACGAATTATATTCTTTGTTTGGTTGGTAGAATTGGAATGTAGAATAGGATTACGAATTCCCAAAATAGCCCAAAATGAGCTTTTGTCTAATCCCAAAAATACTTGTAATTGGAATGCCCCTTCCTATTCTCAGTCTTAGTTAATCATATTTCACAATCTTGTCGGGTCTATAGTAGGCATTGATATTTTTTGGGGTTTACAGTTGAACTCCCACTCATTCTGCTCTTTGTGAAAGCTCCATTTGTTTTGAGGTTTACCAGTGAAAGTTTCACTTGTTTTGGGGTTTATAGCTGAAGGTGAGCTCTACTAGATTGAGTTGTCAGGGTTGAAGGTGCTACATGGTTGAAAGCTCTCATGCCTACAGGTTTCAAAGGTTTCTGAGGTCTTGTTCACCTATTTTCAAAGGTTTCATTCTTTGTGAGGTGTCGTTAGAATTTGAGGTTAGCAATTTCTGAGGCTGTGACGCATTAGTTTACCTTATCTTTCTCACTATTATGTTTGCAATATTAAACCTCGTAGTGATTTCCCCCTTTCTACCATTTTGTCTCTGTCATGCTTTGTTTTGAAGGTCAAGGTGATTCCCCCTTTTCAACACGTAATATCCATCACTGTAATGGTCCAAGATCATAAATAATATTGTTTATTGATATGTATATCAAGCCTTTGTCTTGGGAATAAGTAGATTTTAATGGATTTGTTCTTCGTTTTGTTTTAAAAAAAGGCAGAACAAACATGTTTGCAGTTTAGAAATTTGTTGAGCATATAATGAAAGTGAATCCAAAATATCGAATTAAATTTATGCTTTGATAATGTCTCCACAAAGTTTTTGTTGAATATTGAAATGTAAGATGCATAAATCACTCGTAAGATGCATACAATGAAGAATGTAATTTTTAATGAGGAACAATAACTTTTTTGGCAAGAAAGACTTTTAGTATCTTCAATCAACTTTCCTTTAAACATGATTCCATGAAGTGGGTTTTTTATTTCCATTCGAAGATATGCTAATTTCTTGAGTCTTCTCATAGCTATTTGTTTTGACATATGCTACACATGCAATGCTTGTTGAAGCTCTGGGCTAGTAATATGCAAAAAGTAGAAAATGCCTTAGATTGTTCCTTCTTCATCTAATTTCTTGTTTTCAGAAAGTAAGGCTTCTAAATATTTTCCATGATGATCAACAAATCCAAAAGGATTTTTTTTTGTCTCTCGCCCTACCATTGCACTATTGAGCATGATCATGAGCTTTGTCATAGCATTTTGACCTTTAAGACGACAACAAATCATGTGAACACCAAAAACTTCTCCCACTAGCATTTTATCCATTATCTCCTCCCTTTTCCAACTAGATAGCTTTTTCATAGCTAAATTCCACTCAAAACACCACCCAAATTCATTTGCTCCAAATATAGGGGGAATCAAGGGATTTGGATTCTGAACTATTGCCCTATAATCACCTTGAATACAAGTGAACTTATCTATAACAACCTATTCTCCTGTCACATCTTGAGAAACAAAACACACACCCACAACATTGTTCTTTGGGTCCCTACTTGAGCATGCATTAACAACTAGTATTACCGAACCTTTTTCCTCCTGTATGCCATGCCTTTTCAGTTTGATTTCAATGTTTTTCTCTTCTTTCCCTACACTTATTCAAATACTCTGTAAGACTCACTCAACCCAATCAAAATAGAAAGGATAGAAATATCTAATAATATTGTCACAGTCACTCTCATGATACAAGAACTTTTGAATTGAAAAATAATCAAGGTTTAACAAATTGATTAACTTATTCGAGCTATCATTTTTGAAATCAACGGTGGGAATGGATTCTAACTAAAACGAATGTGTTTAAATATTTCTATGACAAAAATAATATTTGAATGATTTGATTACCTTGCAAAGCCAAGCATAGCATCCTTTTAACAGTCTTAATTGAGTCCACTTCAACAAGGTGTACTAGAGACTCTCCAAGAACCTCCTCTACTGACAACCCAGTGAGTTCAACAAATTTTGTATTCCATCCATTTACCTGACCAAAAGCATCAACAGCCAAGATCAACACTATTGTCATTTCAATTAGTCTCACCATCTCATTCGTGACTGCATTTAATTCATCCATTCTGAGAATTCTCAAGTCATTGTTTTGTGTGGGTATCATTGTCTTTCCATCACTATTATCAATCTCTTTGAAAGAACCCCTCAGTATGAGCTACAAAGAATGAATTGCATCCATCTCAACATCCTCCCAAGGTATACTTCTTTTGATCACTTCGAGGAATGCCTTGAATGAAGATCGAGGATGCATTTTCCTGCCATCATCTTTTTCACTGGCATCATGTTTAGCACCTCCCCATTTGATTTCCTTTGTAGTATGGAATTGGAACCAAAAGAAAATGTCTTTTGATGTGATTCTCACTACAGCCATTCCGCAAACCGCATCGGCTAATAGTGCAACTCCAAAATACCCTACCCCTACAAGGTTATCTGTGCTCAAACCCATGAAGTCGATGTGGTATTTTGAAAGCCAATCCACAATATCAAGTATTTGAACCTCAGTAGGTGTTGTTCCAAGAAGCCACATCTTTTTACCATAGTAAAGTGCAACACCATCACACCTAACAAGATCCGTTATGTTAGGCTTCTGTGTCATAATTCCCACTGATGCATCTCGAAGTAGCATGTCACAAAGCAAAGTTTGGGTTCACAAAATGTGCTTCTCTTTCAATTGAGATGCCAATTCAACTTCCTTGTTTAGTTGAATTGCAAAAACTTGCATTAAGAATTCACAACCATACCTCATAGGACATGGTACAAATCGTGGACTAGAGTGATGACAAACTACAAGTCCCCAGAACCTCCTTCCTTTCTATTGCTACTATCCCTCACCATCTCCTTCCTCTTTTTCTTTCTCATTGATGACTACAACCATCACCAGAGATGCTATGGAGCCCATGTTGATCATGTATTGTACGTGGAAGCCATGAGGTGCTCTCAATGTTGATCCACACAAATTCAATTCTCTAGGTAATCTCTTGTCCTCTACTATAGGAAGCCTTTCAAGGAAGCTTAAAGAATGTAGTGATTTGGAAGTAGTCATAGCAACATTTGAAGCCCTAACAGGCTCAAAATCCATAACCAGGGCCATATCAACCCTATGAAGTATAACATAGATGGGCTCACTTGAATTTTTGCAACGAACCAGAATGGGATTCAAAAAATTCACCTTTGCATACGTCGTAGCCTTTTGCAATGCAACAACACTAGGCACATTGAAAAAGGTAGTATCATCAATTCCAATTCTCAAAATGTCTTGCTCCCCACCAATGGGAACAACATTAGGAGACACTGTGAGCATTTCTTGGGCATTTTCACTATAAGCAATCACTTTAAACGTTTTCTCATCCACTGCAAGCATGCACCCAAATGAACGAAGCATCTTTCCTTTCTATATTTGCTACAAGTAGGTGGTGACTGTGTTTGATGGAACAATCTTTAAAGTCCCATTAATGGTTTTGGAGTAATCAATCTTTACATGTGGTCAACAAAACCGAAACTGGGTCAGTTAGTTACCAATGTCTAAAGAAGTTAACCTCAATCATATGATGAATATGTGTTTTATTTAGGGTTTAATTGATGAATCCCAATACTTTCCCTCATAAGTATTTGAATTTATTGCTATTGCTGTTCTTTTTCTAATAGACTTTGCTGGTTTGCTATTGCTACTTCCAACAGTTATACTGCCATGCTACTTGATTGTATTAGTGTTTTATAATTGTATATAGATAATTTCATCTAATTAGAATAATAAATTATATTTCTTAGCTTTTAAATGTCTTACATTATTTCTCTTTATGTGGCATTTCTAATACATTGATTAAAGCCATAACCAAATGTCATTAGCCATCAATAATTATCTTTGTTGAATATCAAGAAAGTTCCAATTGCTTCTACAGCTTATGATGATAAATTTTCAACAAATAAATAGTAGAGACAACACTTACTATTAGAGTTGAGTTGGTTTAGCTTACTACCATGTCTCTGAATCTCAGTTGAGCTTACAACTTTGCATTTAGAAACAACTATTCATTCACAAACACATTTTTAGCTTTCTTATATTTGACTTCTAAACGGTATGGAGAATTACACCATTTGTAATTATAATAACTAATTAGACAAGTACATTTTCTAATTAATACTAAAGCTAGTTAGCAATGGCAAACATAATATGACACAATGTTTAGCCATAATTATGTTGGGCTCATTGAAATGAGGATTCAATTCCCAATGTCCTTGTATGATGTCATGACTAAATTTTGTTCTAAGACAAACTGGTATTGGAATATTTCAAGAACAAACTAGTTGATGCCATATTTGGACATAATACACACTGATAATACATATGTATTTAGAGAAATACAATCCTAGACTCAGAATAAAATTGAGGCTACCAAATAATATAACAAGCCTGTAAGAGTAAAAGCCAAAACTGTTATTGGAAGAGATTACATGACAATGCTACACAAAGATGTTTGTATAGTGGTACATTATAGAAAGAGAGCTACTTCTCACACCAACAAACTACAAAATTATCTCCTTCGATTCCCTGGTTATACATCATTAGTTTCTCATACACTTTCCTAATGTTAAAATAAACTAAAGTACATAGTGCAAGGCATACATTAATAGTTGCTCTGCTAGTCCAACATGACTAATAACAGTGTCTGCATAGTGGTACATTAAAAAAATTGAGCTACAACAGTACATTGTCATTTCTTTCTATAAAATATTGTTTATTGTTGATGTGCCATCTTTGTGAGTCTGCTACAATTATTTTTTGTAATATTTAATGGCAATAAATATGACTCATTTCCATGTTGTTTACATATGAGTTTCCATGTTGTTTCCATGTTCTTAGTAATCACTCATCAATATCAAATGCTATTCATGGAGATTGCAAAAAAAAAATCTAATAGTAACTCCATTATGTGGTTGTAGGTTATTCGATGGATCTTATTGATGATATTGAGGTTCATAGAGCCATAGTTAGGAAGATCAAGATCATGCGAATACTTTTTGTTTTGCTTGCCACGTTAGCAGTATACATAGTAGCATCTTCACAAGAGGCTAGAAGACATAGGTGTAAGCGAAGAAGAGCTCCATGTCCTTTTTATAAGTGTATTATCCATTCCAATAACACAAATTGCCATGACCAAATATGAATGAGTAGAGTAGCCTTCTTTTGGTTGGCCAATATTCTAAGGCAAAAAGGGAGCATTCAAGATACGACAAACATAACATTGGAAGAACAAATAGTGATGTTCCTCCACACCCTTGGGCACAATCTAAGGAATCGAAAGATTGGCAATAACTTTGGTCACTCAGGAGAGATAATGAATCCACACTTCCACAAGGTCCTAAAGGCTATCTTAGGGCTTCATAGAGATTATGTTTTACCACCTGTTGCAACTACACCTCCAAAAATAGCTAGGAAGGACTATTTTGATCCGTATTTCAAGGTAAATATCCTAGTGGCATGTATTTCATTGCTAGAGAGTTATGATTATTAATTTATATTAGAAATTAATATTGCTTGTTATAAGATTGTATTGGTGCAATTGATGGAACCCATATGCCAATTATTGTCGATGTGGACGTTCAAGCAAAATATCGCAATAGAAAAGGCAATTTGTCACAAAATGTCTTGGGTGTCTATGCATTCGACTATAAGTTTCAATACATTCTTACTGGTTGGGAAGGTTCTACAGCAGATAGTCGGGTGCTTGCTTCAGCTCTGTCTAGAGTAGATCCACTTGTGGGTCCTCTTGGTATATTAATTCATATTTGATGTGATTATATTGTCATTATATTAATTCAAAACTTTTATGTTGTATTTTGACTATATCTTTATTTCCATTTGTGTAGGCAAATTCTATTTAGTTGATGTTGGGTATCCAAATGTACCAGGATTTCTTGCCCCTTATCAGTGTACATGCTACCACCTAAAAGAGTTTTGTAGAGCAAACCCAATCAACACTCCCCAAGAGTTATTTAACCACCAATACTCCTCTCTTAGGAATGTGATAGAGCGGGCATTTGGTATATTTAAGAAACATTTTCCTATATTGAAGCATGCAATGTCCTATAGTATATATACCCAAACAAAGATTGTTTTGGCATGCGACATACTACACAACTTCATAACCATAGAGGATGGTCTTCCATCTGAAGTGGATATTGAAGAGGATGATTATCGTGCTGGGATAAATGTGCCAAGTCTTGAGATTTATGGAATGAATCAACGAGATAGAGATGATTGGGGGAAATTTCAAGATGAAATAGCCCAAAGGATGTGGGAAGACTACAACTCTCGAACTTAGTTGTACTGCAAAACATTGACATTTATTTGCACCTTTTAGCATATTGGTCATGGATCATAACCTATTCATGATTGTATTTTATCATTCAATACTATTGGAATCTTGAAATTAGTCTATTATGACATGTTTAATGGAATCTTGAAGCTAGTCTATTATAAACTAGTCTATTATGACACGTTTGTTGGAATCTTGAAACTAGTTTGTTATGACTCCTTTTTCTTCTGATGTGTGGCTCCAAGTTTTCTTTCTTCAGAATTCTTAGCTTTGTAATTTGTCTGATACTTAATTCTCACTGCTGAAATATTTGTTGCCTTTGTTTCCACGGTATTTACATCTAGCTCATCAGTTTGGGGATGGCAATGTTAAAGTTGGATAAATTTTTTATTTTATTTAAGACCACATGAATTTAAGTCCGCAGAAAATGTAAAATTGTAATGGGAAATGCGTAACTGCTATACTAAAAATCTCCTTATTGTTATTTGTTACTAGAGTTGCTACTATAATTAGCTTGTTTACTAAATTTTCTGCGTTTAAGCTAACTTGCAAGTGCAACATGGTGGTTGTATTTTTACTAGATACCCTTTTATACTACTGACATATCATAGAGTAGTATTGTATAATTATTTTGTTATGTCAACCATTATATTTGATGTGAATGTTGGTAAAAGAGTTATGTTACATGCTGATTGATTTTTGGAAGTTCTATAGCTACGCATTGATAGCTTCAAATGTCATTCACTAATATTTTAACAAGAATGGATGAGGAGGTACATGTGACCATGGTTGCTATTCTGGCTAAAAATGCCAAAGTGGTGTGGGCAAGAGAGATGGAATGAAAATTTCTCGATTTTCTTTTTGAGCAGATTCAATTAGGAAGAAAAGGTGATGGGGGCTTCAAAAAACAAGCTTGGACAACAATACAAAAGAAATTCAATGAAGATATGCATATGAATCTTGGAAGGGACAACTTTAAAAACAAGTTAAAGACTTGGAAACAAGGTTTTATAATTATGAAATAGTTGTGAAACATGAGTGGTTTCACTTGGAATGAGATGACTCAATATGTCGATACTGAGGATAGTGTATGGGACGAGTTGCTAAAGGTAATGTTTTCTAGACAATATTTTAATGTCAGTAAATTATCTCTCAATCAATTGTAATGAAAGACATCTAATTCCTTAATTTTTACATCATGTAGAGAAGTTGCTTCAAAAATTCTAGAGTGTACAAGAGGCAACCATTCTTCTACGTCAATGAGTTAGCAATCATTTTTGGGAATGACATAACTGAAGGAAATGCAACAACAACAACTATTGAGACTGAAGAAGATAGACAACTATTTGAAGAGGCTATTGATCTTGATGATGATGGGGGCTTCAATATGCCTATGGATGGGGGCTTCAATACTACTAAGTTTGATGAAGAGATCCTTCAATCAAACAATTCTACTACATCCATAAGACCAAATCCTTCTATGCCAACAACAAGGAGACAAAAGAGGAAGAAGTCAAGCATTGTGGCATATGACTTTTTTACATCTAAACCTATGAAAGCTTGGGCGTTCGTAGAGATGATTGAAGAGGAGAGGGAAGCGGACATTAGATATAAGTTTGGAGGAGCTCTTTGATATATTACAATCTTTATGAGCTTAAAAATATTTTTGAGACTATTTGTGAACTTATTCTCTTTTTGAAGCCATATCTATAATCCTGATAGCTTATATTTTCTACATTACTTGCAATAGTTGTTTCTATGTTTACAGATATAATGATCTTGTTTAGTGATTCAAACTTGTGAACATCCATATTCTCAATCTTTTCTATGTTTGCTTCAGCTTCAATGGCATTGTTTTACTACTAAGTAATGCTTGAATTATGCTTTATGGATTACTTGCAATAGCTATTTGTATTCCCCTAGTTGTGATGTGTTGCTATATGCACTACTGTTACGTACAAAATAACTCATATTGTTGCTGTACGCACTTCTCTGTTCAGCTGTATGCACTATTTTTGTCATACAAACTTTCTAATGCATATACAAATCCCTTCCACCCCTCTCCAACGCTCTCTCTGCTCAATGTAGGAATAGTCCATTCTACCAACTCCTTAACCCAGTGTTATACAACAAAAGTTCAGTAGCTAATCTGCATTCTCTCCATTCACCAGGAGCAAACCACAACCCACTATCCCTCTTATTTTTTCACAAGATACAGAATACGATTCTCTTCCACAAATTTAGACTCATAAATAGTGCCATAAAATAACTGATTCCAAATCAAAACTTTATTGATTGATAGATGGTTTTAGTATTTTTGTTTAGCCACACAACTCTATCAGCCGTAAGAGTGCAATGGTTGAGTGTAAGGCTTGTGATGCTATCCACTTCTCTTAACACTTCTTCTTTTGTTGACTACATATTAAAGGTTCAATTCTATCTTACTTGTGATGCTATCCACTCCTCTTAACACTTCTTCTGTTGGTTGCATATTAAATGTCCAATTCTATATTTTATGAATGCAATCAATTCTTTTGTGTTGGGATATAGCTTCTCTTATTATGTTGCTTCATTGTGTATGTGTTTTGGAATGACAGTGTGTTGTATTGTGTATGATAGAATTATGTGTTTTGCAATGGTTATGTGTAAGGCTTCTAATGCTATCGACCCCTCGTAACACTTTTTTTTCTCCTGTTGACTGCATATTAAAGGTTCAGATCTATCTTTTATGAATGTAATCAATTTTATTGTTTTGGGATATAGCCTCTCTTATTATGCTGCTTAATTGTGTATGTGTTGGGAAAAGTTACATATCTACTCATTTCAATTGTATAACTTTATATTGATTATAGGTAGTCATAGGTCGATTGTGAGTCGTGATTACAAATGCAAATGTGTATGTCTTTATTGTCTATAAATTAGGATTATAAATTTGAGTTCACAGGTTCTTTATACATTAAAAAAACTACAAATTCATTCCTTTTTTATTTTAGAATATTATAAGTTTAAATGAGCATGCCATGGATAGTATTTTAGAAAACTAATAATCATGTGTCAAAAGTTGTAAGTCACAAGGTATTTGCATCGCTAGCAGGATTGGACTGCGAAGTCACAACATAGTCCATTGAATAGAAATATGAAAATATATTTTACACTTTTGTAGTAATTTCTTATTATGTTTGTTCATTATTTATATATGGTCGATGGATATGACAACTTTTCCAATGTGTTGATGTGGTGCTCGACATGTAGCAATGAAAATGTCACGTACAGAGAAAAATCTTGGGCATAGGTTTTTGTGTTGTCCAAATAAAAAAAGGTTGTTACTAATTTTTTATATGTTTATTTTTTATTTTATTATTGTGGCAAGCTATAATGTAGTTTTGTAATGCAGGGAGACAATGGCTGCAATTTCTTTGAGTGGGTCAAAGATGGCTCATCTACATCAACCACATCAAAATCTACAAAAGAAGAAAGGAAAGATTGCAAGTTGTGCATTGTGTGGGAGACATCTGCTAGGGTGATTGGTTCCATGGCACAAGCTGAAATCGCGTTTCAACGTAGACTTAATTCTATTCTAGTTTTTATAAACACACCATCGGTGATGGTGATTCTAATTTTAGTAATGAAATGACCATTTTGTTGTAAAGAACTTATGATCATGGAGACTAAACCTTTTACGATTTTGTACATAAACAATGAGCAAATTTTACTAATTTAACGAGTATATTATTGTGTATAACATTTTTATGTTTATATCTATTCATTTACAAAATGTTGAAAAGAATAATTTCTTATTAATTTTATTAAATAAAACAGAATTTTTAAAAAATATTTTCTTTACAATAAATTGAAATGATTAACCAAATATAATAATATATTAAAACAGATAAAATATATTAAAATATAAGCTTAACAGTATTCCAATTCCAATTCTCCCTTTCCATTCCTATTCCAAATTTCCATTCTAATTCCTCTATTCCTACACTTCCAAATTTCCATTCTAATTCTCTATTCCTACGCGTGCAACCAAACGGACCTTAAAGCTAATCCAAATTCTCATTCTAATACATCAGTCCATCGAAAAGAAAGTTCATGGCGAACGAGAGAGGGAGAGGATGAGGTGCATTCTTGCGCCTAGAAGTGAACGTCTCGGTCGCTTCAAAGCCAACAAATCCGAGTGCTTTTTCCTTTATCGGGATAGCAGTTATTTTATGTTTATTGCCTTGTCTGCACCGTAACGAGGTTAACCCCGTTTTGAAATTTCATATCTATTATTCTGGTTTTGCTATCTTTAGCTGTTCTAGGGCATTTTTCCCTTTAAGCTGTGCGCTGTGCCGGATCCCATGAAACTCCCTATACAGCAGAGACCTGTACATGGGTGGGTGAGTTTCATCTACTAGTTGCGGAGCTGGAAAAATCAAAGCATCCAAAGCAGGCCCCTCAGCTGCCACAATCGATATTCTTGTTCGTTCTGCATTCACCAATGCTCTGTGCTCTGCACTTTTGTACCTTCCATTGCTTACAACCTGTTTCCGAAAAAGAAAATCACCTATTTAGCAAACCAAATGATATAGATTTCTGTTTTACTTAAAAATCTTATACCTCCAATTGGTCGCAAACAATGACAACGAAGGTGTTTGGAACTGGTTCGACTGAAACCCAATGATCCCTATGGCGCACTTGCAGACCTCCAACCTCATCTTGTAACAGTATGGCAAGACCCCCAGGATCAGAATGTGGGGCAAAGCCCATCGTAAGCTCCGGTTGAGGGCACCTAGGGTAAAAGTTCAGTATACCAGCATGATGGCCCTCTCCGAAGACAGTTTCTATGTAAGTTGGCTCCAATCCCAAGCTCTCAGATATCGCTTCTATCAATTTTAAACCCAATTTTCTGGTCTGCTTGAAGTATTGTCCAGCAGTATCTCTACTTTCATGAAAATTGCATTAATTGGTCAGTTGGATATATGGGTTGAAAAGAAATTCTAAAATCTTTAACTTAAATAAAAATGAAAATAGATTCGGTATATTTAGTTCAAACAAAATTATCACGTAGGCTCCTTCAGTGAAAGACCTCCTTTGTGTATTACTACTGAACTATTAGTCCCTGGCTAACTAATTCTCCTGTGGGCTTTTTATTTGATTTTGGCTCTTTATTATGGCTCTGCTGTGATTGAGTTTCTCTTGACATTTACAATATCCCAGTACTCATAACAAGATGGCCTATGCTAATGGTCTTGATTATAGAATTCAATTGAAAATTTAGCTTTTCCATCTGGGCTTATTGTACTTCGATAGGGAAGGATGCTCCATTTTTTGATGGAAGATTTTATATAATTATATGCTTGTTTTGTTTTTGATAGTAAAAGAAGTAACCAAAATGGGGGCTGTCTTATAATATAAACTATACAGATATTATTAGTAGATTGACATTTTTAAAAATTTATATATAAGTTTGTTTTGTTATTTGAATATAAGAATTTAATATTTTTATGTAAGAATAAAAGATTGAAAAGTATCTATTTTACTGAAATTCTAAAAGATACAATCCTCACTTCTTTTCTTGTATTATATATTTAATTCCTTTCTTATATTATATATTTAAGAGTTTTAAATCTTTATGAATGACATTATCAAGGAAAGTATCATTTCTTATTAATTTTATTCAAAGAGCTACAATCCTTTAATAATATACTACAATAAATTTAATTTAAATACAAACATGAGTAATATAAATAGCCAGTCTTTAGAGATGAATGTCCTACGATAATGTTAGTTTGGAGTTGACTGATGAGATCTAATTGAAGGTGGGCAGAGTCCTTTACTCTCTCAGGTAGAGTTGCATGCTCTTTTCTAATAATCCACAGCACGATAAAGATTCCAAATCACTGAAGACAGTTTTAGGTTTTCCATTTCAATGTCATTTTAGTTGTTAATCAGTTTTATTATTAAAATATAAGTGTTTTTTAATTTAGGTGATTTATTTAAACAGCTGTCGAAACATTTCGTTGTGAGGCTGTGAGGCTGTTATTAAGGCGTAAAAACTTTGGTTGGACTATTGTGTTCACAAGCCTATATGCCTACACTTGAACAACTGAAATGTGTGACAACTTAAAACGCTACTATTTACTAATTAGAAAACTCAAAATATATAAGTTTATTTCAGGAAAAATCCTACCTATAATTTGGGGGATTATCTGGAGTCTGCAATACAGGATGGCAGAAATGCCTCAAATAATCTCTCCAACTGAAAAATAGATCAACTTTGGGGTCGAAGCTGGTTCCAAATTTTACTGGATCCAAAAGTTCTTTTCTTGTATACTTCATCTTCTCCTCGGAGGTGAGCAAAAAGAATTGATGGGCTACATCTAGCATGCTGGTTATCAGAGATGCCTCAATTCCATGGTTAACTACCTGCACCGCTTAAAATTAAAAGACAAATGAGCACCGTCCCCTTCAAGTTACGGATAAGAAAAACTGAAGCATATTAATAATAGTGAGAGGAACAAACTTCACATTCTAATGCTCTTGCAGCAGGGTATTTAGAGTCTAGACTACTAAACATGACTCGGTACTTTTTAAGAAAACTTTCAAGGAACTTGAAAGTATTCAGTCTTACCGAACTCCTCATTTGGGGCATTCTATGTTTTTTAAAGTCACACGTTGGAATCCTACTAACTCTACTTTCTCATTGGTGTGATCTGAAACTTGAACAAAACACAAATTTTCCAAATCCTTTTTTTTTCTCTCTCATATATACTGTGACATCCTTGTTCATGGTACTCAGTCTCCTAAGGTCACTCAAATTTTTCATTATGCATTTTCTACAAACCAAGATCTCATCGGCAATATAGTTAGAGCATTACCCGGAAGATTCCCCATTCCACACAAGCCTCCCCAAGAGATTGGATGGTTTGAAGTCGTTCCAGTTGGGATCCATCAAGGGATGAGATGTCAATAATCGGTATACTCTCTCCTTGTAAGATTTCAGCGGCTGATGGGCGTTTGTCCTGAGGAAACACATACTTAGCAGGCACTGAATCAACAACACCTGCATCCATCAGATCTTTGACGCCCTTCATGTGATCGTGGCCACCATCAAGATTCTTGCTTGACTCAAGCACCACAGTAGCCATACTATTACACAGACAGAAACAATCTATACAGAAGTGAGACTAGTAAGCCTTCACTATTTGGAGTGCTTCTGTGATTCCTCTTGCGACTTAAGTATAATGTTTGTGTCACTCTGATTACATGCCTCTGTAACCAAAGGCAAGGCTTAAATATTTGCCCTTGGAATGGCTGAGATAATTCTTCGTAGGTCACCTGGATTAGCTTGGGCTGATGTCCTTGTGGGTAGACTGAAAAATGAGCATTCCCACTTGTCTCTTGCCATTCTAACTTTCAATTAGTTTTCAAACCTGTAGCTTTCCAATGAAAATAAACTATATTTCTGTCAGAGGGAGCGGCTTATTGGGCGGGCTGTTTATTTCTTTTGTAAAATTGATATTACAAATGGAGTACTATTTTAAAGTTTAGAAGTTATAAACCATGTGGATGCGCGTCTATGTTAGTAGGATGATATAATTGTAAAAGAAAATATAATTTTCAGGGTACTGTAAGCGAACAAGTATAATGGGTGGTTGGGAATGAGAATTGTGTAAATTCGTATCATATTATTAAGAATTTAAATGTGAAGGGTTCAGTTATTTAGGTTGTATATAAATCTTTGAAGATTATTTTCAAATATAATTTCTTTCATTCATTAACTTTGTAAAAATCACATAGTTACACTACCTCGGGGACGGGGGACAGCGAAACAGGGGGACAACTTTCTGAGATAGGGGGATAGAGGGGTCTTAATTTGGGGACGGTGGGGGGGACGGCGAGGGGATGGTGGCGGGGGATAGGAGGGGGTGTGTATATATACATATGGTACTTTAAATGCTAGTTATTAAAATATGTATTGAAATATAAGATATAAAGATGTAAAAGAGTAAATACTTTCAACATTGAATGAATGGAGGTGGCAGAATCCAGTGGCACCACTAGGGACTGGGGACCCCAAGTCCTTGGTGCATCCAAGTTTCCAAGACGTAGGACAAAAAAAAGAGGATGCATCTCCACGTTACTATGAAAAATAATAATATTTATTATATTATTTCTGAAATTTTATACATATAAATACTACTAAAATATTAACATATCACTCTCAATAAGCTAATGCAAACTCTTATTCCAATGCATCACTACATTCAAGATAAGCTTCACGGCGACGGAGAGAGCACGCAGAAAGGGAGAGGACGAGGGGCATCACTGCACGGCAAGAAGAAGTAAACTTGTACACCGCTCGAAAGCCAACAAATCTTAGTACTAAATCCGAAAACTTGCATTGCCTTGTCTACACCGTAATTAGTGTAACCCCTTTTGAAAAGTTCAGATCCATTATTCTGGCTTTGCAATCTTTAGCTGTTCTAGGGCATTTTTACCTTTAAGTTGCGTGCTGTGCCGGATCCTACGAAACTCTCTATACAGCAGGGACCTGTACATGGGTGGGTGAGTTTCATCAACTAGTTGTGGAGCGGGAAATATCAAAGCATCCAAAGCAGGTCCCTCGACTGCCACAATTGATATTCTTGCTCGTTCCGCATTCACTGATGCTCTGTGCTCTGCACTTTTGTATCTTCCATTGCTTACAATCTGTTTTCGAAAAATAAAATCATATATCTATTCTCAGCAGCACCGATTTAGCTAATCAAATTATTTAGATCTGTGAGATTTCAAACTCATACCTCCAATTGGTCGCAAACATTGACAACGAAGGTATTTGAAACTGGTTCCACTGCCATCCAGTGGCCATTATGGCGCACTTGCAGGCCTCCCACCTCATCTTGTAACAGTACGGCAAGCCCTCCAGGATCAGAATGCGGTGCAAAGCCCATTGTAAGCTCTGGCTCAGGGCACCGAGGGTAAAAGTTCAGGACACCGACATGATGGCCCTCTCCGAAGACAGTTTCTATGTAAGTTGGCTCCAATCCCAAGCTCTCAGATATCGCTGCCATCAATTTTAAACCCAATTTTCTGGTCTCCCTGAAGTACAGTCCAGCAGTATCTCTACTTTCATGAAAATTACAATAATTGATCAGTTGCATACATGGGTTTACAAGAATATCTTTATCATTAACCCAAAGAAAAATAGATTAGATAAAGAATTTCTTTATCATTCACCAAAGGAAAAATAGATAGATATATTTTGTTCAAACAAAATTACCACGTAGTCTCCTCTAGTGAAGGACCTCCTTTGTGCTTTACTTCTGAGCATTAGCCCCTGGTAACTAATTTTCGTACTGGGTCTATTTGATTTTGGTTTACTGCTGTCTTTGTCTGAGCTTTTAAATTATGGCTCTGCCGTGGTTGAGTTTCTCTTGACATTTACAATACCCCAGTACTCATAAAAGGATGGCCTATGCTAATGGACTGGTTATAGAATTTCCATTTAGCTTCTCCACCTGAGCATGAGAGGAGGGATGCTGCATTTTCTGATGGAGGATTTTATATCCATTATAACTTCGTTTTCTTATTCAGTATAAGAAATAAGATAATATTGATATTTTCTCATATAAAAGTTAAAAATTGAGAAATATCTATTTTACTAAAATTGATCCCGCCTCTTCACTTATATCATATTTCTAGAAATTTTAAACTTTGATAAATGATGTTATCAAGAAACATGGAACATAACATCTTTGAATAATTATATTCAATTGCCCCAACAGGTTAGGCAAGTTGGTTTGAGGGTGTGGGAAGAACGGGAGTCCGGATGCCCTCCGAAACAAATTTTTTTTTTTATATTCAATTAATTAGACTATAATTCTTTTATAGAATGCTGAAAATAATAGAATAAAGATAAATGAAAAATATAAATGATCAGTCTTTAGAAATGAATGTCCTACGCAAATGTGGTTTGGGTTAGCCGGCGAAATCTAATTGGTAGTGGGCAGAGTCCTTAAGTCTTGGCTTGGGCATTTTGTATTAGGCAGAGCTGCATGCTCCTTTTCAACAATCCAGAGCACAGTAAATATTTGAAATCCTTCAAGACAGTTCTGGTCTTTTATTTCGATGCTATTTCAGTTGGTACTCAATTTCATTATTGGATGTTCTGATCCAGAAAAGATAGAAATTGAAGTATATACATTTATTTTATTTGGTTAGTTTATTTAGAATAATAGTTGAAATCTTTCGAAGTTAAAATTTCTGTTGGCCTACTGTACTTGTAGACCTTGTGTCTATACTGTGCCTTACTGATTTAAAAATCTAGAAATATATAATATTATTTTAGCTGATAATAAAGTTGGGAAAAATACTACCTATAATTTGGGGGATTATCTGGAGTCTCCAGTACAGGATGGCAGAAATGCCTCAAATGATCTCTCCAACTGAAAAATTGGTCAACTTTGGGGTCGAAGCTGGTTCCATATCTCACTGGATCCAAAAGATCTTTGCTATACTTCATTTTCTCCTCCGAGGAGAGCAAAAAGAATTGATGGGCTACATCTAACATGCTGGCTATCAGAGATGCTTCAATTCCATGGTTAATTACCTGCACCACTTAAAATTATGAAAAGTGAACAAATGTCACAATCTAATGATCTTGCAGGTGGGTATTTAGCTACTAAAGATGACTCGGTACTATTTTTGAAAACTTTCAAGGATATCGAAGGTATGCAGTCTTACTGAACTTCTCCTTTGGCATTCTATGTTTTTAAAAGCTGGGGTTGGAATCCTCCTAATTCTGTTTTCTCATTTGGTTTGATCTGAAACTTGAATAAAACACAAAAAATTTCAAATCCTTTTCTTAACTCCTTGTTCACAGTACTCAGTCTGCTAAGGTCACTGGAATTTTTCATTATGTATTTTCATCGGCAATTCCAAATGAAGAAAATAGGAAGAGTGTTACCCGGAAGATTCCCCATTCTGCACAAGCCTCCCCAAGAGATTGAATGGTTTGAAGTCGTTCCAGTTGGGATCCATCAAGGGATGAGATGTCAATAATTGGTATACTCTCTCCTTGTGAGATTTCAGCGGCTGATGGGCGTTTGTCCTGAGGAAACACATACTTAGCAGGCACTGAATCAACAACACCTGCATCCATCAGATCTTTGACGCCCTTCATGTGATCGTGACCACCATCAAGATTCTTGCTCGACTCGAGCACCACAGTAGCCATACTATCAGACAGACAAAACCAATCTATACAGAAGCAAGACTAGTAAGCCTTCACGGTGTGGACTTTTTTGATTCCTCTTGCCACTAAGTATAATCTCTGGATCAACCGGATTGTATCCTTCTTTAGCCAAAGACAAGGCTTAACGTTCTGCCCTTACAATGGCTGGGATTATTCTTCGGAGTTCACTTGGATTAGCTTGGGCTGATGTTCTTGTGGGTTGTCTGAAAAGGGAGCATTTACACTCGTCTCTTGCCGTTCAAACTTTCCATTTTTCACAAACCTGTAGCTTTCCACTGAAATTAACCCATATTTCTGTCTGAGGGAGTTAGTTTACTGGGCAGGCTGCTTCTATTTTTTGAATAATTAATATAGCAGATGGAATACTATATTTTAAAGGGTGGTCAGGTATAAACCATGAAGATACGCATCTAGCCTATGTAGGTAGGATGATAAAAGAAAATATAATTTTCAGGATACAGTAAGCAAAATTAAGTATAAATGGTGATTGGGAATGATTAGTGTTTAAATTAGTATTATATTAAGTAAATGTGAAGGGATCAGTTATTTAGGTTGTATGATAATGATAACGATAAAACTTTGTAGTATTGAATTTAAAGATTAATTATATTATTATGGATCAATTCTATATTGAAAAGTTTTGATTTGGTACATCATAAATTTGTGTTACTTGATTCAATCACTTTTTTATATTATTTGATTTAATACTTTTTTCCTTCTTTATTGATAATAAAGACTTGTGATATTAATAAATGTTTGGAAGAAATCAAATTGTCCAAGGTCTACTCCCATGACTATAAGAATTTTATGGTTGTGATAACAATTAACAAATAACAAGAAGCATTTAAGTGATTTAGGGGTTTTACACAATATTCGAATTAGTACTTCAAAGAGAACCATTCATTTGAATGCTTCTCATTGTATGTTCTAGAATTGTGACTCATTGAAAAATGCATTTAAATATTTGTGAATGAATTCAAATACCAAGAGATAATGAACTACTAAATAGTCACAAAGAGAGGGAAGTATACAATATTAGGTCATTTTTACATTGGATGGGATCACTTCTACATTATAAAAAATGAGTTTACACAAGGACTTTGGAATCTCAAGATAAAAAATGAATGTATAGTAGTTTGGGGTAATAAATGAGTGGAATATGTATGGAAATTGGTGCTAAAAGAGTTAATATATAACTAGATAAATGAGAATGTGTGAAAGTGAGAGGAGGGTGGGCAAGAATTAGGAACGGAGTTGAACCTAGCATATAAGTGTGTCATTTATCGCTATGTAATTGTATTAAGACGTTCTCTTGAAGGCAATTATGTGCTCATGTATCCCATATTAAGATAATATCTTATACTTTCTATAATAGTCAACTACTTGTCTGTAGTCCGTCTTTTAGTCTAGATAGGAATGTTTTCTATCCTGTCTCTTTTTTCTTCAGTCCAGATAGGAATGTTTCCTATCCTGTCTCTAGTTTTGTTTCTAATTTCGTCTTCAGTCTACGTTATTTCTTTTAGAAACAACGTCCTTGTAATTCTTTATAAGGAACACATTTGTTCCTCTGTTAATTAAAATAAATCATCCGGAAATCCGTTAATCTGCCAACTCTTCTTGAATCTTGTAACATGGTATCAGAGGTATTACTTAAATTTTGTCGAAAAAAATTATAATTTCTTCTTGAAATTATTTGTTTAAATTTTTTCAAAATTATTTCTGTTGAATTTCTCTAAAACTCGCTTAGGGTTTTTGGCCTAGAGAAATTCTCGAACTCGGGTCTGCCTGTGTTTGTTCAGCACACTCTAGCCCCATTCGTCCATGCACATCGATCCTTGAAGAAAAATCTGCCATTTTTTATCAAGAAATCTGAAGTTTTTTCAAGCTTTTTTCAGCTAGGGCCTTTTTTTTGAAACCCTAATTTTTGGGGTCGAAAAAATATTTTGTTTGCAGATTCTTGGTGGGTTTTTTGAGAGCTCAACTGGGTTGTCGTTCGTTTTTTTCTGGGTGCCTCGATTTTTGAGCCAGCGGATCCAAAAAACGACAGCAAATTCCTTCTGGGTTTTTCAAGCTCTCTTTTGAGTCATTCTCTGATTCTTTTGGGTCTTTCATATTTTTGCCTCGAAGAACGTGCCTTCACAGATTTTCACAGTTTTCATTGGAAAACGTGCCATGGCATCTCTGACAAATATTCTGCTCGAACATAATTCCAAATTCAATAGTCGCAATTATGGAACCTGGAAGCAGCGCATCATCGCAATCTTCGAATATCGAAACACCGATCAACTTGTTCTGGGTGTTAAGCAACGTCCGACTTCTCTGGGTCTTGATCAAGGCGAAGCTGCATTTTTTGCCTTCTGAATTTGTTTTTGTTTTTCTTGGGTTTGTTGATTTTCTCCTCAAAAATCATTTCAAGTTGTCTGTAATACGCAAGGTTGCATGAGATTCTGGGTTTGTTGATTTTCTCCTCAAAAATCATTTCAAGTTGTCTGTAATACACAAGGTTGCGTGAGATTCTGGGTTTGTTGATTTTCTCCTCAAAAATCATTTCAAGTTGTCTGTAATACGCAAGGTTGCGTGAGATTCTGGGTTTGTTGATTTTCTCCTCAAAAATCATTTCAAGTTGTCTGTAATACGCAAGGTTGTGTGAGATTCTGGGTTTTACCGTTTTTTCCACAAAAACGAAGTTTTGTAATTGCAACTTATTTTGAGTCATAGCACTCTTCTGGCAAAGCTTCTTGGTTTCAACATTCTGTAGATCCAGGGAGGGTCTCAATTATCCTAGAATGTTCCAACATCCGTACGTTAACCATTAAGGGAGGGTATTAAGATAATATCTTATACTTTCTATAATAGTCAACTACTTGTCTGTAGTCCGTCTTTCAGTCTAGATAGGAATGTTTTCTATCCTGTCTCTTTTTTCTTCAGTCCAGATAGGAATGTTTCCTATCCTGTCTCTAGTTTTGTTTCTAATTCCGTCTTCAGTCTACGTTGTTTCTTTTAGAAACAACGTCCTTGTAATTCTTTATAAGGAACACATTTGTTCCTCTGTTAATTAAAATAAATCATCCGAAAATCCGTTAATCTGCCAACTCTTCTTGAATCTTGTAACATCCCAATGATATATTGTTATTCAACATGATAATGGAGGAGCATCTTGTACACTTAATTATAGGTCTTTATGCTTTGAAGAAGTAAAAAAAACAGAAACAAAAATAAGAGTAGTTTCATTAAGGAGGTGTCAAACTTTCAATTTATTACATCTTAAGATAAATTACATATTGATCAATATAAATTTCAGATAATTGTTGAATAGTTCAAGATGGTAAACAATTCAAATAATTTAGTGAAATATAATTTTGTTAGATATTGCCTACAACTAACAAGTCTATGCTATTGTTCAAGCTATTTATAAGTGGATTCTTTACTTGTTACTTAGAACCTTGTGCTGAATATAGTCTTATATGAAGATTACTTCATCTAGAGGATATACTTGCTCAAAAATATTACAATTGTGCATTCTATGTAGTTCATGCTAGCAAGCATGATATTGGCTATGTCGGAAGAAAGATATTGATTTTTTTTTATAGACTTGAAAATGTTTGTTGAGCATTGTCAAAAATGTCAAATAGAAAAGAGTTGTAAAATACAACATCATGTAATCCATTATGCATGTTCTATGTGCCTTGGGAGGAACTATCTAGAGATTTTGTCCTTGGGATACCATACATTTTGATAGGTAGTGATTGTAAATTAATTGTTATTGAAAAGCTTTTAAAAATTAGGCAATTTCTTAGTTGTTAAGATTTGAATGATATGTCATGGATTATTGGCTTGTTTTCTATGGAGATAATGACATTACATGCACTACTATAGAGGATCACCTCCAATAGGAATAGAATGTTCCTTAGTTATTTTGGACACACTTTATTGAAGTAGTTGGACAAACAATTAAATTATAGTTCTACATCATCCACAAGGACCCCAAGGAAATGTTTAAATCAAGGTTGTTAACGAGCACATTATTGATTTTCAACAGTATTTTGTGGGAGAGGAAGACATGTTTGACTCCATAGTAGTATAAGCTAAGTTTATTTTTTATATTAAATGAGTAGCTTGGTGGAGAAAGAATCTTCCCAAGTGCTATATGGAATATTTTGAAAGGATGTCATTATTTTTTTGGTTATTGAAGGTAATAAGTTGATTAGTGCAAAGGCTAAAGACTCTATATAAAACATGAAGTAGATTCGTGGTCAAGTCATGAAACTATTAGAAGGTACTATAAGATATAAATTATGTAGAGGGGGAATCAATTTACAAAAAATACTTACTCAAAGAGTGAGGCACGACATGATTGAGGAATGAAAGGCTCCTTGTAGGAATACGTAATAACTTTAAACCCAAGAAGATTGTTGCTTACAGATTTGTTGTTGTTTCTTAGAAAATACATGGAAATGCAATTCTCCAAAGAATTAAGTCTATCACCAATCTTCAATGTCCAAGATTTGTATCCTTGCCATGTGCATAGAACCAAAGATAGAACATAGGTGTAGGAATGTTGGATTGGAGAAGATAAATGTTGAAAAATAACCAATAGGAGATTGCATAGATTTTTGACATATGCATTGCAAAGAAAAATCAATATCACTATTGTAGATTTAATAACTTATTCATTAGAAAGGGTAGAGGAATAGATAAAGGCTCGTGAGTTTTTGAATTGGAAGTTGATTGACTTTGCCTGGCTAGAACAATATTCAATGTAGCCTTAATTTATAGTATGTAGCTTAAATCTTGTCTGACCTATAAAATTCACACAATTGGTCTGGAAGTAATGTCTTTGTGAATGTTTTCTTGTTGGAGATGTGTCATGTAGTTATATAGATAGATCTTTAAAGATTTTATTCTATTTTGCTTGCATAGTGATTTTAGATCTCAAGCTTGTGATTTATGCCCACCCACACATATTTTTCAACCATCAACCTAAGTCCAATGCTTAGTTGATTCTAGAGTCTACACACAAAAACATATAATCACAAAAGGATTCTCATGTGTAGATCAACCATATTAATATAGAAAGAAAAGGTGATAATTGATAAAGGGAAAATATATCACGAAATTACTAAGAATGATTATGTTAATTTGATAGTGTATTAGACCTGGATTTGTATTTAGAAATACAAGTTTTCTCTTGTGAATTTCTTTTATCGATTCTAATTATGAATGTTAGATCTTGAAGTGATTGGTTGACAAAGAGAGTTAATTTGCATTAATTTGCACTTGAAGAGGATAGTTGATATATGAAGGTTGTATCTAATAAATCCAAAGGCCAAAAATTGTTGAAAGAGTTTGGAACATGGTTCGTTATGTTTGGATTATATCATTTTGTTCTATCAACTTAAAACATTAGTGAATATATTTGTATTGTTTAAGACTTGTGAGGCTATAGAAAAATAAGGCTAGAATTATTAATACAAAGATTTTTTTACGTAAGTTATAATCTCCTTATAAACATGTAGTCAATTTGTAATCTAAAACATTTTTACTAGTTAATAAAATTCATTTTATACTTTCTCCATAATTATTAATTTTGATTTTTGTTGTCATGTACTTAGGATCTATTGACTACCTGATGGTTGCCATATTCTAAGGTTAACCCTCATTTGAATGTAAGTAAAGGTGAGGGGAGGGGCCTAATAAGTTGGGTGGTACTATAGTTATGCAGTCATGTCTGTGACCCCTTTATAATAGTAGGGGGTGAGTCAAGTAGATCTCCCCAAAGTTAAATCTACAACTATTGTATATAGTAACTATTTCATTTGATTTTCAACCACAATTGCATTAGTGAGTCATATGAGGTATCCTTTAAATACACGACTGTGTTAAATGTGAGCATGATAAACTTGTTTAAAGAAAGATAATCATCATAAACATAAGAATCAAAGGGTATAAGTTTAGTAGCCATGGGAAATAATGGAATCATTACAAATAATTATATCTGTACAAATCATATGATAAAGATAGCAAGAGTGGGAACTGAGTATGACGATGAGTTTTACTGCATGTGCTAGGTCTTCGTGCCTTAGCTCATGTTTTGGTGTGCTGGGCTTTATGTGCTACATGCGTGGTTTAATTCAGTCAAAGAGATGCCTTCGAAGGTTCTCGTCTGGGTTTTTCTACCAAGGCCCTTGCTTGAGTTTTGGCAAGAAGATATTTTGAAAGAAATTGTTGCTTTGCTTGGTAAGCTCGTTGCGATTTCTCTACAAACCTAGGATAAGAAGGTAATTTCTTTTGCTCACATCTGTGTTGAGATTGGTTTAAATAATACTTTGTTTGATTCTTTGGAAATTTTCTTGGTCTCTACTTCATGGATTCAACAGATTGATTATGAATCTTTGCATTATTCCTATCGCGTATGTCATCAATCTGGTCATCTCCAACATAAATGTCCTCATACTACTAAGAATGCTAATATTTTTGTTGGAGGCTCCTCCCCCTTCAACCTCAAAGGAAGATCAAGGAGATAAGGTTAAGGCCCCTATGGATGCAAATGACCTAGATCAACATGGTCTAATTCTGGCTAAGATTTGTGAGAAAGGACGAGGCCAAAAGAGATCCTTTAAACATAGACAACCGTATGAAAACTTTTAATAGGTTTGAGGTGATGGATATTATGGCCTTGGAGGAAGGGATTCCGATGGAGGTTTCTTTTGGGACAACTATAATGGGTATGGATGTTGTGCATGAGAAAAAGCTCCCTGCTTTTAGTTAGCATGTTGATCTGCCTCAGGATGACTCTTCTCATATCTTGGTGTTGGGAGACCCTTGCACTCCCACTAATTTGTAGGATGACATTATCTTAGCAGATTTCACTAATTAAGTGCAATTGGCTAGCAAATGGATAGGTTCTTCTTTGGGCTTAGGTTAAAAGCAACATCCTTTTAAGAAAACTCAACTTTGGGCTCACATAAGATATGCTGTTATTGATAATAAGGATTTGTGATATTTATACATATTTGGAAGAAACCAAATTGTCTAATGTCTACTACCATGATTATAACGATTTTATGGTTGTGATAAAGATCAACAAATAACAAGAAGCGTTTAAGTGATTTATAGGTTTTGCACAATATTCAAATTAGTACTTCAAAGAGAACTATTCATATGAATGCTCCTCCTTGTATGCTCTAGGATTGTGACTAATTATAAAATGTGCTTAAATGCTTATTAATTTATTCAAATGCCAAGAGATAACAAACTACTAATAGTCATGAGGAGAGGGAAGTTTACAATTTGTTTGTTTATTAGGTCATATTTACATTGGATGGGATCACTTCTACATTATAAAAAATGACTTTACACAAGGAATTTGGAATCTCAAGAAAAAAATGAATGTATAGTAGTTTGGGGTAATAAATTAGTGGAATATATATGAAAATTGATGCTAAAAGAGTTAATATATAATTAGATAAATGAGAATGTGTGAAAGTGAGAAGATGGTGGGCAAGAATTAGGGAAGGAGTTGAACCTAGCATAGAAGTGTGTCATTAATCACTATCTAATTGTATTTAGACATTCACTTGAAGGCAACTATGTGGTCATGCATGCCAGTGATATATTGTTATTCAACATGATAATGGAGGAGCATCTTGTACACTTATTATAGGTCTTTATGCATTGAAGAAGTAAAATATACACAGACGAAAATAAGAGTAGTTTCATAAAGGAGATGCCAAACTTTGAATTCATTATGTCTAAGATAAATTACATAGTGATCCATATAAATTCCATATAATTGTTGAATAGTTCAAGAGGGTAAACAATTCACATAGTTTAATGAAATATAATCTTGTTAGATATTGTCTACGACTAACAATTCTATGCTATTGTTCAAGCTATTCATAAGTGCATTCATTGCTTGTTACTTAGAAGCTTGGGTTTAAAATAGTCCTATATGAAGATTACTTCATCTAGGGGATATACTTGCTCAAAAATATTACAGTTGTGCATTTTATGTAGTTCATGTTAGCAAGCATGATATTGGCTATGTTGGAAGAAAGATCTTGATTTTTTTTTATATAGATTTGAAAATGTTTGTTGAGCATTGTCAAACATGTCAAGGAGAAAAGAGTGTCATAAAATACAACATCATGTAATCCTTTATGCATGTCTTATGTGTCTTTGGAGGAACTATCCAGAGATTTTGTCCTTGCGATACCATGCATTTTGATAGGTAGCGACTGTAAATTTATTGTCATTGAAATGCTTTTAAAAATTGGACCTTTGCTTAGTTGTTAGAATTTGAATCACATGTCATGGATTAGTGGCTTGTTTTCTACAGAGATAATGACATTACATGCACCACTCTAGAGGATCACCTCCAATAGGAATAAAACTTTCCTTAGTTATTTTGGATACACTTTATTGAACTAGTTGAACAAATAACTAAATTATAGTTCTACATATCATCCACAAGCAAATGTTTAAGCCAAGGTTGTTAACGAGGGCATTAGTGATTCTGAACAGTATTTTGTGGGAGAGAAAGACATGTTTGACTCCCTAGTGGTATAAGCTAAGTTTATTTTTGATATTCAATCAGTAGCTTGGTGGAGAAAGCATCTTTCTAAATGCTATATGGAATATTTTGAAGGGATGCCATTACTTTTTTGATCATTGAAGATAATAAGTTGATTAGTGCAAAGGCTAAACAATTTATATAAAACATGAAGTAGATTCATGGTCAAGCCATGAAACTATTAGAAGAAGGTACTACAAGATATAAATTGTGTAGAGGGGGAATGAATTTACAAAAAATACTTACTCAAAGAGTGAGGCATGACATGATTGAAGAATGAAAGGCTCCTTATAGGAATATGTAATAACTTTAAACCCAAGAAGATTGTTCCTTGCAAAATTGTTGTTGTTTCTTAAAAATACATAGAAATGATGTTCTCCAAAGAACTAAATCTATCACCAATCTTCAATGTCCAAGATTTGTATCCGTGCCGTGTGCATCGAACAAAATATAGAACATAGGTGCAGGAATGTTGGATTGGAGAAGATAAATACTAAAAAATAACCAATAGGAGATTGTATAGATTTTTGACATATGCATTGCAAAGAAAAGCCAATGTAACTATTGTAGATTTACTAACTTATTCATTAGAAGAGTAGAGGAATGGATAAAGGCTCGTGAATTTTTGAGTTGGAATTTGATTGACTTTGCCTAGCCAAAACAATATTCCATGTAGCCTTAATTTATAGTATGTAGCTAAAATCTTGTCTCACCTATAAAATTCACATAATGGGTTTGGAAGTAATGTCTTTGTGAAGGTTTTTTTGTTGGAGATGTGTCATGTAGTTATATAAATAGATCTTGAAAGATTCTATTCTATTTTGCTTGCATAGTGATTTTAGATCTCAAGCATGTGATTTTACCCACACATTTTTTCACACATCAACCTAAGTCAAATGCATAGATGATTCTAGAGTCTACATACAAAAACAAATAATCATAAAAGGATTCTCACATGTGTAGATCACTCATATTAATATAGAAAGAAAAGTTGATCATTGATAAAGAGAGAATATATCATGAAATCACTAAGAATGATTATGTTAATTTGACAGTGTCTTAAACCTTGATTTGTATTTAGAAATTCAATTTTTCTCCTTTGAATTTCTTTTATTGATTCTAATTATGAATGTAATCCATTATGCATGTTCTATGTGCCTTTGGAGGAACTATCTAGAGATTTTATCATTGGGACACCATGCATTTTGATAGGTAGTGATTGTAAATTTATTGTTGTTCAAATGCTTTTAAAAATTGGGCATTTGCTTAATTGTTAGAATTTGAATGATATGTCATGGATTTTTGGCTTGTTTTCTATGGAGATAACGATATTACATGCACTACTATAGAGGATCACATCCAATAGGAATCGAACGTTCCTTAGTTATTTTTGACACACTTTATTGAAGTAGTTGGACAAGTAACTAAATTATAGTTCTACATATCATCCACAAGAAAATGTTTAAACCAAGGTTGTTAATGAGGGCATTAATGATTTTCAGTAGTATTTTGTGGGAGAGGAAGACATGTTTGACTCCATAGTAGTATAAGCTAAGTTTATTTTTGATATTCAATGAGTAGGTTCGTGGAGAAAGCATCTTTCCAAGTGCTATATGGAATATTTTGAAAGGATGTCATTATTTTTTTGGTTGTTGAAGATAATAAGTTGATTAGGGCAAAGGCGAAAGACTATATAAAACATGAAGCAGACTTGTGGTTAAGTCATGGAACTATTAGAAGGTACTACAAGATACAAATTATGCAAAGGGGGGATCAATTTACAAAAAATATTTACTCAAAGAGCGAGGCACAACATGATTGAGGAATGAAAGGCTCCTTATAGGAATATGTAATAACTTTAAACCCAAGAAAACTATTCCTTGTAAATTTGTTGTTGTTTCTTAGAAATACATGGAAATGAGGTTCTATAAAGAATTAAATCTATAACCAATCTCTAATGTCCAAGATTTGCATCCCTGCTATGTGCATGGGACCAAATATGGGACATAGGTGTAGGAATGTTGAATTGGAGAAGATAAATACTAAAAAATAACCAATGGGAGATTGCATAAATTTTTGACATATGCATTGCAAAGAAAAGTCAATATAACTATTGTAGATTCAATAACTTATTCATCAGAAGGGTAGAGGAATAGATAAAGGCTTGTGAATTTTTGAATTGGAAGTTGATTGACTTTGCCTGGCCAAAACAATATTCCATTTAGCCTTAATTTATAGTATGTAGCTTAAATCTTGTCTCACCTATAAAATTCACACAATTGGTTTGGAAGTAATGTCTTTGTTAAGGTTTGCTTGTTGTAGATGTGTCATGTAGTTATATAGATAGATCTTTAAAGATTCTATTCTATTTTGCTTGCATAGTGATTTTAGATCTCAAGCTTTTGATTTATACCCACCCACACATATTTTCACCCATCAACCTAAGTCCAATGCATAGTTGATTCTAGAGTCTACATGCAAAAATCAAAAAAGGATTCTCACATGTGTAGATCAGCCATATTAATATAGAAAGAAAAGTTGATCATTGAGAAAGAGAAAATATATCATGAAATTACTAAGATTGATTATGTTAATTTGATAGTGTATTAGACCTTGATTTGTATTTAGAAATACAAGTTTTCTCCTATGCATTTCTTTTGTCGATTCTAAATATGAATGTTAGATCTTGAAGTGATTGGTTGACAAAGAGAGTTGGTTTGCATTTATTTGCAATTGAAGAGGGTAGTTGATAGATGAAGGTTGTAACTAATAAATCCAAAGGCCAAAAATTGTAGAAAGAGTTTGGAACATGGATCATTTAGTTTGGATTTTATCATTTTGTTCTATCAACTTAAAACATTAGTGAATATATTTGTATTGTTTAAGACTTGTGAGGCTATAGAAAAATAAGGTTAGAATTTTTAATACAAAGAGTCTTTACATGAGTTATAATCCCCTTATGAACATGTAGCCAATTTGTAATCTAAAATATTTCTACTAGTTAATAAAATTCATTTTATACTTTATCCATAATTATTAATTTTGTTTTTTTTTGTTGTGTACTTAGAATATATTCACTACTTGATGGTTGTCTAAGGTTAATCGTCATTTGAATGTAAGTGAAGGTGAGGGAAGGGGCCCGATAAGTTGGGTGGTACTATAGTTATGCAATCATGTTTGCGAACCCTTTATAGTAGTAGGGGGTGAGTCAAGCAGATCTCCCCAAAGCTAAATTTACAAATATTGTATCTAGTAACTATTTCATTTGATTTTCAACCACAATTGCATTAGTGAGTCATAAGAAGTATCTTGTCAATACACGAGTGTGTTAAATGTGAGCATGATAAACTTGTTTAAAGAAAGATAATCATCATGAATATAAGAATTAAAGAGTATAAGTTAGTAGCCATGGAAAATAATGGAATCATTAAAAATAGTTATATCTATACAAATCATATGATAAAGATACCAAGAGTGGGAACTGAGGATGACAACGAGATTTACTACATGTGCTAGGTCTTCATGCCCTAGCTCGCATTCTGGTGTGTTGGGTTCTATGTGCTCAGAGGTTCTGTTTAGTGCTACGACATGGATTTTGTCTTGTGTGTGTAGGTGGTTGTGGTTATTTTGGGATGGAGTTTTGTTTAGAGGTGAGGAGTGTGCAAGTTTTACAAGGGGGCATTTTTGTGGGTTTTTTAGTGATTTTGTTCAAATTTTGATTGGGGAGTTTGGAGTCTCAAATATTTTGTTGATCGCGAGCTCCAATTTTCCTTTGAGGTTGTTTTCTAGAGTGCATGGAAAGAAATTTTAATCTTTTCTTACAACAGAGCTCTAAATTAGAAAAAGGTGAATGGTTGTCTTCCACCCAACCATGATTGTCTAGTTCTAATTATTCCACTTGAAGTAGTTATGGAAGATGTAGATTATTGGTGTTGACATGCATTGGTTTGTAAACTCCTAGGATTCCACATTTCTTTGTCGACTTTTTGAGGAATGGATGTCATACATGGCATGTTGAAGGTGATTTGGAGATTATGATAGTTGTGAATAGCTATTTCCCAGTTGTTTCAAATATGGTCAACGTGAATCAAGTTTTTGAAGGAGGGCCTTATTTCTATAACCATGTTGGTTTGTATTTCAAATCCTAACATGCTTGGTTTAATTCATTCGAAGAGATGCCTTCAAAGGTTCCCATCTAGGTTTGTTTACCAAGGCTGTTGCTTGAGTTTTGGCAAGAAGATATTTTAAAATAAATTGGTGTTCTGCTTGGTAAGCTTGCCACGGTTGCTCAACAAACCTAGGACAAGAAGGTGATTTATTTTTCTTGCATATTTGTTGAGATTGGTTTAAATAGTCCTTTGTCTAATTCTTTGGAATTTTCCTTGGGCTCTACTTCATAGATTCAACAGATTAATTATGAATCTTTGCATTTTTGCTATCGTGTATGTCACGAGTATGGCTATCTCCAACATCAATGTCCTCATACTACTAACAATGCCAATATTTTTGTTGGAGGCACTCCTCCCCCTCCATCCTTAAAGGAAGTTCAAGGTGATAAGGGTAAGGCCCCTATCGATGCAAATGATTTAGATCAGGATGGTTTGATTATGGCTAAGATTCATGATGACAAAGGGCGAGGCCAAAATAGATCCTTTAAAGATAGACAACCATATGAACATTTTTAATAGGTACAAGGTGTTGGATACTATGGCCTTAGAGGACGAGATTCCAATTGAGGTTTCATGGGGACAACTACAATGAGTATGGATGTTGTGCATGAGAAAAAGCTTTTTGCTTTGAGTCAACATGTTGGTCCACCATAGGATGGCTCTTCTCATATGTTGATGTTGGGAGGCCCTTGCACTCCCATTTGTAGGATGACATTATCTTAACATATTTCGCTAAGGAAGTTTAGTTGGCTAGCAAATGGATAGGTTCTTCTCTGGGTTTATGTTTGCAACAACACCCTCTTAAGAAAGCTTCAGTGGATCATCCCTCTAGAGAGGTCGTAAAAAGGATCAAGACAAGATAAAATCTACTAGAGATTTATTGGTGGAAATGGGATCTTCACAAGATTTTTACCCTTTGGTGGATATGTAGTCAATCCTCCATCTCCATGATTGCTTCCTCCTTGGATTCTAGCAAGACTACTCTTATTTATAATGTTTAATCTCTTATTAACATCCAAGGTAAAACTTAACTTTGGGCTCACACAAGATATATACAGTCATTTTCTCCATACTGTCTTTGGATCTGATGAGGTGATTTTAATTCCATGTTTGAGCTTGATACAAAAAAGAGGGGGCCTACCTAGGTTGGGTACGACTTCTGATCTTTTTCAACCTTAGGGTAATTCTTCGGCATTATTAGATGTTAATCCTTCTAATGGGGTTTTTACTTGGAATAATAGTCCAAGTAGATTGGAGGCAATTTTTGAATGGTTGGATAAGTTTCTTGTCCGTTGCTCTTGGGTCCATGTTGGCATATTTACCAGCTTTGAAATTTTTGACCAGAGAGGTTCTGAGCACTGGCCAATTAGATTCTTCGCCTCTCCATTTTCTAGTCCTAAGAATCTTCCTTTTAAATTCCAGCTCATGTGGCTTAGAGATTCTTCCTTAAATGACCTAGAGGCTAAGTGGTAGATGAAGAGGGGAACTTTCTTATGGCACAACTATGTTTGTCTTTATGAAGAAACTTCAACATGTCAAGTATCACCTCAAAATATGGAATATGACTTGTTTTTGTAACCTGCATTTCAAAAAGTAGATTTCTCTTGACCGTCTTGCACATATTACTCGCCAAATTTGGGATCATGGTTTTTTAGATTTTCTTGGGAAAGCTGAATCTTGAACCATGCACTATGTGGAGGATTTGAGAATTACGTAAATAAATTTATTGGAAACAAAATGCTCAAATTAATTGGCTGCAAGAAGACGATAAGAATACCTCTCGTACTAATGGCCTATATTTTCACCATTCTAAAATTTGAAAACTACTGTGAAATTTAAGGTGAAATATGTGAAGTTAGCATTTCCATGTTGTGTTGCAAAGGTTTTGGTAGAGAAACCCTAGATTTTGACCCCTACCCTAAGTTGGGAAAGTTTTCTAAATCATCGTTTGTAACCCAATTTTATTTTGAAAATATTTTAATCATGCCAAGACTTACTCAAAATGTCTTATCCAAGGTTTGATTTGAGTCTCCTAAATCCTTTGCCTTAGTGGGTGTTCATAAATCAAATAAGACTATTCCATATTCCCTCCCAATCTCACAATTAGATGTGAGCGTAGCATCATAAAAGAGTTTTCATTATTTTCCAATCTTATGCCCAGGGTTGTAATCATAAGATCATAAGAAGATTTGGTTAAAGTAAAATGTCTCCTGAACATATGTTCTAAGTGTTGAGCATCATGATTTGTTTGACAGAATGTCCGGTACCATTTCTTCTTTGTTTTATTCAAATACGACTTAGTATTGTTTATTCATATATTGTTTAATATTGTTTTCAATCATGGACCCCCCACCCAATCCAGCAACATTACAGTAGATTGTTGACCGCTTAGCATTATTAGAGAAGGATAATGCAGCTCTGAAAGTCACAACTCTTTCTCTCTCAGCAATTTCCCAAGGTCTCTTAGTGCAGCTCCAAAAGTTCGAATCAGTGAATCAAAATCTCCAGGATACTATTCACTCCCTATCTCAATCATTAAATGACTTGAACCAGTAGGTTGTAGCTAATTCTTCTCGCATCCAGGACCTTTCTGAAACTTTTACCACACAAACGATAGGCATTACAAAAGATATCAACTACATTATCGAAGACTTCAGAGACATTGGAAACCTCAAGGATAAGCAAACCGAGCTTGTTAAAAAACAATCATCTCTTTTGACTGAAACATAGCAGCAAATTAAAACTTGGGCCTCTACTTGCAAAAACTCCAGCACTACGACTCTGCCAGTGGTTGAAAAAATTGTCGAAGAGAAGTTGGCAGAAGACCGAGTTAGGCGCTTTAGGGAACTCAACCTTTAGGTTAGAGGTCTTCCTTTGTCCTCCATTGATCCTCTCCCCACAGGCTACTCATTTCTCAACGAGCAACTGGGTATTTCAGTTATTACATTAGACAGAGCATGGTTTGGACATGATGGCACCCTTTTTCTTAGGTTTCTCTCATTGGCTAATCGACTACAAGCTCTCAGGGCAAAGAAGAAGCTCTTCCTTCTTCCCACAAAGATATTTCTTGATGAGGACCTCACAAAATCACAGGTAGCTGAACTAAAGCACTCTAGGAGTCTTGTGGTAGAAGCAAGGAGTAACGGGAAATGTGCAGTTATAAGGAATCTAAAGGCAGTTATTTGTGACTCACCTCCCAAGGGTTGGAATGAGAGACATACCCAAGCCAAATGACAGTCTGAGCACCAATAGTTGGGCAAGTCTAAGCCCTCCATTGGCTCTTTGCTTGTCAACTGTTGGAATGGCAATGGTTCCCTGTGGTCTTTTCCAGGCTTACTTCATGATGCAGTTGGGGATGCTGATTTGTTAGCTGTTACCAAGACTCATGAGAGTCTTGCTCGGCCCCTTCCAGGTTATATAGGGTATCAGTGGCTTTCAGTTTGCAGAGAGGAGGTCTGAGCTTTGGGTGGTGTGCGTGGTTTCGGTTGAGTTGCTTGTTTGATTAGAGATGCTTTGTTTAGTAATACCACATTGGTTCTTTCTGACACTTATGCCAGATTTATGTGGATTCAAGTTGGAGGTACCAGTCATCGTAAAAAAGATATCTTCATTGCTGTTTGTTACTTCTTGCCAACTACCTCACCTTACGCCATTCATAGTGTTGAGGATGGGAACCCTTTTTTAGACCTATTTGAGAGCATCTCCAAGTTTGGGGCTATGGGCGACATCATCATCTTAGGAGATTTTAATGCACGAACTAAAGATCTCCAAACCCCCCAATATGATCGTGGGTCCGATTTGATTTGTACTACTGAGAGGGATCTTACAAGTATGGGGCTTCAACGTTTATCCGAGGATCACAGTGGACCTCTAATTCGTTATGGTCGCCACCTTCTCTAGCTCTGTGAGTTCTCCAACTTGGTGATTCTGAATGGCCTCTATTGTTTCCCAGGTTCTGAGCTTTTTACGTGTTGGCCTCATAGTGGGGGTGCGAGCGTGGTGGATTACATCCTCATTGATGCTTCCTTCCTCCCCTCCATCCAAAATTTTACTATCTCCCGTCTTCCCTTGGTTGATCATGCCCTTCTTAGCCTTTCAGTCTGTGTTTCTTCCCACCCTTTATCACCCATCTCTACTCACCTTGCCCAGTTCTGCCCCCACACTCGTTTCTGTTTCAAGGATAGTGATCAAGACCTCTTCATTTTCCATTTGAGAAGATTCCTCTGCCCAATAGCTAGCTTCACGAATCACAGTAAGGTGTTCACCATGTTTCACTCACTAGCTATCGCGATTTGGGAGTCAACTCTCCTCTCTATCCCTCACCGCTCCATTTCTAGCACTCACAAATCGGCTTGATGAAATACTTGTCCCATGAATCAGTGGTTTGATGATGACTGTAAAACTTTTCACCGCTCCTTGCGCTTGGCTTTTGATACTCATTCCCCCACTTTCACCAATTTACGACTCTCTTACAAACACTTTCTTTGCCATAAGAAGCGATTATTTATTGCTTCACAGGTCAGATCCCTTTGAGACACGCTTATTCAGTATCCCAAGTTGTTTTGGTGCATCATGTTCCCCAAGTGTAGCCAACCCTAGTCCACCCCCGACCTTCATCTCCTTGCTTCCCATATCTCCACATTGTATGACATCCCGGGTCAGCTCGCCCCCCTTCCCAACCCGCTCCCCCATTATCACTTATTCTCCACCTCCAGCATTTATGAGGCCATCAGACTTATGAGATGCAGTAGGGCGGCTGATGAGGAGGGTTTTCAGGCGGAGCTCTTCAAACTCGGTACCACGATCTTGGGCCCTTATCTCTCTACGCTCTTTAATAGAGTGGTTTGTTTTGGTTTTTCAGACTCTTGGTCGAGACACATTATTCACCCGATCCATAAGTTTGGGCTGACCTTTGATCTCAAAAACTATAGGACCATCATGATTGGGCATACATTTGCCAAACTTTATGCTACAGCTTTGAATACTATTTTATCCAGTGAGCTTGATAGGAGGAATTGCAAGGCTAAGGATCAGGCAGGATTCAGGACAAACTACTAGACCATAAATCATATCTTTACACTACGAGCTATTATCGAGGAGGCTCGACATCACTCGAAGAAAGTCTTCTGTTGTTTTGTGGATTTTCGTAAGGCTTTTGATTCCATCCCAAGAGCAACCCTTTTTCAGAGACTGAGAGATATTAGTATTTTTGAGATCTTATTGACGACTATAATGAGGTTATATGAGACGGTGATTGGTAGACTTAGGACCACAGAGGGCCTCTCTGATCCTATCCAGAGCACCATTGGGGTGAAGTAGGGCTGCCCTCTCTCGCCCACCTTGTTCGGGATCTACATTGATGAACTCGAGGCTTTTCTTAGTGTCTCCTCGCTTCCAGGTGATGGTTGTCATCTACACCAGGTACTGATCTCCATCCTTCTCTTTGCTGATGATGTGGTTCTTCTTGCTTCCTCTCCTGAGGGTCTTCAGAGGCTTTTAGATAGACTTGCATCTTTTTGTGATATGAGACAGCTGGTTGTGAACCTTGAGAAGACTCGGGTTATGGTCTTCAACGGTCTGAAGACTTCACATCTCCATTTTCACTTCCAGGGTCGGGAAGTTGAGATTACATCATCCTACACATACCTTGGGGTTAAGTTTTATGGATCTCATTTTAGCTTGAGATTAGCTATTTAGCCTCGGATACTTAAAGGGTTGGGTTCCCTTGCCATGCTTGAGAGACAATGCTTCAGACACCACCTTCAGGATAAATCGTCTAAGCTATCCCTCTTGGATTCCTTAGTAAGACCCACAATGCTCTATGGTTCGGTGGTTTGGGGTCCTTCTCTTTTAGACTCGGATTGGGCCATGATCGAGTGTACCTAGATTATGCTCCTTCGTCAGATTATCAGATGTCACAGTTTTACCCCTCACAATATTATTTTGGCTGAGTTCGGTGCTCACCCATTCAGACTTGCAACCATTTTTGACTTGCCGTCTTCGTGGCTTTGCTGACTCGAAGGAAGGCCAACACAGATACCCTTATTTAGCCTACTGCTCCTCAGTTGCGATTGCTGATGTCGATCTTGCCACTAGAGCCCGTGGTTGGTATGCTCAGGCTACTATCCTACTGTGTTTAGTGGGGATCGACATTGATCATCTTCCTCCCTACTAGTTCTCATTGGATGGCCCTGCTCATCTACTCCCTTCTCGACAGGAGTTGAATAGGCATGTCAGACTTGACATTTATAGGAAGTATATCACACGGACCTGGGTGGATCCTCCAGGGGGACTACATCCAAGGATGGCTTTCTACGCTGAGCACTTCATAGTTATCCGAGATGGGATTATTGTACGCCTTGAGTACTTACATAGATATTGGACTCACGCCCTGCATATCTCCCTTGGCTCCTTTAGGGTGGGCTCGCACAAACTTCGGATTCAAGTCGATCGCCATATTGCTAGAGAGGATCGGGTGTGTACACTGTGTACCTTAGCAGAGGCAGAATCTGAGATTAGAGGGAGATTTTACTGTCTATTTAGAGATTGCAGATCCTTCTCAAATTTTTTAAAGTACACCGATCAGTGTTGCATTGCACTTTATCTCTGTGAGTCCTTACAGCTTCGTGACCATACTTTACAGCTTTCATTTCCCAGGAGTCAGACTCAGGCACAACTTATTACGAACTTCTTCTCACCCTTAACTCCAGCTCGGGGTGTGAAGCGACCGTACAGTTTCCCTAACATGGGCTTTTCTAGATCGGTGAGACCCCGTAGGGGACCTTTTTGCGAGCAACACTCCTCTCATGGCACTCAACTTCATCACAAGGCTTCTGGTAGCCGCACAAATCAGTCACTGTTGGACTTTTTCCCTGTGAAGACGGATACCTAATCTTTTCCATGATGTTTCCTATTTTCTTCTTCTTTTGTTGTGCTTTTTCTTTTTTGGACACCGTTTGGTGCTCTGTTTGTCTACTTTTTTCCTTGTTGTAAGCTTCCAGTCCCATAGACCCACATTGTGGTCTTTTGTTGGACATTAATATATTTATCTTATCTTATCTTATCTTATCAAAGGTAAAAGTTTCTCCTAATCTTACAACATGAAGATTGAACGTATCATTGTAAGTTAAAAATGCCTATGTGCAAAATAAGTTACAATGATTCACTCAAAGAGAGAACGTAAGTGCGTATGGCATGTTGAAAGGGTCACCCAAAGATATGACCTAGATATTGGCCATAAGTTCATAAAAGATTTTTTATTAAGGTTTTCAGTCTTCTGAACTTATGTTCTGAAGGAGAGTGTAGGTTCACAAGTATGTCTTAAGGGTTGTCAAGATGCTACGATCTAAAGGCTAGCATAAAGTTGCAAGTCTATTTTCAAAGGTGTTCGATGCTATGATTGAGGGTTAAGCATAACATCATAAGACCCATTATGAAGTTTCCCGAAGTTATGATTGAAGGTCAACATAAGAGCGGAGGTCTATTTCAAGGAGGTTATGATGTTACACTGAAGGTTATTGATAGTTAAAGATAAGTTTCCGATCAAAAGGAGACATAAGAGTTATATCTGATAAGTTGTTGAGCGTAAGAGCGGAGGTCTCCAACAAGTGAGCTTGTGGATTTATGATCAAAGGGAAATCTTGTTGAGTGTAAAAGCATAACTCTAAAAGATAAAAAGTGCATAAATATAATTCACAAAATTATGAAAAGGACAAGGGTTTTGACCAATCAAAGTTTCTAGCATAAAATAAGAATGTTAATTTGGAAGCTAACATCACCAAATTTTTGAAACGACACTCCAATTGTAAAATTTGAATCCTCATGCATGCAAGCATTTAGTCTAATAATTGGAATTCATGGTGCACGTTCTTACATAAAGACATTCTCTGTAACCAAAAAAGTACTAGTTGCCAAAGCCAAAATAATCATTGAGTTGTAGAGCGCTTGAATTTTTAGATTTGTAGAGATATTTCTAGAAGATTTCAGACATCCAAAGCTTAGTTGTAGAAGAAAAAATGTCAGAAGTGGGAGGTGATGAGGCACAATCTCAAGAAGTGGAAATTGTTTAGGCATCATCTTTAAAGATAGGAAAAACAAGGCAGAGAAAGCCATAGCTTTAGTGACCCATACATATATTGTAGAGATGCCATATGCCCAAACACAAACGGGTATGAGTTGCTCATGTTCTTTTACAACAACAGATTCAAGAAGCCACCAACTTCGAATCCATGGAGGAGGAACTTGGCTAAGCTCATCTTTCTTGAGGTCTACGTGGACGTAGATTTATTGAAAACCCTAATAGAAAATATAACCCTACAACCAAATCTTTCCACAAATAGGATGAGAGCATTCTATGCACATTGGACTATGCATCTTTCATAGAGGCTTTTAGACTTGAAGGACATATGAGTGTGGAAGTAGATATTCAAGACTTCTAGGAGAAATTTGAGAGGAGTGTAAGATTTTATACTAGCAAGGTGATGATTCACCACATTCCATATGAGTTGAAGTCTGCAAGAGAAATTCCTTAGAGGGTGGACAAGATGTTGCTAGTTGACAAGTTTAAGAACTACATGCACAATACAATATATGGTATGCATAAGGCTTTGGGAAATGATCGATCATACGTGGTGTATGAAGGACCCTACCTTATGGATTTGAACATCCAGGATCCCTTTACTAATGTTGAATATGACTATGTAAGGTACACTATTGAGAAGATGCAAGAATAAATTGTTGCTACTCAAAGGGGGGAATTTGGGAATTTCAAATTCCATCACTATTCACTATTAATGCATCTCATTTTGTACAAAATGTTGGCTACTTTAGCACTAATTTCATTGATCAAGCTTCAGACTTGGATGGAGACTTGCCAGTGCAATTGTGGGCTCAAGTATGGGATAAGCATTACCCTTATTATTCTTTTGTTTCATTTTAAAGTAATTTTAGCTTGGTTGTCATGAGGATGTTAGGTGCCTTATGAGATAGGCTCCCTAAATTTATGAGAATAAAATTGAGGCCATCATGGTTAAATGATAATGCTAAATTAGACCATAACTAGGGGATGCTTTTCTCTTTCAACATGTTTTAGTTATGAGAGTATATGCATGCCCACAACCCCACATATTTTACCAAAGTATATACCTCTTAGGTTGGGGATTATGGAATTTTTATGGAAACTTATGATGATGGATAGGAAATAGTGATGCCTCAAATTGCACAAGGGAACATTTTAGTGTAGATGTCTCAAGATAGGGGATTTCACAATTGGGAAGGAGTCAATTGGCCAAATCCATGAATATCTAAGACATTACAACCTATCTTCTACACCATATAGAATCTGATCCTGAGAGTATGGTTAGAAATCCATTGAAAGAAACTAGAAATTATACTCTCCCTAACAACAAAGAACTACCTCAGGAAGACATCATTAGGAATAATTTGATTGAAAGTGATGTAGAAGATAGATTGAGGAAATTTGAGGACATCTAGAGAGTAGAGAAAGAGACAAAGAAGAAGGATCCTAGTTTTGAGGGCTTTTGCATAGAGGTGGCCTATCCTTTTAGGCTAGATAAGATAAATTAAATATATTAATGTTTGACGAGAGACCACATCTAGATTCCCTTGAGCTAGATGTGGAATTGGAGGAAGAAGAGGAAGATAAGCTTGAAGCCTTTGCATGGGTAGCAAAAGAGAAAAAAAGGCAAAAAATTGTTCACATGCTTGAGAAGGTAAAGGAAAGGACATTGCAACTAATGCTTGACAAGACCTAGTACTTTGTTAATATGAGGCAAAGATTTATATAAGAAAGAGTTAAGGCAACAGAGAGCTACTTAACAGATTTACAATTAACTGCAGGAAGACTGGATCATAGGATCATCCTAGATGTGAAGTTTTTGGAGGATGATGATTTCATCAAGTCTCTAGTGTTCAAGAGTTTCTTAGAAAAGGTCAAACATAGTGAATTAACTCTGATACTAAAACCTAGATACAGTGAAGAAAAAAAAATCTTATTGAAATATTTTGGCTTATGACCTTGACAGTGAGACTATGATTGTTAATGAGACCAAGGACCTTGTGTAAAGAAGTGGCATGCTATTAGTAAGAGGATGGGATTTTGGAACAACCTTTATGCTGGATGAAATAAGAATACAGGATAAGGCAGTGTCTTAGGAAGCCTTTGCCAATCAAGGCCTACAAAGACGCTTAGGATTTAATATAGATAGCAAGACATTAACTGTGTAGAGCTTTGCTCCTGAGACAAATAAGCCCAGGCTTATGGATATCTAAGACACAACTCAAGGTAGTGCTATAATATGGACCTTGGATTCTACCATTGGCAGTGAGATTTCAAGTGCTTTGAAGCACTTTGCATGCATGAATGAGGCTAAAGTAGGACAAATTGAAGATCAACCTACTGAAACCTTCAAAGAATACATAGACACATGAAAATTATATGAGGAAGAACTCAAAAAGAGCAATGTATTTGGACAAAGGGTAAAGAAGCTAGAAGAAAAAGTACAAGGGCTTGAGAATGAAGTTGCCTCCTTGAAAGAACAACTCAACGAGATGGAGTTGAGCATGACATAAATGAGGGTTGATGAAAGAGAAGGATCCATTGAACAAATGCCACCCTTGACAGAAGATAAAGCCGTTGAGATTGATCAATGAGTTATTGTAATGGAAATTGAGGCTCGTACACAAGATAACTAGCTTAAGGTAAATGTATTAAAGAGAATGCTGAATCATAGGGTGGAAGTACTAAAAAGGACATCCCAAAATGTTCAAAGCATTTTCATATCCTTGCAAGGTGTAGAGCATAAATGCAATGAAGCCCTAACATGGTTAACCCCTATTTTTAATCAGTGGGGTCCATATATTCAATTCTTTAGCAAATTGATTATTTTGATGGCTAAGAAGCCAGAGTTACCAAACAAGATCTTCTTAGTGAAAGAGGCTTTAGAGTCAGTTAAAGAGTTGATTGGGCTTTTTACAAGAAAACTACAAGTAATACATCATAAAATGAAGATATGAATGAAGGTGTGGAAAAATTCATTCCTTCCATTATTGATTGTGACAGTAAGTTAAAGGATTGGCAGGAGTGGTCTGGATATTTTGATCATATTTTCACACTGGAAAATAATGTAACAATATTTGATGGAAATGTTTTGATTAAGTGAAAAAATGTTTTGAAAGGACTCAAAACCTTGTACAAAGGGACAAGAAAGATATAACAATGAGGACCTTAAAAGAACTATGGAAAACCACCCAACAAACTAGAGGGACACACCAAAGTTCCCAGCAAGAGGGCAAACAACCCAAGAAGCCATGAACCATCAAGATTTACATTTTGGTCTAGTCTTTTGAGAACGTAAAGACATATCAAATGAAGGTTTAAAGGATTTGCCTTTTTTTCCTTTAACTGATGTCCACCCATCCTCCACCTTCCCATCAACCTTTTACCAATCCCCACTAACCCCCAAAAGCCTCGCAGTAGGAGAAGCTTTGACAATAGTGTTTTGGACAGGGTTAGTAGTAGAAGGGACAACATCAACATTCTGACTTAAAGCCACCAAAGGGTTAGCAATCAAATCAATAGAATCAACAACAAGAAACGGGTCAGCATCAACAATCTGAGTCAAGACCATCATAGGGACAACATTCGAATCATCAGAAACATCAACTGAATCCTCAGCCAAAGTGAGATCAATATGAGAAGAGTTATTTGACCCATCCATATCCATGGATACTTTCTGAACTGTATAGTGATCATTTGACCCCCCAATCACCAAGAAGGTGATTTCTACGATCTAACCTTGTTAGAGGAGCATCACACAATGAGATGTCGCTCATATGACATTTCCTACATTTGAAGGGAATACCCTCATAATCAAGAAGTTGAATCTAAGAACCATTTGGAGAAGCCAAATTCAATATTGCAGGGAGCCCCTTGGAGACATCCATCTCCACAAGGATGCAAGCAAACTTTGTCCTATAGACATTGGAAGAGATTGAATCAACCAACAAGAAATCCCCAAGGGCATCCCCCACAGCCTCCAAGACTAAATCCTGCTAAAAGCAAAGGGGAATATTCGATAACCTTACCCAAAGAGGAATTTTATTAAAGGATTCAATAGTCAGATTAAAAGATGGATACCAAGGTTTGGCCATCAGGGGGAACCTTTGTTCCCAAGAGAAACCATGACACAGGATGGAATTCCTATCATTAGCATTGACAAATTTCACAATAAAAAAATTTCTTGCCATAGGGTAAATCTAAACTACATATGAAACAATATTTGGAAATCCAAGCATGCAAATCTGAAAGAGTGGGCCAAAAAACCCTAAAACAAAAAATAGCAGCAGTAGCAGAGCAATCCACCTCATATGTATTGATCTCATCAACAATTTCTAAATCTAGATGAAGCACAAGCGGGTTACTTACAGAAATAGGCATAGCTAAATGCACCCCCCCTCCCCCTCCCTCACAACAGGACGACCACCAATACCCACCTCATAAGCAACCACATCCATATAGGAGATAATAGATCTCCCCACAGTAGCACGAGACCTAGGAACATTAGAAAAATGGTGAGGAACAGGAACAACAAGGGTAGCGGGTGAAGGAACTGCATCACCAATCTGAGTTGCAGTAGGTAGAGCATCCACAACTGCACCTTGGGAACAAAGACAATTTCTTGAAGCAATCAATAGATGATGTGCGGGAGAAGCAAAAGTTTGAACTCGAGCATGAGCGGGAACCTTCACGGGAGCCATTTTGTAATCCGATTAGATTTGATGGAAATGTTGATGAAGTGGTTTTTTATGAATTCATTGATGCTCTATTCAAGGTTGAGGTTGACATGAACTGGTTTGTGGTTGAATCAAGAGCCATTACAAATTTCAGGTGGAGCAAGTTTGTTGGTGACTTGGAGACTGTTAGAGGCATTGACTGGCCTACCAAAAGGGAGATATATGCATGGGAGGGAGTTGGAGAGATTAAAGCTCTGCCCATGGGAAGTAGTTAGAAGACAATTGATGAATGTAATGAAGAAAAAAATAGAGGAAGGACATGATCACAATAGGGTTTCTTATCTTTGCATGTTCTTGCTATGGACATGCCTACATTTTAAACAAAGACTGTACCCAAATACCAGAATGCTAGTTGTTAGTTTTGAGCTACTTCCCATATCTCTCAAGTGTAGAGAATGTTTGTAACTATTTTTGTCTTCTGTGTATTTTGTTTTTAATGTTATTCTTTGACACATGTCTTCCCAATCCATAGCTTGTTGCAATCCTTATTCTATAAAAGGATTTCCAAGATTAGGAAGAGAGGTTCGAGTTCTTATTTTGTGGTGATACATATCATTTTGAGTAGGTCCTAGGTTTTGTGCTAAGTGTTGATGTATTCAATGTGTTTTCTATAGAAGTTCAAAATTAATAAAAGTCTAGTTTTAGTCTTATATCTCTGTCATCAAATATCATATCAAAACCATGTATTATTTTCAAAGAAGTTAATACAAGAAAGCATTGCAGGGTGTCTGCGTCTCATAATTCTATCTCCAATTTCATGCTTAGTTTCATTTTATTCGAATGTAACAAAGTGAGTTGTATATCATTTCAAAGTTTCTTTTAATTTAAAGAACTAAGTAAATTCTTTCATGGAATGATAGGATCTTTTAGGGTATCAAAGGGACATGATAAGTATAGGATTTGAAGATTAAAAGTTGATACATTTAATTGCAAGTTAGTTAAATAGATCTAAATGATAACTAATGTGACTTTATTTTGACATTGGATTAAGGCACTGGTCTTTAGGTTGAAGAAATCAAGCAACATCAATCTTGCCTTAACATGAACACATTTCATAAATCAAAATCATTAAAGAATTACTACCATAATGGAGTGTAAAGTTGGTCATTGCTTGTTGCATGAATCTATCTAGTTCACATTAACTATTGTTGACTTGTCATTTATTTTGCAATTTCAAGAAGTTTCAAGGCCAAAATCTATTGTGAAGGGTTTGTAGTATAGAGCATTACTTATAAAAGATGTCAAATCCTTAGGTTGACCCAGCTTGGTTTAGCAGATTCTAAAGTGTAGCAAGCATAAGTGCTTTGTTAAGTTGGTCCAGGACCAAATAGGGTATACCAATCATGCGAAGTAGCTAAACCCTATGTAATATCCTATTTGTTATTTTCCCTGGTTTCAATTGAAAATTTGTTAAATCAGAAACCAACAAAAATGATGACTCTATTGGGGAGTATTGTGGAGGTATATTGAAAATACTATAATACATGTCAGGTCCTTTTCTTATTGGGGTAGAACAGGATTATTTTATGTCAAAAATTTGTTCCATAAGTATTGTCTTGTAAAAGTCATATCTGTGTTTTTTGTAGTAAGTTATTTAGGATAATTCTCAAGGTCTTTTTATTTAACTCACATTTCCCACAAGTAGTGGGCGGCAACTCAGAGGTTATAGAACTAGTGCCATTTTATTTTTAAAACCATAGATAGAAGAAAGAACACACAAGCCTTTGTTAGAAAGAACCTAGAAGTAAATCTTTAGGGAGATCTTCCTCCAACATGAAGAAAGGGTTGGTCAGCAAAAAAGAGTGAGCCACCAAGAGAACTAGACCCTTAGGAGCAAGTTAGCACTAGTAGACAGTCACATCTTTCTCTCAGTAAAAAGGAATCCTGTTACAAATGTTCTAAGTCCATTAGTCAACTCTTTGATGACAATTTTTATGACACCCCTGAAGTCATAGGCTAGGAGAAGGTAATACAGCAAGACCTAGTTAATGTAGAACAAAGAAGAAATAATGATTTGTTCTAAACACACCAAGATCACATTCTTTCAAATCCTCTCCATAAGGAGTCAATATGTGTATATCATGTATATACAAACATGACTTCTAGTTCCAAAGATGTTACGCCAAATCTAGATGATTTGAGCATATTGAGAATGCAATTTGTTGAGCAATTGGAAATAGTGAGGTGTCTTCAAAAGGAAAGGGAGGAGATAAGAAAAGTGATAGAAGAAAGTGAGAGTTTACTCGATACATTGCTACTTTGAAGAAGAAAAATGAGAAAGTTGTTGCTCCTTAGAAACTTGTAATGTTGGATGATGTTGCCGATATAAGGAAGGAGTATGAACGTTTGTTGAGTAAATAGGAATTTGAAAAGGAAGGCCTTGTTGTTAGACATGTGCAAAGTCACAAAACCATACCAGTTGAAAATAAAAGGTGACTGGTATCACAATAAATGAGCCTATAAAGATAATAGCTCAAGCTACTATGTTAGCCTCTGATATAGATTTGGAGAAGAAGAAAAAAGAGAGGGAAGAGTTGGCAAAGGAATTAAGGAGATTAGAGAATGAGGCCACCATTGCTGAAATGAAAAGAAAAATCCAATTTCTCACAAGCTCTTCAAATGTTGAGACAATAAATACTCCTAAAATAGGTACACCTTAGGGTTCCTTGCAAAAAAAAAAAGGGCTAATAAGACTATTACATTTGATGTCTCTCCTTCATCTTCTCAGAAAATGGATACTAATGTTAAGGTAGTTTCAAACACTAGTAGAGATAACACATCTAGCTCTAGTGGTAATATTGGGGTGGGAACATAATGGAGACCAATTCAATTAGAGGGATTTAGGCTATTGTGTTTTAATGGGATCTCTGGTTATCCAAATATTATTCTACAAGAATTGAGAAACAAATTGACAAAATTTTCTAGCAATAATGTTATTACTTGTGAAAATCATTTGAGATGTTTCTTAGACTTGCCAAATGATTATGAAGTTGAGCATGAGGATGTAGTTATGAAATTATTTTTGATGTCACTAACTGAAGATGCAAGGGAGTGGTTCAAGAGATTGGCTGAGGGATCCATATCCTCATGGAGAGAGTTGGAGCATTGTTTCAAGGAGTAGTACGGTGATAAACCAAATGCTAGTTACATTTTGAATGAATTCAATAATATAAAGAAACTCCAGAATGAACCTGTCCCTAAATTCAATGCTAGACTTAAGAAGGGGATGTACAAATTGTTTCAAGGTATGAGACTTGATGATAAGGTGTGTCTTACACCTTATTTTAATGCTTTTGATGGTAATATGGGTTACTTGTTAAGAGACAAAGACCCAAGAACTCTAAGAGATACATTTGGGTGATGCAGGAGCATCCAGAGGTATAAGGGCAATCCTGTGTCCCCCAAAAAAATATACTTAGACTTAGTTTATGTTTCATGTGTTTTCATTTTTGGATACCCATTTGGGTCAAATAAAGGTTCCAACTCTCACAGTTCCACTATCAGTGTGTTTGAAAATCTCGAAAAAATAGGAGCATGTAATTGGGCCATCATTTTGGTAAACTAGAAGGTGTGAATTGGCCAGATGAATGTAATCATGATTTAGAGCATTCCAAAAAAAGAATAGGCCCCACGGTTTGAAAGATATTGCAACTTTTTGGGTTTTGGAGACCTCCTAAGAATGCTTCAAAGTCAGGTTAGGGGCATTAAATGACCTCGAAAAGGGCAAAAAAAGGGGGACGAGCGAAGCTTGTCCATAGGGCTATAGAGCGCTTCGAGAGCTTTTCGAAAATGTAAACGGTTCGTCAATCGGAGCTACGGTTCAAAAGTTATGCCTCCTGAAAGTTCGGTTACCATTTCTGGATTCTTCTAGATTTGCACTGACTTCTAATGCACCTTCTGGAACCTTCTATTTGGTCGGTGGATGCCTACTAGCACTTTCTAGAATGTACTCCTAGTCCTTAACCCTCCGGGGTCTATTTAAGGAGATTTTTGGCATTGTAAAAGGTAGTTTGAAGTGGAGTTTGAGAGGAGGTACTGACAGGAGAAATTATCTCCAGATTTATGCTATTGTAAGCCCTTAGGTCATGTTTTGAAGTTCATTTTCTCTGTACTGTTTGTACTAGCTTATTTTCTCAGTGAATATAATTTCCCCTTTTCTGTTGTGTCCATTTTGTTCTTGGGTTGTGTCCCCATCATTTGGATTGCAATAAATATTGCAAACAATATGAGGATCTCTAGTAAGTTGGGGAATAAGAGAGATGACCCTAGACTGCTTGGGAGTAAAGGAAATAATAAAGAAAATCATAAACCTCTAGGAAATAAGAAGCAAGAGGTAGATAAAATAGATCAAGTTGTTAATGCCATCAAGGATCTAAAAATCCCCACAAATAGAAATCACAAAGGTCCTCCCACAAATAAACCTCAAATCTAAGGGAATTACAATAGGCAGAGTAGGCTTCAAAACTACCCCTAAAATACCCAATGGAAGGATGGTAAACCTATTCTTCCTCCTCCCAAAAAAAAAAATGAGAAATTCACCCTTGATCCTTTGCAAAGAGCCTCTGTCAACATGACAGATGATTCTCAATGGTGCATGATATGTCAGTTACCCCATTCATTAGAGCATTGTGTTGTTGTATGTTTTTTTCTAACTCTCAGAGTGGAAATGATGAACAAAATGACTGAGAAGATAATAATGATGATATAGGTTGTAACATGGTTGAATCTTATTATGATGATGTATATGTTAAGAGGCAGATTCATGATGCTGTACATCAACATGATTTCTCAAACGAAGCTAAATTGAATGATGTAACTTGTAACATGACATATTCGAAAGATGAAGTAGTTTTGAGAAGACCTACTAAGGAGTAAATTGATGAGATCAGTGTTAACATGGTTGCACAAGTACAAACAAGAGGTATTTTATCTAGGAATGATGGTGGTAAAGCAACTAGTATTTTTGTCATGAAGACAAATCCTAATGAATACAAGACAAATAAACCTAAATATGGTTATGATATCAAGATCAATAATGTGAGAAAGAAATGGGAACCCAAGAAGACAGATACTTCCAAAATTCCCAAAGTTCAAAATAAAGATGGGAAAAAAGGAGAAGAAAAATAATCTAATGCAATTGTTGAAAATAAAGAGCAGAAGAATCATGGCGTTGCTATTATCTCTGAGAAACAGAAGGAGACAAAAGATATGCAAATAGAAACTCCTTCCATCCTTCATGTTGATATGTTGTCTATTCTATCACAGATTATAGTAAAGGTTCCACTCTCAGAATTATTAAGAATCCCATAACATAAAGATAAATCCTTAACATGGGTTGAGAGTGTTAGTGAGAACGTTGACCTTAATTATAACTCAAATGAATCTTCTAAGGAAAAGAAGGAACTGGTAGAAATGGAGGGTGTTGTATCTCAAATTCCATCTATGTACTTGGATGATACAATAAATCAATGCTTGGGAAATATAGGTCCATTTTTCTTAAGCATTATTGTAATGGAAAGACATTGAAATATTGTATGAGACTTTGGTGCACCAAATATAGTAATTCCTTTTGAGGTTATGGAAAAGTTAGAATTGAAGGTAGATACTACTCAAGGTAGATGTTGTGCTATGGAGAAAGAGAAGTCATTGGTCATAGGGACAATAACTGCATTTCCTTATAGATTGTTTGCCTATCCTGATAAAGAATTGACAATGAGTGTTTTAGTTGTGGACATTCCTCCTCAATATGGTATGCTACTATCTAGAAAGTGGAGTGGAATAATGGGTGGAATTCTTCAGTGTGACCTATCTCATGTAACATTTCAAATTGATGACAAGTTGGTTAAAATTAATAGAGAACCAAAGAGTATTTATATGATTGAACAAAATGTTGATGATGAAATGACGTGCTTTGTGGACACTAATATTAACTCATTCATTGCTGAGCTGTTAGTTTTGAAGAAAGAATCAATTATTACAGAAAAAGCTGACTTAAAATCATACAAAGGGGACTTGTGGACCATGTATTTTGATGGAGCATGCTACAAGGATGGACTTGGAGCAAGTATTCTTTTGATATCCCCTAATGGAGTTACTTATATTTTTTTCTCTCACTTTGAGTTTCACATGCATAAATAATGTTGTAGAGTATGAAGCTTCATTGTTAGGATTAAGATTATCATATACGCATGGAATTAAATGTTTGCATGTAATTGGAGACTCTAAATTGGTTGTCTCTCAAGTGAAATCTATCTATGTGTCTAAGAACAAAAGGCTAAGGCAGTATATAAATGTTGTATGAGACATGATAGAAAATTTTGATGCATTTGGGACATCTTGGGTGGAAAGAGGTAATAACAAGATGGCTAATTTATTAGCAAACATTTCTCTAAATCCTGATGATATCACATTTGCTAGTATATCAAGGTTAGAGGTACACACCTGACCATCTATCCCTGACAACATAAAAAATTGGCAAGTCTTTGAAGATGACAGTGACATCTTGAGATTCTTAAATTGTGAAGACTAGTTTTGGGGTTAGGAAATTGATTGTGCTGCACTGGTTGAATAGAAGGTAAGGATACCATCTTTGGAAAAGAAGTGGTTTAGTTAAAAAAAAAAAGATTCCCAAAGGATCAGTGGTATTAGAGACTATTTTTGATAATCATGACAGGTCTAAGCTGAATGCAAAGGAGCATGACGCTAAAAATTTAGAGGAGATTAATCTTGGGACTAATGATGTGCCAAAAAAGGTATACATTAGTAAGAGATTATCTCCTAGAGTAGGAAAGGCCTTAATCAATTTGTTAAGAAAGTATAAGCATGCATTTTCTTGGTCTTATGATGACTTAAAGGCCTATAGAGAAGATTTGTTTCATCATGAAATCCCATTGAAGAGAGCTGCCAAACCTTTTAGGTAGAAGGAAAGGCCTACTAATCCAACCCTGGTAGCCAAAATGCAAGAGGAATTAATGAAGTTAAGGGGTGCTGGAATTATCAAGCCAATAACATTCCTCTTGGGTATCCAATCTTGTCCCTATTAGAAAGAAAAATGGAGACATAAGGTTGTGTTTTGACTTCAAAAATCTGAATATATCTTCATTAAAGGACAGTTATGACTTGCCTAATATGGATACCATGCTGTAGAGGGTTACTGGATCAGAATTAATGTCCATGATGGATGGTCTCTCTAGATATAACTAGGTAGTTGTCAAAGAATCAAAACATTATAAAACTAGATCTACAACATCGTGGGGAACATATGTGTATAGTAGGATGCCATTTGGTTTAACTAATGCTGGGGCTACTTTCTAGAGAGCCATGGATGTGGCCTTTGTAGACTTTATTGATAAGTTCCTAGTATTGTATCAAGACAATGTGAGAACATATTCAAAGAAAGAAGATGATCATTATATGCATTTGGAGAAAATGTTTGTAAGAGCCTTGGAGTATGGTATTTCTTTGAATCCAAGAAAGTGTGCTTTTGGAGTTATTGAAGGTAAAATCTTAGGACATATTGTTGGAAAAGGAGTAAGAATAGACCCTAAAAGGGTAGAAGCCATTGATAAAATTTAGAGGCCACAAAATGTAAAAGACATTCAATCTTTCTTTAGACAGATTAACTTTTCGAGAAGGTTTGTTACTAATTTTACATAAGTAGACCTATCTCTAAAATTCTCAAGAAGGGTTTTGAAATTAAATGGGATGGTGACCCATTTAGTGATTTTCCAAAAATAAAGCAAGAAATTAATGATGCCCCTATTTTAAGATCCCTTGATTATTTAAATCCATGCACATATTATCATTTGCTTCATTTCACACTGTTACAAAAAAATGAAGAAGGATTTGAGGAATCCATAGAATTCTTTAGTAAATCCTTGCAAGCTGCAAAACTGAAATATGAGATAAATGAAAAACAAGCACATACATTAGTCAAAGTTGTGAACGCATTCAAATGCTATCTCATGGGGACTACTATAATTGCCTTTGTCCCTGAAGTGCGATAATAAAAGACATTTTAACTTAGTAGCAGGTGTAAGGAAGAGGATGTAGATGGATTAGTAGGATCCAAGAATTCAGTATAGACATTTAGCTCATGAAGTTGGTTAGAGGGAAATGACTAACAAAGCTAATGACAACTGCCAATTTAGAAGCAAATTAGATAAACCAACTTGATGATGATTGCAAAAGTAACTTGTGTGATATGGATGATTGTGAATGGTACAAGGGTATAATCCATTATTTGTAGCATATGAAGACTCCACCATAGATGAATGATAATAAGAAGAGGACATTGAAGTTACAAGACATTAAATATGTCATTGTCAAAAGGGAGTTGCGGTGGAGGAACATGGAAGGCGTATTACTAAAATGTGTTGATGAAGAACAACCAACAAAGATTTTAAAAGAAATGCATAGTTGAGTATGTGGAGGCCATTTTATGGCTACAATAATAGCTCATAAAGTGACTAGGGTTGGATTCTAGTGGCCTACACCATTCAAAGATGCACATGAACTTGTGAAGAAATGTGATGTTTCTGAAAGATTCATAGGGAAGATAAAGTTCTCTAGCAGCTTACCATTAAGACTAGTAGAGGTGCAAACACCATTCCAACAATGGGGAATTCATTTCCTCGGAGAAATTATGAACAAATCCAGTGGTGGGCATTCATAGATCTTAGTTGCAATGGATTATTTTACAAAGTGGGTTGAAGCATTCCCCACCAAAAGAGAAACTAGAAAAATAGTGATGGATTTTGTCTTAAATAACCTTATCATCAGATTTGGTTGTCCAAAAAAGATTATCACATATTAATTCTATCTACTTCAGATCAAAGGAATATGAAAAGTTTTCTAAGAAGTATAGCATTACAATATCTACATGATTCCCATATCATCCTGAAGGGAATGGATAGGCATAATATAGTAACAAAAGCCTGTTGGAAATCATTAAAAGGATTTTTTCTGAAAACAAGAAGACTTGGGACTCCAAGTTACCCTTCACAGTATGGGCTAATAGAGTAAGAGTGAAGAAAGAAATAGGCTATGCACGCTATTAGGACTACAAGCCATGTTACCATAGAATAACCTAAATGGGATGTACAAATTTATCCAACAATATGATGATGATGTAATAGATGAAACACAGATGAGACTTGATGAGATCCTACAACTGGATGAGACTAGAAGGGAAGCTTCTGCAAGAAATGCAAAATTGCAACTATAAGTAAAACATCTATATGATAAAAAGGCATTAGAAAGGAAATTTGAGTCAGAATAATTAGTACTCCTATGGAATGCTAGAATGGAGGATAAACGAAAACATGAGAAATTTGATCCCATTTGGCTTGGTCCATATCTAATTCATGAAAAATGGGGACATGATTCACATTTCATCAAAGAGTAATAAAGAGATATTCTAGAATTGCTAGTTCATGGACAATTCCTAAAAAAATACTTCTGTTGAATGTACTTTATGTTCCATGAACAATAGTCTAGAGTCCCTGTACAACTTTTATATACTGTATACTATTGTAAGTATAATGTGTTTTTCCCCTGGTTTGATTAGGCACTACTCTTTGAATAAGTTATCATCTTGTTAAGTGTGGGGTTTGCTATTCCATAAATGTTGAATTCTTACATGGATGCATGCTATTTGTTATCCCTAGACAAAGCCATTGATGTTGTGCATTTCCACCATTCTAAATTTTGAGAAATACTGTGAAAACTCAGGTGAAATGTGTGAAATTAGGGTTTCCATGTTTTGTTGCAGAGGTTTTAGTAGAGAAATCCTAGATTTTGACCTGTGCCCTAGGTTGGGTAAGTCTTGTAAATCATCCTTTGTCACCTAAGGTTATTTTGAAAATGTTTTAATCATGCCAAGTCTTAGTCAAATTTTTTAATCCAAAGTTTGATTTTAAGTCTCCTAAATCCTTTTTCATAGTGGTAGTTCATAAATCAAATAAGAATATTCCATATTGCCTCCCGATCTCATGATCAGATGTGAGCATAGCATCGTAAAAGAGTTTACAATATATTGTAATCTTACACCTAGGGTTGTAATTATAAGATTATAAGAAGATTTGGTTAAAGTGAAAATGTTTACCAAACATATGTTCTAAGTGTTGAGTGTAGGTGTGTAAGCCTATTCCTCAAAGGTAAAAGTTTCTCCTATCTTATGACATAAAGATCGAATGTATCATCATAAGTAAAAATGCCTATGTTCAAAATAAGTTACAATGATATGCTCAAAGAGAGAACGTAAGTGCGTAAGGCATGTTGAAAGGGTCACCCAAAGATACAGCCTAGGTATTGGTCTTAAGTTCGTAAAATATATTTTATTAAGGTTTTTAGTCTCCCAAACTTACATTTTGAAGAAGAGAGTATACTCACAAGTATTTCTTAAGGGTTGTCACAATGCTATGATCTGAAGGATAGTGTAAAGGCATAAGTCTATTTTCAAATGTGTTTGGTGCTATGATTGAGGGTTAAGCATAACATTGTAAGATCCATTATGAAGTTTGTTGAAGTTAAGATTAAAGGTCAGCGTAAGAGCATAGGTCTATTTCAAGGAGGTTATGATGTTACATTGAAGGTTACTGACAGTTAAGTGTAAGTTCCTAGTAAAAAGGAGAGATAATAGTTAAAGGCTCTAATTGTCCAATATGCTATTGAACATAAGAGCAGAGGTCTCCAACAAGTGAGCTCGCATATTTATTATAAAAGGGAAATCCAGTTGAGCATAAAAGCATAACTCTAAAAGACAAAAAGTGCATAAACAAAATTTACAAAAATATGAAAAGGACAAGGGTTTCGACCAATCCAAGTTTTTGGCATAAAATAAGAATGCTAAGCTAGATGCAAATGTCACCAAAATTTTGAAATAACACTCCAACTGTAAAATTTGAATTCTTCTGCATGTAAGCATTTAATGGAATAAATGTAATTGACGGGGCAAGTTCTTACATAAAGACATTCTTTGTAACCAAAAAAGTACCAGTTGCTAAAGCCAAAAGAATTATTGAGTTGTAGAGCACTTGAATTTTTAGATTCAATGATATTTCTTGAAGATTTCAAAAATCTAGAGCTTAATTGTAGAAGAAAAAATGTCAAAAGTGGGAGCTGATGAGGCATAATCTCAAGAGGTGGAAATTGTTGAGGCATCACCTCAAAGACAGGAAAAACAAGACTAAGAAAGCCAAACAAATATGTTGATGAATGGGCTAAACTCCTGGTAGGCTCATCAAATGCAATCTATGCAATGGCTATAGCTTTAGTGACCAATACATATATTGTAAATATGCCATATGCCCAAACACAAATGGTTATGAGTTATTAATGTTCTTTTACAATAACATATTCAAAAAGCCACCAACTTCAAATCCATGGAGGATAAACTTGGCTAAGATCATCTTTCTTGAGGTGTACGTGGATGTAGATTTATTGAAATCCCTAATAGGAGCATATAACCCTACAACCAAATCTTTTCACAAATAGGATGGGAGTATTCTATGCACATTGGACCATGCATCATTCATAGAGGCTTTTGGACTTGAAGGACATATGAGTGTGGAAGTAGATTTTCAAAACTTCCAAGAGAAATTTGAAAGGAATATAATATTTCATATTGGTAAGGTGATGATTCACCACATTCCATATGAGTTGAAGTCAGTAGGATGAATTCCTAAAAAGGTGGACAAGATGCTACCACCTGACAAGTTTAAAAACTATATTCAAAATACAATATATGATCCGCATAAGGCTTTTAGAAATGATGGATCAAACATGGTGTATGAAGGACCCTACCTCATGGATTTGAACATCTAGGATCCCTTCACTAATATTGAATATGACTATGTAAGGTACATTATTGAGAAGATGCAAGAACAAATTGTTGTTTCTCAAAGGGGGAATTTAGTAATTTCAAAATCTACCACTATTTGCTATTAATGCATCTTATTTTGTACAAAAATGTTGGCTACTTCAACACTGATTTCATTGATCAGACTTTAGACTTGGATGGAGACTTTCTTGTGCAATTGTGGACTCGTGTATAGGAGAGGCATTACCCTTATTCTTATTTCCTTTAAAAAAAAAATAATTTTAGTTTTTTTTCCACGAGGATGTTAGATGCCCTACCAGATAGGTTCCTTGAATTTTGTAGAAGAATACTGAGGCCATTATGGTTACATGATAATGCTAAATTAGACCATAACTGGGGGGATGCTTTTCTATTTCAACATGTTTTAGTTATGAGAGTATATGCATATCCATAACGCCCACATATTTTACCAAAGTATATACCTCTTAGGTTAGGGGATATGGAGTTTTTATGGCAACTTATCATGATGGACAAGACATATTTCGGCCCTAAATTGCACAAAGGGACATTTATGTATAGATGTTTCAAGATAGGGTATTTAATAATTGGGAAGGAGTCAATTGACCAAATACATGAATATATGAGACATTGCAACCTCTCTTCTGCACCATACATAATCTATGACCCTGAGAGTGTGGTTAGAAATGCATTGAAATAAATTAGAAACTATACTCTCCCTAACAACAAAGAACTACCTTAGGAAGACATCATCAGGAATAATTTGATTGAAAGTGATGTAGAAGATAGGTTGAGGAAAATTTGAGGACATCCAGAGAGTAGAGAGAGAGATGAAGAAGAAGGATCCCAGTTTTGAGGGTTTTTGCATACAGGTAGCCTATCCTTTTAGGCTAGAAAAAATGTTGCATGATTACTATCATATAATGTCTCAATTACCACAAGATGTGGGAGAAGATGACAGGGTGAATCCAAATTCCTCTGAGCTAGATGTGGAATTGTAGGAAGAAGAGGAAGATCGGCTTGAAGCCTCTGCATGGGTAGCAAAAGGGAACAAAGGGCAAAAAATTATCCACATGCTTGAGAAGGTAAAAGAAAGGACACTACAACTAATGTCTGGCAAGAGCCAGTACTTTGCTGATATGAGGAAAAGCTTTATACAAGAAAGAGTTAAGGTGACAAAGAGCTCCTTAACAGATTTAAAATTAACTGCATCAAGGCTAGATGACAGGATCCTCCAAGATGAGAAGTTTTTGGAGGATGATGATTTCATCAAATGTCTAGAGTTTAAGTGTTTCTTATACGATGCTAAAACCTAGAGAGAGTGAAGAGAAAACAAAAGTGCTTATTGAAAAGCTTTTGGCTTATGACCTTGATAGTGAGACTCCGACTTTCAATGACGTCGCAAACCTTGCGCAAAGAAGTGGCATGCTATTGGTACTAGGATGGGATTTGGGAACCTTTGTGTTGGATCAAATCAAAAGATAGGACAAGGTAGTTTCTTTTGAAACCTTTGGCACTCAAGGCCTACAAAGAGGCTTAGGATTTAGTATAGATAGCAAGACATTAGCTATGTGGAGCTTTTCACCCAAAACAAATAAGCCTAGGCTTATGGATTTCCAAGAGACAACTCAAGGCAACGCCATAATATGGACCTTGGATTTTACCACTAACAGTAAGATTTCAAGTTCTTTGAAGCACTTTTCATTCATGAATGAGGCTAAAGTGGGATAGACTAAAGATCAACTTGCTCAAACCTTTAGAGAATACATAGACACAAGAAAATTATGAGGAAGAACTCAAAAAGAATTATGTATTTGGACAAAGGGTAAAGGAGCTACAAGAGAAAGTACAAGGGCTTGACAATGAGGTTGCCTCCTTAAAAGATCAACTCAAGGAGATGAAGCATAGTAGGATAGAAATGAGGGTTGATGAAAGAGAAGGATCTAGTGAAAAATGTCACCCTTCATGGAAGATAAAACAGTTGGGACTAATCAAGCAATTGTTGTATTGGAGATTGAGGCTCCTATATAAGATAACCGACTTAAGATAAATACATTTAAGGGAACATTGAATCATAGGGTGGAAGTACTAAAACATGTATCCCAAAATGTTTATAGCATTTTCATATCCTTTCAAGGTGTAGAGAATACATGCAATGAAGCCTTAACATAGTTAACCCCTATTCTTGATCAGTGGGGTCAATATATTCAATTCTTTGACAAATTGATTATTCCAATGGCTAAGAAACTAGAGCTACTAGACAATATCTTCATAGTGAAAGAGGCTTTGGAGTCAGTTAAAGAGTTTATTAGGGGTTTTTACAAGCAAACTACAAGCAATACAGGGTAAAATGAAGATAATGAATGAAGGTGTGGACAAATTCATTCCTTCTACTATTGATAGTGACAGTAAGTTAAACGATTAGTAGGAGTCGTTGAGATCTTTTAATCACATTTTCACATTGGAAAATGTTATAATAGTATTTGATGGAAATGTTGATGAAGTAGCCTTTTATGAATTGATTGATGCTCTGTTCAAGGTTGAGGTTGACATGAACTGATTTGTGGATGAATCAAGAGCTATTATAGATGCCAGGTGGAGCAAGTGTGTTGGTGACTTGGAGATTGTTAGATGCATTGATTGGCCTACCAAAAAGGAGATATATGTGTGGGAGGTAGTTGGAGAGAACAAAGCTCTGCCCATGAGAAGTAGTTAGAAGATAGTTGATGATGGCAATGAAGACAAAATAGAGGAAGGACATGATCACAAGAGGGTGTCTTATCTTTGCATGTACTTGCTATGGAGATGCCTGCATTTTAAACAAAGATCTTACCTAAATACAAGAATGTTATAAGAATTTGCCTAAGGAAACAATTCAACACCAAGATCAAGAAGCTCAATAGATAGCACAAGAGAGACTAATGATGATCAAGATAATAATGGATATCCAATAATTGGATATGAGATAATACACACTAGAAATGCCTTGTATATAAAGGCAACTAGAATGACTAGGAGTTATCAAAATGATAAACCTCACAACTAAGCACATGTCTACCAAGAGTGGATTATCGTCCATTGAGCACATAAGTTAGTGTGATGATGAGAGGATAAGCTAACATAGGTGTGTCACATAAAAAGATGTTGGAGAAATCATGTGCTTAATTAGAGTGTGAACAACCATGTTGTCTACATGATAACACAGTTGATTATACAAACTCCAGTGTTGTAGATATCATGTGCTAAAATGAGTTGCTAACTCTTGTGTTGTCAACATGACAACTCATATGAGTACACATAATCCTAGGTGTCTAACTAATAAATAATAAAATAATGCATTTAACCTAAGTAAACTTAAGTAAAGTGTAAATAATAATTAATTACACTAACACCCCCCCTTAAGTGCAACTTAGGGGAATGCACTTAAGCTCACAAAAGCTATGATGAAAATGCATGATGGGTCCCAGCTACTAGGCCATGTTAGGTACTCATGTACAAATGCAATGTTGTACATACAATGCTATGCAATGCAATGCAATCTCTCTAAAAATGGAGAAAGAGGGAAAACCTCATGGGAAAAACCCTCCCCCAAAAAGAGAGATAAGTACAATAAATAAAGATGCATGTATGGATGGAGTAATCAAGATCCCCCCCCATTATGACATATATCATGCATATACAATAGAGAACCCCTCCATGAAATCCCCCCCCTTAGTGAAGGATCTCCTGATGATGAGTGCTTGAAGACAAAAGAGAATCCAATGCTTACACACATCTTTTCTCCCTTTTGGAAGAAGATACACCAAGTATAGGTGCAAGTATGCTTCCCGCTATGGATAGGAAGATGGAATCCATATGTAGTATGTTGTGGATGCTGCCTTTGAAGGCTGCTCATATGTTGACAAATTCTTAATGAATGTAGATGCCACTAACCAATCTAGTGGATGCCGAAAAGAAGGTGGCAAACAAGGTAGCATGTCCATGTATGTAAGTGAATCAACCTCAAAAGACAATGAAGCATCCTAATAGGAAGATATGGGAAGAGAAGCAATGTAGCCTCCCCTTAATGATGAATGCACACCCATGAAAGAAGCTCCTTGATGACTGAAGAAGTTGCACCCTGAAAACTGAATGATATTCCTCCTTATAGGAAGAAATGGTGCCATAGGTGTAGTAGAGAATGCTCCCCAACTAGTAGGAGGAATCCTCAGAAGATATGATGTCTAAGGAAACTGGAATATAATCTCCAAAGACTGATGTGTTTCCTCTGAAATAAAGGAGTCCTTCTCCAACTATTATAAAGAAGTGTCCACAATCATGTTAGTCTCAAAAGAAAGATCAAGTGGTTGAGGGTCATAGTGTTCCCTCCCAACAAGTGAAGAAGAAGTCTCCTCAACAAAGAGAAGATGGATTTTATTAATGATGTCTCCAATATCTTCAATGTAAGACTCCACAAATAACACTACAATTTTTGGAAGGAATTCATCCCATGAAGTTGAAATAGGAAGACATGGTGTTTCTTGCTGCATTAAATTAGGAGCATCTGTGGCTACAACTAGATCAGTAGAAACAACAGGAGCATCAAGAGGTCAGATCTCAACTGGAGTTGAAGGTACCATAACTGGAGTGACTAGAGGTAGAATGTCCTCTAGGAATGGAGGAACTGTTGGATCTCCATATGCTTTCCAAAGAGCCATCCAAATGTCATAAGGTTTAGTGAGCTTCAATAACATCAAAGCAATAAGAGATTGATACTGAAAAAATAACCGACCTAATTATGCTACTAGGTGTCAGATCAGTGTAAGAAGGTAGTTCTTTGGAACATAGAAAAGGAAATACTTCCTTATGCTCTCTTAGATGATCAATGATTAAAACACTCCATTTTTGATAGTTCCTCTTTGTCAACCTCAATCTTATATCAAATTGACATGTGTAACAAAACACCATGAGAACAATAAATGTATGCACCCCCCAAAATGCAAAAATAATTAATGAACCTCCCCTAATGTATGATTTTGGCACTTTATATTTAGTATGATTACAATGGGCCACTTGCTAATTTAGGCCATAATGGTCTTCTGATTTTTCTGTTTACAACCTCCTCTTGGAGTTCAAATTAGGTTCTAAGCACTGTAGCTTAGATATACAACAATTCTAAAATTTAATCAAAGTATTACAATGCAAAAAAGGACCTATTTCTGAAAGTGGTATTTTTGTCCACACAAGCCTATAATTTGATTGTAGATCTGAAAAGTAGAAGAAAAATTATTCACTTAAAAAAAAAAAGGAACTTGAAAATGTGTTTAGATTAGCCCATATGAAGCGTTTGAAGTTGCAAAATGCGGGATTGGACAAGTACAGTTGCCAAAAACTAAAATTTATGATAATTTTGTGCACCAAAACTAGAAAATAATAGCACCACTAAAAAGTTTCTGAAATTCTAGCCAAAATTTTAAAAAAATTGCACCTAATTTGGAGTTTGGATGATTGAGATATGGCGTCACAAAGTCAGATTGTCAAATCAAAATTGCATATGGTGAGGGGTCTGATCAACAAAACAATATGTTAAATTTGACATCCAAATAGTTGTTGCAATAGTGCAATTTGGCTTGCTGATGACAATCAAATGACCGTCAAATGCTTATATCAGCAAAAAAGGGCCCATCCTCATAATGTGGTAGGCCGTACGGATGTTGATAGGTCAGTTTGTATAGTATATACTACTGTGCTGGAGCCAACGTGGTAGTGTGTGTTGGTAGTACATGTGGCTGAACATGTGTTTGGTGACTATACAATCTCTATGGATGTGGTAGTTGAGTTGGTAGTAGGTGGGTCTGCGATTATGTGGTAGTCATGACTGATGCTTACTAGGCTTGGAGTGTCGTTGATTGGGTGCCGTGTGGCTCTGCAGATGTGTGCCACGTGGCAAGAGGAAACAAATCATCTGATGGGAATTTGATCCGCTAGTAGGAGCTTGGAAGTGACTGGTGCCAGTGCTGGGTTTGTCATCGATGGAAGGCGGTTGCTGAAAGTTGGAAGCCGATGAGGGCTAGAAGTGTTAGTTGGTGGAGGGAATCCGATGGTGGTATGTGGGAATTTTAGTCCCACATGCACTATACAAAAGGATACATGGTGTTTAAAATGCTGAACTTGAAGAGTTTGAAGCGGTTGTGAAGGCCACCCATTGGGATGTGATTTGGCCGGAATTTGATTCACTGGATAATGTGAAATGTTGTGGGAAATTGGGTATGGGATATGCCAAATTTTGAGGAATATGCCTCCTCGGGGGCTAGGATTTGACCACCTAGTTCCTGCGAAAAAGATTCTCCTCTATAGACCTGAGAGGCCAATTTTTTTTTGAAAAAATAATCCAAGTATATACCAAATTCGTAAATCGAATAGAATGGCGAGGTCCGCTTTGGCTTTAGGCGCTCCCAATGACTATGAGATTTTGGATTTGAATTGAGGTCCTCCTAGAAGTGAAGAAAAAAAATGGTCTCCAAAGGCTATGAAATGATGCTCCTATAGCTCTAATACCATGTAAGAATTTGCCTAAGACAACAATTCAAAACCAAGATGAAGAAGCTCAATAGATAGCGCAAGAGAGACTAATGATGATCAAGATAATAATGGATATCTAATAATTTATATGAGATAATACACACTAGAAGTTGCTTGTATATAAAGGCAACTAGAATGACTAGGAGTTATCAAAATGATAAGCCTCACAACTAAGCACATGTCCACCAAGAGTGGATTATCCTCCATTAAGCATAGAAGTTAGTGCGATGATGAGAGGATAAGCTAACATAGGTGTGTCACGTAGAAAGATGTTGTAGACATTATGTGCTTAATTAGAGTGCGAACAATTGTGTTGTCTACATGACAACTCAACTGATTATGCAAACTGCAGTGCTGTAGAAACCATGTGCTAAATGAGTTGCTAACTCTCGTGTTGTCAACATGACAACCCATATGAGTACGCATACTCCTAGATGTCTAACTAATAAATAATAAAATAATGCATTTAACCTAAGTAAACTTAAGTAGAGTGTAAATAATAATTAATTACACTAACATATGTCAGTTGTCAGTTTTGATGTACTTCCCATATTTCCCAAGTGCAAAGAATGTTTGGAACTATTTTTGTCTTCTATGTATTTTGCTTTTGATGTCATTCTTTGACGGGTGTCTTCCAAATCTGTAGCTTGTCGCAATAATTATTCTATAAAAAGACTACCAAGATTGGAAATAGAGGTCCAAGTTCTTATTTTGTGGTGATAATATCATTTTGAGTCGGTCCTAGCTTTTGTGTGAAATGTTGATGTATTCAACTTGTTTTCTGTAAAAGTTAAAAATTAATGAAAGTCTAGTTTTAGTCTTATATCTCTGTCATCAAATATCATATCAAAACTTTGTATTATTTTCTAAGAAGGCAATATAAGAAAGCATTGCAGGGTATTTGTGTCTCATTATTCTATCTCCAATTTCATGCTTTTGTGATTTTGAGAATGAATGAACAAGTTTAATTTTTTTCAAATGCAATTTAGTGAGTTGTATATCATTTCAGAGCTGTTTTTAATTCAAAGAATTAAGTAAATTCTTCCATGGAATGATAGGATCATTTAGGGTATGAAAGGGATATGATAAGTGTAGGATTTGAAGATTAATAGTTGATACATTTAATTGAAAGTCAATTAAATAAATCTAAATGATAATTGACATGACTCTGTTTTGACAATGGATTAAGACACTGGTCTTTAGGTTGAAGAAATCAAGCAACATCAATCTTGTCTTAGGATGAACACATTTTATAAATCAAAATCATTAAAGGATTACGGTCATAATGGAGTATTAAGTTGGTCATTACTTGTTGCATGAATCTATCAAGTTCATCATCATCTATTGTTGACTTGTCATTTATTTTGCAATTTCAAGAAGTTTCAAGGCCAAAATCAGCTATGAAGGGTTTGTAGTACAAAGTATTTATTATAAAAATGTCAAATCCTTAGGTTGACCCACCTTAGTTTAGCAAAATCTAAAGTGTAGGAAGCATAAGTGCTTTGTTAAGTTGGTCTAGGACCAAATAGGTTATACCAATCATGGGAAGTACAAAAACCCTAGGTAATATTCGATTTGTTGTTTTCCCTAGTTTCAATTGTAAATGTGTTAAATAAAAAACCAACACTTTTATCATTTTTTCTAGGTTTATCATCAAAAGGGGTATTTCTCCTCTCTTGTTACTTTAGAAGGTCATCAGATTTCCTCCCTATCAGCTATGGCCCATAAGGCTCAACTATTCTTTTCTAAAATTTTTGCTGATAGTTCGCTTCCTGCAATTGATGAGGAGAATTCAATCCTATCCTATATTCCCTCTCTTGTCGATGGTGTGATGAATGCTTCTCTTATTCGTCTAATTAAGCTACCAAAAGTAGAAGATGTTGTTTTTAGGATGAACAAAGGTAAAGCTCCAATCCCTAATAACTTTCTTATTAATTTTTTTTCCAGGAGTTTTGGGATATTATTAATTAGAACCCATTGGAGGTTGTTATGGAATCTCTTTCAAGTAACTAGATGTTACATGCCTTGAATTTTACCTTCCTTACTCTTGTTCCCTAAAATGAAGTTACTGACAAACTTGAGTTTTTTTGACCTATTTCCCTATATGATGTGGTGTATAAGATTATCACTATATTGATCACACAAAGGCTCAAAATTTGTCTTCCAACTAAAATATCTAAGGAACAAGGGGGTATTGTGGTTGGTAATTATTTTTTGGATGGGGTAGTTGTAGCTTCTGAGGTTACTCACTCCATCAAATCTTCAAAGGAGACATCTATGTTCATTAAATTGGATATGGCTGAGGCTTATGATAGGATTAAATGGAGTTTTCTTTAGAAAATGCTCTTAGCCTTTGGTTTTAGTAGAAAATGGGTGATTGGGCTATGAGATGTGTTACTTCTTCCTTTTGGATTATTGTGAATGAAGAATCTTCAAAGCCTTTTGGTGCTTCTTGTAGCCTTCATCAAGGGGATACTCTTTCCCCTCAATGTTCATTATCGATGAGGGCCTGGGTTGTTTCCTTAAATCTCATTGGGAACATTATATTCAACTTCCATATTCACACCTCCATGTTCATCCACTTTTACATCCATATCCTATGTGTTATGGTGGTCCATATCATGTGCCATAGGGAGGTTGATCTATATAAAAATGATCATCATAAATAAACCATGATCATGACTGTATCATCAAGAGATTTATTATCTCTATAAACTATTAAAATGATATACTGATCAACTTACCAATGGATGATAATCAAACCCCCTCAATGTGACCATTGATGGTACAATGTCTCTTAGCTATTTTGACATTAACTCTTCTAATCTTTAGGCCCTTGCAATTTTTGCATGGATAATAACATTTTCCATCACTTCTTCATTTGAAGTTAGACCACAACTTAGCAAGTGTCTTCCTATTTTCTTATTCACTTATATAATGTGACATGATCCAATGGGCTATCACAAGTTTGTTCTATAACTATCACAAACTAAGGAAAATGATGCTTCAAGTACACTAGTCGTCTTAGACCTAGTTATATATGGAACTTCAAATATTAGTTATGAAATGATGTTTCAGTACAATATACGAAATTAATATACTTGAAGATAACAAAATTGTAAAACAAACCAAAACCATTGAACCAAAACCACATTATAGATTAAAAAATAGATGACTAATTTATATATGATTCAAAGAAAATTATATTTTAAGAACTATATCAAACTACAGAAGACCAGGGGAGAGAAAAATAACATCATAATTAGACACTACAATTAGAAGTATAACATGTAATAGAAGATTTTATTATAAATTAGGTGTACAAAAGATTCAAGAGCTTGGAGTTACCAATTCCTATGTTATCTTTGTGTTCAACCACTGAACTAGCTAACTCACAAACTTGTTAACTCACCTCATTATTGAAAGTTGAATGGATATTTTTCTTTTATTAAAAAACTAAAATATAATTTAAATAAAATATTTGTAAGTAAATCAAATGGCATATTGGAAAATAGTGCTACTTTTAACTCATAAATATTATCAAGAAGAGAGAGAGAGAGAGAGAGAGAGAGAGAGAGAGAGAGAGAGAGAGAGAGAGAGAGAGAGAGAGAGAGAGAGAGAGAGAGAGAGAGAGAGAGAAGGGGGGATGAGAGTGTGTGTGTGAAAGAGAGAGAGTAGGGGATGGGGGAGAGAGTGTGAGAGAGAGTACGTGGTGGGAGAGGGAGAGAGATAGGAGGGAAGGGAGTGTGTGTAAGAGAGAGAGAGAGAGTAGGGGATGGGAGAGAGAGAGTAGGCTATGGGAGAGGGAGTGGGAGAGAGAGAGAGAGGAGGATGAGAGTGTGTGAGTGAGAGAGAGAGTAGGGGATGGGAGAGGAGAGAGAGAGTGAGGATTGGAGTGTGTGTGTGTGAAAGAGAGAGAGTAGGGGATGTGAGAGGGGAGAGAGAGAGTAGCTCGAGAGAGAGAGAGAGTAGGGGATGGGAGAGAGAGAGTAGGTAGTGGGAGAGGGAGTGGGAGAGGGAGAGAGAGGGGGCGATGGGAGTGTGTGTAAGAGAGAGAGTAGGGGATGGGAGAGACTGTGAGAGAGAGAGTAGGGGTGGTAGAGAGAGTACTGGATGGGAAAGAGAGAGTATGAGTAGGGGATGGGAGAGAGAGTAGAGAGGGAGAGAGTGAGAATGAGAGTGAGTGAGAGAGAAAAAGAGAGGGAGTAGGGGATGGGAGAGAGAGTGTGTGCGAGTGAGATTAGGCCATGGGAGAAGGAGTGGGAGGAGAGTGAGTGAGAGAGAGTAGGGGATGGGAGAGAGAGTAGGTAGTGGGAGAGGGAGTGGGAGAGGGAGAGAGAGGGGGGATGGGAGTGTATGTAAGAGAGAGAGTAGGGGATGGGAGAGAGAGAGTGAGAGAAGGGGATGAGAGAGAGTAGAGAGGGAGAGAGAGTGAGAGAGAGATAGTAGGTGGTGGGAGAAGGAGTGGAAGAGGGAGCGAGAGGGGGGAATGGGAGTGTGTGTGAGAGATCTAGATATTAGGGGATGAGAGAGGAGAGAGAGGGGGGATGGGAGTGTGTGTGTGAAAGAGAGAGAGTAGGGGATGGGAGAGGGTAGAGAGAGAGTAGGGGATGGGAGAGAGAGTGAGAGAGATATAGTAGGTTGTGGGAGAGGGAGTGGAAAAGTGAGAGGCAGATAGGAGTGTGTGTAAGAGAGAGAGAAGGGGATGGGAGAGAGTGTGAGAGTGAGAGAGAGAGAGACTAGGGGGTGGCAAAGAGAGAGTATAGGATGGGAGAGAGAGAGTGAGAGTAGGAGATGAGAGAGAAAGAGTAGGTGGTGGGAGAGGGAGTGGGAGAGGGAGAGAGAGAGGAGGATGAGAGTGTGTGAGTGAGAAGGGGTTGGGAGAGGGGAGAGAGAGTAGCCTAAGAGAGAGAGAGAGAGGGAGTAGGGGATGGGGTAGAGAGAGTAGGCGGTGGGAGAGGGAGTGGGAGAGGGAGAGATAGAGATAGGGGATGGGAGTGTGTATAAGAGAGAGATAGTAGGGGATGCAAGAGAGTGTGAGAGGGTGAGAGAAGTATGGGGTAGCAGAGAGAGTACAAGATGGGAGAGCGAGAGTGAGAGTAGGGGATGGGAGAGAGAGAGTGAGAGAGTAGGTGGTGGGAGGGGAGTGGGAGAGGGAGAGCAAGTGAGAGAGAGAGTAGGCAGTGAGAGAGGGAGTTTGGAGAGGAAGAGTGAGAGAGAGAGAGTAGGTAGTGGGAGAGGGAGTGGGAGTGGGAGAGCGAGAGAGAGAGAGGGGATGGGATTATGTGTCTATGAGAGAGAGTAGGGGGTGGGAGAATGAGAGAGAGAGTAGGGGATGGGAGAGAGAGTGAGAGAGAGAGTAGGCAATGGGAGAGGGAGAGCAAGAGAGACTAGGGGATGGGAGAGAGAGTGAGAGAGAGAGTAGGTGGTGGGAGAGGGAGAGAGAGAGAATAGGGGATGGGAGAGAGAGTGAGAGAGTAGGCGGTGGGAGAGGGAGAGTAGGGGATGGGAGAGAGAGTAGGCAATGGGAGAGGGAGTGGGAGAGGGAAATAGATAGATAGAGAGCAGCAGTGGGAGAGGGAGTGGGAGAGGAAGAGCGAGAGAGTGGGGATGGGAGTATGTGTGTGTGTGTGTGTGTGTGAGAGAGAGAGAGAGAGAGAGAGAGAGAGAGAGAGAGAGAGAGAGAGGATGGGAGATAGAGAGTGAGAGAGAGTAGGTGGTGGGAGAGGGAGAGCAAGAGAGAGAGGGGGAATGGGAGTGTGTGTAAGAGAGAGAGTAGGGGATGGGAGAGAGAGTAGGTGGTGGGAGAGGAAGTGGGAGAGGGAGAGCAGGAGAGAGGGGGATGGGAGTGTGTGTCTGTGAGAGAGAGAGTAGGGGATGAGAGAGGAGAGAGAGTAGGGGATGGGAGAGAGAGTAAGTGATGGGAGAGGGAGTGTGAGAGGGAGATATATAGATAGAGAGTAGTGGTGGGAAAGAGAATGTGAGAGGGAGAGCGAGAGAGAGGGGGGATGGGATTGTGCATAAGAGAGAGAGTAGGGGATGGGAGAGAGAGCAAGAGAGAGAGTAGGGGATGGGAGAAAGTGAGAGATAGTAGGCAGTGGGAGATGGAGTGGGAGAGGGGGATAGATAGATAGAGTAGCCAGAGAGAGAGAGTAGGGGATGGAAGAGGAGAGAGGGTGAGAGAGAGTAGGGGATGGGAGAGAGAAAGTAGGTGGTGGGAGAGGGAGAGTGAGAGAGAGTAGGGGATGAGAGAGGAGAGAGAGAGCAAGAGAGAGAGTAGGGGATGGGAGAGGAGAGAGAGCGAGAGAGAGTAGGGGATGGGAGAGAAGAGAGAGTGAGAGAGAGTAGGGGATGGGAGAGAGAGTGAGAGAGAGAGAGAGTAGGTGGTGGGAGAGAGAGTAGGAGAGGGAGAACAAGAGAGTATAGGGGATGGGGAGAGATTATTTTTCACATAGTGCATATGCTCTTTATAGTGCATATGCACTATAGTGCGTATGATTTTTATATTGCATATGCACTATATGAAAACACCAAAAAATGGTCATAATGCAAGTTTGAGTCCCTCTTGATTCATATTTTGCTTTTTGTATGTTGTGTATTATGTTGTTCCGACAGAAAACATAGGTTTCAAGCTATTGGAACTTAGGAAACACTATTTGAAAGCTTTTTGAACATTTTTTATTCTATTTGAAGCTGGCAAACACCAAATTCAATCATTGGATATGCTATTTGAAGGCTTTTTGAATATTCTTTCTATAGAAAAGGTTAGTGCAATCCTTTTTAAATATTCTTTGTTGTTATATAGAGACAAATTTGATTATAATTTGACATGTTGTTTAATATATAGTGAGTTCATTGAAATTTGTATGTTTGAATGAATTGGTATTTGGAAATGGTAAGAAATTTGGCAAGTTGTTTAATATATAATGTGTATTCAATGAAATAATTGTAATTTGTATATGTATTTGAATAATTTGTAATTTACAAATTGTAAGTAATTTAGATGTTTTAATAATTTGACATATAAAAATCATCATTATGCTAAGGAAGAAACCAAAAACTCAAACAACGGAAGAGAGAGAGATTTGGCAATTAAAAGAGATAAAATGAAACTACTACATGAACAAAAAAAATTGTAAAACAATAATAAAGAATTTACTTTCGAAGAGGAACAAGAACCACTAATACAAAGAAACAAAGAGGAAGAATTGGAAAGACAAAGAGAATGAATGAGACTGTTACACTCAAGAAGACAATTGAATTGTGAAGCTACACCATTTTCGATTGTTGGAGTCATATCATCATCTTATGTTGAAGAGATGCTAATTTGTAGATCCGATGATGTACACACTCCATCATGTCATGTTGAAGGTACAACATCAACATATCAAGTAGTGATATTCCATCTTTTGTATCTTATTGCCAAGGCACATCATCTTCAGTTCAAGGTACGCAAAGCACTCAACCTTATGTTGATGTTCAAAATGTTGAGGGAATGGAAGATATTATACCACCTTCCAGAATTTTTGTTAGAAGACCAAAATATTTGATTGATATTGATAGTAACATTTTGAAATCAATGCCTAACAAGATTAGCAAATGTACTTGTCAAAGAAAAGTTAATCATATGTGAAGATAATTCTTTGAAGAATTAAATATTACAGATTAGTGCCAATTATTTGTTGAAATAATGAAAAATTTGAAATTTAGGCCTATCATGAAGATTCTTGAGCTAAGAACGATGGGCAATTCAAATGAAAAAAAATATTATACAGAATCTAATGAGTGCATATGAAAAAGTGGGTTCTAAATCATGTACCAAAGATAGTAATATCACAAGATGAGTACTTACATTGAGAATAGTAAGTACCCAAATGAAGAAAGCTTGACTCATGATAAAGACAAGTAAAACATTAAAAATCGGTAGAGGTACTCTAAGGAGAGCCATGCTAAGGCATGAGAGATTGAAAGATCCAACAAAAAATGAATTATGGACATTTAGCAATAGACTAATATGAAATGATAAATAAATTAGTGAAGCTTTGAAATCATTGATCAAAGATTTTTGAAAAAATAACACACGTGTTTCCCCTAATCAAAGAGATGTTGTAAGAAGGAGGATTGGTAGCCAAAATCGTGACCCACATGTGAAACATTTTTTGGATTCAACTTAGACAAAAAATTTTGCAAAATTTATTGGTATACATCCTCAACTTCAAATAATTCAATTTTTTTTTGAGATGGGTAAAATTTTTAATTGTAGATAAATCACATATGCACAACTTGTTGTTGTAAGATACATATTGAATTTTCTAACATTTTGATGTTTTTAGGCATATATGTGTGTTTTTGCATTCTAAGTTTCTTTTGTAGGATTGTCACATGAATGAGCCACCTAGATCTTCAAGAGAGTTCATATCCAACATTTTATGTGAAATAGACGATAACCAACAATTTTACAAGACATCATGTTTGGATGGTAGATGGTTATTTTGTGGTTCTTTGCAACTTTTATTAACTTGTGAATATATGGATAGTACACATGCAATTGGAAATGAAATAGTAGAGTACAAAAAATATAAGATAGTGACATATGCTCTAAAAGATGGGAAATAGGGTAAAAGATGTGATTTAGTCATTGAAAAGATTCCAGTGTATGAGTTCATTATTATTTTTTGTGAAAAGATTATTTATGAGTATGAAAGGCATACACATAGAGCTCGATGGCTAGATTCACAATTCAAGTTGTGCAAGGATATGTTTCCACTAGGTACCATTGTTTTGGTTGTAGAATTCGTAGAGAAGTACACACTACAACCACAAAATGAGGTGCAAGAAAAATATTATACTTCTCAATAGGTTTTCATATTTTTTCACATAACATTCATGCATTCACCTACAAGTACTGAGGATGATAGGAAGATTTTGAGGGAGTACCATCTTTACATCAGCGATGATCGATCACATTATACAGAGTTTGAACATGGTTGTTTTAAACTATTTTATGGTGATTTGGTTAACATGGGTATACCATATCGTCTGCACAATATTTGGTTAGACAATTGCACATCTCAATTCAAGAATGTATGGATGTTTTATTGTTTGAGTAGGATGCATAGGTTGTCTAGAATTCAATATATTTGGAATTTCACAGAGGCTAGTCATGAAAAGGGAGAGCACGATGGTGTAGGCACATACATCAAAAGAGCCTTAGCTCATTAAGAACTAAAGTACAAAGATGAAGTAATATTGATAGATACAAAATCCATCATCTAGTGGTGTAACGCTACAATGGGTCAAAGTAAGGAAGGTGAGTCTACAATTCATAGATTTTTTTAGTTGATAGATAATACTAACATTGCACGATGTGATGATTGTTGTACACTAATAGAATCAAGTGAGTTGCACTCTTTTAGAAGCTCTAATGTAGGTTCATGGAGTATCCACACACAAAAAATGGCATGCTATTGTCCATCACGTGCAGAGGAAAATTGGGATGACTATGAGTCGACTAAATGGGTGGACAAATGGGATATACAAATTTTGGACCCAATTGACACCTATTTTCCCCCACAAGAACTAGAAATGGTAGAGATGGATTCATCCATTAACTTTGATTGCTTGTCTAATCTAGTGCAACTTGGTAATATATATATATATATATATATATATATATATATATTTTTAATTTCAATATGTAACTTTATAACTTTTACCTAAGTATTTTTTGAATTAATGACCTCATTTTGTACATTTATCACTGCAAGCCATATTTTTGTTATTATTGCACCTGAAGACAATAAAGAAGGTATATATTATTATTTATGTCATCGTGTCCAAGCCAAACAAAAATTGGATCACTCGGTTATAGATGGTGAAGGTTTAGATTACCATATCAGTGTGGTGGTTGTAACTAGCACATGGCTTAGATGATATTCTATGAAGAACCCTGACTTGTGGTTATTCAAGGATTGAAAAATAGAGAGGAAGATTCTTCATTATTTGAATCTTGTTGTCACATCAAATGTCCACTTGATGAAATATGGTGAAAAACCACATAACGAGACTTTTTGGAAAGCTCATGAGTCAAACCATGAGACAATACTTGAGACAATAAAATGTAGAGAAAATCTAGTTGGTTCATTAGATTGAATAGGGAGAGAGGGAGAGAGAGAGAGAGTGGTGCAATGGCACCTTGTATCATAGGGCCCTCACCTTTTCATTTTTGTTGTGTTATGCTCCAAGTGAACCTTGTAAGTAGAATAAGGGTCATTGGACCTAGGTGTGGTAGTTAGGGTATTGGATGTCATTTAATGTCCTTAGAAGAGTCACTATTTAATTTTTTTGGTCAAGAAATCTTAGGATTAGTTTTTCTTAGTTGGTTTTAGGTATGTTGGAACCTTTTCCAAGTCCTAGAAGTGGAATTAAGTGATAAATGTAAAAATTGCACTTTTTGTGCAAAGTTGCATTGTTGAAAGTTGTAAAAGTTGCTCAAATTTGCAACTTAGTGGGGAAAGGGTTATAACTATTAAAATATTGGTTGTAACCATTAAAATAGACATAGAATATATATATACCTCATTTGTGGGGTTTACAGATTGGAAGAAGTTGCAAAGAAAGAAATTTAGTTTTGGAGTCATTTTACTGTTGTTTGCATGTTGCATGAATTGTATTGACTTTCAAACCGAATGTGATGGATTTTTGAGATAGATCTTTGAATCAACTTTCTTTTGCTTTTGGTGTCATCATTCTATGTGTTTTCTAACTCAAGTTATTGTATTTTTAATGAAACTAGGTTTTTAGGATAGCATTTTAGTGCACACAACAAAAATGGGCCTTTAACTGCAATTTCCTTGGTTGAAATTTCATGGCCACTTGGGAAATGGTAGTTAGTAGGGTCCTTTTGAAGATTCTATGGTTTCAAGACTGAAGGATGTGTTTTGTGATTTTTCCAATCAAGCCCTAGGTCAAGTACCATGAAGGATTTGACCTCTCTTAGCATGTTGATTTGTGAATGGCAGGACTTTGGAAATTGGTGAAGGGCTGAACATTTGGAAATAAGTTATTTTCGTATTGTAAAAAAATCTTGAGAATTGAGTTCATTTCCATGACCCCATTTCCTACTAGTTTCTTTGTAAACGAAGCTTAACTTGATCACTTAGGTTTGTGTTGCTTTGTGAAGGATGGGGAATGTTGGAGTGGGGCTAGAACTTGATGCTTTGGGGTTTTAAATAACTTTGAAAAGGGTATTCAAAAACTTAATTTTTTTTGGGTCTTGTTTGAAAATTTGTGAAGTTAGATCCAAAAAACCATTTCAGGAGGGTTAAAATGTGCTCACAAGGCTACTAGGCCAAATTGGGGTTTGAGGCTTTGTGCAAGTGTATGATCAAACTAGTGGTGTAGTCTACGGTAAATGGGTGCCCTAAGGTCATTTAACCTCTTAGAACCCTTGGGACAAACTTGTAGGGTATTTTCCTAGCATTGACCTAGTTGTGGGAGATTGGTGGACAAGTTTGGTTGTTTGTGCTTGGATTCTTGGTGAAGTTGGAGAGTATGTTTATTTGATCCATTGGAGAATTGGATTGTGCCAAAACCCTATAATAAGGTTAAAGATTTGATATCCATTTGGTTGATTTCAAGAGTGGGAAGCCCATTTGAAGCTTCTTAATTGTGCTCTTTGCATCAGTTCCCTTATTAGGCTTTTGGAGAATCCTTATGTTTTGGTGCTTTGGAACTTAGGAAAACCTAGTGATTAGGTTCCCTACCTTGTTTTGGTTGTGATAAGTTCATTATTGATACTTGTGATAAGTGTCCCAACACTAAACCCTCTTTTTTAGAAATTTGAATTATTCCAACCTTGTGTAATTGCCTAGTGGCTTGCCTTTTAGAAGCTTCCACCATGCACTGCTGCATCACAACCTATCCTAAGTGAACTATCTAGGATCCTAAGGTGCCTTCTTTGATGAATCTAGAATGGGTGCTCCTATACTAGTCATCTACTTAACTGGGACATGTTTGGGAATTGACAATCTCCATTTAAAGTCGAGTCTCCATTTAAAGGTGGAAATGAGCTTTTTGTTGTTCTGTTAAGATCATTAATATATTTCGATGAGAACTTTGAAGGATCATTCCTAGCTTGAGTATCCTCGCTTCCCAAGTCCTATAAATACAAGGCCATTGATGAATAGGCATTTTTATTTGAAACATCTACGATGCTAGAATGAAGTGTGTGACTAGATTCTTTGCCTACTAATGAGCCAATTTGAGGCTTCACTTCACATTGCTCCATGGACAATTCTATATCACTTATTACTTCTCTCTCTGAAAATTTTGTTTGTGTACATGTGCACTCTTTACTAGTAGTTGTAGGTTTTGTCTCTTCATCCTAAGTAATTGGCATACCTTGGATGGCACTAAGATAACCATTTTCTTCTGAAATGCCCTTTTCTCTTAGATTAATGGTTTTCTATATCTTCCTTTGTATATTTAATAGATGTAGCTATAATTCCTTTGTATATTAAGATTTCCTCTGTAGGAATGAGAAGGCATGGGGTGTGAGGCCAACTATTAGTCATTGTATTAAAATGTAGTTCTTGGCTATGCCATTGATAGGAATCATTTAAATATTATTTTTAGAATCGGTACCTCATTTTTCTTGAAAGAATAATATATTGTTTTCAATGTCTTTGAAATATTTGTAGCTAGTAGCCAATTTCTTATTCATTGTCTTTCAATATTCATGGGAAACTAAGGTATTTGGTTACCTAATAGGTCTTGTTGAGTGCTCAAACATTCTCGGGCACGCCAAACCAAAATGTCCTTAAGAGTCACTACCAGTACAAAGTTGCCAACTACCAAATCTCCCTCACCATTCATCATCAGAATAAACTATCTATTCCATTAGCTTTGGGTGGCTGGGTAAACCCTTGCTCCAAGCTCATCCTATCCCTTTGAGCATTTGAATATTCTTGGGCATGTTGAACTAAAATGTCCCTAAGAGTCACTAAATGCCATAGGGCAACAATCTTTGATGGGGCATATCTCAGAGCTCATGCAAGGTATGGATGCAATTCTAGGTGCTATAGGACCATGTTGTAGAGACCTACAATAATCTCTATCAATTTTTGGAGAACTTATTCCATTTTAATTTTGCAATGCCATCTCAGGTGATGTTGAAACTTGTAATGTTGGCCAATACAAAGTTGCTAACTGCCAAATCTCCCTCATTGTTTGTTGTGGGATAAAACTATCTATTTTGTTAGCTTTGGGTGGCTAGGTAAACCCTAGCCCCAAGCTTTTCCCATCCTATTGAGTGCTCAAATATTCTTGGGCACGCTGAACTGAAACATCCCTAAGAGTCACGAAATGCCATAAGGCAGTAATCTTTGACGAGACATATCTCAGAGCTCGTGCAAGGTATGTATGTGATTCTAGGTGCTATAGGACCATGTTGCAGAGACCTATAATAACCTCTTTTTTGTGTGGAGATCCTATTGTATTTTGATTTTGTGATGCCATCTTGGATGATGCTGAAACTTGTACTATTGGCTAGTACAAAGTTGCCAACTATTGAATATTCCTCACCATTCATCATGGGATCAAACTGTCTATTTTTTTTAGCTCTAAGTGGCTGGGTAAACCCTAACCCCAAGCTCATCTCATCCCATTGAGTGCTTGAACATTCTCGGGCATGCTGAACTAAAATGCCCCTAATAGTCACTAAATTCCATAGGGCAGTGATCTTTGATGGGACATATCTCGGAGCTCGTATGAGGTATGGATGTGATTCTAGGTGCTATAGGACTATGTTGTGGAGACCTACAATAACCTCTCTCACTTTTTAGAGATCTTATTTGGTTTTGATTTTTTGACGCCATCTTGGGTGATGTTGAAACTTGTAGTATTGACCAGTACAAAGTTGCCAACTGCCAAATCTCCCTCATCATTTGTCATGGGATCAAACTTCCTATTCCATTAGGTTCAGGTAGCTGGATAAACTCTATCCCCAAGCTTGTCCCATCTTGTTAAGCACACAAACATTCTCAGGCATGCCAAACCGAAACATCCCTAAGAGTCACTAAATGCCATAGTGCAACGATCTTTGACGAGGCATATCTCAGAGCTCGTAGGAGGTATGGATGCAATTCTAGGTGCTATAGGACTGTGTTGTGGACACATACAATAACCTTTGTCTCTTTTTGGAGATCTTATTCTATTTTGATTTTGCGATGCCATCTCGGGTGATATTGAAACTTGTAGTGTTGGCTAGTAAAAAGTTGCCAACTACTAAATCTCCCTCACCATTTGTCATGGGATGAAACTATCCATTTTGTTAGCTTCAAGTTGCCAGGTAGACCCTAGCCCCAATCTTGTCCCATCCCTTTGAGCACTTGAATGTTCTCGGACACACTGAACCTAAATGTCCCTAAGAGTCACTAAATGCCATAGGGCAATGATCTTTGATAGGACATATCTTGGAGCTCGTACGAGGTATAGATGGGATTCTAAGTGCTATATGACCATGTTGTAGAGACCTACAATAACCTTTCTCACTTTTTGGAGATCTTATTCTATTTTGATTTTGCGATGCCATCTTAGGTGATGCTAAAACTTGTAGTGTTAGCCAATACAAAGTTGTCAAATGAAAATTCTCCCTCACTATTTTTTGTGGGATCAAATTGTCTATTATGTTAGCTCTAGATGGCTAGGTAAACCCTATCCCCAAGATCATCTTGTCCTGTTGAGCACTCAAACATTCTTGGGCACATCAAACTGAATCATCCCTAACAGTCACTAAATGCCATTGAGCAACAATCTTTGACAGAGCATATGTTGGAGCTCGTGTAAGGTATGGATGCAATTCTAGGTGCTATAGTACCATGTTGTGGAGACCTAGAATTATCTCTCTCACTTTTTTGAGATCTTATTCTATTTTGATTTTGTGACACTATCTTGGGTGATGCTAAAACTTGTAGTGTTGGCTAGTACAAAGTTGTCAACTACCAAATCTTCCTCACTATTTGTTGTGGGATCAAACTATCTATTTTGTTAACTTCGGTTGGCTGGGTAAACCCTATCCCCAAGCACATCTCATCTTGTTGAGCACTCGAATGTTCTCGGGCATGCCAAACCAAATCATCCCTAAGAGTCACTTAATGCTACAGGGAAATGATCCGAGTCACTTAATGCTATAGGGAAATAATCTTTGATGGAGCATATCTTAGAACTCATGTGAGCTATGGATGTGATTCTAGATGCCATAGGATGGTGTTGTAGAGATCTACAATAAAATCTCTCACTTTTTGGATATCTTATTTTGTTTTGATTTTGCAACACCATCTCGGGTGATGCTAAAACTTGTAGTGTTGGCTAGTACAAAGTTGCCAACTTCCAAATCTCCCTCACCATTCATCGTCCCATCCCAAGCTTGTCCCATCCCATTGAACATTTCAACATTCTCGAACATGCCGAACTGAAATGTTCCTAAGAGTAACTAAATGCCATAGGGTAGCGATCTTTGACAGGGTATATCTTGGAGTTTGTGCAAGGTATGGATGTGATTATGGGTGCTATAGGACCATGTTGTAGAGACCTACAATAACCTCTCTCTCTCTCTTTTTGGAGATCTTATTCCATTTTGATTTTGTGATGCCATCTTGGGTGATGTTGAAACTTGTAGTGTTGGCCAGTACAAAGTTGTCAACTGCCAAATCTCTCTCACCTTTCATCATGGGATCAAACTATCTATTCCATTAGCTCAAGGTGGTTGGGTAAACACTAGCCCCAAGCTCCTCCCATCCTATTGAGTACTCAAACATTCTCGAGCACCCCGAACTAAATCTTACCTAAGAGTCACTAAATGCCATAGTGCAACAATTTTTGATTGTGGCAACTAGATATGCCATCTGATCTAATGATGGCGACTCATAAGAGAAGGTAAAGGGGTGATCATAAACCTCATTTTGAACTTTTTAATTTTTTATGGTAATAAGGTAATCCTTCTTTGTAAGGTCAAGGAACTCGAGGTCACCTATAAACCCAAGTTGCCTTAGTCCTAACAATTTTTCTTTTTTTGTTATTTTTGTTAATAAGTTGACTCAATAAGTGCTTTGAGAGCCATTACACCTTATAGAGGTCCTATATGTTACCAAAAACCACTTGGTTAAGTTCTAGGAAGACTTAGTGCAAAAATTGCATTTTGCAATAAAAGTTGCTGACAACTTTTTGGCAATTTTAGCAATTTTATGGAAAAATTTGAAATTAACCTCATAACCAATCAAACTAACTAGTAATTGGTTGGAATGGATGTCAAATGATGAAAATAACCTCTATGAATTAGAGGAGGCACAAGGTGTTGGTGATTATTAAGTTTTTTTTAATATAGCAAGGAATCATTGCTGATGTTAAACTTGTATATAGGATCATTGAGTTATTGTCAAATATCATTACTTCCTATTTGGAATAGAAAACTCATACTTTATCAGAATAAAACACCACTTTAGTTGCATGTTATCACTGAATGGAGTTAGTGAAAGATGTTAAGGATTTTCTTGGTTGTCTTAATAACCATTTTTTGGGTTTGAAACATAATCACTTCCCTTTGTGAAGGGTTGTCTGAAATCAGAAAATGACACGTTGTTGCAAAGAAAATATAGTCATATGATGTTGGAAGATTGTTTTCACTCATAGGATGTTGAAGAATCTCTTGGAAGGATGGAATAGATGACAGACTAAAGTTTGTGAGATAGTTATTAGGTGTTCCTTGAAGTGTCTAAGATGTTAGTTTGAAGCAATAAGTTGATTATGATCCATTTCTCAAATTTGCTCATTTTTTCCTTATTGCTTCCCAAGTCTTGAATAGGAATAGTGATCAAGTAGTTTTGTGAAGTTGGGTAGAAGTTTTTTCAACTGTAACCTAGTTGGAAAGAGTCTTTGAAGACATTTACGAAGGTGGGAAAGGTAGTTTTCCTTAAAAGTGTTCTTGTTGGAAATCCACTAGCTTTTGGTGTGAGCACTCTGCATCATTTTGGATGCAATTTACATTAAAATGAAATACATGAAATTTACTTAAAATATAAACAAGAAAAATAAGATATATATTATGATAACCAATATATTATGATAACCAATAATGTCATACATGAACAAACATATAATATATTATGATAACCAATATGTCACACATGAACAAACATATAATATATTATGATAACCAATATGTCACACATGAACAAACATATAATATATTATGATAACCAATAATGTCATACATGAACAAACATATAATATATTATGATAACCAATAATGTCCTACATTAACAAACATATAATATATTATGATAACCAATAATGTCATACATGAACAAACATATCATATATTAACCAATAATGTCATAAGTCTAATAATGTCATGCATCAAATATATGGCATACATCAAATATAAAATGTCATATATACATCAAATTTATATAAAATATGTCTATTGACATAAAATCCAACATATATGTCCACTAATACCTATACATGTGTGTCTATCAACTATATCTTCTCCTTTACAGGAGGGGAAGGAAACAAATCTCTAGAGGTCTTCAGTCGTCATGTGGAGGGAGATAATGGGGATGGTGGGGTCTTCCTCACATACTTGCTCGTCCTCTTGTTTAGGATCTTCTCTAACTCAAGTTGATACAAACAAAATATTTATGAATCAATAATTATTATACATTGAAATCAAATATATGTACACACAAAATTAATTATTTTCTTACCGCCATCAAATAGTCACTCTGTACATCCACCTCAAAGGCTCGCAGACGATCGGGTGTAATAAAGCCCTACAACAATTCAATCAATATAATCACTTATAAATAGCATTAGAAATTTTGATACTAACTATTATAAACAACAACTAAAACTGAGAAAATTCTTTCATACCTTGGTCGATGGCTTTGAACTAGCCATCACTGTAGCAACTCCATGGTCGATGGACTGGTAAAGATGAGGAGTCTTAGATATCAACAATTGCATGTCATATAATACAATTTACATGTAACATGAAACATGGAACAAATATAATCAAATGAATTAAATTAACATGAAACAAATGTACCTCTACAAAGCTCATATCACGCCTAGGCTCAGAGTCCCTTGTGAATGTCGATGGTCCAATAGAGAATTGGTGCATGGGTAAGTGCACCAAGTTGTGGTGCCAAAAGGGGGGTATAAGTGGACACCTTTTTTTTGAAATCAACAATTTCTGAAATTCAACAAGAATTTGAAGATAGTTACGCTCAGAATTTTAAGATATGACAAAAACAAAAGTAGTAGTCTTTTGAATCTAGTTTCTAAACTACTATTTTTTTTTTCAAAATGGTTTAGTTTTAGGTCCTTAAAAAAGGAGGCCACAAAAAGTGGTACTGTTTATTCCAAAAAAACATTACATAGTACAAAGTGTGGCCCCCCTAAAATTTTATTTAAAAAAAAAAAAATTCTTTAATCGCTCTCGTCAAAAGTTACTTAACACTATGTAGTTTATCCCAGACTTTTCAGGTAATTTTATAATGTGTATTTATTTTTAAATAAATTTTTTAACTAGACACATCCCAAAAAGGTGAAATATCTATGTGCTCCCCCTAGAAATGATTGAAAACTAATATAAAATTAAAACTTCTTTTTTTCAAAGTGTGTAGAATGGAGTCTAGTTTCTAAAAAAACTAAGTTGTTGCAAAATTGGACGAATGAGCTAAAATCTACAGCCCAATTAGTACATGTTGGTTTTTGACAAAAAATGGACATACATTCAAAAGAAATTATCGATGAAAGGCTTGAAATAGTTCAAATAAAAAATAAATTATATGGTTATATAGCTAACATAGAGACCTACAATGTCATGTAACATGATCTTATTGATGTTCAACCACAAGGAATGTTGAAGGAGAGTACACATGCGAAATCAATCATTTTTTGTATGTTTGCAACAAAACAGATCTTAGACTACTTTATAGACTCCAAACCTTTGGGTTGGATCTCCAAGGAAAAACCAAGCCTTAGGCTTGGTTTAATGCAAAAATTTGAATAGAGCATATGCCCTATAGTGCGTGTGAGCTATAGTGCACACACACTATTTAAAACTTTTTGAATTTTGGTCTCAATAGTGTGTGTGCGCTATAGTGCGCACATGCTATTGAGACCTAAATAGTGCATAGAGAGGGAAGAAGAGATGAAAGGCAAGAGAAAGAGAGAGGGGTGGGGCATCACTATGTGTGTGAGAGAGAGAGATAGAGAGAGAAAGTAGGGGATGGGAGAGGGGAGAGAGAGTAGGGGATGGGAGAGAGAGGAAGTGAGAGAGAGTAGGGGTGGTAGAGAGAGTACAAGATGGGAGAGAGAGGAAGTGTGAGAGAGAGTAGGGGTGGAAAAGAGAGAGTGTGAGATGGGAGAGAGAGAGATTGAGAGTGGGGGATGACAGAGAGAGATTGAGAATAAGAGATGGGATAGAGAGGAAGTGTGAGAGAGAGAGAGTAGGGGTGGCAGAGAGACAGTACAAGATGGGAGAGAGAGATTGAGAGTAGGGGATGGGGGGAGAGAGAGAGAGAGTGCAGGATGGGAGATAGAGATAGAGTAGGGGATGGGATGGGGGAGAGAAAGAGAGTAGGTGGTGGAAGACAAAGTGGGAGAGGGAGAACAAGAGAGAGGAGGATGGGAGTGTATCTGTGTGAAAGAGAGAGAGAGTAGGGGATGGGAGAGTAGGTGGTGGGAGAGGGAGTGGGAGAGGGAGAGAGAGGGGGGATGGAAATGTGTGTAAGAGAGAGAGAGAGAGAGTAGGGGATGGGAGAGAGAGAGAGAGTAGGTGGTGGGAGAGGGAGTGGGAGAAAGAGAGAGAGGGGGGATGGAAATGTGTGTAAGAGAGAGAGAGTAGGGGATGGGAGAGAGTGAAAATGTGAGAGAGAGTAGGGGGTGGTAGAGAGAGTAGAAAGGGAGAGAGTGAGAGTGAGAGTGAGAGAGAGTGAGAGTGAGAGAGAGAGAGAGAGTAGGCAGTGGGAGAGGGAGTGGGAGAGGGAGAGTGAGTGAGAGATAGAGTAGGGGATGGGAGAGGAGAGAGAGGGGGGATGGGTGTGTGTTTGAAAAAGAGAGATTAGGGAATGGGAGATTGGAGAGAGAGATAGATAGAGCAGGGGATGGGAGAGAAAGAGAGTAGATGATGGGAGATGGAGAGAGGGGGATGGGAGTGTGTGTAAGAGAGAGAGTAGGGGATGGGAGAGAGTGTGAGATAGAGTAGGGGTGGCAAATAGAGAGTGAGAGAAGGGGATGGGAGAGAGAGAGTAGAGAGGGGGAGAGAGAGAGAGAGAGTAGGTAGTGGGAGAGGGAGTGGGAGGGAGAGAGAGGTGGGATGAGAATGTGTGTGAGAGATCTAGAGAGTAGGGGATGGGAGAGGAGAGATAGGGGGATGGGAGTGTGTATCTATGAAAGAGAGAGTTTAGGGGATGGGAGAGGGGAGAGAGAGAGTAGGGGATGGGGGAGAGAGAGTGTAGGTGGTGGGAGAGGGAGTGGGAGAGAGAGAGAGAGGGAGAATGTGAATGTGTGTAAGAGAGATAGAGTTGGGGATGGGAGAGAGAGTGAGGGTAGGGGATGGGAGAGAGTGAGAGAGAGAGAGAGAGAGAGAGAGATAGAGAGAGTAGGAGATGAGAGAGAGAGAGAGTAGAGAGGGAGAGGGAGTACTTGAGAGAGAGATAATAGGCGGTGGGAGAGGGAGTGGGAGAGAGAGAGGGGGGATGGGAGAGGAGAGAGAGAGGGGGATGGGAGTATGTGTGTTTGTGAAAGAGACAGTAGGGGATGGGAGAGGGGAGAGAGAGTAGGTAGTGGGAGAGGGAGAGAGAGGGGGAAGGGGAATGTGTGTAAGAGAGACAGAGTAGGGAATGGGATGGGGGAGAGAAAGAGAGTAGGCAGTGGAAGACAGAGTGGGAGAGGGAGAGTGAGAGAGAGGAGGATGGGAGTGCATGTGTGTGAAAGAGAGAGAAAGTAGGGAATGGGAGAGGTGGGAGAGAAAGTAGCTCGAGAGAGAGTAGGCGATGGGAGAGGGAGTGGGAGAGGGAGAGAGAGGGGGGATGGAAATGTGTGTAAGAGAGGGAGAGGGAGTAGGGGATGGGAGAGAGTGTGAAAATGCGAGAGAGAGTAGGGGGTGGTAGAGAGAGTAGAGAGGGAGAGAGTGAGAGTGAGAGAGAGAGAGAGTAGGCAGTGGGAGAGGGAGTGGGAGAGGGAGAGCAAGTGAGAGACAGAGTAGGGGATGGGAGACGATAGAGAGGGGGGAAGGGTGTGTGTGTGAAAGAGAGAGAGTAGGGAATGGGAGAGGGGAGAGAGAGAGATAGACAGAGTAGGGGATGGGAGAGAAAGAGAGTAGGCAATGGGAGAGGGAGTGGGAGATGGAGAGAGGGGGATGGGAGTGTGTGTAAGAGAGATAGTAGGGGATGGGAGAGAGTGTGAGAGTGAGAGAGAGAGTAGGGGTGGCAGAGAGAGAGAGTGAGAGTAGGGGATGAGAGAGAGAGTAGAGAGGGAGAGAGAGAGAGATAGTAGGCGGTGGGAGAGGGAGTGGGAGGGAGAGAGAAGGGGGATGGGAATGTGTGTGAGAGATCTAGAGAGTAGGGGATGGGAGAGGAGAGAGATTAGGGGGATGGGAGAGGAGAGAGATTGGGGGGATGGGAGTGTGTATCTATGAAAGAGAGAGTTTAGGGTATGGGAGAGGGGATAGAGAGAGAGTAGGGGATGGGGGAGGGAGAGTAGGTGGTGGGAGAGGGAGAGGGAGTGGGAGAGAGAGGGGGAATGTGAATGTGTGTAAGAGAGATAGAGTAGGGGATGGGAGAGTGTGTGAGAGTGTGAGAGAGAGTAGGGGGTGGTAGAGAGAGCTTGTACGAGATGGGAGAGAGAGTGAGAGTAGGGGATGGGAGAGAGTGAGAGTAGGGGATGGGAGAGAGAGAGAGAGTAGAGAGAGAGAGAGAGAGTACTTGAGAGAGAGATAATAGGTGGTGGGAGAGGGAGTGGGAGAGAGAGAGGGGGGATGGGAGAGGAGAGAGAGAGGGGGATGGGAGTATGTGTGTTTGTGAAAGAGAGAGTAGAGGATGGGAGATGGGAGAGAGAGAGTAGGGGATGGGGGAGAGAGAGTAGGTAGTGGGAGAGGGAGAGAGAGGGGGAATGAGAATGTGTATAAGAGAGATAGAGCAGGGGATGGGATGGGGGAGAGAAAGAGAGTAGGTGGTGGAAGATGGAGTGGGAGAGGGAGAGCGAGAGAGAGGAGGATGGGAGTACATGTGTGTGAAAGAGAGAGAGAGTAGGGAATGGGAGAGGGGGGAGTGAGAGTAGCTCAAGAGAGAGAGTAGGTGGTGGGAGAGGGAGTGGGAGAGGGAGAGAGAGGGGGGATGGAAATGTGTGTAAGAGAGAGAGAGTGGGGGATGGAAGAGAGTGTGAAAATGTGAGAGAGAGTAGGGGGTGGTAGAGAGAGTAGAGAGGGAGAGAGTAAGAGAGAGAGAGAGTGAGAGTAGGTGGTGGGAGAGGGAGTGGGAGAGGGGGAGCGAGTAAGAGACAGAGTAGGGGATGGGATAGGAGAGAGAGGGGGGATGGGTGTGTGTGTGAAAGAGAGAGTAGGGAATGGGAGAGGGGAGAGAGAGATAGAGAGAGTAGGGGATGGGAGAGAAAGAAAGTAGGTGATGGGAGAGGGAGAGAAGGGGATGAGAGTGTGTGTAAGAGAGAGAGAGAGTAGGGGATGGGAGAGAGTGTGAGAGTGTGAGAGAGAGTAGGGGTGGCAGAGAGAGAGTGAGAGTAGGGGATGGAGAGAGAGAGAGAGAGAGAGAGAGAGAGAGAGAGAGAGAGAGAGAGAGAGAGAGAGAGAGAGAGAGAGAGAGTAGGTGGTGGGAGAGGGAATGGGAGGGAGAGAGATGGGGGATGGGAATGTGTGTGAGAGATCTCGAGAGTAGGGGATGGGAGAGGAGAGAGATAGGGGGGATGGGAGTGTGTATCTATGAAAGAGAGACTTTAGGGTATGGGAGAGGGGAGAGAGAGAGAGTAGGGGATGGGGGAGAGAGAGAGAGTAGGTGGTGAGAGAGGGAGTGGGAGAGGGAGAGAGAGAGGGGGGAATGTGAATGTGTTTAAGAGAGATAGAGTAGGGGATGGGAGAGAGTGTGAGAGTGTGAGAGAGAGTAGGGGGTGGTAGAGAGAGCTCATATGGGATGGGAGAGAGACTGAGAGTAGGGGATGGGAGAGAGTGAGAGAGAGAGTGAGAGTAGGGGATGGGAGAGAGAGAGTAGAGAGGGAGAGAGAGTACTTGAGAGAGAGAGAGATAGTAGGTGGTGGGAGAGGGAGCGGGAGAGGGAGAGAGGGGGGATGGGAGTGTGTGTGTGACAAATCTATAGAGTGAGGGATGGGAGAGGAGAGAGAGAGGGGGGATGGGAGTGTGTGTGTGTGTCTATGAAATAGAGAGAGTAGGGGATGGGAGAGGGGAGAGAGAGAGTAGGGGATGGGGGAGAGAGAGTAGGCAGTGGGAGAGGGAGAGAGAGGGGGAATGGGAATGTGTGTAAGAGAGAGAGTGTGAGAGTGTGAGAGAGAGTAGGGGGTGGTAGAGAGAGCTCATACGAGATGGGAGAGAGAGAGAGTGAGAGTAGGTGATGGGAGAGAGTGTGAGATAGTAGGGGATGAGAGAGAGAGAGTGAGAGTAAGGGATGGGAGAGAGATAGTAGAGAGGGAGAGAGAGAACTTGAGAGAGAGAGAGAGAGATAGTAGGTGGTGGGAGAGGGAGAGAGAGGGGGGATGGGAGTGGGTGAGGGAGAGAGAGAGGGAGGGGGATGGGAGTGTGTATCTATAAAAGAGAGAGTTTAGGGGATGGGAGGGAGGGAGAGAGAGAGAGAGAGAGAGAGAGATCTATCTCAGTTTTTAATAAATGTTTCATCTATCATTTTCATAATAGAAAATAACTAGCATGATTTAGAACTTCTAATCTAGAAATAACATCACATATATGTGAAAGACATTATTATATTTCTAGAAACATAAGTAGCACCAAACAAGTTGTTTGATGTGTTTAGGGTCATCATGTTTTTTAATGTCTTTTTCTTTAGACCCAATAAGGTCATGTGGACCAAGGGTCTAGTCCATGAGTCAACATTGATCGAAGGCCCCAAGGCGACTCTTTAATAAATTCCATTAACATTTAGAATTTGTTGATAGAATTTTATTTCTTTCACTACCAATAGAGTAACAATTCTCATCGAACTGGAATGTTTGGCCAAGATCAATTGAAAGAGCAAAGAGATACTCTCGACTCCCAAGCTCTTGTAGATTGGGTCTTGATCATCCAAGGAATAAGAAAAGTTGGATAAGGAGGTAACTAAATTTATAATAAGGTGGGTGGATATTTCAGTAATTCTTTACACATATTGGTTCTGGCAATGGATCACTTGAACTGGATTGGGTGAATGTCATAGGACAAAATTAGGGGGTTACAAAAAGAAAAAAAAAAAAAAAAAGAGAGCCTATAGTGTTAGGGATTTAATTTACATATAGTCTACTTTTGCACTATTATTATCAACAATACATGATTGGATGGTAGGATAACTTAAATACATGCTCAATCAATCAATCTAACATAAATAAGTGTTGTAAATGAAATAGTACCAAAGTAAATAAGATCATTTAGATTTTTCCAATCCAAGGAAGATAATATTAACAAAATACAAAGATCTCACTGCTTTCAAAGATAAATGAATCTCATAGAAAGCACTTCATGATCCCTCTACTATGATAACAACTTATGAATACTAGCATGCATTGGGTAGAACAAAAAGAACACTTGTAGTAAGCTAATTCTTATTGGTTCTCTCAAAGTGATGCTACAAATGTGTATGATTGTCAAAGCAATGCAATAATGGACACTAGATGACAAAATAAACAATTTGACTAACCCCTTTAGAGACTTCTATTGAAATATTAATACACCAAATATTTACATCTTTACAAAATATCTACGCAGATTTGATACACCAAAAATATCCACAACTACTTCTTGAAAGAAAATTTACTTATCTATCTACCCTATTTAAGATTGTTAATGTGCAAGTGCTGCCTGCAATATTTGTATCACTATCAAAAATAAAGAAATGTTTTCATGATGAAAAGAAGGGGCGATAGAATATGATATTCTTCTCATCCTCCAGGGTGATGGTGGCTTCACGTGGACCTATATAATTCTTTTGAACTACTTTTATCCCACTTGGTAATCACTCTTCTGACAAAGTTAGGTGTCAACACTTGTGGATGGTGAGAGAAATCCCCCATATATCCTTGCAAAAACAACAAATGAAATATCATTTCAACCTTGGGCTCAGAGTTATTGATTTATCAATTACCCACGAGTCCCTCTTTTACCATCCTTGGGGGTGATGAGAGAAAGTTTCCCATCATTTGACCCTTTCTTGAGCCCTGTGAAATTCCTTAATGAATTTAGAGACCAAAGCTTGATTAAGGTTTTTAACACAATGGAGCCAACTTTCTGACTCCTCCTAATGAAACTTTGCATCCTCAATGGTTTCTCCAAATGTTTCACTTTTTCCCATGCTTTACAAGAGTTGAGCACCATCTCAATTAAAACTTTCATGGACTAAGTACAAAAACTCCTAGACACTGACACTATCTCTTCTACATGCTCATCAAATTTGGTGAGAATGGCCTCTATGGGGAACACCCCCTTTCTTACCATGGATCAAATACAATTATTTCCTTTACTAATTTTGAGAAATTCTTCAGTTGGTTTAGGATTTCTGAATTCTTCAATCTCCTCGTAGCCTATAGAAGATTTATTGTTTTAATCTGGTACCTAATCGATTGATAACTACAATGGAAAAAGGTTGGATCTTTCCCACATAGTATATCCATGTCCTATATGACCTCATCTCCATTCTACATCACACCATTAAGAATATCCCTCACCCAAACCAATTCCCACTCTTCTCTACCCCACTCAACTAGGACATTGCTCACTTTTGAACCTAGACTAGCCTGTTTGGAAAATGTGGCCAAAGAAGAAACTAGAGCCTCTCTTATTTCCTTTACATGCCCAGAGATCAAACCATCTATCATTGTAGCCTTCTCCTTCATTTCCTTTATTTCCACAAGCTCTTCTGGTGGAGCATCTATATGTGAAGAAAGAGGTGTTAGAGGCATGGTTGCAATTAGCAAGGCCAATTTAGACAAAAAGGATTTGTAACCTTTGATCTCCATTTCTAACTTGGCTATCATCTATCCAATCTTATTATATCTATCATGTACATTCCCCTTGATGTGATCAATATGCACCAAGTTGGTGGCTAGGGTTCGACATCCCATCTGTAGTTTTGCAATTACATATTCTTTGGGCTGGATCTCTCCTTCATTTCATCCCACTGGCAGGACAACCAACATAGCAATCACATCTTTATCAGGCTCATTCTTTATTTTGAACATGGTCCAAGCCTTCTTCCTCGAACCGTCATTTTGGGTGGTGGTCATTACATCCACCATGTCTATTAATGAAATAACAAGCAGTGGACCTACCCACTTCTTTCTTTTTTCTTTTACCAGCTATTCTGGGGGCTTTGGTCCTTAGTATAGTGGTCATTGGTTGCTCAACACTTGATTCTTCCAAGACTGAGGGTGCTCCTTGCAAAGTTTTCCCAACACATACTACCACTTTTGGGGTAGTTTCTACAATAGTTGCCCTAGTCTCTTTGGGTTGGTTGCTTTCCACTATAAATACTTCTAGGGAAGTATACCTTTTATTTTCTTGCTGCCTTGTGACTTTGGGCACCTCTTTATCTTGCACTTCACTTCCCTTTGCCATGGAGATGCTAGTCCTCTCTGTAGCAACTTATAATTGGGCCCTTCAAGCCTCTTCTCTCAATTTCCTAACTTATTCTTCCATGCAATCATGTTCCTTTTCCAAATGTCATTGAAGGTATTCCTTTTCCTACTCCTTCTACCTTTAGAAACATAGCTCAACATCTTTCTTCTTCCTAGAGGCATAAGTCAACCTCCCCTTAAATTTCTTCTTCTAGGATGGCCTCTGATACTATGTCCTGTTAATCCATTTCCTCAATCCTCTGAGCATGATTGGCCTAATAGACACCTCCTCCACTAGTGCTTACTGGATGTTCATCTCTGACATGTCCTCTAGGTCTATAACATCATGCGGTTCCATGTAAGGGGAATCCTCCTTAATTTCCTTTAGCTTCTCAAAACTATCTTCCATTGAAGTAATAGTACGGATGTCCTTTGGACCACTACTTTTCTTTTTCTTTCCCCTTTTGACTAGTTGAGGTCCCTCATCTTCCACCTCCTCATCATCAACCTAAATGGTCTTCATTCTTGAGGTTTCATAGGAGGGTGCATGAGTGCTATTGAGAGAGATAGGAATTCTCACTACTCTTGCCTGCACAACGTTTCCTAGTCTTCAAGATTCTCTAAGTCTATGTTTCAACTATTTAATGAGTTGGTTGACTGGTATATTGTCTTTCTCTGTCCAAGCCTATGGTTCACTGATCTTTTTATTTTTTCTACCTTGACTCTACGGCTAATGAGATGAAGTTAGAAATTCTTCATGCTCTTTAACAAGAGGTGCAATTTTAAGACATTCCACCTTAAAATGTTTGTGGCTCCAGTCAATTACTTGTGTTTTTATCTCCTCTAATGACATAGGCTTCTCTGCATCCCATTCTATGAGAGGGAGAGCACTAAGGCCTTACCTTGAATCTTTGTATGCCTCTAGAGGATCCCCAAGGTCCTTGAAACTTCTTGGGAATGCATGGAGCTTGAAATCACCGATTTGCTTGGTAGTCATCCAACTGCATTTCCTTTCCTACACCTCAAACTCTATTGGGAGGTTGGCCCACTAGTCCTTTGGATGCATCATGTGGAACTTGGTACCTACATTTGAGTGAGTTGCTCGACCTGGATAATCAAAATCCTGACACCATAGGTAAAAATTCCTAAACCAATGGTTTGTTAACTCCCTCTTGGCCTCCTTAGCTTGGACCAAGGTGCACAAATATTCACCACACCAAATGGGGAAAGAGATACCTTTTACCTTTTTTGATGCACAAATGCTATGAAATGCCAATGCTTGTCTACATAATTCTAACAAAATCACCCAATTTGTGCAAATTTAGGGAAGCACAAAGGGTTATTCACTAAAAAGTGCCACCTAGACATATGTGAACTTCCAGTAGTGAGTGAAATAATCTCCCACTCCTCCACTAATAGTTTGGAAACATTAAAGATGGAACACCTGACGTCTGCTGATAATAGAAGGGATTAGTCAGGGACAAAACAATTATTTACCGTTGCATAATGCTTAAAGCATTCTTCAAATGAAAACTGTGGCTAATACCCCTATGGGGGTTTACTATCTCCACTTGATGTTACTATCATTAGCCCACTCTTAATCAAGCTTAAAAGCCCCATTGTTTACCGAGCAATCAGCCACACTAGGTAGGAAGTCATCATGAATTTTTTTCCCACTTCTTTGGTCTTTTGACTGAGCTAAGTAAGCTTACAATGCCCTAAGCCACACTCTAATTGATCATGAAATGAGAGTAGCCCAATCAAACTAGATGGCCTACATACTAATGCTGACTAGGAAATAGTACATCTAGGGGGTGAGCTCTCAAGCATGGGGCTTCTTGAGAATCCTATATAAACAATAGATGCGTAACTATATTGGTTCAACAAAATCTACCTAGAGAATAGAGAAGGTCATCTTCTTGCTCTCCTTTCTTTGCTTCTTCATCTAGTTTACATTGAATGAGTTCCCAAACCTTACTCTTGATGTCTTTGAATTACTTCATTGGTTCATCAAGAGCTAGGACCTAGGTGTTTGGAAAATCATCACATTGAAAGCACTAAGTTACTACCACCCTATCCATAGCCATGAAAGGATCACTCAAGACTTTGGTAACAATTTACCTCTATTTATCAAACAATTGGGCATATATCATCATCATTTTAGGGCATTGGACTACGTAGGGGAAGAACCCAACCTACATAATTCCACTAGAAATGATCATTTTAGCCATTCTCTCCCCACTACTCTCTCTGACTAGTAGGTCATCATAGAGTGTGTGGAGATCTCTCCATTCCCCTACATTCATGTCAGTGATATACTTTAGAGAGGTGTCCACCTTGGAGGGATGTAAACTTGTATCATCTTGATTTTTAAGGACCAATGATAATTTCTCAAATTCTTTATCCACCTTTGTCTTTGAGGATTAGGAAGATCCTACATCCTGCATGCCTACAACCTCATCGATAGATGGATCCATTGTTTTCTTGCAAACACTAGACATACGTTAGTAACTCATATGCTTAAAATAAATTGGGTATAGGTTATCCTTTTTGGTTTTTAAGATCACCTTCCCCCATTTCCATGTATTTTCTGCTAATAGTAGGGAAGACCTTAAAAATTGAAAGATGAAACATTAAAATCACTTCACCAAAAATAGGATTAAAAAATATCACACCTTATAGGAGGGTTACCTCAAACGAATGGGTAGAGCAATTATTGCACACAAGTCCAAGGGTATGTAACATGATAAGCAATCATCATAGGGTGGAAGCCAACCTTGTGAAACCAATTTCTATTACCAGAATCTCAATTAGGCATTATAATATAAGAAACATGATGGTACAGATCACCATGCTAGTATGAATGCTCAACATAGAAAGATAAACATTTAATGCCCACACGTGTGACACTTAAGAAGATAAAAAATTTATGTCAGTTGCTCAAGAGGATTGATGTGAGAATTATTTAAATTGAAATAAGAAACATATTCAAAGTGAGGCCATGAGATGCTCTGCCAAAAGTGGAGCGGTTGTGAAACTAGTAGAATGAGAGAGGAAACCCTTGCTCTCTACCAACACCACCAAGTTATTTGGGAAGCACCACCACTTCATTAGAGCCACAATTTGTATAAGGAAGTTTCAAAATATCATCCCTAACCCTAGTAGAAATGATCCCTTAAGATGACAAAATTTTAGCGAAGAAATCACATGGAGGATGTGTTTACAATTTTGAGTGTTACGAAAGGGTAAAAACCACCTAATTTCTTAAACTTTACCTATGAAAAGCCAAATAATGTGACCACACTAGCAGAGGTTCCCAAAAACACCCATGTGATAAAGACCAAACAAAACTAGGCAAATGCCAACGTGACAAAAAGGAAAACCGTTGGACAATAGGAATTCTCTTCTTTTGGGTACAAAACTAGATACCGGCCTTAAGGCCCAAAAGGCCATGAAGTAGAACCTATTTAATGCTAGAATGAGGTAATACCACCCACCCTCCTACAAAAATGAAAGCATGGAAAAAAGGAGCCAAGCTTTGGTAGAGAAAAAAACAAACACACAAAAAGACATGACACCAAACAAAAGAAAAATCCAACAATGCAGTTGCATCAGACATAAAAGATACAAACTAAAGAATGAAACCAAAAAGAGATAATAGAAAAGATGGAAGGAAAACCCACCAACTTGAGATACACCACACCAAAGCTTGAGCGCACTTTCATGAATGCCTACACCATCTCCATAACTTTCTCTACTAAAAGAAAATGACCCAAGTGAATAAGGATATTACAACGTCCTAAGAATACAAAATTTGTTGAGAGTTGCTTGTAGAGCACAATTTTAATCGCATGATAAAGGTAAAAATAAGTTGTCATATTGTTTTAGAGAGCCCAATAATTATAACATTTAGGGCATATAATTACCCTTAACCTTTTGGGTGAAGTTTTTCTATGTGCTTTCCTAAGGGACCCTAGAAATTCCTCTCACCATATTAAGAAATATGAAAAGAGGGGAATTGATTGATCTTGAAGTCTTGCCTTCTTTTGGTTAATCATTTTATTTACCTTTCACATGGGTGAGAGACCAAAAATTCTCTGATAGCCATAACACAAGAGGGTCCCACTTATTGGATGAGGGAAGAGAAAACTTGAGAATTGAGAACCGAAGGACAACAAAGGGGACCCCAAATTGGATCCCAAAAGAAAAAAGAGGGGACCCAACTTTTGTTTCTCACAAAAATAGGGATGAGTATGTAGGGCATAACATAACTACTCCTCCACAATAATCATCATTTAGAATTTCAACTTAATAGGTCCAAATAATTACTATTATTAACATCTACTAGTACTCTATAATAATCATCATTTAGCAGTTATGAGATGATCAAAATAGAGGAAACAATTGAGAGCTTAGATTAACAAAAAATTTAGATGATCATATGAAATGAAATGGGTGTGTGAGTAGAAAGAAACTAGAAAGATTTTTTTTATAGATGAAGATAAGAAATATATGATTTTGGAGTACTTAATACATACACTCAACATTTAGTATGCACTTATCATCATTCAAGATCAAATGGGTGTGTGGGATTATACACAGTGAAACAATAAAGAAGGGAATTAAACATACCAGGGGGGTCCCAAGGCTCACACTTGTTGAGATCCACTTCAACAATGACCCTTCCTATGATACTATTGTCTAAAATCTTTCTCATGAGATGTTGTGTTATAATCTCTTCATTAGTGAGATGGAACTTGAACCTAGAAGGCAATTGTGCATCACTATTATCATGACTATAACCAAAGTTAACAACCTCCATTATTGAATTCTCTTCTTAATCCACCCACTTGGCCTTTTGAAAAATCTAATATGTGGGTTGTGGGGTGATGTTGTGTTGACTTCTTATATGGATGTTAGGAGAGGTGGGAAAACATGATAGGGGTTGTAGCTAAGATCGATAAATGATTATGTGAATTGCCTATTGCATGTAAAGAGGAGAGAGTGAAGATCCTATCATCAAAACACCACATCAAATATGTGTACAACAAGGAACAACACTATTCATTGCATGGTCATTCATGACTATTTATATTCTTATCCACCATGGGAAAATCCTAGCTATTTCTCATCAAATCCGACCTAGATTTATAAATAAAAACCACACAAAGAAGAATAACAAAAAAATAGTGGATACACTAAATGAATATATCAACACTATGGGAACAATCAAGTTGTATAGTTGGGTTACGGGGTTGCATTTATCTTACAACTTAATGTTGATAGGAAGTCATCCCAAAATTATTGGGGCCACAAATTATGTTGCTCGAATGCAATAAGAGTTACAATGTTCTTAGGGTGTAATGGATGGTCTCTTTGCATATATTTTTAGCAATTTCAAGCAATTTCTTTTTCAAATAAGATAAGGTTTCAAACTAGAAAATTTTATTTTCAAATTGCATAAATTAAGTTTCAAATAATTTCATTTTCAAATCACATAAATCAAGGTTCAAATAATTTCATTTTCAAATCACAAAAATAAAGTTGTACACATCCTTACCTAGGTAGTGTCGATGATATGTGGGCTTGCAATGTTGAATGACTCACGTGCAAACTTGGTGCTCAAACTCACACTGGCCAAAATGTGTCTTTCCTGTGTAGACAATTATGAAAATGAATTTTTCTCTGTCTCTTTTTTTAATGTTGGTGTGTAATCATCAGGATTTTGATTTCCATGTTATAAATAGTTGGTATTCTAATGATATCAGGGGGTTATTGAAAAAAAAACCAAAATATTCCCCACCAACAAAAATGAACGTAAGAAACTAGGGCCAAATGTAGTAGTGACTTGGGTGCATGATTGAGAAAGGTATGAAATTCCTTGATTCAGAGAAATTTTTACTAGGTTTAAAATATTTCAATATAGATTTATGTGAAATTTATGTTTATGGAAAGAAAAAGAGAGTTATTTTTGTGAAGAGAGAAAATTAAAATTAAAAAAAAAAAAAATTTGAGCTTGTGCATACAGATGTATGGGAACCAGATTAGGTATCTTCCCTTGGTGGCTTTAAGTATTATGTTATGTTACTTAATGATGCAAGTGGGAAAGTATGGTTTTATTTCCTTAGATAGAAATATGATGTATTTAAAACTTTTAAGAAATGGAAAAGCTTGGTTGAGAATAAGCCCAGTGAAAGACTAAAATGTCTCAGATATGATAATGGCGGTGAGTATTACAACAAAGAATTTGAAGATTATTGTTTCTCTTATATTATTGATAGGGAAAAAACTATTCCATGGACTCCAGAAGAAAATGGAGTGGTTGACACATGAATAAGAAAATAATGAGTATACAAGGAGTATGAGGTTGCATACTGGGATGCCCTTAAACATGTGGGCATAGGAAGTTAATATTGCTATGTACTTAATTGATAGAGGCCTCTCTACTCCTCTAGAATGTAGTATTCCAAAGGAAGCATGGAAATGTGAGAAGGTGAATTATTATTTTCTCACAATATTTGGTTGCAAAATATTTACACATATAGATTCTAAAAATAGGACCAAGCTGGAAGCTAAATCTAAGAAATGTGCATTTGTTGGATATGACATTGATGGATTTAGTTATATACTTTGGGATTTTGAAAATCATAAAATTGTAAGAAACCAAGATGTCATATCCAATGAGAAAGTGGTGTACAAAGATCTATTGCAAGAGCATGAGAAGAAAGAAAATGATTAAATAGTGCTAGATGATACACAAAAAATGATGTTCTAGTAGTCCCTTATGCTTTGCAATAACAAATACCAAAAATCATAGTGAATAGTAGATGGTCAACAAGGTTCAGTAGAGCTCCCAAATAATTTTATCCCTATTTGTATTCTATTTTATTAACATATGTAGGTGAACCAAAATGTTTTTGATTAAGAAAATAGGTTTTGAAGGGTGCCTGAAACCCTGTACATCTCGTAAAATTTTCAATGGAGGTCAAAATAAGTATAGACCAAAGGTGAAATAGGTCAACAACCAAGTGTGACTAGGGTGGCATTGCATAAAAAACAATATTCATTAGCCACAAAAGCAGGTTTAATCTGGGCACTTGAAACCCCATGGTAACAAAGAGGATAAGATAGTAAACCCCATACCATGTTAGATAACAAAGAACAAATAGGCCACAAGAGCCAGGAGAACCAAAAATGCAATAGCCACAACAAGGACTCAAGCTTTCCCTATCGGTCTTGTTTTCTAAGAGCGTAAAGCCATATCAAAAGAAGGAGTGGAGGGCTTGCCCTTTTTACCTTTTACTATGGTCCAACCATCCTCCACCAAACTGACAACCTTTTGCCATGCAAAGTCAGCAACCCCACAACCACCTGCCAAGACCCCACAACCAGGGAACGAACCATAGTAGGGCCAACAATAGCCTAAAGTAGAGTACCAACATCCTGCATTGGAGCCCTAGGAGGGGTAGCAGGCAAAATGCCAGAGATAGTATTTGCCAGAGGGTGAATAGAGGATATCACCAACATAGGGGCATTGGTGCCATCCAAAACAACAGGTGAGCTTGTCACCAAAATTTCCCGAGAAGAGTTGCCCTCCCCAGCTAGGGAGGAGTTCTAAACCATGTAGTGATCATTCGAAACCCCCTTCCACCAAGAAGGAGACTTCTTCAGCCTTGATTTTTAAGAGGAACATCGAGCAACAAGGTGGCCAATCTTGTGACATAGCTTGCAACAGAAGGGGATACCCTCATAATCAAGAGGCTAGATCCAAGAACCAAGTAGAGAGACCAACTTGATCTTTTCAAGGAGTCCCTTAGAGATGTCCATCTCAACTAGGATGCAAGCATGTGTCATCCAAAACACATTGGAAGAAGTAGTGTCAACTAGTAGAAAGTCCCCTAGGACTTCCCCCACTGCCTCTAGGACTAAGTCCAACCATAAGTGAAGGGGGAGATTTGACAGCCTGACCCACAAAGGGAACTTGTTAAAGGATTCTGTCGATGGATCAAAATTTGGAAACCAAGGTTTAATCCTCAACGGGAAACTTTTCCCCCCAAGAGAAATCGTGGTGCAGGATGGCATTTCTATCATTTGTAGTATCAAACTTCACAATGAAAACACACCTTGCCATACGATATATCTGAGCAATTGTTGAAATGAGGGGCTCCCAAACCTGACCAATCCAAGTGTGCAAGTCCAAGAGAGAGGGCCATAAACCCTTAAAATGAAAAATAGCAATAGTGGAGGAAAAATCATCCAAATGAGAGGAGATCTCATCCATAGTATCAGTCTCTAAGTCAAGCATTATTGGGTTGCTAACAATCACAGGCACAACGTACTAAAACCATGAATGCACATTCAAAACCCCAAGGTTGACCTCAGAAGTAGTAACATCCACGTAGGAAATGTTAGAGCCACTAGCAACACCAGTAGGCAGAACAATGACCGACTTAGTAGGCACAACTAGAGAATGACCAAGACCAGTATGAAAGCAAGCACGAGTGGGAGAAGATGGAGCCCCAGCTAGGGCATCACCTTGCAGGAAGGAGTCCTATGTGAATGGCATAAAAGTAGGCCCATTACAATCCATGCCAATGGGAGAGACAGAAGTGGGCCTAGGAGCAAGCATCCTCTAGAGCAGAGGTCAAGGTGCGGGCAAGGATGTAGCTATGAGAATGGAAGCATTAGACACCAGCAAGGTGAACCAAAATGTTACGATGAAGTTGTACAGATGTATACAAAGATTCAATGGGAGTTTTCAATGACAGAAGAAATGAACTCCTTGCTGAAAAAATAGACTTGGGATTTATGCAAGTTTCTAGTAGGTAAAAGGGATTTACAAAATAAATGGGTTTATAGACTGAAATAAGAGGATGGAGGTAAGAAAATATTTAAATCTAGGTTAGTTGTAAAAGAATTTGCATATGAAAAGGGCATCAATTTTGATGAGGTATTTTCTCCAGTTGTTAAAATGATTTCTTTTCATACTGTTTGAAGTATTGTAGCTTCTAAAGATTTTCACTTAGAGAAAATTAATGTTAAAATAAATTTTATTCATGGTGATTTGGATGAAGAAATATATATGGAAGAACCAGAAGGATTTGAGGTCAAAGGTAAGGAGAATTTAGTGTGATGATTGAAGAAAAGTTTATATGGCTTGAAGCAAGCACCTTGAAAATGATACATTAAATTTGATAGTTTTATGAATGAGCATGGATACACTCAGTTTTATTCAGAGCATTGTATTTAAGAGGTTGGATGATGATGGTGACATTATTTTTGTTAGAAAGGACAGGGTTTTCGGTGCACCAAAAGACCGACCTGTTAATGCTTGATACAACCAGTAGTCTTATAGAACTATAGAAGGAAGTTAAGGCATCTCACATGCCCACTGCCAAAAATCCCCCTCCTAGTGTCACTCATTGTGACTTGCAGGATTCAAACATGTGACCAAGCTCTGATGCCAATTGTTAGAAAGGTTAGGGTTGTTGTTGCACCAAAATTTGACATGTTAATGCTCGATACAACCAATAGTCTTGTAAGACCACATGAGGTGGCTAAGTCATGTAGCAAACCCTATGAGGGACACTTGCCCACTACCAACAATTTTATATTAATATGTTGATAATTTTCTTGTAGTTGGGTCTAGCATGGATCACATTGAGAGATTGAAAGAACACTTAGCACATTCATTTTATATAAAGGATTTGAGGGAACAAAAAAAAATACTTGGTATGAAAATTTATAGAGATAGTAGAAAACACAAAATTGACTCTATCTTAGACTAATTATATTAAGGAGGTGTTGCAGTCTTTCTATATAGATAATTTCAAAGTTGTCAGCACACCTTTTCTTGGTCATTTGAAATTAACTTAGGATATGCGTCCAAAGACACATGAAGAGGAGGATAAAATGTCCAAGGTACCTTATTCTTCAACTATAGGAAGTTTAATGTATGCTATGGTATGTACTAGGCTAGATATTGTATATGTTGTAGGCGTCGTTAATAGGTATATAAGTCATCCTCGGATTGGAGATTGACATGAAGCCGAATGGATTCTCATATATTTGAGAGGTACATCAAGTAAATGATTATTTTAGGGGCTCTACTATTGATTTACAAGGTTATGTTGACTCATATTTGGTAGGGGATCTAGAGACTAGAAGGAGTACTATAGGTTATGTATTTACCATTGGTGGGACAAGAGTGAGTTAGACATCTCAGTTATAGAAGGTGAATTCTTTATCCACTACAAAGGTAGACTATGTTGCTGCTATAGAGGCAATCAAGGAGATGATATTGATTAAATTCATCATGGAAGACTTTGGACACCCACATAGGGACAATTATCTATATACAAATAGATGAAGTGTTATCCTTCTTGCCAAGAATTCCGCTCTACACTCCAAGCCAAAACACATATAAATATGGTACCATTTCATTTGGTCATTTTTGGATGATGGATAGTTAAAGATGGAAAAGATACATAAAGATGATAATCTGTCAAATATGTTTATAAAGGCAGTGACAAGGGAGAAGTTGAAATCCTCTTCAGCTTCAATTGTTCTTCTAGGTTGAACAAAATAAAAGAACAACAAATTCTAGGGTGGTTCTATTAGCATGAATGCTAGTGCTATGGGGGAGCATTGTAGAAAATTTTTATGATGTATTTATAACTATGTTTGTCATTGATGACAACATAGTAATAAGTTTGTAAAAGACTGATAGAGCAGCAAACTATGATTTCTGTATTGAGAACATTATATTACTTATCTGATGATGTGCAGATACTAGTGCATACTACAATGTGTATTTGTTACATGGGCAAGTGCACAGAACTTGAATTGATAGTGTACGTAAGATCTGATTGATTTATAGAGAACTGTATAGAAACATAGTATCAGGAAAGCAGTTTCTATTGCATGATTGCTACAGCTCATTACAATTGTACTGAAGGGTTATGTAGTGAATTGGAGATAGTTTACTTACCGTTGATGACGTTAGAGTGTGTGCATGTATGAAAGTCACATGTGTGAAAGTTTGTGTATAACTGTGAGCCAACAACATTAATTAAATGTTTATTTCATTTAATTAATGTATGATAATGAAGTATGAAGCTGACTCAAGATTTAATTAATTAAGTATTGTATAAAGGAAAGATGTTTTCTGTGTTTTATAAACAAGGAAAAAGAGAAGACTTTTGAATTACTAAGTAGCAGAGTAGAGTGATAGACTAATGTGTGTAAGTGACCTTATTAAGGGTTACTATTATTGATCACATAGTTCTAGATCTGATTGCATGATCTAAAGGTGAAGGAGTCCAACATATTGGATAGAGGAAGAAGTAAAAGCCTATTACACATCTATTATTTTGAAAGGAATAGTACCGAGGTCAATTGGATAGTGGGTTTGTTGATATGATCCTAAAGCTGTTTGTACAATGGGTTTAGCTACCTTCCACAAATCCTAATAGGGTTGGAGTCTTCTAACAAGGATTTAAAGTGTATAATATCCCAATCCTAGATATTTGCTAATTTCTTTTTAAAATAAATTAACCAGTACTAAAACCTTGTAGGTGTCTCAAACACAAACGAATACGATTCAACAGTTGATAGATGTTTAACAAGCTTCTTAATAATAATATTCAAACTCAGAAATAGACAACTTGAATACAATACAATGTTGAACTAGAAAATTTCTTCACCAATAATAACTAGTTTTTTTCAGCCTTATATTCAGAATTCCAAGCATAACTGGATGTAATATGAACAACAATAAGGAACCAATGTTTTCCCAAATAGATTCATTTGCCTCAGAATGATATTAAAGATTCAAGCACATAACATTGTATTACAAATCAGTAGGATCAAATCAGTAGTCCTTCAACACTCCTAAATTTTTTAATTGTATTATATAACAACAATACAATAACTAGTACAAAACCTCAATCCTAAATATAGATTTAATAGTCAGATTGGAATGATAGGATAAAAACCTATAAATGTAAATGAAACACTTGAGGTGATGTTTCCTAAATCAATGGGTTTGTGTCCACTGCTTGCTAGCACGAGGGGCTACATCCTCCAACTAGTTGAAAGATAAATCTTTCTGAGACTCTCGTAAGAGAGGAAACTGAACTAAATAACAAATCAAGAATACTCCTCAATAAGTCTTTCCCCTTTTTAACAAAAAATTGAGACCCTTTGACTTCCCTCTGGCCGTCGTCTTATTCCTCCTTGTCCTCATGTGATCACATGGAATATTAATTTGTCCTTTAATAATAAATCTCCAACTTATTTAATATTGCAAATTTGATTCTTCTTAATAATTCTAATGTCCCCAAAGAAGGGATATTATAAATCTCCCCTCCTTGAGATTTCTTGCCCCCAAGCAATCAGTACCAGGATCCCATACAAGTCTATAGGCAATCCTGAATTCTAAACTAAAAATAATTTTTGCCATACTGTGAAGCCAAATGTCTCTCTGTAATAAGACTTTAAACCAGATCCCTAGATCCCATGTAACTCTCTGAAAGAACTCAACACCTGCACCTGTAAACTGTTCAACACTGGCCAACACCCGAACCATAATAAAATCCTTTTTCAACCATAGATGAAATCTGCTAACTCCTGGGTCCCAAACTCTTTTATGTTGTTTCGCTGCTATGATGAGGTAGAAACATATCAAAGGTCCATGTGTAACCCAGTAGAGCGTGAAGACCTGCCCTAAATGGGTGATGTAGGAAATGAGCTACTCATAAGCTAAAACCACCATCTCAAGGACATCAAAACCAACACCATCATCATCAACTTGGAGAACTCCCAAGTACATAGATGCTATGAATATGGAAGATTCTGGAAATATAAACACATTTCTCACATAGCTACTCCACCAAGAGTTACTTAGCAGCTGATGAAGGAAAATCATCCAACTCCTAAGAGTGTTGAAATCAAAAATATGTTGGGGTTGATTAACTGATAAGCAATCAAAGTTGATTCATCATTCCCAAGCTGAGTCCTCGAATCACTATTAGGATCTGAATCAGTATTCCAGGGTCTGAAATCAATTTCTTCCTCCTCAAGGCAAATAAGAGAGACTCCCTCATCTATCATAAAAAGTGGGTTATTGGACGTCCAGTCTATAGCCACTTCAAACAAGGGGTTATCTATCAGCTGAAAGTGATCTGAAGTTTTCCTACTTAATCATTTGGGGTAGCTATCCAAGTCATAAGTTTGTTGAATGCTCTCAAGTTCATCAATGACTTCTAGGAAAAATTCCTGTCTCATTCTATCCTCATGTCACTGAGATTGATTCATGACCTTGATCTAATTTTTTGCTCCTTGAAGAGAGAATTGAGCCTCATCCAATGCCTTATGAACATGCTTTAGCTCTCTATTAAGTTCATCAATCTCATCCTTCCCTCTATTTGACTATTCAACATATAACTCAGCAATCTTAAGGATATAATCCCTGTCGGTCAGCAAATACAAGTAATTTGATTTCATAGTTTTGAGGGCTATCTTGACCTCCTGTAAGTCATCAACATTCCAATCTCTTCCTGCTTCTCTTGGAATCCTCCTGTAGAGCTCTTTAACCAACTCATGGATCCTGTCATAATATACTAAAGATGCCACAACCATATCTTCACTAACCTTTAGTTGATTCCTTAAGGTATGCATTTCATTATTGCCTTGCTAGAACTGTTTATTATCTTATAGTGTTATCTTTGGGGGTTCTTCCAATTTCAAGCCATGCGTGTTAGAAATATAAGGTTAATTATAAAAATGCTCCAAACTACTATTACCTTGTGGGCAAACTATCTCCTCAACCTTCCTATCAAGGCTCACTTATAAATCACTAACAAAGAAACTTGCACCTCATGTAAAATTTTCTATGTAATTGCGAGTAGGCTTCTTATCTCTAGTAGTCATCTATTCTTCCTTTTCAAGATCATCCAAAAGATAATTTTGGTCTGCCCGAACTTCTTTGTACACCCCTATGTGTTGTTTGTTCACAAAAAGATCTTGGGCCAACTCTAGATACTTTTGTTTTTCCATATCAGTCATATTTAGCTGCTCGAGATAAAATTCCAAGTAGTCACTGAGTGATAAGTCATTTTGAATTCAGATAGGAAATTCTTTATACTCTCCATAAATGTCGAGTATTTTTGTCCTTATCTCATCTTCAAAATCATGAGCTAACTGTGCTTGTGGCTTCATCGTACCTTTCCAAATCTTTTCCTATAGCAACTTCCAAGAGAGATCTAATAAGAAGTACTCTTGCAACTTGATTTTGATGTTACAATATTTCAGAGTAAAAGAAAAAAGATTTATCTGCACTGTAGCTCAATAGCTTTGAGTCACTATAAGCAAATTTTATGGTAGTTATTGATGTAGAATGATCATTCAAAGTTTCTATCACATCAAAGCCCCTATTCTCATCATAGGTATGGATAAGCCAATCCCTTCCACCAAAAGCTAACAAGTACTAGCCTTTACAAACTATCTTGATTTCTCCACAGTTATTTGAGCAATTTAATACCTGTAATTTTAGCTATTGATACTCTATGCTTTTCTATATCATGCTGATTTGTAGCAGTAAGACCATTCTTTATTTGCTCTAACTACCCCTATTTCATACTACTATATCATGAGGGAATAAAAATAAATCATGATTCTGATTACTTTACTAAGCACCTTATTGGTACGTTAGATCTTGACCCTATAATTTGATTGAAATCTTGAGTTAGAAACTTCCATAGTCTTCTCTTTCTTATCTTATTCCATCTCACAATAGAGTAGTTCTGTTATAAAATGATCTGTTCTGTAACAATTTCACAAAGACACTAGAGATTATTGATAATAGATTGTGATGAGAGCAATTTCTATTATTATATTCCTTTAATAAACAATTCCAATGCTTAGTTTTATAGAAGCAATATAAACCTCCTATACTTGTAGTGATACAATTTTCAAAGGCTAGATGTAGAGGTACAATAATGGAAAGATAGTATATACAGGAGAGTCCAATCTAGCATGTAGAATCCTACTTACAATATACTGGAAAGGAACTCCAAACATAACCACCAACTCCACAAGTTTCTTATATGAATAGATAATTATCCCACCATGAAGCTTGTAGGGCTTTTTCCCTTGGAACAGCTGAATGAGTACAATGCCTCAAGTTTACTGCACAATCTTTAAAAAATACACCTCTTGAGATTTTTCTTGAGGCTCAGGAAAAACACAAATTTTGCTAATGCCCCTAACCAAAGAAAAGTGCCTGTTGATACAGTTTAAAATTTATATCAGATAGTCTGAGCAAAGATTGAAGTGGCATGCAAACATAACAACTAAACTTCCTACTTTGTTTATTTCCATCTCCAACTACTCTTAACGAGAAGACCAAGCTGGTTCGCAAAAGAAGAGTAATCAAAAATCCAATATGTCCAACTGCCATGTCAATCTTAAAGACACATTTAAGAAAGCTAAGGTAACACTTAGCTTATCCTTATAATCTCCACCACAGTTTTTAGCAACTAAAGATGCACCAATTATTTTGTGAAGTATAGAATCATCCAAAAAAATCCAATGTCCATTCCTGCCATGTTCATGATTGCCGTTACAACCTTAGCAAAAAAGACATGACAACCTGGGACCTGTTCACAACGATACAAGTTCCTAACCAAAAATATCCATTATTTTTCTCTTGCCCAAACTCTGCGTTTGAACCCTTGCATTATATTACTGATGTGGAATATCATGCGGTAGAAATAATGCTTCTATTACCCCTTTAAATCTCTACTTTGTCGAGTCCCTGCTAAACTTCATGACACTACAAGTTTAGATAATCAATAGCTTGCTTAGCGGCCCCAAAAATTAAAACCATCACTGTTTAATGTTCCCGATAAGAAATCCCAATGCTGCTACATTGCCAAGAGACAAGAATATGTTACAAGTAATTTTTAGAATATAATTTTCCAACTCAACACGTCAGTTCTTCTCAAGTAACTGCTCCACTCCAGCTCACGATAATTTCCAAAGTGCAACATTCAACTTAATTCGAATTGATTATTAAATAATGATAGTCTATATGTCTGTTACCTTGATTGGTGCTTCACCCATGGCTCTTCAAAAAAATAACACCTATCACTGGCGTCTATTCTGGATTTGTCTTCTACTGCCATAGACAAAATTTGGAACCCGACAGCTGGAGGTCGATTCCTCTCCCAAAAAAAATAAAAATAAAAAATAATATTGAGCAATTTTTAATCACTGGGGCTATCATTTTTATTGCAAATGTATTCCTTGTTCATTTGTCGAGCATGAGAGACTTGATATCATAAACTTTATTTCTAGACATTGATGGAACTGAGGTACAACATCAATATTAGAACTACAGAGAATTTTCTTCTGCTTTGGATCTATCTCCAATACTATCACTGTTAACAATAGCTTCACCTTTCAAACAACTCAGAATGATGGTGTCTGCATGCCAGATTTATTTATTCTTTCACCGTGAGGAGAACATTAGGCTAGCTCATCCTTATTTTGTCTTGTGAAATCCAAGGTGGAAAGAAACTGTCACATTATAATCTTGAGATGGCAAGGTTATACTTACCCAATATCACATTGATGACTTCAATCCTGAAATGACTATCTCCTTGACTGTTGTTCAATAACGACGGATACCCTGTGAGGAGTAATACAATGTATCAAACAATTCCTCTTTCTATTGCTTATTAACTCCCTTTCTTAGTATCCAAAGCTTCCAACACAAAATATATATGGAAAAATATCTATTCCAACACTGTTAGCTTCTTTTACTCTTTGAAGTTATGAGAGGAAAATTCAGAGTACAAAAACCTTAGGTAAAAACAATATTAAATTCCTTAATATTATTTCTGAATCAAGCCCATCCTTACACATCTATCTCATTTGATGAAATTTTACCAAACTCAGAGCTCTTATATTTAATTCTTGGCCTCACTGGTTGGCAGGTTCAAGGCTTTGATTTTACTCCATAGGATGGCAAGATACTTAGCTCTGACACCACTATAATATCCCAATCCTAGATATTTGCTAATTTCTTTTTAAAATAAATTAACCAGTACTAAAACCTTGTAGGTGTCTCTAACACAAATGAATACAGTTCAACAACTGACAGATGCTTATCAAGCTTCTTAATAATAATATTCAAACTCAGAAATAGACAACTTGAATATACGATGGTGAACTAGAAAATTTCTTCACCAAATAATAACCACAATCTTTCAACCTTATATTTAGAATTCCAAGCATAAGTGGATGTAACACGAATATCAATAAGGAACCAATGTTTTCCCAAATAAATCCATTTTCCTCAGAATGATATTAAAGATTCAAGCACATAAAATTGTATTACAAATTATTAGGATCAAATTAGTAGTCCTTCAACACTCCTAAAAAATGTTATTGTGTTATATAACAACAATACAATAACAAAATATAGAACCCCAATCCTAAATACAGATCTAACAATCGGATTGGAATGATAGGATAAGAACCTGTAAACATGAATGAAACACCTGAGGTGATGTTTCCCATAACAATGGGTTTGTGTCCACTGCTTACTAGCATGAGGGGCTACGTCCTCCAACTAGCTGAAAGCTAAAGCTTTCTAAGACTCTCGTAAGAGAGGAAACTGAACTGAATAACAAATCAAGCATACTCCTCAATAAGTCTTTCCCCTTTTTAACACAAAATTGAGACCCTTTGGCCGTCATCTTATTCCTCGTTGTCCTCATGTGACCATATGGAATATTAATTTTTCCTTTAATAATAAATCTCCAACATATTTAATATTGCAAATTCAGTTCTTCTTAATAATTCTAGTGTCCCCAATGAAGGGGCATTACAAAGTCTCATAACAGGTACTCTTTGTACTAAATATTGTAATAGACTCCTAACAGGGTCCATCCTATAATATGGAATTTTCATATTAGTACATCATTTTGTGGGCATCATTCCCACCGAGGTTTTCCCTCTAATTAAGGGTTTCTCTAGTCAACACATCTAGTGTAATTGTTTATGTGCATCTCTTTATAGTTGGTGTTTACTTTGGTTGAATGGTCAAGATTGTTTAAAAGGATAAATGTTTTAAATTATCATATAACTGATTCACCCCCCCCTCTCAGTTATATTGGTGGACTATTGTTTCTAACAATTGGCATTAGAGCATCAGGTCCTTGAAGAAAAAGTTTAACAACTTTGGGAGATCCATGGTGAACATGATCAGAAAGGAAAGTCTGAGATTTGATGGCATAAATTATGACAGTTGGAAGCATAAAATGAAGACTCATCTTTTATGCATGGGTCCAGGATATTAGCTTGTAACCAAGGTATCTAAAACCATTGTGGAAGAAGACAATTTTGAAACTTGTACTAAGGAACAAAGAGAAGTATTTATGTGCAACACAAGGGCAAGAGAAGTAATATTGTCAACTCTACTTGAAAGTAAGTATAGCTAGATAAAACAACTCAAAACACATCATGAAATTTGGAAAACCTTAGAAGCTAATTATAAGGGTGATACACATGCAAAAAGAGTTAGATTACAAAATCTATATTTTGCATCCAAGATTATGAAATACAGATTTCTCATCACATCTCTTTGTGGAGAGAAATCTGATGATGAAGTAATATGGAAGATCTTGAAAAATTTGACACTGCCTTTCAAGACAATAACATAGATGATTTAGGTAATGTTACCTTGTACTACTAATTTCACCAAAGAAACATTGCTTGGTAGATTGGAAGCTGAAGAATTTGATTTGAAACAATCTGGAGAATTAGAAAAAGTTGAGACAATATTTATAGCATTTAATATTAAACCTGGTATAGCAAGGAACACAAAAGTGCAAGGAGAGATTGCCAGCAACAACAAGTCTATTGAGGAAAAGATCCAAGAAGGAGTGGCTCTTCTCTTGGAAAGAGAAAAGGACGGTAAAAATATCTTTAAATGTTAGACATATAATGAATATGGTCATTTTGCATCTAAGTGTCCTAAAAGAAAAAGAAAGTATAAGGGAAGATTCAAATCTAGAAGACCTAGAAATTGTTTATATGCTAATGAAGAAGAAGAAGAAGAATTTGATGAAAACAAAATTGAAGATGAATTAGGATTTGTAGCTATAAAAGGATGATCTTGATAGAGAAATCAAAGAAGAAAGCACACCAATTTCACAAGTTGAAAAGAAATATTGGATCATTGATAGTGGATGTTCACATCACATGACTAGTGATATGAGAAAATTCATCAAATTCAGAAGCCATGATGGAGGAATTATCAGAGTATGGAACAATGCAGCCTATCACTTTATAGGAATTGAATGTGTCACACTTGATGGTAAAACAAATACTGATGATGTTTATTTTGTTGATGGACTAAAACATAACTTGTTAAGTGTTGGAAAAATTATGGACAAAGGTTACCAATTACAGTTTGGTAATGATGCATGCATCACCAAGGACAAGGAAGGAAAATTGCTTGGTATTGGCACAAGAATCAGAGGTAATGTATTTCAGTTAAACACCACTGAAATTACATGTTTAGTAGCTAAAGTTGACAATAGTTGGTTATGGCATAGAAGATTTTGTCACATAAACTTTGATAACATTGTGAAAGCTAGTAATATACTTGCTGTGAGAAATTTACCTAAGATCACTAAGCCAATTGACATTATTTGTAAGGAATGTATCTTTGCTAAATAGAAGAAAGTTTCATTTGCTAGCAAGTAGTTTGGTACTATACAAATGCTAGAATTAGTTCATAAAGATTTGAGTGGTCTTGCAAGAACAAGAGGATTCTATAGAGAAAAGGTATTTTATGATTTTTGTGTATGATTTTACCAGAATGATGTGGGTAGATTTTCTTAAAGAAAAATCAAAGGTATTTGAGAAATTTAGGATATTCAAGAACAAAGTAGAGAATGAATCTAGAGTTAAAATAAAGAGGTTAAGATCTGATAGGGGAGGAGAATTCATTTCTAGAGAATTCAATATCTACTGTAAAGAGCATGGAATCATGAGATAGCTATCTTCACCCCATATACCTGAGTAGAATGAGATTGCTAAAAGAAGAAACATATCAATTGTTGGAGTAGCAAGAGCTATGTTATTCAAAAATGATGTACAAAAGACTTTCTGGAGAGAAGTAGTCAATACAATAGTATACACTCTGAATAGAGTATAGATCAAAAAATGTATGGAAAAAGGACCTTATGAGTTATGGTTCAGATACTCACCATCAGTCAAATATTTTAGAATATTTGGAAGCAAATGCTACATGAAAAGAAATGATGATAGCAGTAAGTTTGATCCAAGGAGTGATAAAGGTATGTCTCTTGGCTATGCATTAAAAAGTAAAGCTTATAGATGTTTCAACTATATAACAGAAACTAGAGTAAAGTGCGCAAATGTGAGAATAGATGAAAAGTTTGGCACTAAAGAAAAGATGATGGATTATAACTCTGATGGAGATAATTATCTTGGGATGACCAATAGATGTAATGAATTATTTTTCAAGACTAACAATGACTTATAGAATAATGTGCAAATTGAAGAAGTAAGAGAAGAACAGAGCACACTACCTAGAATAAGAATTGAAGTAGTAACTCCTACCCAAAATAAGAATGTGATAAGAAATCATCCTACTAATTAGATAATAGGAAGTAAAGAAAAAGGAGTAATGACAAGAAGCATAATCAATGAAGAACTATGCCTAATATCTCAATTAGAACCAAAAAGTGCAGATGTAGCAATCAAGGATGATCATTAGATGAAAGCAATGGAAGAAGAACTTCAATAGATAATAAAGAATGACACATGGGAACTAGTCCCTAGACCTAAGGGAAAAAATGTGATTGGCACAAATGGGTATTTAGAAACAAAATGAATCAACAAGGAGAAGTAATACACAAAGAAAGACTGGTATGCAAAGGCTATTCTCAACAAGAAGGAATTGATTATGAGGAAACATATGCACCTACAGCTAGAATGGAAGCAGTTAGAATGTTCTTAGCATATGGAACAAATAAAAACTTCAAAGTATATCAGATGGATGTTAAATCAACATCTTGAATGGAGAACTTGAAGAAGTTTACATTGAGCAACCATAAGGTTTTCCTTTGACAAAAGACAAGAATATGGTTTGTAGATTAAAGAAAGCCTTGTATGGATTAAAGTAAGCACCTAGAACTTGGTAAGCAAGATTAGATAAATACTTAGAAAATCTTGGATTTGCTAAAGGAACAATAGATAACAAATTGTACTTGACAGAGATAGAAAATGGTTTGTTGATAATCATTGTATTTGTTGATGATAGCATTTTTGGAGGAAATGATGAAGCTAGTAACAAATTCTTAGAAGATATGAAGACTGAATTTGAGATGATCATGATAGGAGAAATGAAATTCTTCTTACAATTGTAAATTTTTCAAAACAAAAAAGGAATCTTTATTTCTCAGACCAAGTATTTCAAAGGTTGTTTGAAAAGATTTGGACTAGAAAATTGTAAACCTATTGGAACTCCTATGGTAATTGGTCACAAGTTATCAAGCAAGGACGAGACACCTACTATTGAATAAAAGAAGTATAGATCTATGATTAGAGGATTGCAGTATCTAACTCATAGTAGACCTGATATAGAAAATGTGGTTGGAATTGTGGCAAGATTTCAGGCTGATCCTAAAGAATATCATTACATAACAGTAAAAAGGATATTCAAATATTTGAAAGGGACATCTAATTATGGCATTTGGTATGACAGAAGCAATGATTTTACTCTTTGAACTTATACTGATGCTGATTGGGTTAGAGATATAGATGATAGAAAAAGCACCAATGGAGGAGCATTTTTTCTTGGTGGAAGATTGGTTTCTTGGCTAAGCAAGAAACAAGATTGCACCTCACAAAGCACCGCAGAGACAAAATATGTTGTAGTAGTGAATAACTATAATCAAGTCATACAGATGAAGTAGATGATGAAAGATAATGGAATTACATTCAAAGTGTATATGAGCAATGTTAGTATGCTAATAGAAACCAAATTTAAATAAAGCTTCTACAAACTAAACAAAATTCATAAACTTCAAGATAGACTAAGATGAGCTCTCAATTGAGAATATGAGCCATTAATGGACTCTCTCAATAAGAAGCTCTCTTGTTGAGTGGCTTTGTCTAAATAGATAGGATGCATGCTCAAGCTTATGCTTCAAAAATGGCTTCAAATGGAGTTGGAATTTGGGTGTGAGTGTATGGTTTTGATGTAAAATGGCTTCTTAAAATGGCATTATGACTTTACTTCATGGATTGTGTTATTTTGCAAAGGGGAAGGATCCAATTTATAGGCAAGAGGCTTGAGGGATTGAGGGCTAAGATGCAAGGATGGGAAAAAGCTCATGGAGGGCTCAGATTGCATGAGAGGAGAGCACATGGATTGTGCTTCCTTACAGCCAATCAGGGAGTGACACATGTCACAGGGTGAGAGGATGGAGAAAAGGGGAAGGATGAGTCAACAAAGGAGGCTCAAGGGATAAAATCTTCATAAAGACCGTCATAATGGCTTGTAAGAGCAATAAAAGAGCTTTGAAGGAGTCATTTATGACCTTGTGGGCTTCATAAAGTTTTATGGTTGAGATATTTTGAGGGAGATGAGAGCAATTTCGACTTGGGCTTGATTAGGAAGGTTTTAAGCTTGCTTAGGATTGTGCAAATGATTAGAGGATGGATTAGGATGGTTTAGGATTAGCTTAGGGATAGGCAAGTGGATGCCATTTAATGAGGGTGGGTGAAGGAGGAGATATTTGTCAACTTTGGCTTGGGTTAGTAAGTTTTAACCCATGTTTAGAGAATGTGACAAGGTTAGGAAGGGATTAGGATTAGGTTTAAAGACATCTTTTAGAAGAGTCTAGACTTTGGATGAGGATAAAGACTTTCTAGAATAGTCTAGAATTTCCTAGGATGAGGATGAAGACTTTCTAGAAGAGTCTAGAACTTTTTAGGATGAGGATAAATTAGATTTTTAGGAAATAAATAAAGTTTTATTTATTTCAAGGGTTTGGGTTGAGGAGATATTTATTAAAACTTTTTTAATAAACACGAGGATTAATATTTAATCTTAATTAAATATTTTGAGTTGGGATTAGGGGTAGGAAATGATGGGATTAGCCTTTAATCAAAATTAAAGAAGGATTAGAAGATTTTGGAAGAGGTTAGTGGTCTTAAGGAAATTGGCCAAGTTTTGGGCAAAAAATAAATTTTTTATTTATTTTGGGTTTTTTGGTCAATTTATTAATTAAATAATTAATAAATAAGGAAATAATGTTTAAATAAGATTTAAACATTTTTGGGAGGGATTCCTTAATTAAATATTTTTAATTAAGATAAAGGGATTTAATGGCATAAAAATAAATAAATAAATTAAATAATTAATTAATTAATAAATGATGATGTCATCAGGAATTTTTCAAAAAATAAAAAATATTTTATTTTCTAAAGGTTTTTAGGTGTCTACATTTTACCCCTCTTTGATGTGATGCTGCAAGTGGCATGGCATCAAAGATAAGAAAATAATATGCCCAAGGCTAGAGCAGAAGAGGAGATAATGGACTGTGAGATGCCCCCTCAAGAAGGCGGCGGGGAGAGAAAGCAAGGTTCGATGGCTTCTTGAAAAGTACAAGAATCTCGGATGAGCAAGGAAACTCAGATTGGCAAAGAGAAGGGGCTGAATTAGCTCAAACTCTCACTATGGGAGAATGATAAAGGAGAATCAGATGCACAAGAGGAAGCAAGCTTAAGACTTTAGGGAAGGTGGAGGATGAAGGAGCAGAGTGCTATAAAAAGGAATCCAGGATAGGGAGATGGATGAGGGGATTATAAAGCTGATGCAATAGGATTTCAAAGAGTCAGATTGGCGGAAGATGGGTTTTGGAGATCCCTAGGACTAGGATTGTGGATCTCGAAAGATGAGGCTTGGTGGATTGATTTGGATTGGTGGATCCCTAAGACTAGGATTGTGGATCCCTAAAGCTAAAGGTGAGGAGTGATTCAAAGAGATACTGATGCATAAGCTGGGGTAGGAGAGACGGATGTTGGATATGGATGGGGGATAATGGAGATGAAGGAAAACCATTGAAGCTTTTTGAGCAGGGGGATACTTCAAAGAGAAGTACCACCATGTAGTTGAGCACTAGATTTACTATAGGACTGTTGGTTAATTTCCAAGGTTACCAAGAACATCAAGGCCTTTTCACCAACTATCCAGAGGACTAACAAACTGACTCAAAACAAACACGCAAGGATTGCCCCAGTATCACACATGAATCCCGAAAGAATCAGAGTGGAACCAACACTAGGTAACCCACAAGCAGAAAAGAAAAACAAACAAAAGACTTGATCAAGACCTTACACCCAAATTGCCCCATTCACAGTATACCATGATATGGAAGATCATGGCAACTTTGAGAAGGGAATAAAAAGATTGTTTGGAAAAGATACTTCAAGACCCAAAAGGGAAGATTCCAAATCAAAAGAAAGTGAAAATCCAAAAGAGAAACATTTGCCAACGAGATGGGTAGGACGAGGTACTAACAAACCAAGATCAGACATGAGGAAAGCTATATCCTATAAGGATCTATTGGAGAGCACCTAAGTTGGTGGATCTGGATGAGTGATGCATCTGGAAAGCTAAACTAAGAAGGATAACACTTTTGTGACAGGAGATCTAGCTAAAGGATGCATTGGAATAGCTAACCAAGGGTTGTGCGATGTGTGCAAGATGCTGATCAAGGAGGAATTGACATGAAAGCTGGATAGATACAATGGTACTAAGCTAAAGAGGATGTACAAGCTGATGGACCAAGATATTTACAAGTGGGCTAATCAAGATATGGTACAAGCTAACGAACCAATGATATGTATGATACAGATGGATAAAAAGCTCAGGATGAGAGGATAGTGGGATGGCTCAATTTGGTGCAAGAGGCAGAAGCTAAGGATGAGGTGATAATGAAAGATATGGATTTGATAAGATGCATCCAATGATGATGATGGGGACAATGATAAGGTTGGTGGTAGCTGAACGGATAGATGGCACTAGAGTGAATGGCTAATGAGAGGATGACATTGGATTTGCATGAGGATAGCCTAGAGTGGGATACTAATGACAAGGGAGGATGGACAAGACAAGATCTCCAAGGAATACAGTGCCCCCAGTCAGAAGATGACATGTGGAAGGAGGTCTTACGATGGATGTGATAGGATTCAAGCTAGGATGGAAAAGCGAAAGGCGCTAGGGAGATGAATGATAGCTGGGATGATTGGCTGAAGCTGCAAAAGATCAGTGGATGGTGTGAGATGGAAGCTGGAGGATGGAGGATAGGTGTATAGATTGGAAGATGGATTTGGATGTCAAGATGCGACCAAAAGCATGAGGATGATAGGCTAAGCTGGGGATGGCTAGATTACGTATGATGCTTGTTTGCCAAGTTTTCATCATGGTACTTGTCCAAGGTGCTTGAATTGCCAAGTTTTCACCAGTGGACGCTTTATTTTTCTTTATTTATTTTTTTGACTTTTTGACTTAGCTAGAATGATTTTGGCTTTCTTCAGCTATTTTGGCTTTTTGGAGAATTTTCACTGGCTATTGGAATGTTCAATTTTGTTGCTAGCTGTTGGTACACCGGATGTGTGATTTATGCAATAGATTGGATTAGATGGGATTGATGGTAGGAGATGGAGGGATGAAAAGGTTGGAAAGGAGCATGAGATGGGGATGCTTGCAAGAGCAACATTGGCACATGTTGGGATGGGTGTGAAAAGAGCATATGGGGGATAGATGGTAGATGCGAGCGTTATGGAGGATTTGTGGAAGCGTGCTTGGGGATATAGGCACCCAAGATGGCGTTAGGAGATGGGGGACATGAGTCACTGGATGGAGGATTAGAAATGGTGGATGCCATTATGCATTGGGTTTCAACTTTTTTCTTTGGGATCCACATGGTTTTGGATTTTCTTTTCATAGGCTTTTGCATTGTTTTTCATTCTTTGATTGGATTTTTTCTTTTTGGAGTATGCTTTTTAGAATCGACATATGATTGCCTAGGATGTGGATTTTTAGCTTTATGCATTTTGAAGTTGGCATTTACATTGCTGTGGTAAGCTTTGGGAATATGGTTAGGAGAAGCTTTGTGAGATGGAGAGGATATGGGAGAGCATGTAGGGGGATGATGATGGATGATGTGCCTCGATATGTGCCTTTTCTGATCTTGCATAGGAATGGAGGGAATAGGATTTGAATGATGGCTGATAGGAGGATGGAGGATGGTAGATTTTGGGACATAGGGACCCAAAATGGATTTAGCGGATGAAGGGGGGATATGGTAGGTTGTTTTAGGTTGCAAAGATGGTGGAGGGGGGATGACATAAGATTTCTTGAAGGAGTGATGTGAGGCTAGCATGGGGGGTTTGGAGATAGGCTTGGTTTGGGGGTGTGGTGTACCAACACCTTTAGATGGTGAGCCTTTCGATACATATCCAAGACCATGAAATCCTAGATTTTTTTGTGCAATAATAGGCTTTTTGATTCCTTGCTCTTGTGGTCCTAAACCTTGACCTTGATAATGCCATCGATTGAGCATTTGAACTAGCTGAGGATACTTTTTGCTTGCAAAAAATGGTGGAAGTGCTTTATCAGATGTACTGCAATAGGGAGATACTATTCTTAATTCTTCTACTGAGAGGAGGCCACTATGGATGAATGTAAGTGAACCAAGAGGGTATATTATAGATGGTGAAATAGCTTGGATAGGTGGTAAGATGGAAGCATGGAGTGGAGGAGATGGTAGGATAGTATCTTGATTTAGCTGATGGGATGAAAAGATATCCTACAGTAGAGGAGGTATGGCTTGAGGTTTTGGAGATGGAGGGGATAGTGACTGCACTATGGATGAAAGACATGGTACGATGATATCTTCGTTTATGCTTTGGGGGATGTCAACATGCTTTTGGGCAGGATCTTGATAGGATTGGTTTGGAGTGGATGGTGCGATAGGAGGTGAAGGGATGGACTCTTCAAAGATAGTGGATGGATATATGAGAGATTCAGTAGTGGAGATGGGTGAGTAGAAGATGGATGCATAAGGGTCATTATGGGAGATTTGGGAAATGCTTGGAGGTGATGTGGATAGGATTTGGAGGGTTTTGACAGATGGTGGGATTTTGATGCTTGCGAGAAGTGGAAGGATTTTAAGCAATTTGATGGATGGTATGGGGATGATAGCTATGGGAGATGGAGGTGATATTATAGATGGGGAAGCTTCATTACTGACTACTTCACATGGTTGGATTAGATGACATGGCTTATCGACTGCTGGAGGTGACTTTTCTTGTATTTCCTTTAGGAGATTCCTTGGAGACTCATGTGTCGGAGGTGGAAGTGAATTGACAGGAATAACTAGTGTGATGGGGGTGGAAGATTGGAAGCTTGGTTGATTGGGTGATGGAGGAGAAGCTGGGATATCAGATGGCATGACTAGATAGTTTGGAAGAATGCATGAATTTTGTGGGATTCTTGGGGGAATGTTTCTAAGGCTTTTAATATACCCATCATAGTCAACAAGATTTTCATCATCATTGGAATAGGAGGTGGTGGGAGCAAGGACAATACGACCAAACACATCATGATAGGTTTGGGATTTCATGTTTTGATGATGATTCAGATGGGAATGGGGTCTTGCATATGGATGAACACAGAAGCTCATGGTTGGATTTGGATTAAGTGTAGATTTTGGATTGGCTGATGAAGGATTTCCTAGGGAGAGTCAAAGCTGTATGATAGACCTAAGGAGGATTGGCTGGAGATTTTTGGCTTTCCTGTGGATGGAAGTCTTCAAGGGCATGCTATCAAAAAGTGAGAGTTTTGCTTTCCTATGCACTGGATTGGTGGAGATTGTGTCAACTTAAGGATAGACTAATGATCCTATGGGCATGACACGAGATTGACTACTTGTGGATCCCAACCTTTAGCTCAAGGTGATGAGGGATAACAAGTGACAAAGCTAGATTACCCTAGACAAAGCTCTGTCAAAGGGATAACCTTGGTGAGGCTGGTGGATTGGTTGGATTGATTGGATAGCAAATTCTAGCAGAATGACAACAACTCTCTAAAGGCTTGGGTGTGATTTTGGATTGGGTTGCTAGCTGGCTGGGGGGGGATGATTTGGAGAGACTTTGGATTTTGGATTGTTCTAAAGCAAGGAACTAGATAGATTCGGTTGCAGCAGGGGAGCTTGGATGATTTTTTGATGAGGCAGTGACTATGCTAAGTATGCCTTGAGCTGGGAGATTTCTGCTTTTTTGGGATTTTGACCAAAGTTGGCAAACATTCATTCAAAAGCTATGAACAAACAAGCAGACAAAATTTTGGAGCAAGCATGTCAAACACACCAACATCCTAGGAAGCTTTCTATAGGATGAAATTTGTTATAGCTAGGGAGTCCTCAATATACGCAAGGTACGTGAGGCCCAAATCCGTAGATGAAACCAAAAAGATGTCACATAGCCGAGAGGAGCGGTAACCCACTTCTCCTCTTTCACTTCTCAAGGGTATAAAGTTCCTTGAGGCTTAGCCCGAGTGACAAAATCTTGATTCCAAGAGAGGTGTCTTTGGATTCACCTCCCGATTTTTATACTCCGTCGAAATGCTGGAGTTGAGGTTGTCCCAAGGGGTCCCCAAGAAGGCCTCCTAAAAAGTGTAAAACCAGACCACATACATGATCTAGGGCTTTAAAAGACACACGTTTATTCCAATTGATGATTTAGATTTTGTAAGCTATGATTGAAGACACTTGTGATTATGGCATACAATGTTCATTCCAATTTGACAGCATCGTCAGCATAATGAAAGTCGAGAGATCGTCAACATAAAAAATGTGAGCGTCATTGAAAATGCATCCAAACCATGCAATGTTCATTGATTGTTAGGCATTCAAGATTGAGTGTGAGTTTTTTTTAAGCCCAAAACAAAGATGTGTGAAACTCGATTGCCAAGCGTGCACCCAGAGGCCCTCCACGTCAATATTTGTCCAATTTTTATGCCCAAATGAAGTGTGAGCAAGATTAATGCGCATTTAAGAAATTTTCTAACTTAAAAAAACCACTAAAGACCCAAGTGAGTGGAGTTTGATCTTTGTGGAGCACTTAACACCCTTTTAGGTCGACCCATCCCCATAGATGGTGCTGAGATTGCAACCAATGGTTAAATTGATGGGTGATTAAAGAGGGTGAGTCCAACTACAAACTTACTCAAAGCGTCTTTATTAGTTTTTATAACTTAGAAGATTTCAAAAATGTGGATTCTTTTTATGCCCCAAAAGATGATTATTTTATCTATGGCATTCAAGATTGGATTTGTTGTTTTAATAATGCATTCATAAAAAAAACAAACTTGATTTTAATCCATGGCACTCAAGAGTGATTTTAGCAACATGCATTCAAAGACAAGTGATTAAACATTCAAGTTTTTTCCTTTGAGCATTCAAGATTGAGATTTTGTGTGTTGTTTTAAGAACTTTGAAGTGCTTTGTTTTAACCTTAGATCATTCAAGATTGTTTTTGACTTAAAAGTGAAAATGACTCTTTGGACATTGGTTTTCATTCAAGATTTTGTGTTCTAGTTTGCATATTTTAAGCCCAAAAATGATATTCCTAGATTGTTTTGATGCATAAAAAACCTAAGAAACATTCAAGATTTTGCAACAAGACATTTGTTTGTAACAAATAACAAAGCTTTTAGGACAATTTTTGGCAACCATTTAGGACTCTTAGTTTTCATGAGATTTTTAAAAGAACTTTAAAATACTTGCAAATGAGGTTCATTTTATCTTTGATTGATGCTTTGAGTTTGATTTAGATTTTAGTGTGTACTTAGTGTTGATTTTGAACCTTTTGAAATGGAAACTTGAAGTTCTTTTTAAATTTCCAAAAATGAAGTGTTCCTAACTTTGCATGAATACATCTAAAACCTTGATGTTGCAAGGATGCAAATGATTGGATTGGTTTAGTTTCACTTGTTAAAAGATTTTTTCTTTTTTGCAAATTTTTAATTTTTTAATGGATTTAAGTATGATTTGGGGGTTCATGTTAAGCACTAAAAAGAAGTGTGTATGATTTTGCTTCCTTAAAAAAAAATGGCCAAGATCTCCCACAAGAAGAAGAAGAAGAAGTAGATGGAATAAGAAGAATATAGACAAGAAGAGGAAGAAGAATTCCAAGTGCTTTGTCCACCTATAAGCTTGAAAAATCTGCAAATACTATGAGATAGACTATGACTTCCTTTGTCTTCTTCATGTTCATGTGGACCTACAAAACCAATTTATACAATCCTACCAATCACAAAAACAAGAAAAATTAGCAAATGACATACAAAACTTGACTAAAAAAGCTAATGAAGATGACCCATGCGGGGTCCCACTGGGCGTGCCAAAATGTATATGACCAATGTTAGTATGCTAATAGAAACCAAATTTAAATAAAGCTTCTACAAACTAAACAAAATTCATAAACTTCAAGATAGACTAAGATGAGCTCTCAATTGAGAATATGAGCCATTAATGGACTCTCTCAATAAGAAGCTCTCTTGTTGAGTGGCTTTGTCTAAATAGATAGGATGTATGCTCAAGCTTATGCTTCAAAAATGGCTTCAAATGGAGTTGGAATTTGGGTGTGAGTGTATGGTTTTGATGTAAAATGGCTTCTTAAAATGGCATTATGACTTTATTTCATGGATTGTGTTATTTTGCAAAGGAGAAGGATCCAATTTGTAGGCAAGAGGCTTGAGGGATTGAGGGCTAAGATGCAAGGATGGGAAAAAGCTCATGGAGGGCTCATATTGCATGAGAGGAGAGCACATGGATTGTGCTTCCTTACAGCCAATCAGGGAGTGACACATGTCAGAGGGTGAGAGGATGGAGGAAAGGGGAAAGATGAGTCAACAAAGGAGGCTCAAGGGATAAAATCTTCATAAAGACCCTCATAATGGCTTGTAAGAGCAATAAAAGGGCTTTGGAAGAGTCATTTATGACCTTGTGGGCTTCATAAAATTTTATGGTTGAGATATTTTGAGGGAGATGAGAGCAATTTTGACTTGGGCTTGATTAGGAAGGTTTTAAGCTTGCTTAGGATTGTGCAAATTATTAGAGGATGGATTAGGATGGTTTAGGATTAGCTTAGGGATAGGCAAGTGGATGTCATTTAATGAGGGTGGGTGAAGGAGGAAATATTTGTTAACTTTGGCTTGGGTTAGTAAGTTTTAACCCATGTTTAGGGAATGTGACAAGGTTAGGAGGGGATTAGGATTATGTTTAAAGACATCTTCTAGAAGAGTCTAGACTTTGGATGAGGATAAAGACTTTCTAGAATAGTCTAGAATTTCCTAGGATGAGGATGAAGACTTTCTAGAAGAGTCTAGAACTTCTTAGGATGAGGATAAATTAGATTTTTAGGAAATAAATAAAATTTTATTTATTTCAAGGGTTTGGGTTGAGGAGATATTTATTAAAACTTTTTTAATAAACACGAGGATTAATATTTAATCTTAATTAAATATTTTGAGTTGGGATTAAGGGTAGGAAATGATGGGATTAGCCTTTAATCAAAATTAAAGAAGGATTAGAAGATTTTGGAAGAGGTTAGCGGTCTTAAGGAAATTGGTCAAGTTTTGGGCAAAAAATAATTTATTTATTTATTTTGGGTTTTTTGGTCAATTTATTAATTAAATAATTAATTAATCAATAAATGATGATGTCATCAAGAATTTTTCAAAAAATAAAAATACTTTATTTTCTAAAGGTTTTTAGGTGTCTACACAAAGAACCTGTTATCATTTACTGTGATAATACAAGTACAGTAAACATGTCTAAGAATCTTGTTTTGCATTCTAAGACTAAGCACATTGCTATAAAGTACCATGTATTGAAAGAGAAAGTTGTAGAGAAAGAACTTAGACTGGAGTACATTAACACTAAGGAACCGATTGCAAATATTTTCACAAAGGCCTTACCAAAGGATACTTTTGCGTACCTAAGAGGTATGCTTGGGGTTATGCCCCTGCTTATTTTAGAATAAAAGATGCAAAAGTACATTAGTCTAGGGTACATAGCATCATTGTTATATTGGATTGAATGTTGATGCTTATTCAATGGGGGAGTGTTTATGGTGAACAGAGTCAGCAAATGACTCTTCATTATTGTTAATTGGTATACAATAGTGTCTTGAGACACTTGAGTTGTTTATGGATTTGTATACAAAGTTGTAAAGCAATAAACTAGCTTGTGTTCGTACTAATAAATTATTAGATGTTCAAGAAAATTGAACCATTTGTGTACTATCTTTGACATTGATGTCAATGGGGGAGAAGTATGGCATGAAAAAAATTATGGGGGAGAAGTGTTGTAATAAAGGATTTGCATAAAGCAAGATTTGAGTGATGAAGAGGATTTGAAAAGACTTGTTGGTATTCTTGGAACTAGATGGTTTTCATCTATGTTGCCATCAATGCCAAAGGGAGAGATTGTTAGCATGAATGTTGATGCTATGGGGGAGCATTGCAAAACATTATTATGATGTATTTATAACTGTGTTTGTCATTGATGACAACATAGTAATAAGTTTGTAAGAGACTGACAAAGTAGCATACTGTGATTTTTGTATTGAGAACATTATATTACTTATCTGATGATGCACAATTATCAACACATACTACAATGTCTATTTATTACATGGGCAAGTGCATAGAACCTGAATCGACAGTGTATGGAAGATATGATTGATTTATAGAGAACTATATAGAAACAAAGTATCAGGAAAGCATTTTCTATTACATGATTGCTATAGTTTGTTACAATTGCAATGAAGGGATGCATAGTGAACTAGAGATAGTTTACTTATTGTTGATGACATCAGAGGGTGCGCATGTACGAAAGTTACACGTGTAAAATTTTGTGTATAACTGTGAGCTGACATCATTAATTAAATGTACATTTCATTTAATTAACATATGATAATAAAGTATGAAGCTGACTTGAGGTTTTATTAATTAAGTATGGTATAAAGGAAAGATGTTTTTCATTTTTTATAAACAAGGAAAAAGAGAAGACTTATGAATTACTAAGCAACAGAGTAGAGTGATATACTAATGCGTGTAAGTGACCTTAAGGGTTACTATTACTGATCACAGATTTCTAGGTCTGATTACATGATCTAAAGCTGAAGGAGTCTGACATATTGGATAGAGGAAGAAGTAAAATCCTTTTACACATCTATTATTCTGAAAGGAATAATATTGAGGTCAATTTGACAGTGGGTTCATTGATTTGATCCTGAATCTATTTGGACAGTGGGTTCAATTGCTTTCCACAACTCCTAACAAGGTTGGCACAACTCCTAATAGGGTTGGAATCTTCTAATAAGGATTCAAAGTCTCTTAACAGGGACTCTTTGTACTAAATATTTTAATAAACTCCTAACATGATCCATTCTCTAACAAGAAATTTTTATATTAGTACATCATTTTGTGGGCATCATTCCCACTGGGGTTTTCCCTCTGATCAAGGGTTTCCATAGTCAACACATCTGGTGTAATTGTTTATATGCATCTCTTTATGATTATTGTTTACTTTGGTTGAATGGTAAAGATTTTTTAAAAGGATAAATGTTTTAAATTATCATATAGCTAATTCACACCCCCCTAGTTATATTGGTGGACTATTGTTTCTAACAGGTTCAATCAAGTGGGATTCTCTTCAGGTAGCAATATTGCTACATGATCAGTCTCCAAGTGTGAGATTGTTGTTTAGTGTGGAGCTTAACTAGTTAGTAAGTGGGAGATTTTTATCTTATGGTGACTAATCAAGTAAGTATTGTACGCTCACCATGTGTCCACATCAAGATTTAGGGGTGAGATACTTTGACTACCAAGTTTAGAGGTAGAGCCCCCAAGGAATGTTTTTGGCTATTGGTTGACATATTGTAATTGAGACAAGCTTGCTTTAAGTGGCTTAGGGATATGGATTTGTATTGGAATGATGATCTACTAGCTTCTTGCAATGATATTGAGTTGCAAGGGATTGAAGATTATAATCACATTGAAATCATTAGATAATAATATTTAACTCATTGTTTGGTGAACGTAGCCCAAGTATTGGATGAACCTCATTAAATATTTGTGTCTTGTGTTATCTTCTGTGCACTTTAATTTTTTTCTAATGTTGGTTATATTTGGATGTGATTATTATTCTATCTTTCTAATCCTAGTACTAAAGTCCTATTATAGACTACCCCATCAAAGTGTTTTATCCCATTATTACAGTGTTTGGCATGTTAATGGGTTTGCATAAAAGTTTATGTTAAGAACTACCTTGCGTAAAGGATTTCATAAATAACTTGTTGAAACTGTTAGGAATACAACAAGAAAATGACGTATATAATGTACTCTTCAAATGTTGATAAGATCTACTAAGCTATGTTCTTGACCATTACTTGATCATGTAGCCTCTTTATAAGTTATTTAGTGACCTTATCTCAATTCTCTAATTCTTTCACCTATCAGGAACTCTTTTCAACTACTTGTTCCACATCACAACTAAATCCTTATAAAGTTTCTTTACCTTTGACATTTAAGCCTAATTAGGGTTTTAAATATCTATAAAGCTTTCTTTACAATCCACAACTACCTCAAATATTCTCCATTTTTTGAGCACATTAGCTAGATATGACTCTTGTTGTCATTCCCTTGGTAAATTATTTCTTTGTTCTTACTTGAAAAAATATGCCTTGAACTTGTCATTTAGATTTTTTTACCATTCCCTATAAATTATTTCAATTGGCTCTTCAATCTATGTCCAATATTTTCCTTTTTTTGTCAAATTCACTGAATCTAACTTCAACATGATTGGTTTTATCAATTTCTCAAAATTATTTATCTATCACCTTCTTGTTGTCTAGTTAGATAGTGGTATTCATTTGTTTACGTATTTTCCTATTCATTGGTATCTCTCGTTCACTGATAACATAATCTTTTCCTTTTTACTGCCCAATCTTCACCTATTGACCTATTCTATTTACCTATAAGTCTTTACTTGTTTGCCTTTATCAATAATATTGTTCACCCATTGACCCTTAACATTTTCCTATTCACCTAGTTGTATATCTGTTTACTTGTTCATTAAAATTTCTCACCTATGTAATGATTTTCCAACAATGCTAACCATATCTTCCAAAATCATCATCAATGTGAATATTTGGCCTCTATAATCAACACTTTTACCTAATCCCAAGCTATTTTCTTTAAATAGAGATTGCATTTGTGTTGAATATTTTTTCCTAGAGAATACATTCCTATAATAAGGTTAGTTATTTAAAATGCTTGTTTTTTTAATCCATTCTAAAGAAAAACATTGGACACATGAAGAAAATATTAACCTCATACAATTTTTTAATAATAGGCCTTTTCTATTTAATTTGTTCTCATAATCCATTCACAAGACATTATTTATTAGGGACATTTCATTTTATTAAAAAATGGAAATTAGTAAGATCGACTCAAGAAAATGATTAATGGTAATATAAATTTATGAACCCAAAAGTCAAAGCACCTGTAAATGTAATCTAGAAAATCCTTACAAAGTTACAGATCAACTATTCTAATTAGTTTGAAGATGTAACTAAAGATAAACTAGATCTATTTTTTGAATGATAATTTATTTCACCCATGCATTAAAATGAAACTTCTAGTTAACAATTGAATTATCTTGTCCAAAACCAATAAAATTAGATCTATTTCAACTTTAAATGTTGGTTAAGTTGCTTTTTCTTCTCTAACAATTTGGTCTTCATGCTCTAAAATAGATATAACAGGTATGACCACTTTTTTGGGAATGATCAATGACAATACACTACATGTACAATAGAAAATAGTCTAGTCAAAATCCATCAAATCATTAGTAATAACCAAATTTGAAGTGAATGGTATTTCATGTAATTTCTAATTAGTCACTAATTAAAAATAAAATAACTTGTGCTAAAAATATTGTAAGACTACACACATACTGTTGAGATTATGTGTGTTGCACACATTGCATAATATTATTTATATTTTTTTTATTTATTTAATACGTAATTTTGCAACTAGGAACACCTAGATAGATGTGCAACATTGGGAGATTTCCATGGAATATTATTGATGAGTTATATTGACACATTTTGATAATATTGATGTAATTATTTAATATTGGGGAAAATAATTAAATGCCCAGTATTAAATGTGGGTTAGTGAAGGTTTGGTATCACATGGTTTATGTACTACCACTTAGTGGTTTTGTGGGAGCTTGCTTCTATATTAAAAAAAAAATAACAAGGGTAGTTGTTGAGTAGAGATAGGTTAGCCAAGAGAGTACTTGTGAAGGTTAGAAGGATGGCATGGGATGTGCGGACTCATGTTTGTTCACATGGATTTCTTGGTTGTGGCTATGAATTTGAAGGCTAACATGGTTGTATTGTAGTATTATTTTGTTGAATAATACATGGTGTTGGATGCTTTTGGAGGCAGGTTTTTTCTATAAATGAGGGTTTCAAAGAGTATATCTTGTGTCATATTTTGTGGGCATGTTATATTTTCTCTTTCATGTGGATTCTAAGTATTTATTTGATTCAAATCTGTTATGGGTTAAGTGGAAAAAATGATATTTTTGGTCATAAGTTTCCTTACATATACAAAATACTTAATATTAGTAACATAACAAAAATTAAAAGATGCAAAAACATTGGTAGAAAAATATCTACTAGTGACACCGCCACCTCCCCCCCCCCCCCCCCCCACCTCTATATATACCACTTAATGCAGAGAAAACAAAGGAGAATGAAGTTCATATTGCTACTATGGAAGGACTGATAAGTACTTTTCATATGTTGAGTATGCTAGTGTAGAATACCTTGAGGATACCTATGAAATTTGGGAGAAGCTTAAGATTATGTATGGAGGAGACAAGCATGTCCAAAAGGCAAAGGTTGACAATTTGAGAGGAAAACACAATAACGTAAGGATGAAAGGAGAAAAACATTGAGGAATATAGCAAGAGAATAAAAGACATGGTGATTAGCATAAGAGTAGTTGGAGGTAGACTGGAAGAAGATGATGTAGTAAGAAAAATACTAAGGAATCTACAACCTCAATGTGCAATAATGGTCTCATCCATTAAATAACTCGGATCACTGGAGAAAGTTGAGGTATCTCTTAACTCCTTCATAGGTAGGTTGACTACATTTGAGTTCAAAAACTGACAACAATCAACCAAAGGGTGAATTCATATTCAAAGCTTTAGTCACACCTGTTGCACCTAACAAAAGAAAAGAAGTGGAAAGAACTTCCAAATACATAATAGATCTTGAAAGTCTCTTTACTAAGGAATCTAGGCAAGAAGAACTAGAGGCTTTGTTTACAATAAAATGCCAAGAGGTAAAGGGAAGTACAAATCTAAACTTTCTTTTAATTGTTTTTACTATAGCAAGATAGGTCGCATAATTGCAAGATGTCATGAGCCGATTAAGAAAGAAAAGAGCAAGAGATAAACAAGATTCAAAGGAAAATAGAAGAATTGTTATTATATTGGTTAAGAAGGTGTGACTAATGAGGAGTCAACCTATTCTAATGATGAGGAGTAGGAAATACCATTTTTTTACTATAAAGGAAGAAAGGGTGGAGAGATCCCTACTAACAAGAACCAACCACAATAAAAGATAGATCATAGATAGTTGTTAATCTCACCACATAACTGGTGATCAATTTTTTTTTAACAAGGTAGAAGAGTATGATAGAGAAATGGTAAAATTTGATAGTGATTCTTCATGCATGGTAATAGGTAATGGTACCATATCCTTAAATAACTCCATTGATTGTGAATATTTTTATCTAGTGGAAGGTCTAAAATATAATCTATTGACTATATCTCACATGAGAAATAAAGGTCATAGGTTTGAGTTTAACAAAGGGTCTTGAAGGATTCTTGAAAAGATAGGTAACCTACTGGCTATAGGTAAGAAAAGAAAATGTATTCTATTTTATCTAAATACTTATGTAAACAATTATTCAATAGCTAAGTTTGATAATAGATTGTTGTGGCATAAAAGGTTATGTCATGTAAATTTTGAAGGCATTGTTAAGGTAGGAAAAAAATGTGTAAAAGGCTTGTGTCCAATCACAAATCCTAACAATGTCGTTTGCAAAGATTGTCAACTAGGTAAGTTGGCTAGTTCTAGCTTTTCTAGTAAGTCATTTCCTTCTGAACATATATTAGAGTTAGTGCACTCTAACATCTATGGTCCTATGAGGATTAAGAGTGTATCTAATGATAGATATTTCATGATGTTCATGAATGATTTTTCTAGGATGATGAGGATTGTTTATTTAAAGGAAAATTCAAAAGCCTTTCACATGTTCAAAGCCTTCAAAGACAAATTAGAAAGAGAGACTAGTAAGGCATTGATGTGCTTGAGATCAGACCGAGGATGTGAGTTCACCTCACATGAATTTGAGAACCACTATGAGGATCATGACATCAAAAGATAGGTGTCAGATCCCAAGATACCATAATATAATGGTGTTGTAGAAAGAAGGAATTTTAGATGTCCATTATTAGATAATTCAAGTTCTACATTAGGTTACAAGTGTCCTAACTGAAGGGAGGAATCTTCATAAGTTAGACAAAATATGTGAAGGAGATTCTAAAGACATTTGGTCGAGAGGATGCCAAATTGGTGGGAACCTTGATGGTGACCCATTGTAAATTTTCAAAGGAGGATGAGAGCTTGGAATTAATGAGACTCTACCAATCTATGATTGGTAAAATTTAGTATGGAGTGCACTATAGATCATACATTATACAATTTGTTAGAATTGTGGCTAGATTCATAGCCAATCCAAAGGAATATCATTTAGTCACTATGCAAAGGATCTTCAAATACCTTAAGGGCACAAAAGAGTATGGTCTATGGTATCCCCACATGGGAAAATTTGAACTCATTTTTTTCACTGAGAAAATTGGGCAAGGAGCATAGATGACATAAAGACCATGAATAGTGGTGCATTATTTCTTAGAGCAAGGCTAGTGGCTTGAACTAGTAAGAAGAACTACATATCTTAGTCAACAAAAAAAATAGTATGCAGAAGCAACAATGAACTCTACTAGCCTTTGTATGCCTTGAGTGTTTTTAAAATTCCTAGGAAGTTTTCTTTGGCAATTGAGAAAATTTAGAAATAATTCTTATGGAAGAAGTATAGAATGGCTTTAATTTCTTAGGACAAAGTTTGCATGCTAATCAATAAAGGAGGATTTGGCCTTCGAAGGTGATATCTATGAATGAATATCTGCTTGCTAATCTTATTTGGAGATGGCATCAATGGGAGGGAGAATGGAGAGACATTTGGAATGATAAATATAATAGGAAGAATCAAGGGTAGCCTATTCCTTAGTAATGAGGCTTCCCAAGGAGGTTCTATAATCTAGGAACATGTTTAGAAAAATAAGTAGATTATTAATAAAGGGGTCAGATGGAAGGTTGGAAATTGTAGGGCTATTCATTTTTGGGATGATATTTGGATTCTTGATTGAAGGATTTGAGAAAATATGCAAATCAAATCCATGAAGCCCTCAAATACTTGCATGTAGAAAATGTGTCACAAAGAAGAAAAAGACAAGAAAAGGCAAGGGTTTTCTCTAAAAACACACAAATTGTATATTCAGATAAAGAAAAGATAAAATATTACAAAGAGATCAATCCTTATAAAAGGAGATCGAAACCCATAAAAGGTAACCTAATAAGTTACTAAGGGTAACCTAAAGGTAAAAGCTATTTTGTGAGGCCTCGCCCCCAACCCATCGTAGCATAGTGATACATTACTCTTATTTTGTTATCCGCGACTCGAGATGTCGAGACATTATCTGATGCTTAGAACATATTTTATTATTTCATGTTGTGTGATGTTATTTTTTTCATATATATTTGATGATTGTCATTTAATGTTCATGTATCTGTATGTTGACGAAATCAGTAGATGTAGGATTGAGATGTGATTTAAGATATTTCAAATGGTTAAGAATTATATAGGATGAAGAAACTCTTATTTGATGCATTTTTTAATTTATGAAATTTTTTGATACATATACGTTTATATACATGTGATTTTCAGGACTACTGATGTGTGCAATGAGTGTGCAGATATTTAGCCGAGAAACCCTACGGAGGAACAAAACTGATCTCCATGTGCTAAAATTTGGAAACCCTATTGTTCGTAATTATGTTCTTTCAGTGTCGCTTGACACTCGTAAAATGTTATGTGCTTCGGTATGCTGGTTAGGGTTAATTGTTTAACCTTTGGTTTCAAGTTAGTGTCAATTTTCTATTAGATTCTTAATGAGGGTTAGTCGTCCCTAATTCGATTTAGGGCTAGATTGCAAGTTAGAGTTGTTAGATAGACCTATTTTATCTCTAGATTTTTATTTGACTCTAACCTCTTCCCTAAGGCTTTAAAACATGTTTTATTCTAACCTAAGGGTATGGGTATGGGTTAGGGGTCTTTTCCAACCCCTAAGACCCTAGCTTTGACTTTTGAGGGCACTCAAAAAGTCCCTTTTTGCCTTTGTGCGAAAATTGCAAGTGGTTGTCATGAGTTGTCTTACCCACCTCCTTTTAGGGTTTAACCAAGGTGTAGGTTGAGTTAGGAGGTTCTAGTGTGGCTAGTGGGTGGAAATAGTTATTGCTCCTTTTGGGTGGTTGAGTTGGAGGCTTATTTAGAGGCCTTCCTTGGTCTAGTGGGGGGGGGTTACCCAATCTCTAAATTTGGAGAAGACTTCTTGAAGCTTGAAGGAAGGAGGGATACTCTACTCAAATTTGTTCATTGCCATTACCTCTTTGAGAAGGTAGGAAACTCCCATCTCCCTTATTCAGTTTTTATGTTTTGTTTCATGTTCTTGTTACCTTGTTGTTATTTTACTGTTGTATGGTTGTGGGTATGTTGGGAAGCTTTGTAAACCATGTCTTTTTGGTTGTTTTCCTTTCTTGTTTATGTTTAAAATTTTGAGTTTTCCTTGCATGGGTGTTTTGGTATTACTCACCCTAGGAGAGGGCAGAAGTGACCAATTTTGGGAGAGGTCTGTTTAGTTGGACTCAAACCTGTGTAGAGTCTCTTCTCAGGATGAGAAGAGGGATAAAGGGTAGGGTGTTATGGGCCCCTACCCGTCAGCACAAACCTGGTATGAGTCTGGCAAGTTTAAATGGAAGAACGGAAGTTCTTGGTTATTGGCCCCGATTGGGCATCTGAATTGGTGTTGTGCTTGACTTCTCCAGTTGAAAGAATCCACCTCTCCCTAGTCTTGATTCATTGTGAATCTTAATGTGTAAACCATGTGTGATTATGCATGCTCGATGTTCTTTGATTTAGCTTGGTTGTCACCCGATCAGTTATTGTTTTCCTCCATGATTCTTGAAATGAGATTCAGAAAATATAACTAACTCCTTGATTGGATCATGAAGAAAATTTCATAAAGTTGTTGATATTTGGGATTGAGATCCTACTGTAAATTTGTATTTTAAACCTTATTGCATATGGAAATGAAGCCAGGTTTTCTTCCTGATTCTTTCCCGGCTGAGCCTTGAATCAGGTTGATAATAAGATAAGTGATTGATTAAATTTACTTCTCTTAAAATTTTCGTATTCTATGTTGTCATATGAATGTGTATCATAGATAGGATGCAACAATGATGTTCAAATTATGTATGAATAAATTTGTGATGTATGGTGATGCCTCTATTCATATGGACGGTAGTGAGAATTATTACTAATCCATGTAAATGCATGATGCCTTTATCAAGTGTGAAATGATTTAGTTCATGGTTGATTGTGTTGAAATTAAATTTGCAAGAACATGTGGGAAGAATTATGTCAAGATATCCAAGCTACAATTGAAAACATGATAGAGAAATAACTTTGTGTATTTTGATACTCCTTTCAAAAGGAATGGAACATTATCATTTTGATCTCTTATTTTCTCAATTGCTTTAAGACTAGTTTAGTCATTATGTTGTTCCAATGTTGCTCCATCAGTTTTATTAGATAGTTAAATGAATACGTAGATGATTATTTCATGTAATGTGGTTTCATTGAAATGCATGGCCATTTGAGGTTCATGGAATTAATAAACTAGAAATTTATAAGAGAATGCATACACCTAGTGTGGTAATATAGTTGCAAAAGAAAAAAAAATATACATTGAGTTTCAAGAGAGAGTAGACAAATTATCAAATAATCCACCTACAGGATGCTGGAGTTTGTATGAGAGAATGTAATAATTCTTGTTTTGTAACAGAGAATATTCTAAGAATCTATTAGTGTTTAAAATTAGAAATAAAACAATATATATATAAATGATATCTAATAAAATGCATAAGTTATTAAACCTTTATAACTTAAATATCCTAAATATCTATCATCTACCTAATAAACTTTATGCCTTAAATTCTTACTCTAGTCCCCTTGGGCGTCAGCCTTTTGGTTGTTTATTTTTAATTGGCTTTTTTTTAGCAAAGTCAATTTGCTATGATGGGAGGGTGACGTCACCTGTCACCACATCCCATCCCCATCCGCTTTTCGAATGTGTTGCCCTCTTATCATGGTCGAATTTTGATTTGGTTATATCTTGTTTAAGTCTTGTTTTTTTTCCCCACGTTACCTTGGTCTCCACCTTTTATGTGATGGGTTTGCGTGTGGTTTGAAGTCTGGGACAGAGTGCTGTACCCTGGCCAGCGCTTGGGAAGCGCTTGGCCTTGGGACGCGCATGGAAGGGAGTAGGGGGTAGTGTTAGGATTTGTATAGGTTAGTGTTAGGTATGTTAGGTGTGGTGGTTAGTTAAATTGAGTTAGATAGTTTTTTTTTGTTAGGAAACGTTATTAAGTTAGATTTGTGATTAATTTAATATATTAGTTAGGTTAATTTAGGTTTTATATTATGTTAGTTAATTTTAAATTTTAAGATTAAATTAGTTTTAATATGTTAGTTTAGGTTTAGGTAATTATTGTGTTGTTTATTGTTAATACATTTATGTATGTTAATCGTTTTAAAATTTATATTAATGTAATATAGTTTAGATTTTAATTAGTTAGTAATTTTAAAATAGATATATATTTTAATATAGTTAGTAGCTATTATAGTTTTAATTTGGCGTTATTTGAAATGGTTGTAGAATGGTGATTTTATTTGAATTAAAAGGATAAGTTTAATTTTGTTATAATGTAAGTATCATGTTAAAATTATATTATATTATAGGTTCTATCATCATTTAACTTATGCAACTTTAGTTCTCTACTAATATGTTTTTTTTTAAAACTAATTGTCGAAATGTTCAAAATTAATAAATTTTTGATATATATATTCAGTTTTAAATTTTAGTTAATCGTTTTTTTTTAAGAGTGACTTTACAATATCGGTTAGATTGTTAATCAACAATTGTCAAAGAGATTTATAGTTGTTTTTGATTTAGATACCTTTCAATTAATCTAAATCTCAAATACATTACATTTTCATTTCAATAATTGTTTCTTATTGTTGAAAGTAAATGTAGGACATGAGTTTATCAATATCAATCTTATAACAAAAGTTTCAAATTTTAAATAATGTAATCGCCCTCATGTTTGTAACCTTAAGACGTAATGTAGAGAACCTTTACTAAAACTATTATCAATCATTTCAAACCTAGGGCATGTTTAATTATTAATTCAAAAAAAAAATTGTGTGTGTTTTTGCCATCAAGTTTTGGGCATGACATATTTAATAATTACTAATTAATTATTAAATAGAGAAAGCAAAAAATGCATAAAGTGAAATCTTAAGAAGGGAGAAAAGGTAATTTAATTAATGAAATTAAATTAACCTTTTTCTCTAACACCCCCCCCTTTAGATGAGAAAAAATGCAATTACAAACAAGCTAGAAAGAGCAAGGAAAATACAATGCAATGCAGAAAGCAAACTTCGGTCCCGACAACAAGGCTTGATGAGGTACCCAATCACAAAAAAATCTCTATGAAATGGAGAAACAAAGAAAACCCAATGGGAAAAAATCTACTCCAAAAAGAGATACCTAAAAACCCAGTGAAGGACTACATAAGCCTCTATCTAGAGGAATGTTCTAGAAAATAGGAACATAGAGTGATCATGAAGAAAACCACTAAAGCATGAAGAAGTTGCAAACTTTGTTAAAACAAAATTGCTGACCTATAGAACCTCCTCTGAAATGAAACATCAAAGCCTAAAGAGATGATCAATCAAACCAAGGAAGCATGAGAAACAATAGGAACCCCCCCTAATGCAGACAAGGCAGAGGTGATAGGCAACTAAAAAGTGGGCCAAAAGAGCTGCATGTTAAGGAATCACAATCAAGATGCACAAAAAAGTACATAAGTGTGTACTGAGGTGATCAATCTCAAATGCATCATGAAGCTAATGTCATAGAAAGGACACTCATTGGACAAAGGAAGATGGCAAACAAAGGCAAACATCAACCTCCCTATGGCACTTTATCAAAGTAGTGTATGTACAATAGGACACAAGGCATAATGAATCCCAAGAATACAATAATCTATACGAATGTCCTCATATGAGACTACTTGAATCAGAAGGCTAAACAAGGAAAACAACTAAAATGAAAATACAAATGCAATATGGCACTTTATCTTAGTGCATTTGCATAAAAATGCTTATAGATGATACCAAAAATGATAAGAAAGGGAAAAGAGCTAATACAATAGATAGTACAACCCAAAAGAAGAGATCCCATGCCATGAAAATGATCCCTGGACCTAAAATATCCAAGATATCCACCATATTGCAATAAAACAAAAAAAATGATAGAAAGAGCATGGAGTAGAATCTAGAAAAAATTACAACATTTTTGAAAAGTGGATGGAACCAACTTTCCAAAAATATAACATTTTCAAAAAATGGAGATGGGATGCTCAAGATATGCCCTTCGAAGTGAAAAAATGAACATCCAACTTTGACTGCCAAAAATGGAAACTAAAATATATCAAAACCAAAAAAATCTTGCACCATTGTTTCCATCTTAGAATCAGCTTTCTAGCGCTTCTTTTGGATTGGAAAAAGACCTCCATATGCTCAAGTTATGGCCAAAAAATGATAGTAGGTCAAAAAAGGACCTAAAGGGCATGCAAGAGTGCTAATGCAGTATTGACTTCATTATTTTATTTCATTAAATTTGATGGCTTACTCATCATCACAACAAAAATAGATTTCCACATGGCATCCATGCAGCAGTGTGGGCCCAGATGCTGACTTGGCACTTGACACGTGGCAGGTGCTAGTGATGCAATGCAGGCGAAGGCAACTGGGCTCTGGGGATGATGGAACAATGGCCATAGAGTGGAGTAGGGCAGTGGAGGCAAAGCACTGTGGGGGCATCGCTTGTTGAGCTATGATCATAGTGGAGGTAGGGTGGGCCACCGGTGGCTGGCAGTGCCAGGACCACTGGCAGTCTACCAAAACCTCTAGTAGTTTCAGTGGTTGCCAGTGGTTTTTGCTAACTGCAATGACCAAAAAAGATATTTTAATTTTTTTAATGATTTTTTTAAATTTTTGCATCTTGAACTACGTGCAGAGGCCGTATGACCTTGCTAGGCAAAAAATATTTGTCTCCCAGATCAACATTGTCAAAATGGACAAACTTTATATGGAAACAAGGGTTTTGACACCTTCTAGATTTATCCATGAGGTTTGTTTGGCCTCAAGCAGCTCCAAAAATTAGTAACCCCCTTATTTCCTTAGAAAATACCCTTGTTCTTCTTTTTTCTCTAAATGTTGAACAAGCTATAGCAGATCTGACTTTGATACCATGAAGGATTTGAGCAAATATGTAAATCAAATCCATGAAGACCTCGAATACTTGCATGTAGAAAACCTATCACATAGAAGAAAAAGACAAGAAGAGGCAAGGGTTTGCTCTGAATACATGCAAATTGTATATTCAGATAAAGAAAAGATAAAAGATTACAAAGAGATCAATCATTATAAAAGGAGATCGAAACCCAAAAAGGGTAACCTAAAGGTATAAGCTATTTAATAATTACTAATTAATTATTAAATAGAGAAAGCAAAAAATGCATAAAGTGAAATCTTAAGAAGGGAGACAAGGTAATTTAATTAATGAAATTAAATTAACCTTTTTCTCTAACATTGATCATACCCTCAATTTTGATCAAAGGTGGAATGGATTTATGGATCAATGCAAGAACTTGTTTGGAATTTTTGTTGTTAGTTATTGGGAAGAGGAAAAATGGGTTAACCTTAATAGAGTGGATAACAATCTTAATGATCTCAATAAAATCTTGAATTTTATTTTTTTAGTTCAAGAGGAGGATGCTTTAATATAGAAATATAACTCCAATGGACTATTTTTTGTTTCTTCTTTGTATGCCAATGCTTTTGAGGAGTATCAGGCACCTTGTTGGGCTAAAGCTTGGTATAAAGGAATTTTTCCTAAGGTTAATATATATATTTGGATTCTTTTGCAGGATAAAATTCTAACCACTAATAATTTGATGAAGAGAGGTGTGAATTTTTTCAATAGATTCTATCTTTGCAAGAAAGTAGAAGAGTAGGTTAATCATTTGACTATTCACTATTCTTATACTAGAAGGTTATGGGAAAGGATATGTGGTTTACTGGAGTTCGTTTGGGTCTCCCCCTTACTATTCAAGAGTTCTTTAAAGGATGGAAGTCTCCCTCTCATAATACATTGATTATGAAGCTTTGGGATTTCATCCTCCCTTTTCTTTGCTAAGATGTGTGGAAGGAAATGAATGATAGGGTGTTCAAGGGTAAGGCGACTAATTCTATCCAATTATTCTATAAGATTAAACATATGGTGATTGAGAACATTAGGACTATTGGGAAAGGGCATCAACCTCAGAATGAGTGGGAAGAAAAATTGATTTAGAATTGGAACTTGGAAGGGTTAAGTGTTTCTCAAAATGAGAATAACCTTAGGAATTTGACTAGGTGGGATTTCCCTCCTCAGGGTTGGTGTAAGATTAATTTTGATGGGGCCTCAAAGGGAAACCCAAGGATGATAGGTTGTGGTGTCATCATCATAAATATGAATGGGGATAGTTTGGGTGTGATGGCCATCCCTATTAGGGAACAAACAAATCATGTGGAAGAAGCTAGTGCTGCTCCCTATGGTCTTTAGCTATGCAAGAGTATAAATTTGGACAATATTATTAATTATCTTAATAAAATTAACAACCCTTCATGGACAATTTAAAATATTATTTGTAAGTTCATTTGTTTAATTAATTCATTTGAGACTTGTATTATCACTCATAACTATAGACAAACTAACCATGTTGCTGATTGGGTTGCGAACATGGCATGCAAAAGTGATGAAAAGTTGATTTGGAATCAAGATGATAATATCCCCATTGAGAGGTTATCCTTGATTGAGTATGAAAAGGTAAGAAGTAGGCAAAAAATTTTTATTAATGATGATTAAGGAAATAAGGATTAATTATTATTTGGGTAGATTTGGGGTGTGGCAGATTGTGATTAGGTTGGCACGAACTTTTCATTCATTGCCACACAGATTGTAGACACATTTATTTATCAATTTCCTTTGCTATGATATCAACATTGGGCTTTTCTTTCTAAATTTTTATTCTAAGATAGTGAGAATCCACAATAGATTAAAGAAGATGGGAGGAAGGAGAAAGAGGGTCAAGCCAACTAGCTATAAGGACTGGAAGAAGAAGAAGAAGATTTGGGAAATTCTGGAACAAGGGAAGTTCATGGGTTTTATGGAGAAGCTTAAAGGTAGCAACCCTTCTATTACCTGCCAATTCATTAAGACTTTCAAGGATTTGAGCATTTTGGTGGGTAATAAGAGAATGGAGGTTATTGAGGATATCATTATGGAAGCTACGAGATTGGACATAGAGGGAATCATTTTTTACAGAGACAAGAAGCTTTTGAATTAGGTTGTGGAAGAATTTGTGGATACTACTAAAGAGCATAATAGACTGGTTAAAATTGGTAATTCTTAGCCCTAGCTCTATATCTCACTCTTGGAGGTTTTTCATGTTTGTTGTTATTAAATACTTAACTTTGGATAGCTGCTTTATTAAGTTATTTGGGTACCATTTTATGCTGTTAAACCATTTTAGGCATAGGGTGAGGCTTAATCTTCCCTTCTATGTTAGGCAATTGTTGTGTAATACAATGTTAGCTCTTAAGAATGATCCTGAGGGTGAACATGTGTGTCATGAGGGTTTAATGGTGCTATTTATGAACCTCCTCAAATGAGAGAATTTGTGGATATAGCTAAAGAGCATAACAAACTGGTTACAATTCATAATTCTTAGCCCTGGCTCTATATCTCACTCTTGGAGGTTTTTCATGCTCATTTTTATTGAATACTTAACTTTGGATAGCTGCTTTATTAAGTTATTTGGGTACCATTTTATGCTAGTAAACCATTTTAGGCATAGGGTTAGGCTCAATCTTCCCTTCTACCTTAGGCAATTATTGGGTAATACAATGTTAGCTCTTCAAAATGATCCTAAGGGTGACCATGTGTGTCATGAGGGTTTAATGGTGCTGGTTATGAACCTCCTCAAATTAAAAAAAGTGGATAGACCCTGTTACATTAAGAAAACTTTGGAGTGTGAGACTGATGGGAGTAAACAAGATGAGGTATTTGATGAGGATACATATGATGAGCTTGAGGAGTTAGAGGTTAAGAAGACCAAAAAGCTTGATCCTAGAAGCTTTCCTAGGAAGGAAAGGAAGATTAGGAGGCTGATTCTTAGATGGATATGGATTCTGAAGAGGAGCATGGAATAGGGTAATAGGAAAAGTGGCACTGTTGGTAGGGTTTCTAGAAATAAGGGGAAGAATATGGACATGGTTTCAAGCATACCTTTTGATGATTAACATCTGATTAAGAGGATGGTGAAAAGAGAAAAATGCATTATCTCAAGGGAAGGTGGATGTTAAAGGGCTTGAGGAGACTGATTGTGAATGAGACAATTTAGGCGAGGATGACAATGAACTTACTCATAACAATGTCAATGATGTATAGGGGTTTTTGAAAGGGATCTTTGGTAATCCAGGGCTTATGAAGGACATTAGTAGTATGTAGTAGCAGATGTAGGACATCTTGAGAGAATTTGACCAACTCAACAAAACTACTAGAGGGGAGAGAACTCCAGGACAATATATTGATAAAATTTTTGAGGTGATTGGTAATACTGAAGGGTTTAAGAATCTTATGAAATGTATTCCACCCATGGAAGCCAAGAAAAAAGCTTTGCATCAACTGATTAAATATTTTCAAAAAAAGTTGGATGGTCTAGATAACATAATGGTTTATATAGAGAAGATAGTTAAGAAACTGGTTGATCAAAATTGTTCTATTCTGAAGACTATGGTAGATAACATTAATACTCTTTTGAATAAATTTGAACAAGGGAAAGGTCAAGGCTCCAAGGAATTGAAAGATGACCATGGACCTAGCAAGCACACCAGGGCTAACTCAAAAAAGATAAAGGTTATTAAAGCCAAAGAAATGAATGATTTGAAGGCTTCTGCATAAAACATGAATATCCTTGCAAATAGGTAGTGGATTTGTTGAAGACCTTGTAGCTATTTTTTTGCTATCATTTCCTATTGGTTATTTTTGGCTACTTGTTTTAGCTAGTTCTACTCTTAGGCGCTAATGCACAGTTCTTTTGGGTTTTTCAATTTTTTTTACCTTGTTCCTATGTAAAAGGTTTTGGGTCCTTTAAACCTATTTTTACTTAATCAAAACAATGAAATCCACTTCGATTACTTGGATAAATAACTAGTTGAATGAATTTGAGAGAAATTAGAGGAACCAATGGTTATCAACCATTATAATAGAAGTGCAATAGACATACCAAAGAACCTAGTTATTCACTCTAAGACAAAGCTCATATCAATCAAATATCATATTCTCAGGGAGAAAGTATAGGAGAAAGAGGTAACATTGGAATACATACCAACAAAAGTAAAACTAGAAAATATACTAACAAAACCTTTTCAGAAGGATACCTTTTAGTATCTTAGAGAAAATCTAGGGATGTTACTCCTATGAAGTCCAAAGTAGAACAAAGGATCAGAGACCAATCCTAATCTCCAATGACTAACCATATAGTGGATTGATGAAAAATATGGGACTACACTATAGGGGGATAAATCATTAAGACAAAATATGTACCTTTGGCATTGTTGTTAAAGAGGGGAAGTAAGAAAGGCACAAAGTTCCAAGAAAACAAGATAGAAAAGGGGAAGGGCAAGATATTCAAGGAGAGAAGTTAAGAAAGTGATGTTTAACAAGAAGAGAGTGACATACTATAGAAGAAGAAAAAGAATAACTTGAGTAAAGAAAGGGGCAAAGCAACCAAGGACAAGGCAGGAAAAGGTAGAACAAGTCCATGAGCACAGAGATGAGAAATTAAAAAATGACAAGAAATGAACTTGCAACAAGTGACATCACCCCAGAGGGGATATGTGGATCAAGAAAAGAACAAGGTAAAGTCATGAATTTATTTGGTATGAATTAGTCAATTATAGATATGAAAAAGGGATGGTTATCAATATAAAAGTGTTGTCATCAATGACAAAGTGAGACATTATTGACATATGTATAAAAATAATGAGGACCAAGACCATTGGAGCTTACTGGTGTGACCAATTATGAGTTGGTTTTTAGTCATATCAAAGAGTAAGACATAGTATCAACTAGTACACAGTTGTGACCAATGATGTAATGTGTGCACATTAGTGCATCTCTTGTCCATAGGTGACTAGAGACAAGACACAATTATGACAAGTGAAGGAAGTCATAAGGAAATTGAAATTTAGTCACACTAAGCTATGTATGTAGGCACAAGTTGCAATAAGTCAAGGAAGCATAAAGGATGAAGTGATAGGAGGCCACAAAGACAAGTTTGAGCCAAGGTAGCTAGATAAAGTACAAAACAAAGATGCATGTGATTGATACATCATGAAGTAGGTGGATTGTGCCTAACATCCCAATTAATAGAGTTTGTACTATTACATCAAGGGGAGATGAAATAATTTTATTTGAATTCTTTCCAAATGGACAAGCTATAAAAATCATAGAACATCCCCAACTTCTATTTGTACAAGGTACACCTGATGAGAATGGCACATGATAGTGACATGAGTACGTGCTAAACATAGGCAGGTGAATCCAAATTCTAAATTTTTCAAGTAAGGACTATAGCCAAGTGATCAAGGACCATGTGTAAAATATTAGATTGCTATTTCAAAGAAGAAGATTGGATTTCTATTTTAAAGAAGAAGATTAGATTGTAGATTGACAAGAAAAATGCTAGAAAGTTGAGTTGAGTGTACTCCCCAAGAAACAAAGAAGAGGAAGAGATTAGAGCAAGGTGTGAAGGTGAAGTGTGTTGATGAGAGACGATGTGCCAAACAAAAACAATGATGAAGTGTGCTATAGCTAGAAAATCCAAGAATATTAAAGAATGTGTCAAAGTTGAAGACTCAAGAGAGAGTAGAGCATGTTGTAACTGGGTCAAAGAGGCATAAACATGATCTATTTCAAGCTAAGTGAATTTTAGAGGTGCGATGGCAATTTAGGCATCATAATTACATAGGTGATTTTCAAACAATGATATCTTGAGCATTTGAACTCTTTTTTTGAGATTTTTTTAAATTTGGGTTAGAATTTCATATTTGGGATGTTTTAGGTGATTTATTCATCTATGTTTAAATATTTTAGAAAAGTGCATAATCACATTTCTAAAAAATCCAAGGTCTCATTCAGGTTCATATAAACTCCTCTTCGGGTGTATTTTTTTTGTAAGTGGGATTTTTTTTTTATAGTAGTGCTATCAATTTATAATGATCATGAACATAAATTATACTTTTATAATATGTATTATTTTTTCAATTATAATGTATAGACCTTAGTTTAATCTTTTTCATAATGATCTATGTCTATTAAATAATCTGATTGCAATAATTATATACATTGAATGGAGAGTTTAAGAAATGAAACAAAAAAGAGAAAAAAATATTTAATAAAAAATATAGTAATAAAATGTTATTAAATTTTTGTTATAAGTTTTTTAAAAAAATAAAAAATAAAAATTCAAATTAGGAACAATTTTTTTTTGTTCACCTAATAGCTATTAAACTTATCCATCTTTTAGTTGGTATCTATATAAGGTCCAACTACTTCTACATGTTCTTGTGATGCAGAGAATCCTACAAACCAAACAAACAATATGATATTTCTAATCCATTCATCATCAATTAAATAATTTCATTATATAGAGGCATTTTGTGAGGTAAAACACAACATGTTTTAATACAAAAACATCAACCTTTCTCCATTTACATATCCTGATTTCTATATCTGATTACATTATTCGTAACTTCTAATCCTAAAAATTTATTGCCAAACCCTTTTATGGAATAGTTCCAAATTAGGAATAGTAAAACATATCCAAAGACGAGCCAAAAAAAATCCATTACAAGTTATAGTCTCTCCACATAGACCCATTTTCTCTATCATAAATCATAAGTAAAACCAGTAACCCTGCATAGGGCATCAAATAACTTCCTCAAAATGACTTCAAATGAATCCAAAATGATTTATTCTCAACCTTATATGAGTTTAGTTTCTAAATATATAAGCAATTAATTCTTGCAATTCATAAATCATTCTACAAGCACCAATCATTGTCTGCAACTTCAATGGAGAACCTTAAAAATCAATCTTCATTAAAATGAACATAACTTACACATATCTAAATGAAAATGACTCAAACCAATTGGAAATGAAAGATCGTTTACATATAATTCTAATGAATATAACTAGAGTTTTTATTTCATTCAAATGTGTCTATACCAAACATTAAGATCTGACTATAGTTGGGCATTCTCAAATCTGCAAATAACCACTTTTACCAAAATGATTATAACTTCTTCAAAACTTAATGAAATTTCTCCAATCCAAAAAGAGAAAGAATAATATTGATGTAATAATTTTTATAAGGGAAAAATTCACCCAAGAACTAAGAACTCAAACACAAGCACAATTGTAGACCAGAAAGAGAGATTATGACCAGAATGACAATATATTCATTCAATATGCCATGTTAAAGTACACTAAGAGTGCCTATATATAAAGGCCTTTGAGATACATCTAGAATGCCTCATAATCAGCATTGTGATATGTAATACAAGTAGGCACATATCCACTAGATATGGGTTATCCTCCATTAAGCATGGAAGTAAGTGCAGTGATGAGAGGATAAGCCTACAAGCGTGTGACACACAAATTAGTATTATAGACACCACATGCTAAAATAGAGTTGCATACTCCTATATTGTCAACATGACAACTCAAAAAGGTGCACAAACTCCTAAGTGTCTCACAAAATAAAATAATAAAATAATACATTAATCTAAATAAACTTAAGTAAGTGTAAATAGTAAATACGTATTTATACCAATAATTCATCCTACTATTCAAATTTATAGAATATACATGGATTCTAGACTGTAAATCGCCGTACAAGACCTGGAACCAACACAAAAATAGTTAACACCAATCAAAATGACAAGTTCTTAAGAAACTAATTGATTCAAAATAATCTCTTCTTCTTCTCATTCATCATCTCTATTTGGAATGACCAATACAATGCTTTTATAGTGGTTGTGGTGGTTTACAACTTCCCAACCACCTTTTAAACCAACCCATTACATTCTTTTAACCCTTTTGCATTTTTGACAACATTTTATGCACTTTATGAACTTTTGAATTAAAAATTTCATATAAACCCAACCTAGACCAAAATTATGACTAAAATAAATTTAGATCTCTCACATTAAGATTTTTAACCTCCATTTTTATTTTACTTTAGGTGCCTCTGCACCATACTCCCAACCTTGAAAAGTTTCCAAGTCCCTTAGAAACATGGAATCAATAACCTGGAAGAAAAAAAATTAGACCAAAAATCCTCGTTTTTGCCTTCATTTTCCTTTGCCTCTTCATGCCTTTACATAGGACTGCCCTCAAAATCACCTTCTCAAATACTCCTATCAATAGAGCATTAATGGATGTAACTTACATGATGCCTTATTAGTTAGAGATCCACCTTTACCATGTTGCTTCAAACTCATCAAAACCAACTCTCCATGTGCCTTACCTAGGAGTCTTTCTCATTGCCTCTCTCCCTAGTCTCTTGGCATCTACTGGACCTTCCCATGGCCCTTGATATAACTTCCATATATCAATTTGATGCAAATAATCCTAAAAACCAAACAAAAAATATGATCTTTTTGATCCATTCATCATCAATTAAATAATTTCATTATATAGAGGCATCTTGCGAGGTAAAACACATGTTTTAATACAAAAACATCAACCTTTCTATATTTACATATCTTGATTTCTATATCTGATTACATTATTCATAACTTCTAATCCTAAACATTTCTTACCAAACCCTTTTATGGAATAGTTCCAAATTAGGAATAATAAAACATATCCAAAGTTGAGCTAAGAAAAGAAATCCATTACAACTTATAGTCTCTGCACATAGATCCATTTTCTTTGTCAAATCAAAAGTAAAACTAGTAACCTTGCTTAGGGCATCAAATAACTTTCTCAAGACAACTCCAAATGAAGCCAAACCAATTTCTTCTCAACCTTATATGAGTTTAGTTTCAAAATATATAATCCATTACTTCTTATAATTCATAAATCATTGTACAAGCACCAATCATTGTTTGCAACTTCAACGAAGATCCTTAAAAACCAGTCTTCATTAAAATGAACATAACTTACACATAACTAAATGAAAATGACTCAAACTAATTGGAAATGAAAGCTAGTTCACATATCATCCAATGAATTTAACTAGAGTTTCTATTTCATTCAAATGTATCTATACAAAATATTAAGATCCAACTGTAGTTAGGCATCCTCAAATATGCAAATAACCACTTTTACCAAAATGACCGCAACTTCTTCAAAACTTAATGAAATTTCTCCAAACCAAAAAGATAAAGAGGATTATTCATCCTAATATTCAAATGTATAGAATATACACAGATTCTAGGCTTTAAATGGCCATACAAGACCTAGAACCAACACAAAAATAGTTAGCACCATGTAAATGATAAGTTCTTAAGAAACCAATTGATTCAAAATAATCTCTTCTTCTTCTCATTCATCATCTTTATTTGGAACAACCAATACAATGCTACAACTTCCCAATCACCTTTTAAACCAACCCATTACATTCTTTTAACCCTTTTGCATTTTTTATAGCATTTTATACACTTTATGCACTTTTGAATTACAACTTTCATATAAACCCAACCTAGACCAAAATTATGATTGAAATTAATTTAGATCTCTCAGATCAAGATTTTTAACCTCCATTTTTATTTTACCTTAGGTGCCTTTGCACCATCTTGGCACATTAGTACAATTAGAGGGCATAATCAAGGTTCATTTGCAACATTTCCTTTAGTGACATCACGACCAGTTTCCAAATTCACATTGTCATATCACGCTGTATTCTCATGCATGAGCTATGTTGTACATGCACTGATGTAAAGTGTTATCCTTCTTTGCATGTTATCATTGATCACACATTTGATGTAATGCTTTAGTACTTAGTATATTAGGAAGTATCTTGTGAGACTTGGTGCATGGATCAAGTTGAGATTTAGAATGGATTAATTTGTCATTGACAAGTATTCAGTTGATGATCAAGTAGGTGCCTTTATACTTGATCTTTACAATATTGCTATGGATTATTTATTTACTATGGTTTCTTTATGTTCTCTTCTTATTGTATATTTTCACCTCTCTTTTGGTGGCAATTTTTATCTTACATGGTTTTCTTCCTTTACCCATTTGCGATAGATTACTGTTTCATTGTACAAAAGTACCTAACAATGAGTAGTAGTTGGGATCTATCTTTTATTGTTAGATTTTGTACATTCTCCTTGAGGTGCACTTAAAGGGGGTTTTGGTGTGACTAAGGTATTTTATCTTGATTACTAATTGGTGAAATACATAAAATTAATTGGAGCATATCGACTTTATGTGGACTTATAATGGATATAATTTTTCATCTTAAGTGGGTGATCCAAATTTTGTGGTCTTATGACTTTATCACTTTCAAACTTTGTTGCATATGTTGCATGATAGTTATTGCACATTGGAGGATGATCCACCTAAAGTGGGAATGTGACTCTATCTTGGGTGGATAATACGTTGTCTCTTAATTATCATTTAATGAGAAAACAACGCTTCTCATTGTCTCATCCACTCATTTGTATGCAGCCTAACTACATAATAAGGGGGTCTCTAATATAAGTTCTTCCAATCCTAGTGATTCAAGTGACTCTAGTTGAATCAATTCATTATATTCACTCCACTGCTTTGCATTCTTGGTGATGATATAGTTCATTCTTATCATATTATTTATCCCTTGTTATTGTATTTTTCATTGCCTCTAGATATTGGATGGCTAGCTTCATAGCCAAAGATCTTATTGTTGGAATCTGTAATGCACTACCAAGGAGCTCAAGAGGAAGCATTATTATAACCCAAAGGAAGATGTCATAATTTTTTTTTTGAAATATACACATAGAATTATACTTGAAGAAATGTTTATATCCAGGGTCGGGTTCCACCTAGGTTCCTTTGGAAATCCTAAATAGAAGAGATAAGGAGAAATTTGAGCCCAAAACAACCACCCCAAAGGAAGATCAATCCGTTGAAATCCATACCATAAGAGTTTTTATACGAATCAACATTCTTTTCCTCATTTTCACATGGCTCTACTAATTTTTTTTTCATAATGATATCTCCTTTCTAAAATAATAAATTAAACACAAATCCTCATCAAACTAACCAACTTTTTCTCTTTGTAACTCTCCCAAAAATCTTGTAGATATCTCCTAGGTTTTATATGGAAAGAATGAAATTTATTTCAATATGCTCTCCTTTGAGAGGAGTTGCATGAAAGTGAACCAGTTCCTAACTGACTTTCTAACTATTGGTTCATTAAACCAATTTTATATTATAACTTCAAGTCCTAACATATTTTTTAATTAATTATTTAATTTCTTATTCCTTCTTAAATTACTAATTAATTAATTAATAGCATTTGATAGAGGCTAATTAATATATCTTATCCCCTCTTAAATATAGTATAAATAACAATATAATAGTACAAGTATATACTTTAATCTCATTTTATATATTTCCATTAGCTTTTTACCATCTTTAGTATTAATAATTAATAATATTAGAAAACCACCTTTTCCATACTTTACCTTATACAAATATTTACAAATTATTTAATAGACACATACACGTAAATACATTTTTTTATAACTTGTGTGTGTTTGTTTGTGTGCACGAATGTGTGCATGTACACATGCTTGTTCTTGTACACGTAACCCCCCCCCCCCCCCCCCCCCCCGTGTGTGCGTGCACGTGGGCGTACACGCACGTGTGCATGCACGTGCGCACATGTGTGTAATTGAACCTCCTTTTATGTATATTACCATTAGCTATTGAACATAATCACTATTAATAATTAATAATATTAGAATACACCTATACCATACTTTACCTTACTAAAAATATTTACACATATTCAATATCTAGAAATAGCAAAATACAATTTTATATAACATTTATATGCATGTTTGTGTGTCTGTATAGAGACACACACAAAGCACTAACATAGCTTTCAACTATAATGTGGGGGAACCACAATATTAATAATGCATACACACAATACTATAGGATTTGTTTGTATAATACAATAAGATCATGCACCTAGAAATAAGTCTAACATCCAAAAGGGGTCAAAATAACTAACTATAAAATGTCCAAATTACCACAAAATCAAGCAAGGTCAACTTTAATCAACAAAGCAATTCAGTTTAGACTCCTAACCAAGCACAAATCCCTAAAAATAAACATAGAAAGGGTCAAATAAGAACATCCCAAGAACTAAGAAAGAGCCTATAACACAATGGAAACTTGTGAGCCTCTTAACTGTGAGGTCTTGTGTTCAAATTTACTTGAATTTAACAATAATAATAATTAATTTAAATAAATAACAATATTTAACGAAGGCTTCAACCATTTACCTATTAAAAAAAGGTACATCCCAATGAGGATCCATTAATGAGATGAATAATAAAACCACATGACAATATGAGTACTAGGAACCAATTTAGAACCATTCACAAACAAGCTCAAATTAGAGACGTGCATGTTAGCCATCCTGACAATCTAACCAACTATGTAGATGTCTCATTATTTTCAAATAAGACAATGGAAAAGTAAGACTTATGGTTAGGGGTCTTTGTACATCTCTAGTAAACAACCATCATCATGGATTTTGAGGGAACTCTCAGACCTATAGATCCAAGTGAAGTCAATGCTTTGTACTTCCAAGTCTACATCATAAAAATAATATAAGGATGCATATACATAGACACACATACATCCACACACACATATATGTACATATACACATATAAGAAGATAGTGTAGACAATGATAGGGATTGAGACATCATGTAGATGTCACTAGATGAGTGAATATGACTTTGTCCCTAGTCATATATTAGGTAGATTGTAGACGTGAGAAAGCACACACATGTAAGCATCCAAAATATATATCCAAAAAATTAAGTAAGGTAAGCATCATGAGTAAGGTAAATAGAATAATGGTTAGAGTATAATCATATTGGTATGAATGAATACATACATATTAATCATGATAATTATATGTAGATTGATTAGTCCAATAATCATAATCATCAATCATTAAGGAGAACTTGAGATCATATTCTTGAACAAATAACGGGAACATGAATAACCTCCATTTATCAATTAGAATGCAAACATAAATATATCATGATCAACCCTTAAATTGTTAGTCATTATAACTAGTTAATCTAAAAGTAATTATAGTCATAAAAAAGAAAACACACACTAATAAAATAGGTCTATCATGTACCCACACAACATCAACCACATATGAGAAGATCCTAGAGGCTAGAATACATAAGCAGAGATGATTACATACAAATGAAGTAACTAATAGTCCATTGATATGTTTATCATCACCAAATCTTAGATTGTGAATCTATTATAACTAAACTAATAAAATTGATGAAACAAGAATATCAATGTCAACACCTAATGTAGACCCATACAAATAAAAAGAAGCATACAGGATCCTGCATCATTCACTAAACTCCAACAATTAATATCAAGGACATGTTGGGGTTAGAGGGGTATTACAAAATGTTGATATGTCTAATAAAGTTTGGCAAAGCTTTTGTGCAGTTCTTGGAATAATGTTTTCAAGCCTAAGAAAGCCTCTTTGATACGAATCCTTCTTTATAATATGTTAAATAATGATGTGGATCTATGCAATATTTGTAGAGTTTCTAAATTTGTCAAGCATTTTTTGAATTGTTTTACAACTAAAGGAAAATAGGAAATCTTATGCAATGTTCTTGCTAGTTGGAATAATAGAATAAAGTGGAATGACATTATGTATGGAAATACATAGAGTTTATCTAAAGAGATAAATAACTCATAGCCATTGTTGGCTACTAAATTTTTATTCCAAATTTGGATTTATAAGAATGAGGAGAAATTCAAAGATAGGGGGAGGGTGTTTACCGAGTTTACTAAGAATGCATATCCTTAAAGGTTGACTCAAAAATCAATGTCACTGTGTAGATCTTGAAAATAAATTTGAAAAGGTGCTTGAGGAAGGACTCATTACGGCCAATACAATTAAATTACTATACAACTGAACATGGGCCAACAATAAAAATGGAAATCAATCATTTCTACAAGTTGTCTTGGAGTTTGTTAAAAAAAGCACAATGTGAAGCATACTAAGGACGATTGGCGCCTACAACCTAATACAACATTGTAGGACTATATTTCACACTAACAAGGGAAGGAATGCAGTGCATGGGGAGGTTAGATCTAACATAAGTTTGCCATCTAACATGTAGAATAGGAATCCAAATAGTACGAAGATGTATAGTGAAAACAAGAACTATTAAGATATGACTTAGAGAAGATGGATTGTTTAATAGTATTAATAATTTTTATATACCCTATTTATTTTGATCTCTTGACTTATTTAGTAAAATAACTTTTTATCATTATTATATTTATATTTGTATAAGAATTTAATGTAATCTCTTTGATATATATAAATATTAATCATTACTACTATATATTTAATTGATAAAATTGATTAAAAAATAAAACCATCTTATAATACCTTTATTTCCATTCCACTAGTTCTCTTTAATTATAAATATTACACATTTTATTTTTAATTTAAGGCGTACTAATTCAATAGCATACTTGTAATTTCTTGATACATATAAATTATCATGATTTTATATCTTCTTAATTTTCAAGTATATTTTAAAAATCTCTCTTAATTTAAATAACGTACAATTTCCGTAGTTGTATACCTAATAATATGGACAACTTCAATATGGATGTAATGTTTCGATTAGGAAGAAACACAAGAACTTAAATAGTTTTATTAATATTATTTTTTATTTTTTGGCGTGGCAAAATTTGGTGGAGCCATTTATGAATACAATATAATATATTGCATTTTATAGAGTTTTCATAAGTGGGTCATAACACCCATGAGATCGTTTTTTTTCACAATAACTTTTCAAACATTACAAACACTTGAATTGTGAAATTTAATTTTCCAAGGAGGTTGAGATTCCCAAGTAAATATGTATTTTGATGCATTTGTAGCATGTGTCTAACGTCTTTTGGAATTGATGTTTCGTTTGTTGTATATGAATGTTAATCTTGTCATTGTTATGATTTTAAATTTCATTGTAATAAAGGGCTTTGAGAGAATAAATATTTTTAAAAATCACGTAAAATAAATAAGGGGAATCATTGGCATATGTTTTGGGCAATATGACAAAATGGATATGTTTTTGTTCTTGACTTTTGGTTAAAGATGTATTAATTTAGAAATATGTGTTTGTGTTCTTGTATTTGATTGTAAAATGATTGACATAAATTTCTTAAAAAATATTTAAATTAAATTAGAAAAATATAATTGTATTGATCTTTAGAATTGTAAAATTTTAATACTTAGTGTCAAATATTGATATATATTTATGTTTAGTAGTGATATATGTGTTAGTATGAATGTTGATAGTATTCTTATGAGTGAGTATCCTAGCATTGTTCGAGACATGATTCAGAGGTTGTATATTGTATTCATGACTATATTTGTCATTGATGTCATCATATTGGTTATTCTGTGAAGATTGATAGAGCAACAAACAAAGATTGAGGTTGTGCTGTTAGAGGATTGAAGATGAGGCTATGTGTAGTTGAGGACATGTTCTATAGAGTGTCTTGATGACGCGACTAAGTGTGCATGTGGAAAGATGAAGACAATTGACAATTATTCAAGATTTTTTGAAGACACCATTCAGTCGGAGTTCCTGAGAAGTTGTTGATGATGTTTGATTATATCTCTTAACAGAGATAGAATATGGTTAAATATTGTCATATAGAGATAGAGGACATGATGAAGATGTAGTGGGTAAATGCACACATCTCGATGAGGATCAAGTGAAGAGTTATGAAGATTGTGACCCAACAGTTTGGTTGTAATTGTGAAAAGTTATAATATTGTAATGTAACATGTTTTGAAATATCTTAAGGTGTTCCTATATTGTAGTTGCAAATTGGGATAGCTTCAAGGCCGACTCAATAATTAGTTTTAGGACTTGGTATAAAGGAAATATGTTTTCCTTGAGGTATAATGTGGAATATGTGAGATCTAGTGCGGATAGTTGTGTAAAGCGAGTATGCAAACTTGTATGTGAGATCCAATGAACCTAATATTGAATATCTTTTAATGAGAGAATTGTTTGGTGCAGTTAAGGCATGGTGAGATGACACAGAGACTATATTTGGAAAAAAGGTCGTTGTGGACAAGCTATTTATTGGTATAATTATGAGAAGGATAGTACTAAGGCATGTTGGATACTAAGTTTGGCGATCTTACCCTAGAAGCTATTTGGATAGTAGGCCCTTCTGCCTTCCTCAACTCCTAACGAGATTGACATAACTCTTGATAGGGTTGGAATCTCCTAACAGGGATTCAAAGTCTCCTAATAGGGACTGATAAATAATGAATGCTATTTATTGACTCTTAACATGACCCATCCTCTTACAAGGAACTTATATATTAGTACATCATTTTGTGGGTATGATCCCCACCAAGGTTTTTCCTCTAATCAAGGGTTTCCCTAGTTAATAAATATAGTATTATTGCCTATGGTTATCTTCTTATGGTTATATTTAAAATTTAATAAGGTTAATAATTTTTTTTTAATCTAATAATTGATTCATCCCCCGCCCCCCTCTTAGAGTTATCTTGGAAGACTTTACTTTCTAACAATTGGTATCAGAGCATTAGATCCTTGAAGGAAAATCTTAATAGCTTAAGGAGATCTATAACGAGTCATTTAAGAAAAGAAGTCTAAAGTTTTATGGAGTTAACTTTGATAGTTGGAAAGAGAAGATGAAGACACATTTTCTATGCATGGGGCCATGCTATTGGTTTATCACTAGGAAAGAGAAGGAAGTGGTTGAAGAAGATGAGTTAGAGGAGTGTATTGAACCTTAGAGAGAGTTGTTTATGTGTAAGATCCTTGCTAGAGAAGCACTTTTGATAGCTCTTCCTGAAAATGAGCACAACCAAGTAAAATATTTGAATTCAACACATAAAATTTGGAAAGATTTGGTATCTACTTTTGAAGCTGATAAGCATGCTAGAAAGTTTAGATTGCAGAATTGGAAATGTTTATTTCAAGAAGCTAAAATGATGGAAGATGAATCTAGAATAAGTTATTTTGGTAGAAACCGGAGATTATTGTAGGAATTAAGGCCTATGATGGAAATACGGATGAAGATGAAATTTTATGGAAGATATTGAAAACTTTGACATGTGCATATAAGAAGATGACACAAATGATTAAACAGGTTATACCTTGCATAGAAAGATTCACAAGAGGGACTCTTCTTGGACGATTGGATTCAACTAAGATTAGTTTGAGACAAAGTGGAGATTTTCCTAGAATTGAGACTTCTTTTAGTATATTAAATGTTTGACCTACATTGATAAGAAGTGCTAGTACTAGTGGAGAGTATACTAGCACTAGTAGAGGAAAGTCTAAAGAAGACAAAAATATTCAAGAAGGAATTGCCCTATTTGTGAAAAGAAAACCTAAAGGTAAGAAAATATTTAAATGATGGACATGTAATGAATATGGTCATTATGCTTCTAAGTGCCCTAAAATAGTAAAGAAGTATAAAAGAAATTTCAAGCCTAGGAAGACTAGAGAATGTCTTTATGCAAATGATGAGACACCTACTATTAAAAAAAATAAGTATTCATCCATGATTGGAGGTTTGCAATATCTAACACACACAAGATCTAATATACCTAATGCAATTGGCATTGTGGCAAGATTTCAAGCCGATCCTAAAGAATCACATTATGCAAAAAGGATTTTAAGATATTTGAAGGGTACACTTGATTTTGAACTATTGCATGATAGATCAAATGAATTTACCTTATATGCATACACTAATGTGAATTGAGTAGGCAGTGTGGATAACAGAAATAGTACAAGTGGTGGAGCATTTTTCTTAGGAAGAAGAGTGGTTTCTTGGATAAGCAAGAAATAAGACTATATTTGAGAGAACATGACATAAGCAGAGTATGTGGCAATAGAAAATAATTGTAATCAGATCATTTGGATGAAGAAAATGCTTAAGGATATTAGAATGGAGTTTATAGAGTCTATTATTAGACATTGTGATAACACAAGTACAATAAGTATGTTGAAGAATCATGTTTTACATTAAAATATAAAGCATATATCTATTAAGTCTCATGTTTTGAGAGAGAAAGTTGTAGAGAAGGATATTAGATTAGTGTATATCAATACAAAGGAGTAAATATTAGACATATTTTCAAAGACTCTATTGAAGGATACATTTGATTATTTGAGAGGTATGCTTAGGTTTATGCCCTTGCCTACTTCTGAGTAGTTGATGCAGCAATTAGATCAGTGTAGTGGTAGTAACACTACTACATTTGGGCCTAAATTATGATGGCCACCCATTGCCCAAGCGACACCAATAGGAATTGACTCCCTTCGGGTGAGCATCAGAGTTTTTCCATTGCAAATTATGACAGAAAGGGCTTCCATCACAATTGCAACGAATAAAGCTATTATGAATTGAAGCCAGACAAGGTAGTACATTGTCACATTTGTGATGGTTATCCATCAGACATGTCATCACATGTGTGACATGTATGTAATTCTGTGGGATCGACAACCAGCCATCCAACCTATCCATCGCCATAGTGACAGATTGTGGTAGGAATTTTTTGAAATTAATGACTAGCCATCAAAATTGTGATAGCTTGCTGTATTAATAATAATAATAAAATTTGCAAAAAAAGTTGAATAACTATGATGCTCTCATAGCTCATAGTAGATACATATAGTTAGTTGTCATGCAATCTATTGGTAAACATAATTGTTCTTCCTTGATTATGACTCTTGAAAGCCCAAATTAGGAACAATATCTGATTACAATAACTAAAAAGCCACTTATGAGTAAACTGGCTTCTCTCTGAATTGATAGGTATAGCTCCCTATGGTAAATTTGCAACAAATTATATTTTGTTTCTAAAACTAAAATGGGGGTATGTTCTTGACTTGAGAATAGAAGAGGTAAACCAAGCTAGACCTAAACAAAATCTAACTCAGGCAAAAAGGATTTCTAAAGAATTGATTAAGTTTATGAACCCACACATCTTATGAACTTATAAAGCTCAATAGTATAATTAATAATACTAAACTTAGTTAATTTTAATCTAAACTATAGTTAGCTTAATAGGAAAAATGCTTTAGAGATCTCTCTTTGAACATGCAATGACACTACTTATCACATCCATTTGATGCTTTGAAATAGAGGAGCGAAACTTTGTTCTTCCTTTGCTTCAATCAGACAAAAGAAAGCATAAAACTACAACTAAAAAAAATGGAACAAATAATAATTGATACAAAAATATCATTAATTATCTCTAAAACATCAAGTATTTCACACCAAAAATTTGTCGACCTTTTATTTATCTTTCAATTTCGTACATATATGATTTTGAGATTACCGTTACAATGGAAGTTCAATCGGTTCATCTTCTCAAAACTGATAAATAGCAAGACACTAGTTTGTCATATTACAATAATTACATATGAAAGCAAAAAGGGGTGGAAAATTTGAATCACTTTGACTTCTTCCCTTTTTTTACTTTTTCTCTATAGGCCTTAGTGGCAACTATGATTGGGATGAGTTCTTCATGCTTAGGCATGTGTATGTTGGTGTATCTCAAGAGCCATTTGGAAATTTCTCTTGCCAACTTCTTCACAGCATTCAATTGATTTGGTAGCTCCTTCATGGCCACATGTATGCATCCGCTAAGTGTTTGGAGTTCTGCAACTCTATTTTGACTATTGGAAGACACAACATAAAGACTATCCAAGAATTTGGAGAAATTTTCCTTCATGACATTTATCTTGATGAGTTCTTTTCCTTGGCCACTCATTTGTGAATTTGTATGTAGCCCCTTCATGAGTTTGAATCCTCTATCTTGGGTCTTCTTCACTTTATCCTCTATTTCTTTAAGTCCTTTTTCTACTGATAGGATCATTTCTATCTTGAACTGCATGCTTTGAAGCCACTGAAATAGAAGTTTGTCTCCCTTTGGCAAGATTTTTTCTTCAACAACTTTTTTTGACTTCATCTTAATGGTCATATTTAGAAGGGAGACACAATCATCGCACTTTGTCCTTTCTCCAGCTAGAATATTTCTATTTGATAAGATGTTATCCCTCTCTGCTTCCAACCATAGGATAACATTACCAATTTGTTCTATAATAGTGGCTCCTAATTTGAGCTTGTCAATCCGTTCCTTACCAATTTGACCAAAGTGACTATCTTCGTGAAGTTGAGAGATGAGGGCCTAAACCTCAGCAGCAGTAGGATTTTTGGTTACTAGTACTCTAGAGATAGCTGCCAATGGAGTAACCAACTGTCTGATAAATCTATTCAATTCTTCTATCTCATCCTTCATTTTGGTCTTTGACAAATTTAGACTTTCTAATTGTCCATCAATCACCTCATTGGTTGACTTCCACAAGCCAACTTCGGTGTCATGCCTAGCCTCCCCAAGGTCCACTAAGTGTAGAGTAAAATCATCAGTAGTCATATCTTTAATCCTTCCTCCTTTGTTGGGCTTGGCTATCTCCATTGTTAGGTGCCCAGTTTCTGGATCTCGCCCAAGTATAGAGAAAGTATTCTGCTTCTTTACCTTATTTAATGTAGATCCAGAATGAACTACAAGAGATACAATGTCTTTGGCAGGAATGCTTTCATCTTTTCTTTTCCTCTTTCTTTCTAGAGTATCCTCCAACCAGGAATCAATGCCTATAGTAAACATCTTCTTCTTAGCTGGAGTGATTGTCATCGCAATTGAAGAGAAGGGATTCTTTGAATCTTGAGAAATGAGCTTTGAAGAGCTCTAGCATTTATCTACCTTTGGAGTTTTCTTCATTGCCTCATTAGACTCAATAGACTCACTACTACTGCTCTTTCCATCTACCAAATCTACTATCTGTATTGGGGAGCCACTTGGTTGTAGAAGTGTAGCACTCATTGGCAAAATACAGCTATGATGAGGAGAGCGAACTGTAGTAACATGGGGAGAAGGAACCTAAGAAACATGAGGGGATGGAACTAGTGTGACATGGGGAATGGAACTAGAGTGGTAGCACTATCCTTTGGATCCTTTGTCTTCTTCTCTTTAGCACCAATTTGGATTTCAATGACTAGGAGGGAGCCACCATGACAAGTCTTAGCTATAGGAATGCTCTTGTCTAGAGATTGATCACCTCCTCCCAAAGGTTGAGCTGGTCCTTGAGTGGTAGCTATTGTTACACTCGGTGTAGCACTTTGGGAGGAAGAAGGTGTTGTAGCTGCTGGAGAGGCTTGAGTGGTTGTATCTTTACTCTGGCTCCTCTTGGTTGTCCATTCAACCCACTTCCTAGTTCTCTTGATGATTCTAGCCATCATAACATCTAAATCCTCCTCAACATCCTCATAAGGCTCCAAACTGATAGGAATGCTCCTTATCTTAGTTAAATATGTATTGCTATACATATTTTGTCCATCGTCCTCCAATCCTTTAACATTGAAATTGATACCATATGTTTTAATATTCTTCACTATGAGCCTAGAAAAATCACGATCTCGGCTTTCAAGTTCATCTTTACAATCCACCTAATAGTCTTCAATAATGGTAATGTGTTTGATCACAATTCCAATCTGCAATACATCCCTCGCATATCCATTCGAATGAAACATAGGTCTCATGACCTCATATGCCTCCAATATGTATTTCATCTCGAACACTTTGAGCATATTCTTTGCATCAGAGTGGGACTTGCAACTATAAGCTCCAACTTTCATAGGGAATTCATACCTTTTCTTCTTTACGCTCCCACTTAGCACATTCACCTACACCACCTACCTCATGATCTCTATCAACATGATCATGCCATTTGGGTACCTAGGAAACTTCAAGGGGAATCCATCAAAAGTTGCAAGATGCAAATATGAGAAAGATGAGAACTGGATAAAATAGTTCCCGAATTGACTAATAGCTACCATTGCCTCTAGGATGAATCTCCTCTCCAAGCATCCCTGGAGTTCCCTACAAATTCACATTGTAAATGCATCATTAACTTTGACATATTTTGCATAACTATTTTGCAATTACAAACATGGATAGAATTCATAACATTTCACATCATCGGGAAAGTTTTCTATTCTTGGAAGGCCTAGCCACAATTGTACAGATGCTAGCATATAAATTAGAAAGGAAGATATATAAAAGGTGTTGTAAAACTTTGCAACACTGAGAGCTCTAGATGGATTCTCACTTACCTCATGGGCCCAATCAATATACTACGTATTTGAACAAATAATTTGCATTAGAAAGAAATATGGTTCAAAAAAATTTAGAGCCTCTACCTCACCTTTCAATCTGTGCTGGAGAACCAGAATGTCTATAATCTCAGGCTTGAGATCAGTACCAAATAGTGTTTTGGGGACCTTACTCTTGGCACCCCATGACTTTTGAAACTAGGGTCACATGATTTCTTTCCTCCACACCATCTTCTTCAAGGAGAACTCAGAGACTGCTCCTCCTATTGTCAATTTTGAAAACTCCTCTCATTTTGGGACTCAGAGGCAATTCACCATAGTTTGCCTATCTATGGAGATTAGTACTGTGTGATCAAGTAGTAGAATTTGTCTGGTATCCAGATTGTAGTGATTTATGCATTCATAAATAAATTTTGGAGCTTGGACTGCCACTAGGAAATTAGCTGCCTCTACTAGTCCTCTTCCATGGAGCTTCTCAATTATAGGATGAATCGACTTTGACCTCAGCCTCCTTTGCAAATCTTGCATATCATAAAAGTGGAATGAAGTATCTATATAATTCTGCAATGTGGACTTAATCCCATTTAGCCCATAAAACCCCACAAATTTGGTTGCCATTCTATTTGAGAATGAAGTAAATTGAAACTTTAAACTTTAGATGAGGCATAGATAATTGAATTTGCAAGCACAGAGAATTTGAAAGCATTGTGCAATTTAATAGCATAACAATTCAAGAAAAAGAGGTAGTTTGAAAAACTATTATGTTTACCTCTATATAGAAATCCCAATTCATCTGTTAATCTTCAGGATCTGTGCCACACGAATGAATTAAAGGATAAATTAGTTGAATTAGTAAATGGGGGAGCTTCTAATAGACATTTTAGTGTCTTTTCACTATTTTCATGCACCCAATGGTAACTTTCCTTTCTTTCATACTTACCTTTTCGTTTTCCATTCAGTTTCAAAGAATTAAGAATAGAGTACTCCATAAGGAAATATCTGCCTAGTCGGATTCTACTTAGTATACCTTTCCAATAGTGGTTAGATTGTTTCCATTAACATCTTAAGATGCCTTATGTGTAATTCGTAAGCCCAATCTACTTATAAAGTTGATTTCTTTATGAATGTAGAAAATCGCCCTCATGGGTTGAAAACTCGCCAAGGAGAAGGCAATTTCCATTTTTTTTCCCAGGCTTTATTTACACTTTGTCTTTTGACTTAACATTTCCTCTGGGTTTGGAAAATTTTGAAAGGACTACGAAAGTCGAAGGGGGGCCCACTTCCTTGTCTCTTTCCTTCACAATTACCTTTGGCAGAAAATAGACTTCATGGGTCGAAAGCTTGCCGAGGAGAAGTCATTTTTGGGTTTTCCACTAAGGATGATTCTAAGCATCATGATGAATCCCAAATGTTTCCCAAGGCAGAAACCTATAATGAAAATGTGAATTTTCCATAAAGCAACTCATTATCTTCTTACCTCAATGTGTAAGTCTCATTTGTTAATCTTTGTAGGAAATCACCTTCATGGGTTGGAAACCCGCTGAGGAGAAGGCGATGCTCAATTTTCCACAAACTTCATTCTTTCTCAGGAAAAACATGATAAGCCATGAACAAGTTCAACTTTGTGAATAACTTTACGAATTGCAAGAATCTCCTTCGAATTAGGTACTAAGCTACCCATAGACTCATGACATCAAGAAAAACCCACCCAGCCATAAAATGTGGGAGAAGGGAAAGATGAAAAATCCGATGGAGACTCTTTTCACCTAAGGGAAAAATATAGACTTAGACATACTTAGACCAAACTAAGACATAAAAATCTCCACTTTTTCAAAATGGATACAGGGTGAAAAGTGGGGCAACACAATCATAGGTCAATATTGAGCTTCACTTGGTTTTGAGAATAATTTAATATTCTCTACTAATCAAGGCCAACCACATGAAGGTTATTGCATTGAATTTGTTTATAGTCTAGACATGATTTTGGAATTGCTTGATAGGCACTATATGTAGTGCAATGAGCAGATTACTGAGGTTGATGAACCTCTCTCTGAATATGAGTTCATATACTCGATAGTAGATTTCAAGTATATTAAATTTTCATTGAAATTTTTATTAAGTTATTAACTTTTAAATATGGGTAGTTAATAAAAAGATTAATTTGGCTGTGGTTTTTGTAGAAATAGATGTGATTTGGGCTATGCATTTGTGAATTATACATCTACTAAAGCTACATGAAAGTTCTATAAAACATTCCACAACTATCATTGGGCTGAATTTAGTTCCAACAAGATTTATGAAATTACATATGCCAAACTCCAGCTACTGTGTGATCTCAATGAAAGAGATGTGTGTGTGTGTGTGTGTGCGTGTGCGTGCGCACACACACATGCTCTACTTATTATAGTTTTCTATTGAACTAATATTTGTATTATCTATATTGAAAAACCTTTCACACTATTGTTTATTATCTTTGATAAGGTAGTCATCTTTTAGAGGATCACTTTAGAAATGCTAGGCTTGAATGTGACATAGACAACCTTTTTCCATTAATCTTCGATCCTCCCTACAATGGGCAGAATTTGACAGTCACAAGAATCATCTAGTTTCTCCCAAAAGATAAAAATAATAAGAAAATTAGTTATAGGGGCAAGCGTGTTGTAGTCTCCTGATAATGTTCATAAAGAAAGTTTAATTTCTCAGTTATAAGGGATATCAATGAATTTCACTGTATGTATGTATATATATAGAGAGACCTTTTTTAAGGTTCTTATTACATCTTAGCACAATAGAAAAATTGATCCAGTTGTATACATATTCCAAAATTCAAATAATAAAATAATAAAACTCACTCAACCCATGCTAGGTGACTTATGTCAAAATCTTGCACACAAATAATGTAGAGTTAATGGGAAATATGTATATATATCTGTATCTCTACACACACACACACACACACACACACACACACACGCGCACACACACACACACACACACACACACATATACATACATACATACATACATACATAAAAGCAATTAATGGGAGAAAGAAGTAATTGGGGTAGAGATGTTGAGGGTGATAGGTGGCATTCTAGTATAGACTATAGGCATGTGGATCATAGACCTTGAACTTCTCATCATGGCACAAGAAGATATGAAGAAGAGAGTGGTGGGAATGATTGTAAGACTATATTTGATGAGAAAGATTCCCAAAACCCTGATAGGAGGTGAGAAAAAAATAGGAGCGTAAATGATGACATTGATAAGATATGTGCATTTAGAGGTAAAAAGCATTAGGAAGACAGTAATAAATATGATTGTTAAGTCAACAATTATAAAAACATAATAGTCAGAGAATGTTTGCATGAGCCTACAAGCTCTTTGAGATATTATTTTGTAAAATTTAGTATGTACAAGGTATGAGATTTATTTTCCCTTTCTATAGACATGTTACTAAGAAGTAAAAGGTTTTATATTTTAGTTTTCCATTGACTCATAATCTAGTATGGTGGCTAATATATTAGAATTTGGTAATTGCAAGATTTGTTTTTCGCTATATTTCAAAATAGATTTAAATTTGTAAATTGGCCAAACAATCTTTTTGGGCTCACCATTTCGAAAATAATTAGAAGGTTGTCTAATTAATATCAACAATGTACTTCACTTGAAACTTCATTTTTACCTTAAATGCATCATGCAACAAGAATTTATGTTTGAAAAGTGTTTGGGCCACTCATTTTTTGGTGGTACTATTTCTTAAATTATTCAAAGTTAACTTCTTGTTAGTTCATGGTGGATTATAATGTATCTAAAAGGAAATAGTGAGTTTGTCAAGGTTTCGTGTCAAACTACTTGTTACTTATAAGTTGTTACTAAAACTAAAAATGTAGGCAGAAGTGATGATTCTCACTATTGTAATAATGTTGTTACTAATGTTTTCATAAAACCAAACTCATACTGATAAAGCAACAATAGTCTTGGTGAAATAAAAAGCACTTTAGTAAAACTGACATTGAATTAAAATTCAAGAGCCATTTACTTAATCTTGTTTGTGATGTATACACATAACTTAGTCAAGCATAACCCAATTGAGGGTATTATATCAAATAGGAGATGTTCCATTTTTTGGAATCTAGGACTATTTTTGTATTCCAAGTATGTGAGGAAAACAATTTATTTTGACCTTTTTTATACATACGTATACATGCATATATATACATGCATACATATAATGTCATTGTTTAGAGGTAATGTCATTGTAGCAGAAGCTTGTGCAAGGGAATGAGCCTCGTGAGTTAACATATAATGTCTTAAAATAATTAAGTGCTACCTAACTATGTCCAAGGCGTCTATGTACTAGAGTACTAGGATGCCTACATACTCATATCCATGGGATCAAGACCCATGAACTACTCACTCTAACAAATATGTAGTTATGGTTTCTAATTGTTTTAATGTAGATACATTTCTATGACCACTAGTGAACTTTACTCACTTAATACAACTATTCACCATCATACACCCACTCAGGTGAATTAGGTGGTTTTCTATAATTACAATATTGTAATACCCTAGTGCAACCTTTGTGTTATAGTTTACAGTTAATGTAAGATTAACCTATATACATCCTAACTCACTCCTTATATGGTTATGTTTAAAATTTTGTGACAATAATCAATGTGACAAAAGCTTGTTTAAAAGCACATATTCATTTAATTAAATGTAAGGTTGATTACCTAAACATCCATATGTGTATATGCATGGTAAGTTACATGGAATTTCATGAGATCAATCTTTAAAGTACCTAGAATTTCCTCATTGCCTCCTACTACTCTCAGGGGAAGTCCATCTTCATTGCTCATGAGAAATTCATTGCACTAGTACATCTAGGAACATCCTCATTTCCTCCTACATAAAATGAATCAAATATTACAAAATGCCTCCTAAGAAATAATAGTTCAATTGGAATAAACACATGAAAAATGAGAGAGAAAAAGAGGAATCTAGTTACCAATAGGCATTGCCATTGCATTTGTGGCCATGCTACCTATTGAGTGAGTTTATTGTTTTTCTATTATGCCAAGATCTCTCTATTTATATACATACATACATACATACATACATATACAATTATATACATATACATATGTATACATACAAAGATCACAAGGGTATGGCAATGAAATGCAATGATCATTGGCTTTGTTCAAGTCCTGATTTTAATAAAGTAACAAAATTTTCAGTAAAACAAGTATGAAGTGACATAAATTGATCATCTAATCAATCCTATAAACACTTTATTTAAATGCATCCAATCATTACCTAGACGATATTATGCACAAGATCTTTACTCAATCACCAAGAGATAATATAATCTGTAAGTACAAATTTTTGCATACTTAGTTTGGTATGAATAGTTTTGATTGAATGCAAGGATAATTTCTTGTGTGAATTCAAGACATGAAATGATTAATTTAATTTAGAACAAGTACTATGCAAGTGTGTATGTATGCATGTAAAGCAATTCACATAGTGAACTGATTTGCATACATATATGCACATAGGCATACAATCATCATGATTAGTTATTCTTGATTCTAACCAATGCTATTATATATGAACAAGAGCACATAGATCATAGGGGCACAATAAGGCAATGAAATGCAGTGACCACAAGGTGTTAGAGAAAAAAGTTAATTTAATTTCATTAATTAAATTACCTTTTCTCCCTTCTTAACATTTTTCTTTATGCATTTTTTTTCTTTCTCTATTTGATAATTAATTAGTAATTATTAAATAGATTTCACCTTTAGGTTACCCTTTCCAAGTTTCAATCTCCTTTTATAAGGATTAATCTCTTTGTAATCTTATATCTTTTCTTTATCTAAATATACAATTTGTGTGTTTTCAAAGAAAACCCTTACCTCTTCTTGCCTTTTTCTTCTTTGTGATAGGTTACCTACATGCAAGTATTTGAGAGCTTTGTGAATTTGATTTGTATATTTGCTCAAATCCTTCACGGTATTAGAGCCATATCTACTATAACTTGTTCAATATTTAGAGAAAAAGGGAGAACAAGGGTTTGACGAATCAGATTTGGAGTTTTTTCAAGTATTTCTTAAGGAAATATGGGGTTACTAATTTTCAAAGGTTCTTGAGGCCAAACAGACCTCACAGATGGATCCAGAAGGCATCAAAACCCTTGTTTCCATATAAAGCTTGTCCATTTTGGACAATGTTGATTTGGGAGGCAAAACATTTTTGCATGACAAGGTCATATGACCTCTGCATACAGTTTGAGATGCAAAAATTTGCAAAAATCACAAATTTTATTTTGAAAAATGGCTTTTTTAGCTATTGCAATTAGCAAAAAACACTGGCTGTCACTAAAACTACTAGTGGTTGCAGTGACTGCTAGCGGTCTCAGTACTGCTAGCCACCGACGGCCTGTTGTACCTCCACAATGGCCATAGCTTAGCCAATAGTGTTGCCATGATGCTCCACCTTTGTCGCCCTACTCCACTCTATGGCCACTATTCTAGCACCCCCATGGCTCAGTCACCTCTGCCTATGTGGCATCATGAGCACCGACTACCTGTTAGGTGCCACGTAGTTCGAGACTCAAAAATTTGCAAAAATCATAATTTTTTTTTAACAATGGCTTTTTTGGTTGCTGCGGTTAGCAAAAACTACCAGCCATCGATGGTCCACCCTACCTCCATAGTGACCATAGCTCAATCAACAATGCTGCCACGATGCTCCACCTCCATCACCCTACTCCACTCTATGACCACTTTTCCACCAATCCCCATGGATCAATTGCCTCCACCTATGTGGCATCACCAGCACCTGCCATGTGTTAGGTGCCATGTCAGCACTTGCCACATGTTAGGTGGCACACCAGCACCTACCACGTGGCAGGTGCCAAGTCAACATTTGGGCTCATATTGTCGCATGGTATTTTTTTTGCTTTGACAACTAGTAGGCTGTCAAATTTAATGTAGTAAAATAATGATGTTAGCATGATGTCAGCACAACATCAACACTCCTGCATGCCCTTTAGGTCCTTTTTTGACCTACTGTCAATTTTTTGGCCGTAACTTGAGCATACAAATGTCTTTTTTATATCTGAAAGAAGCACCAAAAAGTTGGTTTTGAGTCAGAGATAGTGGTGTAGAATTTTTTTTTGGTTTTGATGGAGTTTTCTTGCCATGTTGGGTAGTCAAAGTTGAATGTTTAGTTTTTCACTCCAAAGGGCATATCTTGAGCATCCAATCTCTATTTTTTGAAAACATTATATTTTTGAAAAGTTAGTTCAGTCCTCTTTTTAGAAATGTTGCAATTTCTTCCAGATTCTATTCCATGCTCTTTCAATCATGTTTTTTCTTTTTTTCACTATGGTGGATATCTTGGGTGTTTTAGGTTTGGGGATCATTTTCATGGCATGGGATCTCTTCTTTTGGGTTGTACTATCTATTGTATTAGCTCTTTTCCCTTCTGATAATTGGTGATACCATTTGTAAGTATTTTTATGCAAACACACTGAGATTAAGTGCCATATTGCATCTGTATTTTCATTTTAGTTGTTTGCCTTTTTTTGCCTTCTGATTTGAGTAGTGTCATCTGAGGACACTCCTATAGATTATTGTATTCTTGGGATTCATTATGTCTTGCACCCTATTGTACATGTACTACTCTGTAAAGTGTCATTGGGGGGTTGATGTTCACCTTTGTTTGTCATCTTCCTTTGTCTAGTGAGTGTTCCCTCCATGATATTGATTTCATGATGTGTTTGAGATTGATCACCTTAGTACACACTTATGTACTCTTTTGTGCATCTTAATCATGGTTCCTTGACATGAAATTCTTTTGGCCCATTTTTTTAGTTGCCTGTCACCTCACCCTTGTCTGCATTATGGGGTTCCTATTGTTTCTCATGCTTCCTTGGTTCAATTGATTAGCTCTTCAGACTTTGGTGTTTCATTTTACATGAGGTTCTACAGATCAGCAGTTTCCTTTTGATAGAGTTTGTGGCTTCTTCATGCTTCAGTGTTTTTCTTCATGATCACTCTTGTTCCTATTTTTTGGAAGATTCCTCTAGTTGGAGGCTTTTGCATTCCTTCACTAGGTTTTCAACTATTTCTTTTTGGAGTAGAGTTTTTCCCACTAGGTTTTCTCTATTTCTTCATTTCATAGAGATTTTGTTGTGTCAGGGTTCCTCATTAGGCCTTGTTGCTAGGACCCAAGTTTTCTTTCAGCATTGCATTGTAGTTTCCTTGCTCTTCTTGCATTGTTTATAACAACATTATTTCTCATCTTAAGGGGGGGTGTTAGAGAAAAAGGTTAATTTAATTTCATTAATTAAATTACCTTTACTTTCTCTATTTAATATTTAATTAGTAATTATTAAATAGATTTCACCTTAAGGTTACCTTTAGTAACTTATTAGGTTACCCTTTTTGGGTTTCGATCTCCTTTTATAAGGATTGATCTTTTTGTAATTTTGTATCTTTTCTTTATCTGAATATACAATTTGTGTGTTTTCAGAGCAAACCCTTGCCTCTTCTTGTCTTTTTTTTTCTTTGTGATAGGTTTTCCACATGTAAGTATTCAAGGGGTTCATGGATTTGATTTGCATATTTGCTCAAATCCTTCACAAGGCAATGACAACAAAATCCTAGATCTCCATTGATCTACACCAATGTTCAGAGCTCTCCACCCTCTTTCGCACAAAGCTCTCCACAATCAATCAAAACAAATGGGAAATGATAAATGTCATGTTTTTTTTTTTTTTTTTTTATAATCCATAATCCACAATCCAAAAGATCTCTTTGTATATATACATACATACATACATAGACACACATATATGTGTGCGCATGTATGTATGTAAATAAATAAATAAATAAATAAATAAATATATATATATATATATATATATATATATATATATATATATATATATATATATATATATATATACATACATACATACATACATACATACATACATACATACATACATACATACATCAATGCACTTTCTAAGAGTTTACAATTGTTCAATAGAATCAATGTTTTACAAGAAAATGTTGTTGAAACAATACATAAATTTCTTAACATGAGAGGTTTGCAAGTGAGGGTGTTGACTAATCTTGAAAACTTGGATGCGGAAATGAAATCTATCTATGATCAAACACCTATGCTATAGGTAGATATTCAAAAGTTTGATAATCAAAATTTAAGGCACGAGAGCACAAGAGAAGAAATGACTTTAGAAAGAGAATTAGGAGGAGCAGCTTTAGAAAGAGACTGCACGGTAGAAACAACAACTAGACAACATAGAGGATATTATGGGAGCCATTGGATAGAATCCAGGAAAGTGTTGCAGTAGGTACTATGACATTGGAAATACCAGTTAAATTAGTTTAGTTGCTAATTAACTAGGTTGATTACATCATTATTATATGATCCAATGGTAATGTTAGTTATTATTTTGACATACATGAAAATATTATTATTATTCATTATTATATATACATACATACATGAAAACAACAATGCACTTTCTAAGACTTTACAATTGTTTAACAAAAAATTATTTTACAAGAAAATGCACTTGAAGAAGTGTTAGCTTAGAAGTATGAACATGGTGTTGAAATAGTATAGAAAGTGAAAACTTGAATGCTGAAATAAAAGCTATTGATGATCAAACACCTATCCAGAGTTGCAACACAATGTGAAGTTAATTTGAGATAAGGTAGAGGTAGATATTCATAAGTTTGATAATCAAAATTGAAGATATGAGAGGGAAGGAGAAGGGCCAGCCTTAGAAAGAGACTGCATGAGAGAAGCAACATTTAGACAACATTGAGGATATTATGGGAGCCACTAGATAGAACTCAAGAAAGTGTTGTAGTAGGTACTATGACATTGGAATCACTTGCAAGTGTCTTTGAGAATTTACAATCCAAATATCAATGCTTATAATAGTGTTTCAAGTATTGGAATAGTCTCCTTGTGATGATCCCAAGTGTCAAATGCTTATAATCATGTTTCAAGGTTGGGAACCACTTCAACATTCTTTGCATGGTTTAGAGGTCATGTCATTATGGCATAGACTTCTACAAGGCAACAAGCCTGATGATTATGGCATTTACATAGAAGGAGAACTTGCTTCAACTCCTTGCACTCAACTCTTCACCAAAGTTATTCTTCCAGCAGTGAGAATAGCTATTACAAATTCCTAGGAGCCAAGGGACCCTGAACCTATGCTATATTTTCTAGAGACATGGGAGAAGTTACTACCAACTTTAGTACTTCATAACATTTTGGATCATATAGTGATTCCCAAATTAACTACAATAGTAGATACTTGGGATCCTCATTGGGAGAGCATGCCAATACATGCAAGGTTACATCCTTAGATTCTATTGTTGGGCTAGCGCATGGAGCCTTTATATCCAACCATTTTTTATAAATTGGGGAATGTGCTTCATGCCTGACATTCAAGTGATACATCTTCATATGTAATTTTATCACCATGGAAAATTGTATTTGATCCTACTAAACAGGAACAATTGATTGTTCATTTTATTGTACCTAATTTGATGATAGTTCTATAGTAATTTTTAATCAACCCAACTAATTAGAAACTAGACCCAATTTACTAGGTTATGGATAATTTCTTTCTAAAAATATCTGCTATGATATGCTTTTGTAAAATTTATTGCAAACTCTGCCCTTTTTTCATGATTTGCATTATTTTTTTGGAGGATCTTGAGGTAAGTCACTTAGTACAAGTTGAATGAGTTTTATTATTTTATTATTTGTATTTTGGAATATGTATGAAACTAGATCAATTTTTTTTTGTGCTAAGATGTAATAAGCACCTTAAAAAAGATCTCTAAATATACATGTTTAGAAGGAAATATAAAGAGTTATATCTATTTAGAAGGATAAGAAACAAACATTTAAATAGCTCTTGAAGAAAATGGCAGAGCTAGGACATGACAATAAAATCATAGGGTAAGGGCACAACATGAAAATGAAATCATAGAGCAAGGGCACATAGATGACAAGGGCATGACATGGCAACAAAATCATAGAGCATGGGCATGGCAACAAAATCATAGAGCATGGGCATGGCAACGAAATCATAGAGCAAGGACACAACAATGAAATGAAGAGATCACAAGGGCATGACATGGCAACAAAATCTTAGAGCATGGGCATGGTAAAAAAATCATAGAGCAAGGGCACAACAATGAAATGAAGAGATCACAAGGGCATGACAACCAAATTATAGAGCAAGGATATAGAAATGAACTACAGAGATCACAACAACAAAATCATAGAAAAAGTGCATGGTAACAAAATGTAGAGATCACAGCAACAAAATGCACCAATCATAAGGGCAAGACAATGTTCATAGCTCTCCACCCTTATTCAAAGCTCGCAACCCTCTTTCCCGTACAACTCTCCTCAATCAAAAAAAATGGGGAATGATTTATGTCATGTTTTTTTAATACTCATGGGGTTATAGCAATTATGACACCAAAATTGGTATTGCAATGACATCAGGGACAATTACAAAAAAAATGAAAATCAACACAAATTACAATGTCGTTTCAAATTACCATCATAATTTGACCCCAAATGTTATAGAGTAGAGCACTATTTTTATTGTCTAGACACAATGCTTGATGCTTCCTCTATGGGGGAGTATCTATGTTTGTGTTTGAGCTTGGTACAGTTAAGGCACAATGAGTTGATAGAGAGATTGTATTTGGAAAAGAGGTTATTGTAGACAAACTATTTATTGATACAATTCTAAGAAGGATAGTACTAAGGCTAGTTGGATAGTGAATTTAGTGGTCTTGCCCCTAAAGTTGTTTGGACAATGGGTCCTTTTGTCTTCATCAACTCCTAAAAATGTTGGCACAACTCCTAACATGGTTGGAATCTCCTAACGGGGGTTCAAATTCTCCTAATAGGGACTAATATGCAGTGAATGTTATTCATTGACTTATAATAAGGTCCATCCTCTTACAAGGAATTTATATATTAGTACATCATTTTGTGGGTACCATCCCTACCAGGTTTTTTCCTTTGATCAAGGGTTTCTCTACTTAACAAATTTGGTGTTACTGTGTATAGTTATCTTCTTATGGTTGTTGCTCTTGCTAATTACATATTTTAGATTTAATAAGGTTAATAATAGTTTTAAAAATCTAATAGCTGATTGACCCCCCTCCCCCTCCCCCTCTTAGTTATCTTGGTGAACTTTACTTCTAACAATAGGTTTATATTTAGCTGGTGTTTTCGTATTTATTCATCTTTTTGTGAGATGGATTCTTGCAAAAGATTATAATGAAATGTAGATTAATATAATTTAAATGTCTTATATTTAATAACTTATTTAATAAATAGATGATAAACCTCATGAATTTAATGAGTAGTCGAGACCGTCAAATGAATTCTCATATATCAATCTAATCATTTTATGTACAATGTTGAACATTTATTGAAATCAACCATCTACTAAAAAATTAATTATGTGCCTTTTGTATCTTTGATTTTTTGGACAAAGTAGATTTTACAATAAAATGTTCCTAAATTTTCTTAGCAAGAAGGGAATATAGTCATCCCTTTAACAAATTGACTAGATCTACTAACATGAGGGGAAAAAACACCATCCATACTAATCAATTTTGATCCATTATGTAGGAAATCCAAATACAACTCGAGTGCTAATGTCATGTATGAACCCAATAACAAACCCAAGCACAAAGTCAGTAGGGTAAGGGAAAAGGGAGACAAATATGCTTGAAATAAAATAGGGCGATACACCAAGATTGAGATTTTAATTTTCTCTTTCCTATGATTGCGGTTGAATTCAACAAGACCGTAACACTACACTACCCATGTATTATATCAGCTTTATCTTTATGTAAAGGTAAGCAATAATACAAAAACCTTGTGAGGAATGTTGCATTCATTAATAAAGGTTAATTAATAAAAAATGGCACACTTGCTGAAGGCTTTAGATGATGAAATACGTGCAAATAATAGGGAAAGATTGTAAAATCTTTTTGAAGTGTGGAATAGGTAAAACCAATAATTTTTTTGAATTCAAGAAAGACAAATTGTAGTTATAGAGAAGGATTGTATAAGAGAACTAGGAAGAAGAGCCTAAATGAAAGTAAATCTTTTCCTTTTAAAGAGTTCAAACATAAATGTGATAATACCATAGGGTTGAAACACTAATTAAGGGTCGAGTTACAAGAATAGATCAAATCATAACAAAATCTTATCTTGACATTCTAGATCATCTTAGATGTGATATAGGAAGGCCCCATAAATGACTCTACAAAAAAAGATTAATATACAACTCTACAATTACACAATGATCAAATCTCTGATGGTGTGAAAACATGACCTGATGCTATCTACAACTATAAATAAGAGTGGGAGGATTGGAAGAAAATAACAAAAGCAATTACAATGTCATTGCAAGTAGAATATCACTAAAGAATTAGAACTTCTTGTTAATGCTTTGATACCTTGATGTTTTTCTTAGCACCAAAAAATGACTGTCTAATCTAATTTCAACAAGGGGAATAGATTCATGCCACCTAAAAATACATCCATTGATGAAGAAAAGTACCTCCAGGTTTCTATTTCATAAATTTCAAATTTCCTCAATGCAATTTGGCAAAAAGTCTCATTTCACAAGGATGCATCTACCTACTTGTGATTTGGAAATAATTACCATTTTGTAAGGCTTCTTTTTCTCCCTAATAAGTAGAGAAATTATTATCCTTCTAGCTTAAATGTCATCTTGGTGAAACTTTGTGACAATGTCAAAAAAAGTAAACAATTTAGCGGCTTAGAGGGGATGCTTGTGTGCAAAGTATTTAGATTCATATCCTAGAAATCCATTGGGCATGGATTCGTATAACCTAAGAAATATCTCTAGAACTTAAAATAACACCAACATTTTTTTTTCTAAAGGAGAAGTAACTATGCTTATGTACTTTTTGGAAAAAAACTAGAAATTAATCCTACTATATACAAAAAATGTTAATATTCCTTTAGAAGGAAATCTTAAGATGAGTCCCATTAACTAGAATGGGAAGTATTTCAATACTAACCTTGATACATGGATTTTTAAATCCTCCTTACAACTAGGTATGACATGAGGACCACTCCACATTGCATCATATTTGGGATTTTTATCTAGTTTAGCTCTTTTTGAATCCCATTTTAGAATAAGATCATCCTCTGTGAAGACTCTAACAATAGTCTTCTTATCAAAACAACTATTTGAATTATTGCTAGTATGTCTCAAGTGGATGCATAGACTAGTCTTTGATTTCTTCTAGCTCTACAACTTCAATTAGCCTAACTATTATAGAATCATCTTTAATTAGTTTTAACTAATGAACTAACTCATGAGAGGGAAACTTTATGGAGAGACAAAGGCTTCCTTCTATTCTATTTACTAGAATAAAGGGTGAATTGTTAATTTATAACTTAGGTGTAATTTTGTCAACCCATAAGGTTTTCCTCAAGTTGGTATACCAAGACCTCTAATAATATGCTATTATATTTAGTGTGCAAAGAACATTAACATAAAACTTAATGTCCACAAACTAAAACTATAACAAAATATGAAAGGACGAAGGGAACAAAAAATAATAATGCAAACCAAGTATGGTGAGCTCCCCAAGTGTAACCTTGATGCTTAGATATGTCCAAATGATGGTTAAATGTGTGTTCAAGCTTTAGATGTTTGGATTATGATCAAGTTTGAGGGTGAGTGAAGGATTTAACAATGGAAGCATGAGTGGATTTTATCATTATAAATGGTATTTTGATAGTTTATGAGCTCTCAAAATAGCATTATAAATTTGCATGAAAAAGTGGATAATTTGTGAGAGGGGAGGGGTCCAATTTATAGGCCAAGGGGTAGTGAGATGGAGAGCCAAAATATAAGGATGGATGAAGGGTGAGGGAAGGCTAGGATTAAAGGAGAGGGAAGCACATTGATTGTGCTTTCTCAAATCCATATCTTGTGACAAGTGTCACAAGGGGATTGGATGAGAAAGGAGGTTCAAAATGGGTGGTCAAAGGGAGTTATGAGGGAGGAGTGTGTAAGAGGGATGTAAGAGGCCTTAAAGAAGCACTAATGTATGTTGTAGGAGTTGATGAAATCCAACTCCACAGCTCGCCAAGATCACCTGCATGCAAATAACCTATTAAAGGGAAACCAAGGAAGGAAGAGGTGGAGCTTGGAAAAACCTTGAACTGACTTGAGAGAGAACATATTGCAAAACAATGAAAATGTATTTACAATGAAAATGGAAAATGTGATGTGAAAATACAATGAGAGAGTCCAAATATAAAGGCCTCATGGAAGTTTGTAGAATAAGCTGGAAGGAGGTAGAATATAAGGTTGACAACTAAGCACACTTCCACAAAAACATGGAACATGCTAGAAGGGAACAAACTCCTATGTTGTCAACAACTCATCACTACAAAAATTAAATGAATGCATTAAACTAAGTAAGCTTAAGTAAATAGAATAAATAAATAATTATTAATGATTTACTCTAACACCCCCCTTAAGTGAAACTTAGGGGAATGCCTTAAGCTCACAAAACTAAGATGAAAATGCAAAATGGGTCCCAACAATGAGGCCATGTTAGGTACCCATGTATAATGCAAAGAGATGCAACCTCTAAAAATGGGGAAAGAGAGAAAACCATGTGGGAAAAATGCTCCCCCAAAAAGAGGTAAGAACCTAGTGAAGGACTAAAGAAGCCTCTAACTAGAGGAATGTCCCATAAAACAAGAACAAGGAGTGATCATGAAGAGCATCACTGAAGCATGAAGAAGCCACAAATTCTGCCATCAGAAAGAAAATACTAATCTAAAGAATTTGCATGGAAGAAGAAGACATAAACTGAGTGTCTCTATATGGTAGATGATCCATCTCACCGAAATGCATAGGTAGCTAGCTATTACAATTGCCTTGTATATAGGATCAACCACTGAATACATAGCTCACACTATCAAACGATTGAACTAAGGATGCATTAGAACAATAGAATAATCCCCCCTTAATGTAGATGGAGTGAGATGACATGAAATTGAAAAGGTGGGCCAAAATCCTCTATAGACATAACCAAGAATGATGAGAGAGGGAAAGAGTTACAAACACCTATAAAGACATGGTCACACCGACATTGCATGGGGCTAATATCATGGAAGGGACACTCACTTGACAAAGGAAGAGGGCACAAAATGGCAACAACTATCCCCCCCATGGTGCTTTATAAAAAGAGTGCAAGTAAAACTATCTCAAAACAACATTCATGAACCCAAAATGCAAGAGTGGCACTTTATCTTAGTGCATATACATAAAAGTGCTTACAAATGATGTCAAAAATGATCAAAAAAGGAAAAAAGATGATACAAAAGATAGTACAACCCAAAGCAAAAGATCCCATGCCTTGAAAATGATCCTCAAACCTAGAACACCCAAGATATCCACCACAGAGCAAAAATACAAAAGATATGATAGAAAGAGCATGGGCTAGAATCTAAGGAAAAAGATAGCATTTTTAAAAAGGTGAAAAAATCAGCTTTCTAAAAATATAATGTTTTCAAAAAATAGACATGGGATGTAAAAGATATGCATGCTAGAGTCAAAAATAGAACTTCAAACTTCAACTACAAAAATAGGAAAAAAATTATATCAAAATAAGAAAATACCTACACCAATGTCTCTGTCTCAGAACCATCTTTTCAACACTTCTTTTGGATCAGAAAAATACCTCTATATGCTCAAGTTATGACCAAAAAATTGCAAGTAGGTCCAAAATGACCCTTGAGAGGTGCAAGAGGCTGATGATGCAAGATGATGTCAATAAAAGACTACAAAAAATTTGACAGCCTGGGGCCTGTCGTGGAAAAAGGGGCCACATGGCAAGTATGACTGATGTGACAGGGTCCACATGGAAAAATGCCACATGGCACCCATGCCACGTCTCAACCTATGAGGTGCTGATTGTATAGAAAACTCTCCACGAAATAGGTGTAGACTAAAGTAGAACTAGGGTGGAGTAGAAGTAGTGATGGTGCCATGGATGGGTAGAGAACCCTGGCAGAGAGGAGCACAACTCTGGCAGAGCTACAAAAAGGAGGAAGAGCTACTAGTGGAGGTGGCAGCAGGGTGGCTCGACGGAGGCAAGTAGGCCAGGGCTACTCAGCAGAAGCTCAGCTGACTGCAATGGCTAGTGAACTGAGCACAAGATGTGTAGCGGTGGCTACTTGGAAGCATGTTGGCAGAGTGCTTGTTTTTAATTTTATTTATTTTTTTTGCTGAAAATGTTCGTACGACCTTACGGAAAGCCATGCAACCAAATTTTTTTGCCTCTTGGAGCTCTGTCTCCAAAATCAAATTTTTTTATATGAATCCTGATTACAAATAGCTTTCTAGATCCAATGGCAGTGTCTATTTCGGCCCAAAGTGCTCCAAAAAAATGCTCTTCCCCCTGCTTGAAAAAAATTGTACATACAAACTAGGGTTTGTGTCTTTGAATTATGGCTTCAAAAAACTTCAATGAAGCAGCAGTAGGAAGGCTTTGATACCATGTAGGATTTGATGAAATCCAACTCCACAGCTCACCAAGATCACCTGCATGCAAATAACTTATTGAAGGGAAACCAAGGAAGGAAGAGGTGGAGCTTGGAAAAACCTTAAACGAACTTGAGAGAGAACATATTGCAAAACAATGAAAATAAAAAATGTGATGTGAAAATACAATGAGAGAGCCCAAATATAAAGGCCTCATGGAAGCTTGTAGAATAAGCTGGAAGGAGGTAGAAGATAAGGTTGACAACTAAGCACACTTCCACAAAAAGGTGGAACATGCTAGAAGGGAAAAAACTCTCGTGTTGTTAACAACCCATCACTACAACAATTAAATGAATGCATTAACCTAAGTAAGCTTAAGTAAATAGAATAAATAATAAATAATTAATTATTTACTCTAACATATGTAAGATCCTTAAAGTCTCTTGGACAGGAATGCAAGAGGGATGGGATGAGAGTTTGACTTTGGTTTGGTTTAAGATTTATTGACCCTTTGTTAAAGTTGTGCACATGTTTAAGGAAGAGATTAAGCTTAGCTTAGGAGGGAATTAGGATGCAAGTGACATGATAGAGGGATGTAAGTGGGATAACATTTATGAGGTGGGTTAATTATTTGGCTAAGTGAGGTTAGCATAGGTGAATGGGTTAGATTTAACTAATGATAGGATTTAGGAATAGTTAGATGTTGGGGATTTGATTTTTTGAATGATTTATTTAATAAAAGGGGAATTTGGAATTTTATTAAATAGACACAATACAATTATTTAATTTAATAGAAGAATAAGGATTTAATTGATATTTAGCCTTTGGGTTTGTCATTTGATTTTATCGATTGGGATATAGTTAATTGAATGGATTAATTAACTAGGGATGATGATTAATTAATTAAATATTTAATATTTAATCAATAATTTCCTAGAAGATGACTAAATATGATTCCTTAATGATGTAATCAGATTTAGGTGTCTACATTTTGCCCCTCTTTGACATAGTGTTGGGACAATATTATTTCAAAGAGGTTCAAACATAAATGACACAAATAAGATTTTTAAACTAGCAAAGTTGCCCCAATCTTGAATAGAAAGAGGAGAGATTGGACTATCTGATGCTGCCTTAAGAAGGTGACAAGGAGAGAAGATGAGGCTTAGTAACTTCTTGAAAAGTGACAAGCAACTAAGGTGAGTAAGAATTGGTAGATAGGATAAAAGAGTTTAAAAATTGTGAATACGAATAATAATAATAGGGTTGGCATGAAAGGGGTTATTGAAGGAGGATGGGGAGGTAGGACACCATAGGGGGCCTACAAGAGGGTCTAGGAGGGCCACAAATGAGTAATTTCTCTCATAATTGTAGCGACATATTGCGACTTGTGAGCTCTTGGTGAGAGGAAGTGATGGTTGCATAAGGATGACCAAAGCATCAGGCAGACGTGGTATAACACATGTGAGCATGATGGACAACAAACCATTCAATAGAATCAAAAAAATTTCTTTTAGATTTTGGCTTGTTGAATTTTAGTGTTCCCAAAATTGCAAAACTATGTTCCTACAAGAACAAGTTTGATGAGTACGTGTAGGAATCAATAGGACAACAATCTTGTAAAAGGGTCAAGGTGAAGGGGTAAAAGGGTCATCCTAAGAAGCTTTGGAGGGAAAGCCAATCTGAGATGAGGTTAAGGATAGATAATAGATATTATAGTAGGAAAGTATTCTCATTAGCTAGAATGTAGTCCCATGGGTTATGGGGTATTAACTAGGGGAGTCAACATGGGAACACTTGTGGGGTAAAAAGCTAGACACATTCCCACTATAATCTATAGCTGTGGGAATGCGGGGTCAAGGATGGGTTGTGAAAATAAAAACCCACTTGCAAGAATGTGCTCAAAGGGGTAGCTAAGTGGGCAAAAGGGTGTCAAGAAGGGGTTTGGTCAATACAAAACTGACATGTGTTTTTGTTTCTATGGATACAGTGGTCACTAATTATGTTGGTGTCATAGAAGTGATATGCTACAGTAGTGCAAGCATGAGAGCAGTTCACACTAGTGGACTGGGTGAGGATTAATGCGATCAAGCTTTCCCAGACCTACATGACAATGATGATGGTGTTGAGTGAGTGGTGAGAAAGTGAGACATGAACATTTCATCTACCAATAGACAAGAGGACTATGATATTGGAGGATGTTTACAAGATATTTAGACTACCAATGCAAGGCATACTTATGATGGGTGCAAGGGGAGTGATAGGAGAGAAGGTAGTGAGGAGGTTGGTGGGGCCTAGGGTCTAGTTTAGGATTTGGAGGGTGCAGTTCATGTAAGGTGAGCATTTGGATTGGGTGGTGCTAGATAGCTAGATTTATTTCTAAGTCTGTGGATTAATTTTGAGGTATATCGCCTCAAACACAAGCAGGACCGGAGTTACTTTGGCATTGATCCTAACCATCATCTAGATCATTGATGAGGGAGTCTCAATAGCATGGGGATCACTTATGCTAGCATAGATGTACAAGGACCTTTATTAGATTATATACCAGGGCACAGGGCATCACTAAGGGAGAATGTGGGCTTTTTGACCCTATTATAGGTGTGGACATGGTAGCACATTGTTGTGTTTAGATTGGTTGGGCAAAGAGATAGCAAGCTAGAGGAGCCTATGGTTTATAGTTGGGTAGATTCGCTGACCTACCACCATATCAAGGAGGTGGATTACTAGAGGGTGCAGATTGATGAGATTAGGGAAATGACTTGGAGACCATACCTTAGTCACATGCTATGGGAAAAGGAGAGGTAGTAGCAACCATATATGATCTCACCATGCTTTATTTTTTGGTGATGAAATTATATTGCTGAGTAGCATTGGCTTGACAAGGTGTTGCAATAGTTTGGATGGACACATGATATGTTAGAGGAACTAATGTGGTACTAGCAAGTGATGAGGGAGTTGGTGACCTTGTCTAGGCTACCACTACAAAGGGAGGGGTTATTCTAGGAATGGTTGGACATGCCACCACAAGATTGGGATTGGTTTTGAGAGTTAGTAGATGTTAGGTCCATACAAGGATACAGGGACCAACTTTAGAGATCAAGATCTATAACGAGGGTACATGTGACAAGGGCGATAATGGTGGCAAGGGAGATTGCCTGAGCGACGAGGAGGGGGAGATATGAGGTGATGGGGTTGAGATAGTAGGAAAAGGTGGTGGTGTAGGGGGAGGCACCACAATAGAGGAGATGGTGAGAGGGAGAGGAGGAGGAGAGCGGACAAGGTGAGAAGAGGCTACATAAACATGAGAGAGGAGAGGGGGCACATGGGCACATTGGAGGGGGATGAGGCAGAGGTTCATCATCTAGGGGAGGGGATGGTGGATTGGTGGAGAGGTATGCCTCCCTACAATAGGTACATAAGGCTACAAGCCAATTGCTTTGGGATACATAGTAGGAGAGTGACTAGCTCAAGATCAAGATAGACTAGTTTTGGAGGGAGCAAGATGCTATCTAGGGATAGTTAGACAGAGTAGAGATTGAACTAAGGGGATTGTGGCTGGATTCTTGGCACTTGGGGGGAGGTTAGAGGTAGTGGAGGCTAAGAGAAAAAAGCTCTAGGGGAGAGTGGATGGATTACAAGTTGAGAGGGACATGATGGTGGTAAAGGTGACAACCCTCATGGTACAAATGGCAATGGGGGGAGGGTTGGAGGAGTTAAGATGGTTGAGGAGAGAGGTGGAGGATCTGTGGGAGATCATAGTATTTTATAGGGGGAGATACCATGTAGCCATATTGACTAATTAGATAGAGCATTACAAGCATCCAAAGCAATAAGGGGACAACCGACATACATACAAGGATGTAAGCTGGTGGAGAGAGTGGGTGGAGTATAAGGGGATCCTAGAGGAGGGGATGGGTAGAGGATGAGGCCACCACCATCACTGACAACATCAAGAGATTTACAGAGAACCCATATGACTCTCATGAAGAGGGGCCGATGTATGAGGGCACAAATGAGTAAATGATATGTTGCATTTCTATTATAGGGTATTAGTTGGTAAAGACATGCATTTTATGGGTATAGACCGGTGTGTTCTTCTATTGATACATATACTATACGGAATTTGTATTATTAGTGGATGTGAACTATGATAGACATTTTTGTATTCTTTCAAGGTTATTCATTGTAGGATATTATATATATGATGAGCATTCTTTGGGGTGGGAGATGTGTGTTATTAGTATTGTGCCCGTGTGATTTTGTTTTGTGCCATATTTTTCCATGAGATGCATAGGATATATTTATGAGATGGACTAACATGAGTTATGTAGGATGTGATGCTTTATATGAGATGGATGATATGCATAATGTTACCCACATTTTTGATTTGGGATATGATGCTTTTATATGAGATGGATGATATGCATGATGTTACTAACATTTGTGATGCAAGATGTGATGTTATAGCTATATATGTATGAAATCATGTTGGTGTCATTTTAACAATGTATGTAGTTATGAGATGTACCGAGTGATTTATGATGTGAAATATGTAATGGTTTTAAAAAGTAATATGTATATAAAATGCAAAAAATGATAATGAAAAATGGATTGAAAAATGCAAAGGATATCTAAAATGTACTATGAATGAAAATACAATGGACAATCAATTGAGTTTTAAGGAAATGATAAAAATGCACATGATAAAAAAAGGAACATAAGGAATAATGATAATGTAAAAGGACAACTAAAATAAAATGAACTAAAGGAAGTAATGAAAATACACATGATTGAAAAGGAACCTAGGGAAATAATGATAATGCACATGATAAAAATGAAACTAAGAAGATAATGATAGTGCATATGATAACTAAAAAGGTAGTGGAAGGGGTGAAATTTTTTTTGAAGCTTGAGGGTGGGGTGCTTCATAAAGAAGGGCCACCATGTAGTTTTAAGAACTTAATATGATATAGAAATACTGGGGATATGTCAAGGTTACTTGGAACATTGAGGCCTTGTTGTCAGTATTACATAGGATTGACTCAAAAAAAATTCAAGGATTGCCCCAATGTTACACATGAATCCTAGAGGAACTAGAGTGGAAATGACATGAGGTAATCCACAAGCAAACAATATTTCCCAAATGCACCATGTGATCAGAGATGATCATATGTTTGAAACATGCAAGGTTCACATCTGATTGACTCACAAGAAAAAATGAAAAAGAAAAAAAACCTGATCAAGATCTTTCTCTCAAATTTCCCCACTTTTAGCACACCATGATATAAAGGATTGTGGTGACTTTGAGAAGGGAACAACCAAATTTCTTTGAAAAGATACCTGTAAGAACCAAAGTTTGAAATTCCTAAAATAAAAAGAAATTGAAAGAAAGAGTAAACCCATAAAAAATAACATTTTGCAAAAGATATAAGTATAAATGGATATCGATGAACCAAGATTAGACATGAGGAAGGATGTATCCTATAAGGACCCATTGATAGTATTTGGGACTACAAAGAACTTGGAAAAAATAACCTTTTTAGAATAACTCTTTGGTGACAAGAATCTCGTCGGATGGTTCTAAAAAAGGACCTTGTTAAGAGAACAATGGGCTATGACCAGAGGCAAACTGACATGAAAACTGAGAGAGATACAATGGGACCAAGCTAAGGACTAGCTCTAGGATATATAAAAAATTGATGAAGATATTTATAAGGATCACTATACAAAATCTTAGTATGATGGGACATTTAGCATTATAGGTTAGTAGTTTTGTTAAAAATGAAAAAAGATCAAGATGAGGAGATAGTGGAAATGAGATATGGTTCACTGATTTATAATACTAGGGTATGATACATGGATATGATATATAGAAAGGATATAGGGGATATGATATATGTAGGAGATGATGATGGTGTAATACTATGCATTGATTTAGATGCCAAGTTTAGGGGTTGGGATAATGATAGTGATAGCGTGGCAATGGGATTTTGGAATACCCTAGGAAAATGAGGAGATGAATGACTAGATGTGAGGAGAGATGTGAAGGGAGATGGGTGTGGTTCACTAATAGATAATGAGAAGGTCAAGTACACATGATGCTTATTGCTAAATTTTCACGATAGTACCTATCTAAGGCACTTGAATTTGTTAGAGTAATGCATTAATTTTATTTCATTTATTAAATTACCGTTACTCCATTCTTAAGATTTCATTTTTGCACTTTGAATTCCCATTTAATAATTAATTAGTAATTATTAAATATCATTTACCTCTTAGGGTTTCCCTTTTAGATTTTCTATCTCCTTCTATAAGGATTGATCTTTTGTAATTATCTCTCATTCTTTTCAGTCTGATAATATAGTTTTCATATTCTCAGAGAAAAACCCTTGCCTATTCTTTGATTTTTCTTCTCTGTGACAATTTCTTGCATGTAGGTATTCTTTAAGATTTGTGGATTTTTAATGCTCAAATCATTCATGGTATCAGAGCCAAATCTATTGTAGCTGTGTTGCATAAAAATGTAACCAAGGAATAAACATCAAGCAACTAATGCACATTCCTACATTATCATGCAAAACCTCAAAATATGAAAGAAGACATGTAAATAAGCAACATGAAACAAAAAAGAGCATAAACACATTCAAAATATCACTATGCAAACCTCATGAAACCACAAGTGAAGATGATTTCATCACTCATGGGATGTGGTTGCTCACAAATCTAGCAGCATAAAAATGAGGTAGATAGTAGATGTGGAAATGAGGAGAGGGCTCTCCTTTTATAGGAAAATGGATGCAACGGATGGCTAAGATCAAATGCAAGATGGAGGGCTAGGATCCCTCAGGATTGATGAGGTGTCAATGAGGTGGAGGACAAGTAGACTCCACATGGATTAGGTTTTTGACCATTCAAAGGGGGCAATATGCTCACACATGTGTGAGCAACCTTTGATGGTGACATGATCAATGAGGTGTGAGAAGCATGGTTTCTCACACATGTGTGAGACAACTTGATTTTCATGCAAGAGGTGTGAGAAGGATGGCTTCTCACACATGTGCGAGACAACTTGACTCTCATGCAAGAGGACAAGTGTGCAAGAGGCATGCAATACATGAGGGATAAGGAAAGTGTGAACATCTCTCACACATGTGTGAGGATTCCTCACACATGTGTGAGAACACACTTAGGATTAAGAGGTGATTAGCTAGGATTATTAGGAAAAGAAAGCATGATTAATGAAGTGGGTTGGTTTAGCATGATGGGTTAGGTAGGCTAGTGAGGTTAGGTGAGGGTTAAATGTAGGAGCCATGTGCTCAAATAGGATTAAATGCAATATTTAATTCCTAGTGGGATTAGGAGGGAATTAATTAAGTAAATGACATATTTAATTAAAGTGAAAGGGGTTAGATGCAAGGGGAATAGGTTAAGATTTAAATAAACCTTAGTTTATTTAAATCAAGGAAAGGGGAATAATTTAAATAAACCTTAGTTTATTTAAATTAGGGTAAGGCAAAAGTACTTAAATAAATGCAAATTTATTTAATTAAGGTAGGGGAATTAAATAAATAATGAATATTTATTTAATTGGCTAGGAACGGGTTTTGGACAAATTTTGGTGTCTACAGTAGCTTCTTCAGTAGTTGGAGAAAAAGAAGAATGGGTGTTTGACAGAATATATCTGGCATTTTTTGGGCTTTTTCTATGAAAATGGGTGGGTCTGTAATTTTTAGAGCACTTTGAATCTAAACAGACCTCACAGTTGGTCAGGGTATACTTTACAAAGAAAAAATAATAATCTCCATTGACAAATCACTCATAGTCTCTCAAACAATGTGTAAAATCTGGGCGAATTGTGTTATTTTAAAACCACAAAAAATTTATACATTGGCGAACAAAAAATAATAATCACAGTAAAATTTTAATTTTTTGGGTGAATCATTTCATTATATTCAAGGTTAAAAAAAATATATGCGAAGTCGATGGCATCAGAGGTTCACAAAGGGTTTCATCAGTTTAAAGTTGGCAGTTGCGAAACTGTGAGAAAGGCTTTAACAGGTCTATCACAATGTCACTGTCAAAGTGAAAGTTAATAGTTTGTGTGTTGCAAAATTGTGAGGAGGGCAGAGATCACATCATCACTAGTTGAAAAGATGTGTGTTGCAAAACTGTGAGGAGGGCAAAGATTGCATCATCGCTAGTTGAAAAGATGTGTGTTGCAAAATCGTGAGGAGGGCAGAGATCGCATCATCGCAAGTTAATAGTTTGTGTGTTGCAAAATCATGAGGAGGGTAGAGATCACATCATCATCGGTTGAAAAGATGTGTGTTGCAAAACTACGAGGAGGGCAGAGATCACATCATTGCTAATTTAAATCATGGTGAACTTTTACGTTGCGAAGTCATGAAAAAGGGAGATCACACCATCGAATTTTTGCAGCGGTTAAAGGGAAAAGACTTCTAGCAGCCGCAAGACCATGATGGCAAGTATTTTCATGTTTTGAGGTTCTAATAGAAAGATATGGTCATCGTACAAAGCCATAAAAATTTAAGATAAAGCTATCTTCGCCACTTCACACCGGTTAGAAGGAAATGGGTTTTCACAACTGCGAGACCGTGATGTGAAAAGTTTAAGTTTCAAAGCTATGACAGAAGGGGAATCTCATTGGAAGAGGATATAAGGCTTATCACAGGATCACAAGGGTAAAGTGAATATTTGATTTAATAGTTGCAATAGCCCGAGAAAAGAAAAAGAAGGGTTTCATAGTTTGACGAAAAGAATTCAAAGTTAAGTTAAACTGCTTGCGATAGAGCACAGAAAGAAGGGTTTCACAACTCATAGGATTTTAAAGCTTGAAAGGACAAAAGAACATGTTCTCAAATCTATTATCTGATTCCCAACAGTTGATGAGTTGACATTCTAAGGAAAATGAAATAAAGACTGACCTAATGTGGTACTAAGGTACTTACTACAGGTCGATATCCATGCACATGCAAGCTTTTAAAAATTTTAAGTCATTAATGTCATCACCAAGTTGCAGAAAACTAGTACTACTATAAGCTAAACATCCAAGGATTATTCAAGTACCAGTTATCGAAGCAAAAGGTTTACAAGGCAAATTGAATTCTCAGACATCTAGAGCTAATAGAGCCAAAAGAATTTGCAGTAAGATCAGAATGGTAGAAGCAGAATTATTAGTAAAGAAGGGCACTGGAGAGGGTAGCAAGGTTTCATTGTCTACCAAATTTGTGGAAGAATGGTTGAAGATTCTCCCTAAATCTTCCAATGCTCAAAGTGCTAATGTCCACACATTTAGAGATGCTTACAGCTTATGTAGAGATGCTCAAGTACCGTACACCAATGGAACTGAATTGTTCTGGTACTTTTACAAGAATAGGGTGCAGAAGGTTCCTGTCTCAAATCCATGGAAAAGGAACCTGGGAAAGTTGAGAATGCCAAAGGTATACGTGGATGTTGACCTTATCAAGGCACTGGTAAATGCATAAACCAACCACTTGGTCCTTTCATAGAAAGGATATGAGCAGTCTCTGTAAGTTAAGTAAGGATGCTTTTGTTGAAGCATTTGATTTGCAGGGTCCCATGTTAGTTCCTATTAACCTGGAAAAATTGGAAGCAACATTTGAGAAACAAAGAGATTTCTATACAACACATGCAATGGTGTGACATATCCCAAGGGAAAATCAAAACAAGATGAAAGGAGAATTCTCGAAAATGGTTACTGATTTTTATACCTTTGTCATATTTGTGTGTATACTTTCAGAAAATAGTTTTCAGATTGAACAAACTATTGGGAGTAGATGGATCCATGGATGCCTCCCCAGCATTGTATGTGATAGCTCTATACATTCAGGACCCACATAATAATGTGGGGTATGATTTTGGAACATTCATTGCTGATAGTATTCATCAGCAGATGGTGACAGCTGAGCAAGGTGGTCTTGATAATTTCAAATTTCTACATTACTCGTTGCTTATGCATCTCATCCTCTTCTACAACGTGGGCCATGTGGATTCTAGTTTCATTGAAGCTTTGGACAATTTCGGAGTGGCATTGCTTGTTCAAAGATGGACAAGATTATGGTAGAGGTTCTACTCTTTTTCTAATTCCCTCTCTTTTTATAATGATTTTTTTGCAACTATTCATAGGATGTTAGGTTCAAAATTGGAAAGATTACCTAGGTTAATCAAGAAGATTGTTAGACCAACTATGTGTTTTGATGATGAGGGACCAATTGATCATGATTGGGGTAGTGCCTTTTTGTTAGGAAACTGTACTGTGATTAGAATTTTTGGTTGTTCCCAACCCCCTCATTTCTTACCAAGATATGTACCGGAGAGGGTGGGTGTAGTGGAAATTTTCTGGCAGTTGTTATCCATGAATAGAGAATATCTAGGGCCAACCATTAAAAAGGGGTCTAAATTTCAAAGTAGGGGATTTTGAAATTGGTAAAGAGGCCATTGAGGAAGTTGATGCCTTCCTAAGAGAGTTAAATTTCCCCACTACCCCCACTAGGGTTTATGACCCATATAACATTGTTACAAGTTCTCTTAAACAAATGAGGGGTTATAATGTCATCATTGGAAGGAAAATTTGGGAAGAGGATGTCATTAGGGATGTATTGTATGAAGATGTCTGTGCTGATAGGATGCAGAAGTGGAGAGAAATCCTCTCAGTAGAGGACGAAAGGAAGAAAGTAGATCCTAATTTTTAGGGCTTCTATTCTGATTTAACCTATTTTAAAAAAATTGATAAGTCTATTGAGGAGTTCGATAACATTATGGTTCAAGTTCCTCAAAATGCTAGAGATAGGGTAAACCATTCTTCTCCAAAGGCAGATGTTGTATTGGAAATTAGTGATGAAGAAGACCAGCCTGGCCCTTTAGATTGGGATAAAGGGGGAAAGAAGAAACAAAAATTGATTGAGGTTCCTGAAAAGGCTAGAGAGAAAGCCTTACAAGTGCTTCCAAAAGGAACTAGGTATTTTGATGATGCTAGAAAAAAGTTCTTAATTGATCAAGCTACTGAAGAGGAGAGGAGACCCAATAGTTTAGAACTATAGTCCATGATGCTAGATGAAAGAATTATACAGGCTCAAGAATTCATGAAGGATGATGATTTTATCAAGAGTGAAGAATTCAAAAGTTTTTTTTATAAAATCAAATAGAATGAACTTTCTTTGCATGTAAAAATTGGAGACACAGATGAAAAAGTGACTGAAATGGTGCAGAAGCTCCAAGCGTATGATCCTAACAGTGAAAGCCTCACTGTAGAGGAGGCTAGGGAATTGGTACAAAGGAGTGGTATGATAGTTTTTCCAGGATGGGATATCAGTTCATCATTCTTTCTTGATCAAATGAGGAGACAAGAAAAATCAATCTCTTATGAGGAGATTAATCCATTTGGTGAATTTCACGGGGCAGGATTTAATATAGACACTAAGACAATGGCTGTTTAGAGTGTAGCTACAGAATCAAAGAAGCCTACCTTGATGGAAATTAAAGAGACATCGAAAGGTAATGCAATTTTCTAGAATGCACATTCAACTTCTTTAGATCAAATTTACAACCTCCAAAACACTACTACTATGCTAGACAAGAACAAGATTGATATTCTTCAAGAACAACTAGTGCAGACATATGAAAAGTACCTTGACACCAGGAAGAAGTATGAAGAGGAAATGAGAAGAACATATGTTCTGCAACACGCTTTGGAGGAATCAAAAAAGGAGAATGAAGATTTGAAAAGAGAAGAAAGGTCACTAAGAGTAAGGGAGGTACAAGACCAAAATATTCAAACTAACTAGATAGCAGAAGAACCACATCAAGTAACACATATGGATGTGGATGAGTTTGAGATTAGCAAGGATGCAAAGATCAGGACAATGAAACAATTTTTGATTCATAGAATCACTGCTTTAAAGAGAACCTCTATAAATGTAGATAGTATGTACATTACTCTGTAGAGTAATGAATACCAATGCTCTGAGGCTTTATCACTATTATCTCCATTGTTTGCCCAGTGGGGGCCATACATTCAATTCTTTGATAGGTTAGTTCCTTTACTCACACAGAAAAAGGAACTACCTAAGGAGATCATTGTTCCTATAAGGAAAATGATACATCAAGTTAAAGAATTGAATTGATTCATCATTGGTAAGATCAAAGCAGTAAGGGGAAAATTGAAAAGCATAGCATTGGGTATCCCAAATTTCATTCCAACAATTTTGAACAATGAACGGTATGTCAAATCTTGGCAAGAGTGGTCTGAATCTTTTGATCTAATATTAGACCATCCAAGATTTATAGCATTTTCAAGAGGTGAATCAAGTGATCAAGTTGTATATGATATGATTGATATGACATAAAAAATTGAAGTAGATATGAACAAAATTACTGGAGAGGGTAAAGCCATCACAAATGCAAAATGGACTAAAAGCATTAGTTAATTAGAGGCAGTTAGAAATACAACATGGCCTGTTGTGGATATAGATATTGCCATCTGGGAGGTTATAGAATATATCAAAGCAATCCCTTCAGTAGAAGATGATTAGCACAAAAGATGGTGGCCTCGGGGAATCAATTGGAGGACAAGTGTTGCAGAAGAATATCAAAGAGAAGTTGTTCATCATAACAGATTACCTTACCTTTGTGGTACATCTACTGTGGGTAATGCTACAGTTAGAACTGGAAGACAGGCTTAATGATCACTTGCCACTTGTCACATTTTGTAATTGTTTCCCCTTTTTCTGTTAAAATATGTCACAAAAGGTTTCAACAAATTGTAATGATTATCTTAATTGTTGTTATCTTTTGTCTTTTTTAATGAATCATGATGTAACCTTTGTAAGCCTGAAGCTTGTTGCAACTCAAGTGATATAAATATGAGTTCCCAAGGCTTAGAAATGGTCCCATCTGTTGTTATTTTTCAGATTAAGTATAATTTTCTTTAAGAGCAGATATTGTTCCAACTCTATGTATTTCAATTTTCCATTATGTTTTGTAGTTAGTAGTTCTCTATGATATTATGGGCTTTGCACACATCTCTATTATCTCTTTTTTTATTATCAAACAACTAAATCAAGAGAAAGATACAAAAATAACATTGTGTCAAACCTATTTTCCTAATCAAAAACATTGGTATTACAATATGAATAGAGTAACAACTAACAAAAATCTTGAACTCAAATCAAGAGAAAGGTACAAAAATAACATTATGTCAACAATAGAGTAACAAAAATATTGAACTCAATTTTTGTAAATTGTAATTGCAATATGACTGAATAATGAATATGGAAGAACTAAAGTAGACTCTAGAGTATACTGTATACCTATAAATCCCTTAGAACTGAATGCTACATTACTAAATCACAATTCACTTCATTGACTTAATCTTAAATGTGATGCTTCTATATCCCATATGGACTCCAGAATCTAGATCCTAAAACTGAAGTCTGAAAAGTACTAATAGTTTCCTCTTCATTCTGAATCGGGTTTTCAAAATCCGTAAAATCTTCATCTTCATTTTGACTTTGAGACCTAAATTCATCATTTATGTTGGAGTCAGCAATAGAAGTAGAACCACCATCTTTTAAAGTGTTGCAAAGGCCTTGTCTTTCACGTGTGGAATTCCAAATGGCCAATGACCTATCATAAGGAAAATCTCTAACATTGTATTGATTTACAAACAACCTCAAACAAGTTTCCAAATTTTTGTCTAGTTTGTTTCTGACATTTGATTTCAAAAACCCCAATGCACTGAAAACTCTCTCATCTTCCACCGACCCTAATATCATCGTTTGACATAAATCAACAGGTTTGAAATATTCTGATATTGAAGTATGTAATACTTCACTTTGACTTATCAATTTCCAAAGCCTTGTTATTGCACTAGGATCGAATGGATTCTCAAAGTTTTTCATTTGTTTTTTCATACACAATGCAAAAAGTTTACTTTGATTTTTAAGATTATTTGAATCTAAGATTCCTTGTACTAGTTGTCCATTGCAATCTGTATGCTTTGAAAACTGTGTTATCAATTCATCAAGTTTATTATGAAACAAATTTTCATCAGTTGGATTATGTCCAAAGTGTTTCCAAAATTGAGGAAACAAACAACTCATGGCTTCAAGAATTTCTTCTCGAGGGAATATTTCACTAATCTCACTTGAAAGTTGGAAGGAAATAGACTTCACATTTTCACTAACAGATTTAACAATCTTGTCAAAATCATCCTTTCTAACTGGTAGTACTCTGCCTCTCTTGGTTGTTTTAGATTGGTGCATTGGTATTTCAAATCCTTTCACAAACACACATAGCTCATTTTTCCCATTGAATTGTAAAAAATTTTCAGCATGATTCAAATCTATAATTATCTCCCACCTTGAAAAAATTGGGCTATGACTTGAGAGATTTGAATACAAAGAATCCAGAGCCATGCATGTCATTTTACGTAAATCAGAATACTCATGAATATACATAGTTCTGTCTTGGGCTTTCTTAACAAGTTTGTTCATTAAATCTAGCATGGGGAGAAGATTGGCTAAAGTTAATAGGTTATCTATATCACTTAACTTATTTAACAAATCAGGAGCTCTATCCACTGTAAGGCGTTGGTCATATAGAACTCCAATCAAGGATTTATATTCTACTATAACTCATTCTGTTGGTCCATGCAAAGATATCCATCTGGTCTCAATATCCTTGAGAATCTTATTTCCTGCTGTTACTCCCTTAGAAAAAATCTTAAATTATGCGAAGTTTTTAGGAATTTTGCAAAAGTACGAGTGGAGCTCATGGATTAGATCTTCAACTTTTGACATTGTAGGAAAAGTACTTACAATTTTATATGCTAAATTCATCCGGTGGGCCATGCAATGTATGCCAAGCATGTAAGGTGCAATACTAGTTTTTAATCTTGCACAAAGACTAGTCCTTTTCCCTTGCATTACTGTAGCTCCATTAGCTTTGACACACACTAAATTCTTTGCAATTGTCAAGTCATCCATACCATCAATTTCATTCAAAGCTTTCTTAACTTCTAAATATAATTTTTTTGCAGTTGAATTGGCCCTCATTTTATGAACACAAAGTAGATTAGCTTGATGGACATGATCTTTTACAGTATATACCTGCATACAGACCAAAGTAGTGTTATCTACTGCAGTGACTTCATCTAAGGATAATGAAATGAACTTGGATTCTTTTACTCTCTCCTGTACATTTTTCTTTTCCACCTCAGCAAGACAGCTTGCCATTTCCCATCCAATGTATATTGACCAATGTGACACAGGATAGTGAGGAACTCTCAAAAAAGATAATAAATTACCATATTCTAAAAATTCTCTCATAGGACACCCTCTAGATAGAATATGAAAAATAACACTCATTTGAATGGTCTTTGTCAAGTTTGCATCATTGGCTGCATGTTGAAGCCCATCCTTGATTGGATTGCCACTACTGCCACTACCAATTACCACTATTTTCTTGAAATTCTCTTCATACTCTATGGAATACTTAACATGAAGGCATTCTTTCTTTGATTTCCATCTCACTGCCACTACTTCCTTTCCATCTATGATTTGTTTTTCATAAACATTACCAATATGTTTTTCTATAGTGTTGAGCTTTAACTACAACTTTTTCTCTCTTTTATTTTTCTAGGTACAAATCATACACTTGAATTTTGTTGGTGGTTCATATTGTTTGTGACTGGTTCAATAAACCAGTACTTTGCTACCCAATCAACCTAGAAAGTCCTTTTCATTTCCCACTCCCAACCCATTTTTACATTGCTTTTTATTTTCTTCCTACCAACATCAATATTATCTTCTGTTGTTGGAACATTGGTATCCTCATTTGATGCATTTTGATTTAATTGAATAACAACCTACTCTTCTAGTGGTGGTGAGGTATTCTGATTTCCTTCTGCACTTGTACTTGCCAAAGTTGGTGGACCAAAAACATTGTCAATTCCAACGAAAGCCTTTATGGTAGTATCTCTAAGTTTTTGGCATTTTGATGTAAGATTAATTCTTTCACTACTCTTGGGGGTCTTAACCTTGTCACTTCCCTGAGAGTGAGCAATATTAGTTACAGACTCACCCTCCCCTGACATCTCAATCCACTGATAATCCATTTAAACTTTACTTCCCTGAGAATAAGCAGTATTACTTTCAGACTAGGAATTGAAACTTAAAGAAAAAAGTTAAATTTCAAATCTGATTTTTGACAGTTAGTGAATCGACATTCCATGGAAAAGGAAATAGGATATTGACCTTAGGTGGTCAATATCCATGCATGTAAGCTTTAAAAACCATTAACGTCCATTTTTTGAAAAATTTCTAATGAAAATGAGATAAGAAAGGAAACTATAGATAAGCTTCTAATTAAATTAAACTACATAAGCTCAAGGAGAGTATTTTATAGCACAGTTGCACATACTAGTGTACCACCACTTGGGGAAGCTATCTATGGAGTCTGAGTCTTTCCCGCGATGTGTCCTATGTTGCCAAAAATTTGATGGAGTGCTAGCAGTATTTAGTGAATGTCTCATTGCTTGGGCAAATTTGGATTTATATACAAATCAATACAATTACCAATTTACCACGCCGAACGAGCCAACTCCTCCACAACAAAATGAAAGTGTGTTGGAAAAATGAGCTGACTCCTCCACTTCCCATAACGTGAAACGAGGTGACTCCTCCATGGTAAAATGAAATTGGGATGGTGAATTCTCCCATATTGAATTAAACAGAAACTTGAAACCTAGCAAACATTCCACGATAAGTGTTACCTGGTCGGCTGCGTGAAAGGCGAATACCACTAGGGAAAAACTCAAACGTAACATTTGCCTTGGCGATTACAATGCTAGGCAACCAGGTAAACCAAACAAAGCTTGGTGACAAGGAAGCCATGGAAAGGCTTAGAAATCGCCAAAAATAACATTGGCAAAATGTCAAATTTGCCAAAATAAAAAAATTTGCCACTATATTATACCCTGTAGTTGGCTTTAGAAGATGTCAAAACCCTATTTTCATATAATTCTTTTTTATTTTTGACACTAGGAAAATTTGAGGAAAAAATTGTTTTGTCTATCAGGGTCATATAACCATTGGCTCACTATCTAAGATAGAAAATCAACAAAAATTGCTATGAGAAAAATATGATTTAAAAATCACATGCAATTTGTCTTTAAACATCAACATTCACCGCTCTGCCTGTGGTCTCTACTCCATTTATGACCAATGGTGGTGTCACCATCCTCACTACCTATGCCTAACCTCCACTCACTGAGCCTCTAATTTGCCACCTCTGCTTGGTTGTAGCTACACCTTCACCATTATCTTTGCCTACTCACACCACTCACACCTGGCTCTATCATCCTTCCATTGCCCACAGGCACCGTCCAACACTCAACCCACCTATTATCACTTACGGGCCCCTTGGTAATTTTTTTTGGTGGTTTCAATTTAGTTTTGCCCTTCTAGAGGCCTTATAAGTTTTTTGGATCAAACTTGAGCATATGGTGGTGTTTTTTGATCCAAAAGAAGTGCTAGAAAGATGATTAAGAGATGGAGACAATGGTACATGTATTTTTTGGAATTTTTTTTTTCAATTTGTTGCTTTTTTTTGCACTTTAAGTTCGATGATGTCTTCAATCTTTCAAGGGGAGTAACTTATTTATTAAAGCTCCATTTTCTAATCTGGAAAGCTCTTCTTGAGCACTTTCCAAATTCTTTGTCATTTCACCAATATTTTAAACCAGGTATTTGTAATACTCAATTGAAACTTTTTTCTTTATTCTTGTATACACATTCCCTCTGTAAGTTGGGGTTTGGTTTTTTACATTATGACAAGTATTTTACTATTATTTTCTATTATAATATCAACATATTAGAAAACTTCAAAACCCCTTCTTAAAACTATTGGTGTAAATAAGTATTTACTTATTACACTTAAGTTTATTTAGGTTAATGCATTATTTTACTATTTATTTAGGTGAGACACTTAGGATTTTGTGTACTCTCATAGATGTACACAACTTTAATTATTCACATGGTGTCTACAACATAGGAGTTTGCATCATTCACTAAGTTGTCATGTTGACAACATAGTTATTTGCACTCTTAATATAGCACATATTGTCTACACCACTAATTTTCATGCTACACCATTGTAGGCTTATCCTTACATCATCACATTTAATTTTGTGCTTAATGGAGGATAACCCATATCTAGTGGACATGTGCCTGGTTGTATGACTTATCATTATGCATTCTAGAAGCTCTCCTAAGGCCTTTATATTCAAGCACTCCTAGTGTACTCTTGATATGGCTATATGGCATATTGAATGAATATCGTCATTCTTATCATACTCTCTCTCTCTATTCATCTACAATTGTGCTTGTGTTTAAGTTCCTTGGTCTTGGGTGAATTTTGGCCTAAGCCAAATTCTTACATGGTATTAGAGATGAGGGAGATTCTCATCACATAGTCATTCAAGACCATTCATGCTTCAACACCTTAGCCTAAATCTAGAGAATCCACATAAGTTGGGAGCATCTAGAGCTAGATCTAACCTCACCATTACATCCAGAGTGTTGATTTGGTGAAGATCGACTATAAATTTTTCTATGCTGAGTGAAAGTTGATCATGAGGCAAATTGTTTTTGCAAATCAGAACCCGGAGGCCCCAATTTGCAGTTTAGGTATAGTCATTTAATTGATGTGATAATTTATTGTTTAGATCTACAATTTATTTATTCTTTGCATTTTATTTTCTGAACTGGTATTTTCAGATTTATTAGTTGCATAGGTAGAGAATTTTTTTTTAGCCGAGCCTAGCTCACCTTTGCAATTTTGGTGGAATATTTTTTATTAGTTGTAGGTTATTATATTTGGTGGATTCTTTATTCAATTTTTGACTCATTCATTGTACTGCAAATACGGGGATCAACACAGATAAATTTGGGTAAACCTCTGGTCGAATCTGGCGAGAGCCTCTTCAACAACTGGCCAAGCAAACTACCAACTAGTGGTCCTTCAAATTTTGGCAAGCTTCTCTATTCATACCACAATGCGCACTATTTTGTTTTTACATTGTAGAGGGCAGCTTTGAATCTGCATTGGTATTACACACCCCACAAATGTGGGATTTATATTGAAGTCTGGCATCGCAGAAGCAAAAACCAGTGCCCACAGACTTAACTTTATGCTCACCACACAAGTATCTTTGGTGGACAACCTTCTGATTTGGAAAAACATTTCTTGGCATCATGTTGTGATTCTCGATGCCAATTTGGATATTTTGGCACTGTTGCACATGATTCTTTGATGGACAACATGATTTTTTGGCTCCATGTGGTGAAATTTGCTGCTGTCCACGTTTACACTATTAGTCCAATCAGCCTTGCCACATCCCTATCACAATAGATGCCACATGGCCAAATCCATGCCTGCCATGTAGGACTATCCTACCACATTGATAGCTGACTAGGTGCCACGACATGATCTAAGTCAATGAAGTATAGTCAAACAGTGATTGGGATTCTGTATAGCCAAGTCAACAACACATCATCAGACATTTCATATCCCAATTAGTGCTTACATGGTGACATGCCATTTTTATCTACCACCTATGCATACAATCCATACAATTCCATATGAGTGATGTCATCACTAACATCATCACTGGGCTTAGAGTCGCTAATGTCATCTAATTATCAAGCTTAAAATTGATGGTCATTTAACCATCATACCAAGCCAAATTTGAATGCATCAACAACCATATGACCATCAAATTTAACCCCATCATTCATTGATGCAACTCCTCTCTAGATTGATTTTCAATTTTGTAGTCCGACTTTAGGAGGCATTAACTTGGACATCTAGACTCCAAATCAAGTACAATTTTTTTGAAAGTTGGGTAAAATTTCCTAAACTTTTTAGTGGTACAACTCTTTTCTGGTTTTGGTGCATAGATTTGTCAAAAATTATGTTTTTTGGTGACTGTACCTGCATAATCCTGCATTTTGAAACTTCAAATGCTCCATATGGGCACATCTAGAGTCAAAAATAGGTTCTATTTTTTTGAAAGTGCATTATTATTTTTCTACTTTCTAGATCTACTATTAGATTGTAGGGTTGTGTGGACAAAAGTGCCACTTTCAGCAATAGGGCCTTTCCTTGCTTTGTAATGCTTCAGAATTATAGCACATTGTAAAGTTCCATATTTGTAATCCATTAAGAGGTTGTAACAAGAAAAATTAGAAGTCCACAAAGGCAAAAATTGGTAAGTGTCCCATTGTAATTGCACTACTAATAAAGTGCCCAAAGCATCTATTTTGGGGGTGTTTCTTGATTTAGTGAAAAGGGGGGGTATTCTTGGTGTTGTGTTCTCTCTTTTCTACACTTTTCTTTCATTTTCTATTATATGGGAAACTTTAAGTTTCCAAAATTAAGTCCTCATAACTATGCTACATGGTCCATAAAAATGTGTTAACACTTAATGCATAATGGAGTTTCACAATATGTAGATGGTACTCTTCATAAACCAGCAAGTGATAAAGTATCAACAAGTGATATTTCAGCTTGGGTAGCAATAGATAGGAAAGCCCTAGGTGAAATATGTTTGGGGGTTGATGATAAGATCATGTATCAAATCAAGAAGTGTTCTACATTCAAGGAAGCTTGGGATACCCTCGATAGCCTATATGGTAAAGTGTCTAAAGAGGATATTTTCAAAATTGAAGATGAGCTTGTCTCCTTAGATCCTAAGTCATTTAATTCAATATAGGATTTCATTATCAAGGTGAATGAACTAAAGACAAAGCTTACTAATTGTGGGAGTTCTATCAAAGATGATAGATTGATTTATCTCATACATAACAAGCTGCCATCAAAGTATTCCACATTTGTATCTTCTTTTAACACCTCTAAGACTACCTTAGGGTCTACTTATAAGAAAGTCACTTTTGATGAATATGCTAAACTATTGGATGAAAAAGAAAATAAGTTGAAATCAATGGGGATTCTCAAATCACTTTTGTCTAAAGCATTGGTGGCCAACAATGACGGTTCTCAAAATTCAGCTAGATAGTCTTCAATTAAAGGAAAGGGTAAGAAGAAGTGGAAGAAAGACAAATTAGAGGATGCAAGAAAGACAACACCAAAATACAATCAACAAGGCAAGTCCTAAAATTCCAACAAGAAGAGGAACAACAATAAGGAGAAGAAGAAGTGCACTTATTACAAGAGAATGAGTCATGAAGAGCATGAATGTTATCTTAAGAAGATTGATGAGTTGACCAACATCATGAAGAAATATAATGTTCTATTGCCTAATGCTTATAAAGATAAAGGGTCTTCTTCAGATTCAAAGGGCAAAGGGCAAGCACTCATGGCTAATTCCAACACTTCAAAGGAATGGATATTTGACGCAGGTGCCTCTTATCACATGGGTTCTTCAAAGGAAGATTTCTCTTCAATGAAGTAATCAAAGGTACCACACATCTTCATGGGAAATGATAGCAAAATGGAATTTTAAGGGAAAGAAAATGTGGAAATGGAAAATTGATGGGAGACCCCTCCAACATGGCCAATCATGGCAAGAGTTTGCAATAGTGGAAAAATTTCAAATCTGGGAACCATGGGGTACAAATTGTTTATGAAGTAGCAATATTATGTTTTAATGGTGAAATATAGCATTAAAATGTATTATAAAGGCATTTCCCTTGTATTAGGAAAGAGATCTCCATGAGGAGACAATAATGCATTAAAATAGGAAATATGGTTTTGTAACCATAACTATGTAACCGATTGCAACTCTTTAATAGAGAGCAAGTATAAGGAAAGAGGGGGATAGGGCCTTGTAAGGTTCTAGCTAAGTATGGCCCAAATGCCTACAAGATTGAGTTGCCAAACAATCTAGCCATCTCTCCCATCTTCAACATTCAAGATTTGGTTAAATACAAGGGTCCTAATGTCATGGAAGAGGAACACATCATAGAGGTAGATAAGAATATTCCAAAAATCAGTATTCCTCTCCAAACCAATCCTCAAGCTGAAAAAGTTCTAGATTCAAGAGTAAAGAAGAAGACTAGGCATGGAATTTATATGGAGCATTTAGTAAAATGGAAGAACCAGCCTAAATTTGAAGCGACATGGGTAGCTGAACATGAATTCAAAAAGAGAGGTATCAGTCAAGATCTCTTGAATACTGACCCACCTTAAGTTTTTTTTTGTCATAGGGGGAGAATGGTGCAAGAGCACCTAGGAAATATGCCAAGTTTCCTAAATCATTTTTGGCTTGTAGTGGTCTTGGCTAGACCACATGAATAAGGGCTATGGGATAAAGCCCCAAGTGTGTGAGTTGTGTTTGTAAATAGGTTTTTGTTGTGTTTGAGTTTCCAAGTTGCTTCTATGTTGGCAAAATTGTTTAAATTGCTTGTTAGAGCCTAGAATGGTCAAACACTGACCAAGACCCCAGGAGGATGGGAAACATGGAAAATATGTTAAAAGTTGTAATTACATGGAAATAGGTTCATTTAACCATGTTTGAGGTCATGGAGCCATTAAATGCACAATAGTGCAAAAGTTGCACTTGGCAACTTTGCAACTTTGCAAAGTTGCTTGACAACATTGACAAAAAGTGCTAAAACTTTATAAGGGCTTCAAGAATCAGTTGGAAACCTATGGGATCTGTTGATTCACATGGGTAAGAGGTATTTAAGACCAATCCAAGTTAGTTTGAGGGTTGGCATATGCTTTTGTACGAATTTTGGCATTGGAATGAAGAGCAAACTGAGCATTTTGATGACAGTTTTCTGATTTCACCCTTCATCCACACCTTTAATGGATTGATAGGGTTGTTGTTTTCATGTGATTTTATAGTGTATGGAATGTATATGCTTTGGTAAAGAGTAGGAGTTTTTTTGATCAGTTTCATTACTAGTTTGAAAAATCTTTTTAAAGTTGCCAGTTCGCTGGTCTGTACACAGCAATCAGCAAAGAAATCTCTATAACTTGAATTCCAATGGTGGAACCATGATGGCCTTTTGGAATCAAGTAATAGACTGTATAAACAATGTAAATATTTATTTTTGTCTTATTTTGCAGAGGTTTTTTGTTTTTTCCAAGAGGCCCTAGGCGAGTTTGCATACCCGGCTAGGCAATGAAATCAGCAAATAAGTGTTTGAAAGGGGCATAGAATGGGGTGTTGGGTGCAATACAAATTCATGGAAGGAAAGAGTGGTGAGTGAAGGAAGTTAATTCTAGGAGTTCAGTCATTTAGAGTCCATTTGAGTGGTGGAAGGAAGAACTCTCTATATTCCTGTTCATACAAACAAGAAACCCTTGTAAATAGACATATTTTTGGAAATCCCTTGTACAGATGACCTGGGTGTTGCAGACCTGAAAAATCTTCAAGGGGAGCCAAAATGGTATCCAAATCATAAATTTTTTTGAGTAATTCTTAAGGGTTTGAGGAGATATAAGCCAAAAATCAGTTTTGGAGGCTTAATTTTGTTATTAGTCTTGGTAGCCCTCTTAACTATGCAATCTTCAAATCGATTGGAAACCCAATACTCCAATTCACTTAGTGATCCTAAAAACTATTGAATGAGACCTAATACAAGCCTTGGAATTCAATATAGCCAAGAATGCACTCCTGGAAGCCAGTTGTCAAGAATGGTGCTATGAGAGCACTAGGGAGACCCCATGGTGAAATAGAGTTTTGAGTTGATTGGTGAGGATTAGTGTAATAAGGGAATAGAGAGAAGATTCCCTTGGAGTAGGGTATAGGATAAATACCCTAAGAGGCTAGGAGAAAGCCTAAAGTGAGTTCTAGTAGTTGAGGCTAGAACCTTGTTCAAGATCCTCCCCATCAAAAATGGAGAGTTTCAAAATGTTCTCTATGTTCCAAACCTACATTCAAATCTCCTCTCAATCTACCAAATCACTCACCTTGGAGATGGACATAGAGTTGAGTTCCTTCTAGACTTAGTAAAAGTGCATAGTCTAAAAGATAACTCCTTGGTTACAGTGGGGAAAGTGAATCATAACAAAAGGTTATACTCTTTCTCTCATTTTTTACCCAAGTCTCCTTCAAAGGCCTTGTTAACACAATCAAATTCAAACATGCAATTATGGCATGAGCAATATGGTCATCTTGACTTCTACTACCTTCAACAACTTTGCCCATATAGAATGGTGAAAGGTCTACCTCAAATCAACTTTCCCAAAGATAAATGTTCAACATATTTAGTGCAATACATCTAGAGGGGAATTTATAGAAAAGGAATTCTTCAAGAGCACAAGGTGTTCTACAGATGGTTTACATGGTATTAGCAGGTCCTTTTGTAGTTAGCCAGGGTTGCTACATACTTACCTTTGTTGATGACTTTTCAAGATACACTTGGGTCTCTTTTCTTCATAATAAGAATGAAGTGTTGGACAAGTTTCTAGCCTTCAAGATGCATGTTGAAAATAAATCCAGGAAAGCCATCAAATTACTCGAAATGGACAATGGAAGCATGTATGTGAACAAAAGACTTATGGACTTTTTCAGACTTGAGGGAGTTGATCTTTAGATTGTATTAGCATTTAGTGCACATAAGATAGATGTTGCAACTTTAAGGATCTAAACTCTTAAGTCTATGGCAAGTTGCATGATACAAGCCAAGTCTCTAGATCCATCATTAGAAGTTGAAGCAATCTCAAGTGCCACTCACATTCTTAATCATTCTCCTCATCTAGCCTTAGATGGTAAAACTCCTTTTGAGGCATGGTGTGACAGAAAACCTATTGTGACACACTTTAGAGTCTTGAGTTGTCCTACATGGGCAAAGGTATCTTCCAGGGGATGCAAGAAATTGTCATCTTGGCCTTGTACTTTCATTGGTTATGAAGACAGTGTGAAGGCATATAGACTTCTAGATCTAGAGACACATCAAATTTTTGTGGAGAAGGATGTATACTTTGAGGAAAGTTCACCCAACATTTTCTCTACTTCTCTCTGCACATCATATAGTGTGGAAATTGATAGTGACACTAGTGATAATGCTTCAATAGATTCAAAAATGTGGGGCTCTATCAATAGTTATAGTGAGAGGTCACTACATCAGTTCAGTCCACATGCATACATAGCCACAGTGGTAGGTCCAAAACAATAGGGTACATCCAGTCTTCTAGGTCCAACTTTAGTGATAGATTTGGGGGATATTATTGATGATCTACCTCTTCTTCTTGATGTAGAAGTACCTTCTTTAGTTGTCATGAGGGCTCTAGACTCTCGTGTTCATTCTCTACATGATCGATTGTCATAGGTTGAAGTGATTGTGGGTACTTATGATCAACAGTTGCAGTAGGGTTCTTCATTAGTTGTAGAGACAAACAGTTCTTTGAGACAGGTTCTTCAGTCAGTTGAGTAGGTTTTAGAGACATCACTTATCCATGGGATTCTTTCCACACACAATAGAAGCATCTCATTTGTACCTTTCGCATTGTTTCTTCCTAAGGGGAGGAACACCATTTTGTAGTCTTGGATTAGCTTCTTCATTGTAGCAGTCACTAGCAGGCATTCTTCTTGTGGGGGGGGGAGCCTATCCTATCTCTCTTCCTCTTCTCATCATTTTCTTATGTATATACTAGATATATGTCATAATGGGGGGATCTTGATTACTCCATTCATTCATACATTGATTCATCTCTCTTTTTGGGGGAGGATTTTTCCCATGAGGTTTTCCCTCTTTCTCCACTTTATGAGAGATTGCATCTGCATTATGTACATGGGTACCTAACATGGCCTCATAGCTAGGACCCATCTTGCATATCATTCTAGATTTTGTAAGCTTAAGGGAATTCCCCTAAGTTGCACTTAAGGGGGGGTTTTGGTGTAAATAAGTATTTACTTATTACACTTACTTAAGTTTACTTATGTTAATGCATTATTTAATTTTATTTCAGGTTAGACACTTAGGTGTTTGTGTACTCTCACAGATGTACACAACTCTAATTATGCACATGTTGCCTACAACATAGGAGTTTGCATCATTCTCTAAGTTGTCACATTGACAACACATTTATTCACACTCCTAATATAACACATATTTTCTACACCACTGCATTTGCATGCTACACCATTGTAGGCTTATCCTCACATCATCACACTTAATTCCATGCTTAATGGAGGATAACCCATATCTAGTGGACATGTACCTGGTTGTATGACTTGTCATGATGCTAACTTTTATGCATTCTAGAAGCTCTCCTGATGTCTTTATATTCAAGCACTCCTAGTGTACTCCTAATATGGCTATATGGCATATTGAATGAGTATCATCATTTTGATCATACTCTCTCTCTCTCTATTGGTCTACTATTGTGCATGTGTTTGAGTTCCTTGGTCTTGGGTGAATTTTGGCCTAAGATAAATTCTTACAAAAATAATGGTTGAGACCTCTTCATGTCTAATACTTCTAAATCCACACAACTATCACACATGGAAATCTCATATGTAGTGACTTCTTTTTTTAAAGGGTTTGTGGTCTTGTTTAGATACAATACAACCAATATTTCAGAGTCAATACCAAAATTTATAGAAAATGAATAAGATGGAGGAAGCCATGAGTATACTTTCTTTGAGTGTTTTAGACAGCTTATAGTTTCACCTTGATGAGTGTTCCACTCCTCAAAATATGTGGGACAAGTTTAATGACTTGTTTGGAACCATCAAAAAGTTTAGAGTACTTTATATTGAGGTAGAGCTTACTTTTCTTGTACCCAATGTTTTCCCCTCTATCGAGGACTTTTGTACGAGGTTTAAATAGTAGAGAACTTTATTACATGGATGTGGGAAAGAGAAGATAGATTATGAGTGTATCTATCTAATTCTATCAAAGCTTCAAGGAAACTTTCATATTTTCTCTTCTACCCACTTTTGAGGTCTTTTGTGATATCTTAATTAGAGAGAAGTCCAAGCTTACACAGTTGGATACTATTACTAACTCAAAGACATAGGCATTGGTTTCTTAGAAATCTACAAGTAAGTTGAAGCATAAACCAAAGCATAGGACAAATTTAGCAGGTAGTGAGAGTTCCTCCAAGCTTACTCCTAAATCAGATGCTCAAAAACTCTCTGGGAAGGGTAAATCTTCTAAGTCTAGTGAGTCTTACTCCAAGACTAAGAAGTACATAAGTGATCCTTGCAAGTTTTGTGGCAAGAAAGGACATCCAATTTCTATGTGTTGTAAATGTCTTAAGGCTTTAGAGGAGGCCATACAACAACATAGTATTGCTTCTCCAAAGCCACCACCTCCTCTTTCATGGAAAGGACATACTCTTTCTACATGAGATTTGTCTTTTATAGCTTCTTGGATTCTTGATTTTGGAGCTTCACACCATATGGTACATTCACCTAATTTTGTTACCTTACTTTCTTAGAGTGTTACTACACATATTATAGTTGGTAATTCTACATAGCTTTTAGTTACAAGTTTAGGAACTACCTCTTTAGAAGGTGGTTCACTATAGGATATTCTCTTGGTTCCTTCCATTTCTAAAAACCTCCTATATTTCTTTTAGATTTTTCATTCAAAGACTATTGAGTTCTAACCACATGATGTGGTTATTCAAGACCTTCATTATCCTAACTTGATTGTTGCTACTAGAAATGTTGATCTTCAAACTCACTTATATTAGTTTGATGACTTTTAGAGCTTTAATTCTATAGGTTTTTCTCTCATTTCCCATGTAGACATAGTGATCAAGCTTTGGCATGAGCATTTTGGCCATGTCAACTACAAATTTCTACAACATATGAGTACACAAGAGCTAGTGATTGGGCTACCTTAGATATCTTGTACTAATGGTGTGTGTCAAGGTTGTGCACTTGGCAAACATCATAGCGATCCATCTCTAAAATGTAGATTCATATGTGTTAAGGCACCATTAGAGTTGATACACAATGAACTTATGTCATTTCCCACTCCATCTTTTTCAAGTGCTCAATATGTTCTCACCTTCATACGTGACTTCTTCAAATGCACATGGGTGTACTTTTTGAAGTACAAGTTTGATGTCTTTGACTCATTTTGAATCTTTAAGACATTTGTGGAGAAGTAGTCTCATCTTTTTGTTAGTTGTATATGCACTAACAATGGGGGAATAAGTAAATCAATCTTTTAGAGAATTTTTATTGAGCATAGTTTACAACTTTATTTCACGGTTCCCCATACCCCTCAATAGAATGGGGTTGTAGAGAGAAAGAACATGGCTTTATAGGAGATGAATAATTATATGATACAATCTCAAGCTATGAGCTCTTCATTTTGGGATGAGGCTATCAATTGTGCCAATTATATTCAAAATTCAATGCCTCACAAGGCATTGTGACATATGAGTCCTAAGGAGGCTTGGACTCATGTCAAGCTAGATTTTTCTACTTTCCACATTTTTGGTAGTGAGGCTTGGGAATTTATTCTAGATGCTCATTGGAAAGCCATGGAGAAGAAGAGCCAACCACTCATCTTTTTTGGCTATTGTGAGGATATAAAGGCATATAGGTTATTTGATCTTGATTCTAGAGATGTCTTGTTTTGGTGAGATGTTTAGTTTGATGAGCACTATCCTTAGATGGAGCCACCATCACCATCTTCTCCCTCACTTAATAATACTCCCTCTACTCCTCCATATAATTATGCATCCTCTAAGGAAGATCTTGGTATTGATCCCCCTTCACCACCTTCGTAAGTTATTCTACAAGTGTCCAAGTGGGCTCGTGATACTATTGATGTAGCAGGACCTCTAGCAGGTGATCCTATAGATTCTCCTCACACTCTTGCTCAGACCACTGGTATTGACCTCTTGAGTCATGCCATTTTGGATAATCCATAGAGTTTTTCATAGGCAACATGGCATTTAGAGTGGGATAGGGCTATGGAAGAGGAGTACTCTTCTTTGATGAAGACCCACACATGGGATCTTTGTCCTCTTCCAAAAGGAAAAAAGTTAGTTCGATGCTGGTGGGCATACCATACCAAGTATGTTGTAGATGGTCCTATTGATAGGTACAAGGAATGTCTTGTTGCAAAGGGATTTTCATAGGTTAAGGGTATTGATTACTCTAAGACATTTTCTCCTATTGCCAAGATGAATTCTAGTCACCTTGTACTCTCTCTTGCAACTTCACAGGGATGGACAATTTTTCAAATGGACGTGAGAGTGCATTTTTTATGGAGTAGACTTTCATGAGGATGTTTATATGGAGTAGTATCATGGTTTTGTACATGAATCTTCATTGGTATGTAGGATTTAAAGGTCTTTATATGGTCTTAATAAGACCCCTTGAGCTTGGTATGAGAAGATAGAGTCCTTCTTGCTTGCTTCACAATTCACTTGGTTCATTCTAATCCTATAGTTTACATTAAACATCATGGGGCCAACTTATTTATACTTGTTCTTTATATAGATGATCTCATCATTACAAGTAGCTCATCCTCTGTAGAGTGTTCAACAAGCCTTGAGAGAGTAATTTTAGATAATCGACCTTGGACTTCTGTACTATTTTTTGAGCCTATAGGTTATTCAATCTTTGGATAGGATAGCCATACTCTAGCAGAAGTATACTCTTGATATGCTTTAGAGATAAACATTCTTTATTGTAAGCCTACTCCCACACCTTTTCAGTCAAGTGTTATTTTATCTACCACTTACACTACTCCTACAATGGATGTCACTTTATATAAATAACTTGTGGATAGTTTGTTGTGCCTAACACACACACATTCTAACATTTCCTTTGTGGTTGGACTTGTCTCTCAATTCTCACATGATCTACATGAGATTCATTGGAAAGATTCCAAATGCATCTTGATGTACATTTGGGGTACTACATGTTACGACATTCACTACACATTAGGGGATCCTCTCATTGTTGGTTTTATTGACTCAGATTGGGTTGGTGATATTGATGATCATAAGTCTACTTATATATTTTTCTTCTATCTTGGTTCTAGTCCTATCACATGGTCTTGCAATAAGTAACATGCTCATGCATTATCATCTACAGAGGTAGAGTATAGGGAAAATTTGCTAGCTAGTTAGGAGGTTTTATGACTTCGACAATTGATGATAAAGTTTGGAAATCCTCCTAATAGTCCCATCTTTTAGTGGTGTGACAATCAAAGTGCTATATACATTTCCTGCAACCTAGTTGAGCATCAAGAGATTAGGCATGTTGAGCGTCAAGTGCACTTCATCAGGTGTTTGATTAAAGATGGCACTTTGAGCTTGGAGTACATTCCCACTACTAGGCAGGTTGTAGACATCTTCACTAAACCTTTTTCATCCTTGCGATATCTTCAATTGCATTCTATGCTTGGGGTAAAGGAAGTTGTCCCTGGGGGGTCTAACTGATGAGTCCTTCCTTCCTTCTTTTCTTGTTATCTCTTTTTGGATTAGGGTTTTTCCCACTAGAGTTTATCTATTTCTCCATTTCATAGACATTTGGTTGTGATTGGGTACCTCATTATGCCTTGTTTCTAGGACCCAAGTTTTATTTCAACATTGCATTGTAGTTTCCTTTCGCTTTCTACATTGTTTGTAGTTGCATTGTTGCTCATCTTAAGGGGGTGTTAGAGCAAAGTGTTAATTTAATTTAATTTATTAAATTAGCTTTACTTCCTTCTTAATATTTCACTTTTATATGCACTTTTCATTCTAACTTAATACTTAATTAGTAATTATTAAATGTCATTTACCTCTTAGGGTTTTCCTTTTAGGTTTTTGATCTCCTTATATAAAGATTGATCTTTTGTAACTATCTCTCATTCCTTTTAGTCTACAAATTCATAAAGCCCTGGGAATACCTACATGCAAGAACCTATCACAGAGAAGAAAAAATAAAGAAGAGGCAAGGGTTTTTCTCAGAGAATATGCAAACTGTACTATTAGACTGAAAAGAATGAGAGAGTTACAAAAGATCAATCCTTATAGAAGGAGATAAAAAACATAACGATATTTAATAATTACTAATTAGTTACTAAATGGGAATGCAAAGTGCATAATGTGAAATCTAAATAAGTGAGTAAAGGTAATTTAACAAATTACATTAAATCAACACTTTACTCTAACATAATTACCAATTTTTTTTCCATTGGATGCTTATTTTTTTACAATTTTCTTTTTCTTTTGTCAATAGTTTGATTTTTTTGGTTCCTTTTGCAGGATTAGTAGAATATATTGAGGGGTTTAGGCATACAACTTCTTGAGGTGAATGATGTTGGTGGGATCATTCAATGTTTCACCCTCAAGTGTTGATAGATGTGCCAAAAGATGTTGTGGCAACAATATATGGACCAAGCCATGTGGGCTCAAACTCACCCTTTTTCACAATCTGCTTACGCTTTCAAGTTTTCTTTAAGGACCATTACACCCACTTGAAATTTTCATGGGTAAACCTTCTGTTTGAAGTTGAGCTTGAGATAATTTTGATAGAATGTGAGATGGCCATAGGCATGTTACCTTCTTTCATCTAGTTGATTTAATTGTGTGAGCCTGACAACTCTGAAGTCCTCATTTGATATTTGTCCTCATGAAGATATATGCAAGGATGGGAGTTCAACCTCATTAAGAAAGAGTGCCTTGACACCATAGACTAGGGAGTATGGAGTTGTGCCTATGGATGTGTGGCGAGAAGTATGGTAAGCTAATAAGGTTGGGTTGATTTATAGATGCCAATTGCGATCATAATTATTGACAACTTTGTTGAGGATTTTAAGTAGGGTTTTGTGAGTTTCCTCATCATGACCATTACGGTGTGGAAGGTATGGGCTAGAAAAAAAATGGTTAATGTGGAGAGAGGTGCACAACTCTTCCATATTGAGGTTTTTAAAGTTATCTCCATGGTTTATAAAAATGGTAGTAGGGATATCGAAGTGGTATATAATGTGGTAGAGGATAAATTTATATACTTGAACTCCTATGGCAATGACAATTTGGAATGCCTCCAGCCATTTAGTGAAATTATCTATTGTGGTGATGATCCATTTGTGGTCTTTTTAAGATGAGGGTGCAAAAATACCAACAATTTCAAAGCCTCAACATGTAAACAACCATGGTAGTACAATAGGTTGGAGACTTGAGCTAAAGCTCATATTAAATTTGTATACTACTGACAAGGTAGACACCTTTTGACAAGCTCACAAGAATTATGTTCAATAGTAGGTCAATGGTATCCAACTTTGAGTACTTGACTAGCTAGGACTATACCACTCATGTGAGTACCACATAGTCTAGCATGTTAGTCTTTGAGAGCTATTACAACCTCATTTTTGTCTAAATGAGAGAGAGATAGAGAGTATTTTGATAACCTCAATGATATATGGTGTTGGCTATGATATTATAGTGGAATTATCCACAAATGAGGTTTTGGCATTGGGTTTGTGTGAGATGAGGAGATATGGCACCATTTTTTAGATAACTATGAATTTTATCATACCAGGGGATTTGGAACTAACCAAGATGCATACCCATGTTGATTTTCCATTATCACATGCATGCTCATGTAGCTTATCAACTAATAACTCATGTTGTGTAGCTTCCTAAGGAATTTCCAAGAGCAAACTGATAGTGGCCATGGTATCTACAACCTTACTTTACAACCTTGGCACTTGAGTGAATTGAATCTGAGTGAAATGTTGCTTTAACTAATGAATCAACTATTTTTAAGGTTGGAGTTTTTTATCCTTTATTTAGTATTCATCAAGGACTTGGTTGATAATTATTTGTGAGTCTCTAAAGACCTGTAGCTCTATTATGTTCCATTCAACCACTATTTTGAGGTCTGCAATAAGAATCTCATACTTTGATATGTTGTTTGTGCACTAGAACCATAGTTTGAAAGATTTAGGATTGTAATCGCCTTGAGGTTGACCAAAAATATTCTTCCTTTGAAGCCATGGGAGGTATAAGATCCATCAAAGTATAGCTTCCATGATGGTTATTCTTCTATCCTGTAGAGATGTTCATCTAGAGACTCCATAACTAGAGGGTAATAATTGGCTAAGGGTGCATCAGCCAACTGATCTTCTATAACTTTTCCTTTGATTTCCTTTCTATGAACATATTGGATGTCAAATTCACTAAAAACCATGACTCATTTTGCTAGGCTTCTTGAGAGTACTACGCATAATAACATGTATTTCAAAGGGTTAGTCTTAAAGATGAGTTGTATAGTATGACTCAACATGTAATGGCAGAGCTTCTGAGTGGTGAAAACCATAGCTAAACAATCTTTTTCCATAGGAGTGTAATTAAGCTCATAACCAACTAGAGTATGACTGATGTAGTAAATTGCTATCTCTTTCCCATTGTCATCAAATTGTGCTAGAAGTGCACCTAATGCTATTGGGGTTGCGATTATGTACAATATCAATGACCTCCCAAAAATTGGTTGAACTAAGATAGGTAGGTTGGCCAAGTATTTCTTGATCTTCTTGAATCTGCACTAACATATAGGATCTTATATAAAACTCTGATCCTTCTTAAGAAAATGTGTATGTAGACGCTCAAAAATGGTTCGCATCTACGGTTTGATCTAAATGAAGCTCCGTTTGACATATAGTGCACTCTTTGAAAAAAAAAGTCTTCACCTCATTCTAACTGGTCCTCATCTTATCTCTTCATTCTTCTTTCATTCATTTCTTCATTCATCACCATGATCATGTGTTCCAATACACCAAATCATCTGCATCTTGTATTCCTACATTCCGACATCATCCTACACTGTTTGTCAACCTTCTAAGACTTTCCACTTAGTCTAGCCTTAGTCTGACCTTTTTTTAACCAAGTTTGACCAAATGAAACAAATTTTGACTAATTTCACTCATGTTCTAACCTCTTTCCACCATTTTGGGCACTCACACAAAGTTTCAGGTCCTTCTAAGTCTGGTAGGGTTGTTTTTGGCCCCCAGAGCCTTCTAGGGAACAATCTACACTTTTAGGGCACACTTGGGCTTCCCAAGTGCACCATGGGTGCACATGGTACTGTCATGGCACACTTGGGCTTACCATTTGGGGTAGTAAGGTTCCTAAGACTACTCTTGAAGACCCTATGTTGCACTCTGAAGGCCATAATTTTTGCGTTTCAAATTCAATTTTTGAACTATTATTTGCATTGGATTTGTATCTTTTTGGTGAACAGATTGAGCTATCATTTTCATTATTTGGTAACTGTGTTGAGTGGTAACCCTTGAAAATACTCTTCAGCCTCTAAATCAACATCACTTCTTCATACTAATTCATTCCATTTTATCATCCCACTAACTCTGATCTATTGGCCAACCTAATTGTATCTTAATAGTGTCTATCATCATCATATCCTTTTTCACATCAATTTCACACTATTTTGGAACTATTTCAACATCTTCACAAATCATATCAAATCAACTTGCAACCACTTCAAATCAACACGTGACCACTTCAAATCAACTTGCAATCATATCAAACAAACTCAGAATCACCCCAAATCAACTAAAAATCACTTGAAATCAATTTGAATCATCACAAAGCATATCAAACATCCTAAATCAATCATCATTTTTATGATCTTAGACATTTTTGTGGCTTTCAATGCCTTGGAAACCTATCAATCTATCAAATCATATCAATTTGACCTTAGTACTATCATGGCCCTCAGTGCTAGGTCAAACTATCATTCATGTCATTTGATCTTTGGTATTATTGATTCTTTCAATGTTGAATAATGGCATTATCAACCATTTTAATAATACTGACATCGTCTATCAATGTTATTATGATCAACCATATCAATCAATCTCAATCCTGTAACATTTACGATATCAGTTAAATGTTACGTATCTTTAATTCAAGTCATGTGTCCTTGGCATGTTATCAATTTTGATCAATCAATAAATTTGACCACGGATTTGGTCTACTTGTCATCATCCTATTCAATCCATATCATCATCATATTTTCATCAAAGGATATTGTTGCACTTATTTAATCAATTTTGCCAATCATTTACTAATTTTCTCTATAGGCTTAAATAACCCATAATTTAATCCTATCATTCTTACTAATTATTCTTCCTAATTATCCTCATTAATTAATTGATATTTTCTTAATTAATTGGCTCATCATTTGCAAACCATGGAAATTCTTAATTTCCTAAGTCACATTTTCCTCCATTAATTCCATTTTTACTAATTCCTATTTGTGAGAAATAATGGATTTTTAATTCAAATATTCCACATAATATTGACATCATCATTACACTTGGGTGTGACACCTCATTGACTCTCCTTTGGCACTTGGCTAAGATATGTCATAATCCAATATTCTTATTCTCTTACACACATCCATATTTGGCTTCTTTTGTCATAGATACTTGGCTTTAAGTGGGCTTGAGGTGTCATATAATGCATCATAGATTCTCAACCATATTTAGCTTTGTTTGACTTCCAAGCATCATAGAATCCTACACTTGGCATCTTGTGTCATATGCATCATAGATTCTCCAAGGAATCTCTTTCCATGTTGCATATCCAAGGTGACGATTCCAATGCTCTCATCCTCCGTGTTGATTATAAAATGAGCATTCTTTCTCTCATTTTAGGTCCCTAATTCTTAATTCATTCTGGTCCCTAGTTTTCTTATTTTTTCACTCTTGCTCTCACATTCAAATCACATCTTCAAGTATTCTCAATAGCACCATCATTATCATAGACTTTTGCTTCAATATTGTGTGCACTATAGGAAAATTTGGATCTATATTACATAGAGAAGAAAGGAGGACATGGGAGCTACAAGAGAAAGAGAGAATTTTTAATATTGTTTTGGTTTCTTATTCATTTGGATTTCATGGTAGACTAGAGGGTATTAATGTATGATTATTTATTTTTTGATTTTCTCATAGTATGTTAGACATTATCCCATTTTCTAGGACTACATTTTGGTGAACCCGACGTGAACATGCTTATCTAACTTGGGTTTTCTTGTTTTGTGCTTGTAGGTGCAAGGAAGGAGCTCACTTGGAAGGGTATAAATACTATCTACACTTCCTTATCACATCTAGATTAATTAGGGGGTCCAATAATATGGTTATATGCTTTCATTCTATGTATTTTGTTAGCTTGTAGCCCTAAGGTGCACTCTACTCTATTAGGGCACACTTGGGCCCCTAGAGCAGTTTTGAGGGCCTAGAAGACACCATAACCCTTGTTTTCTATTCTTAACTAACCAAATGTTCCCAAAAACTAATAACTACACCCTTCTAAGCCCTAACTACACCATGGGCATAGTCTACACTATCTAGGTGCACTTGGCAGTATAGGTGTCAAATTTTTCAGTTTCTAAGTCTTGATTGGGCACCATTTCCCCATAATTTGTCACTAACCTCCCAATTGCACCCAAAAACTAAAAAACATGACCTACTAAACCCCAAGTGCACCATGGACATAGTTAGCACTATCTAAACACACTTGGGGGCATTCTGAGCCATTTTGGCCTTCTGGAGTGCAGTCTACTCTGTCAAAGCACACCTGGTTCACAAAGAGCACAAATATCACTTAGAATCTACATTTAGGACTTCTATATTCTTCTAGGGCATAAGTTATATGTTTTTGAGTTATTGATGGTATGTTTGTAGCATGTGGCAATCATTGGATGAAGACATGATCATAACAAACTACTAATGCTTGCTTTGCAGGACATTGTCGAAGACATTGTGTGTTTGTGAAAACCATGTGTCTGGATTTCTTAGGTTAGATAACACTTCATTTGGTGCTTAAAATGAACTTTTTGTTTTCTTCTTGGCATCTCTATGGTTTTTAGAACCTTAGGGGTTATATGGACATATCCTCTCCCCTCACCATTTGTGGATCTTGGGTGTAAGAGAAATCCATGCGACTTTTATAGGAAGCCTGCCTTGGACCAAGATATCCAATATTGGGTATGCTAGGTCAATGTTCCAGCCCCTATATAAAACTTGATTATGGTGAAAACCATGTCATTGGTATTGCTGCGTGATAGCTCTCCTCTAGTACCCTTGCGGTGCATCAAACCGTAGTTCTTGGAGTTGGGAGACCTTTTGTGGAAGTTTATCATTCACTTGCTGAACAAAATGCCCTTACTAAAAACCTTGTTTTTGTGGCCAAAATCCTTTCTATCCACTAGCTCAAGGGGTCACCCATGCCTGTGAAGACATCCTACATTCTTGCAGTCCTTAGTAGAGGCAACAACCCCTTTTGGAAGTCATGCCCCTTGGGAAGCAAATCTTGGTAGCCTCAAGAAGTGAGTGTGATATAAGGGGGAGCCTATGGTGCCAAGATCCTAGGTTTTCCACTCTAGATAAGTGTGGCTAAACTTTGGTTCAAGTAGTAATTCAGTGGATACCAGTCCTAAAAGCCTAGGTTATGGTGTGTTTGTTCACTTTTAACAACTATTCTTGTCTTAATGTGTCTTGTGTGTGTGTAAAACATTAATCAAGATAAAAGCCAACATTAAAATTTATACCTTGGTTATTGTTTACATCTTCTCCAAACATCAAACATTATCAAAATTTTACAACTTTGGTCAAAACTTTTCAAACTTAAACTTGGGAAACATGGAACACTACATCCCTAGAAGTGCTTGGCATACCTTAGGTTGCATCCTTGCATAGAACCACTTGCATTAACCATAGTTTAGGCCTCATACTTTCATCATATAGGCTTCATTTTGAATCTTTTAGTCCTCACTTAGTAGCCCTCCTCTTTCACATTATATTCATTAGGGTTTAGTTTGCATCCTTCATTCTTTGCATTTCAACCCCCAAACTTGCATCTTGCATCTCATACCTTGCATATTTGCATGCCTAAGCTTCATATTTCATGCTTTAACCATCATTCTAGGTGTCATAAACATCATTTTGAGCCTCCATTCTAGTCTTAACATTGTCCTCTATTGTTTACCTCATTGCGGCATCAATCTGGAACACCCAACACCTAAAATTGCCTTAGTTTCAGCCTAGCTTCCCAATTGCACTCTAAAACTACCAAATACACTCAAACTACCCCCAACTACACTATAGGCATAGCTTTTACTATCTAGGCATACTTGGTAGTCTAAGAACCTAGTTTGGGCTTCTAGACAACATTTTGAGGCTTCAACAGTGTGCTTAGGTACTTGGATAGGCCCCCTATCTCAACATGCCCTGATTTGCATTCTACATCTCCTAAACTTCATTATATTCACTTAGGACATCATTCCTTAGGTCATAACCTCCATTCTACATCTTGTAACCCATCCTAACATCAACCCCAACATCCTAGCTTCCTGGCATAACAACTTGACAACCACCTTGCTCAGATTCAACAGACATTCAACCCAACATCCCAACTACACCATGAAGCTACCAACTATGCCCAAACTTGCCTCAACTCCACCATAGGTGTTAGGATAAACCACAGAAAGAAATAAAAAACTACATGCAAATATAACTAATAATAGAAAATAATAGAACACATAGAAATGAACACAAGGCACCAAGATTTAACGTGGTTCACCCAATCCCTAGGCTACGTCCACCAAACAGCAAGTCCGATCTTATTAAAATCTAGTTATTACAACCTGATTACAATCCATAATCCCTTACAGCTCAATACCACCACAAGAACCAATTTCATATCACAACATTATAAAAAATACCCAACCCTAAGCCCTTTTATACAAGTATTAAACTGCTTTAGGGTTATAACATGTCGGCCATATGTTGGCCATAATATGTCGGCTACCATGTTGGCTACTGCCCAAAATTTTTTTTGAACCCCACTATTTATGAAGTATGTACAGTACTTTCCTGATCAGTCACCAAAATCTAACAATCTCCCACTTGGGGACTGATCAGGCTCCACACTAAACAACAATCTCCCACTTGGAGACTGATCCTGTAGCAATACCACTACCACATGGGGCTCCCACTGGATCAAACCATCCTGGAATCTACTGTTCTTTTATTCATGTTCAGTCTAAAAGACCAACCAAAGCTGAAGAGGAGTTCAGCTTCTCCCTTGTTACAACCTTTGTCAACATATTTGCTGGATTGTCATTGGTATGTATCTTCTCCAGCTTTAACTGGCCATCCTCCAAAACTAACTGAATGAAATGGTACCACAACTGTATGTGTTTGGTCTTAGAATGCAGAGCTGAATTCTTAGCAAGATGAATGGCACTCTGACTATCTTTGAACAAATAATTATCCTTCTGAGGATGTCCCAATTCTTCCAAGAAGAACTAAAGCCATATCATCTCTTTGGCTGCCTCTGTAGCAGCAACATACTCTACCTCTGTAGTGGAGAGAGCATTAATCTTCTATAACCTAGAAACCTAGCTCACGGCTGCCCCACCAATAGTAAAGACATAACCTGTAGTACTCCACTTGGTATCAATATCCCCAGCCAAATCTGAGTCAACATAGCCCTATAAATCAGTAGTAGAGCCCCCAAAGTGTAAACACTTATTGGATTTTCCTCTCAAATATCTAAGAATCCACTTGACAGCATTCCAATACTCAAATCCTGGATGACTCATATACCTGCTAACGACTCCCACTGCATGTGCAATATCTAGCCTAGTGCATACCATGGCATACATCAAACTTCCTACAGCTGAAGCATAGGGTACCTTGGACATCTTATCCTCCTCTTCCTATGTCTTGGGACACATCTCCTTAGTCAATTTCAAATGACCAGGTAAAGGTGTACTGACAGCTTTAGCATTCTCCATAGAGAAATGTTGCAACACCTTCTCAACAGAATAAGCTTGAGATAGCGTCAATGTTCTGTTCTTCCTATCTCTGCAAATCTTCATACCAAGGATTTTTTTTGCTGCCCCCAAATCCTTCATAGCAAATGCATGTGCTAATTGGCATTTCAGCCCCTTAATACGATCCATGTTAGACCCAGCTACAAGCATATCATCAACATATAAACATAAAATAATGTAGCTATCATCATCCAACCTCTTAAAATAAACACAGTAATTTGAATGAAACCTATTATATCCATGCTCATGCATAAAACTGTCAAATTTCAGATACCATTGCCGAGGTGCTTGCTTCAAGCCATGTAAACTTTTCTTCAATTTGCACACTAAGTTCTCCTTACCTTTGACCTCAAAACCCTGTGGCTGAGCCATATATATTTCTTCATCCAAATCACCATGAAGAAAGGCTATTTTAACATCCATCTTCTCTAAATGCAAATCTTTAGTAGCCACAAGACTTAAAACAGTATGAATAGAAGTCATTTTAACAACAGGAGAAAATATCTCATCAAAATCAATTCCCTTTTTCTATGCAAATCCTTTTACAACTAACCTGGCCTTAAATCTTTTCTTACCTCCTTCCTCTTCTTTCAACCTGTAAACCCATTTATTCTGTAAAGCCTTTTTACCTGTAGCAACCTTGCACAAATCCCATGTCTTATTTTTCAGCAAAGAGTCCATTTCATCTTTCATTGTAGACTCCCACTGAATCTTAGTATCCACCTGTACAGCTTCATCATAACTTTCAGGTTCACCAGCATCAGTAAGTAAAATAGAATACAAAGAGGGAGAAAACCTTTGTGGAGGTCTAATTTGCCTTGTTGACCATCTAACATCCATTGGTGTGTGTGATATTTTTTTTTGCAATTGTTGCACATCATGAGGAATGGCTAGAACATCAGCTTTTGGAGTATCATCCAGCACTACATAATCATCTTCTTTCTTCTCATGTTGCTGCAACAGATCTTTGTACAACACTTTCTCATTGAATATGACATCTCAACTTCTAATAATTTTAAGATTTTCAAAATCCCAAAGCCTATAACCAAATTCATTAATGCCATATCCAACAAAGACACATTTCTTTGATTTAGCTTCTAGCTTGGTTCTATTTTCAGAGTCTATATGAGAAAAAGCTTCACAACTGAAGGTCTTGAGAAAAGAATAACTCACCTTCTTACCAGTCCATGCTTCCTCTGGAATACCATAGCCCAAAGGAGTAGAGGGACCTCTATTAATCAAATATACTATAGTATTGACAACCTCCACCCACATGTGTAAGGGCAACCCAACATGCAACCTCATGCTTCTTGCGCACTCCATTATAGTCCTGTTCATGCGTTCAGCCACTCCATTTTCCTGTGGAGTCCTTGTAACAATTTTTTGTCTATGAATACCATTAGTGGAGCAATAATCTTCAAATTCATGACTGCAATACTCACCACCATTATCAGATCTGAGACATTTTAATTTCTTACCAGTCTCATTTTCAACCAAGCATTTCCATTTCTTAAAAGTTTGAAATACATCAGATTTCTGTCTAAGGAAATAAACCCATACTTTTCTAGTTGTGTCATCAATAAATGTAACATAATAATGAGAGACACCAAGGGAAGATACCTAGGCTGGTCCCCATACATCTGTATGCACAAGCTCTAATTTCTCCTTTTTGTTTTCCTTCCCTGTCTTTATAAAACTCACTCTCTTTTGTTTTCCATACACACAACTTTCATAGAAATCCATATTCACACATTTTAGACCTGGTAAAACTTTCCTTGAATGAAGTACTTTCATACCTTTCTCACTCATGTGCCCAAGTCTATTGTGCCACAGCGTTGTATCAGAATCTACAACAACTATTTGTTCTCCCTGCTCAACTGTAGTAATTGTTCCTGAATATTCATTTTTCTCTGAAACAATTTAAAAGTAGAAGGAACAATATGACCTATACAAAGATATAAGGTGCCTACTTTCACACCTTTTGCTACTACAAGGGAACCTTTTGAAACCTTCCAATTTTTATCATTAAAAGTAACTACACAACCCTCATCACCAAGTTGCCCTGCTGAAATTAAATTTCTACTTAGTTTTGGAACATGTCTTACCTCATGTAGTAGCCAATGATTCCCATTCTGTAGCTTAATCTTAATTTTTCCCTTTCTAACAATCTAACAGTGTTCATTATCCCCCAAATAAACAAGCCCAAAATCCCCTTGGACATAATCAATGAAATAACCTCTATGAGGTGTAGCATGAAATGAAGCACCAGAATCTAAAACCCATGAATCATCAACACTCTCTAAAGACAGAAGCAAAGCATCCTCTTTGGATTTGTTACTTACCACATTTTCCTCCTTGTCTCCATCTGATTTATGTCCTTCATTTTTTTTTCGATTCCAACAATCTTTCTTTTTGTGCCCTGGTTTCCCACAGTACCAGCAATCATTTGGTCCTCTCGATTGAGACCTCCTCCCCTTTGACTTTCCTCTTGATTTCCCATGATTTCCAGAGTTACTTCCTCTTTCAGTCATTCTGCCCCTGCTTTGTGCATTTAAAGCACTTCCTAATGTAGATCCACCTGAGGATTTTCTACGAGTTTCCTCACTTAAAATAACACCGATCACATCATCATATTTTAGGGTACTAGATCTAGGAACAAAATTACTCACCGCCATTACCAAGCCATTCCAGCTTTCAGGCAAAGAACACAAAATCAAGAGAGCCCTAATTTCTTCATCAAAATTGATACCCACAGAAGATAATTGACTAGCAATAGTATTAAACTCATTTAAATGATCTACAACAAATCCACCTTCTGCCATTTTCATATTAAATAAACGCTTCATGAGAAATACCTTATTTGAAGCGAAGGGCTTTTCATACAGTGTCGCTAGGGTTTTCATCAAATCTTCTGTCATCTTTGCTTTTGTAATATTAAATGCCACTGATGGTGCCAAGCATAACCGAATGCTTCCGAGTGCCTTTCTGTCCAAAAGATCCCATTCAGCCTCTGACATAGTTCCCTGATTCTTGGCTTTTCCTTCCAACGGCTTCCATAAATCCTTCTGATATAAATAGTCTTCCATTTGCATCTTCCATAACTAGAAGTTCTACCCATTAAACCTATCAACCCTCAACTTACCCTCATCTGCCATTGCTCCCACTCAACTGTGAGACTCCCACTTAACCGTGAGACTTTCCTGCAGAGGATAACTGAAAGACAACCTTGCTCTGATACCACTTGTTAGGATAAACCACGGACAAAAATAAAAAACTACATGCAAATATAACCAATAAAAGAAAATAATAGAACACATAGAAATGAACACAAGGCACCAAGATTTAACATGGTTCACCCAATCCCTGGGCTATGTCCACCAAACAACAAGTCTGATCTTATTACAATCCAGTGATTACAACCTGATTACAATCCGTAATCCCTTACAGCTCAATACCGCCGCAAGAACCAATTTCGTATCACAAAATTATGAAAAATACCCAACCCTAAGCCCTTTTATACAAGTATTAAACTGATTTAGGGTTATAACATGTCGGCCATATGTCGGCCATAATATGTCGGCTACCATGTCGGCTACTGCCCAAAATTTTTTTTGAACCCCACTATTTATGAAGTATGTACAATACTTTCCTGATTAGTCACCACAATCTAACAATAGGTGCATTTGTACTATTATAGTGCACTTGGTGCTGTCAAAGCATATTTGGGCACCTGTATGACCATTTTTAGCCTCCAAACTACATTTTAGGACCCCAAAACTGCATTTAGGAGCCTTTAAAGGTCCTCATTCTGCACATGACCCAAAATTGCATCTTGCACCCAAAATATCATTTTGCATCTTAGGACCTTTTCATATTGCATATTTGATAAGCATAACCACTAGTTTGGGTCACCTAAACATCATTTTCAACCCCAAAACCTTTGAACTTAGTCAAAAATCTGAACAAAGTATGAGTCTTAGAGTACCTCCTAGTGTTGATGGATAATGGATCTTGACTAGTCTTTTTATCTTTTCTTATCATTTTCTTTGGTCAAAATATTTCTATGTCTTGATATATTTGACCTTGTCATCTTTATCATTTTGATCTTTTTGTCTTTTATCACTTTTTGGTCAAGATCTAAAGTCCATTATCACAAGGTTAAACTCCTAGACAAAATATTTTCTAACGATTTCACCTAAGTTCAAAACTGTGCATATACCTTTATCATTAGCATCATCATAATCTTAGTGTCCCCAAACATCATTTTGACTTACCTAGTGGTATATTCCATTCATCTTGCATTGTTCCAAAATCTTAGCATCATTTCCACTATCAAACCCTATCAACTTCTATTTCAACCAAACTGTCTTCTTGATCACTTATCCTCATTTTCCATAACCCAAACGTCATTATCAACCCTAGAACACCATCCCTTGCATAGTCTACCTTTCATACATCAATCCCTAGCATCATTACCAAGTCCAAAATCCAACCCTAACCTTCATTTTTCATACTATATGGTAATTTTCATCTCCTCTGGTCAACCTCCAAAATGTCACTTTTCATTTGCATTTTCTTAGTTTCCCTAGGACATTTGCATCTTGCATATCAAAACCCTACTCAATCTAGCATTTTTCTAGGCTGCATGACATCCTTACACACCTAAAAAAAAAAAAAAAACACTCATATCTAAACCCTTAGGTATCATGCTAGCACTCACTAGGACATAATTAGCTCAAAGACCTGAAGAACTTTATCAACCTTTGTCTTTTGAGGCACCAAAAAAACAAAAACCTTGTCCAAGAAAAAATAAGAGCATGAAAACCTAACAAATATTTTACAAATATCAAATTGAGGCATTACAACCTTTACTTGCGGACCCCTTAAACATGTATTTGCAAGATCACCATAACCAAGAGATGATGCAACAAACCCTAAACAATGCACCTACCATGAGGTTTCCTTCAAACACTTCCCCTACACATGGGATTGTTCAATGGAGTCCTCACTTTGAACCTATATTCATGCCAATACCACCCAGAGGTGGAAGTGTACCAACCACACCTAAGGATGAACAAACACACTCCTTTGAATTCAACAAACTCAATGCAAGTACCTTCAACTCTAATACATCAAACAAACAAAAAGGGATTGTACACCTAAGTGATGACTCTGACATTGAGTATGGCATCATTGATGAAGAAATGGTTAGGGCATGTCAAGACAAAAAAAATTGCAACAATTTTAAGCTTTTGGTAGCCTAAGAAATTGTCAAATTCAACCCAAACTTGGAGGGACCTAAGTACAAACATCAAACCAACACAACAATTGAAAACATACAACCCATGATCAATTTAGACTTAGATAAGGGGAAAAAAAAACTTTGGAGTTTTCAAACACAATAATGACACCTATAAGGTCCCATGAAGAATTAACCATTAAAATCCTCCAAAGTACATTTGAACACATCAACATTAATCCCTTATTTGATGAACCACAACCAATGAAGAGAACAAAGTCTCTTCGTAATTATCCCAAAAGGATGCTAAGACTTGATCTTAATCACATGGTCCAACAAAAAGATGTGTCTAAAGGGACTTGTGCTCTAGGGATGCCAAACATACCTCCTTTGGAGGAAAATCCACAAAGTGTACCTTTGCTCCTAACTCTACCAAGTGTCATGAAATCAAATGTTATGGAGCCTCCCACGAGTACACCATGTGAAACATCAAGTGCAACAATCCCTATTGACACACAAAGGAAAAGTCTTATTGATATTACACCTATTCCCAAAAGGAATGTGCCTCATTGTCAAGTCAATATGATGTCCCAAGTAGAAACCTCTAACACACAAAGGTGCCAAAACAAAAATGTCATCATGGTGGTCAATCTTCAAGGAAATAATCAACTCCCCCAACAACATCAACCTATAATAGTCCAAGGGCTTAATGTTTCCAACACACATTCAACATATCAGCAACAACAACAACCTCAAGTGGTACAAGCATCCAACCTCACTAACACACAATCCAATTTAAACCCACTTGACTTATATGCAATATATCAACAACAAATCCAATACCAACAAGTGATGTTTTGTAAAAAATAAGAGCAACTCAAACAATAGTTGGAATACCAAAGAAACCTTGAGCAAAAATTTCATACTAGCAACATTTGTTACAATAGTAGCACATGCCACAACAACCTCAATAGATACCTTTACAATAAAAATCACATACATGGTCTCACATACAACCAACAAATATATCCCAATAACAAACACATCAAGTGTCACAAAAATAACACATGGTACATCAATTGTAGTTAATACCACAACAAGTGCCACATCAAATACCACAAGAAGTACCCCAACATGTGTCACAACAAGGACCCTTTTTTCTTTGAGGTACCAACATACCTCCACCACCTAATGACACATCTCCAGACTCATTAGACACAAAAATGTCAGAACTGAGTAGACATAGCTCTCGCAATAGCAAACAGTCTACTCATAGGCAGAAAAGACTTGAAGGCAAAGATATTATGCAAAACCCTAATGAAGAGCTATTACAAAAATTCAAACATTTTTCCAAACAAGTCAAGGCATTAGGAGTCCAAAAAAGTAGGCTCTATATGCAAAAAGGGACCTATGTCCTAATCCATTTGAGAAAAAATTGTATATGCCTCCATTCCCAAAAAACTTTGAGGCTCCAGGATTTGAAAAATACTAAGGAAAAGGCAACCCTATTGATCACATCTGAGAATTTTATGCCTCTTGCAATAAACTCAGTGATGAGCCCACTTATCTCATGAGACTATTTCCTCATTCTCTAGGTGGGCCTAGACTTGAATGGTACTCCAAACTTCCTGGTACTATCAAATCTTGGTAGAAACTTGCAAACAAGTTCATCTCCCACTTTTCCTTTAACATTACAAATGAGGTGACACTTTTCAATTTATGCTCAACTAAACAAAAGATGGGAGAACCATTTATCACATTCTTACTACGTTGGAGGAGCTTAGTCAATCAATGCTCACTTGACATTCCTGAAGAACAACAAGTTAACTTGTGCATTGAAAACTTAGTCCCAGACTTAATGTACAAACTCAAAATCAAGAGTCTAAGGACCATTTCTAAACTGATGAAAAAAGGGGCTAGTATTGAAGATGCTCTTATCTATAAGGGAACCCTCAAGATAAACAAGGACAACACAAACATCAACTCGTCTAATGATAAGGCAAAAATTTTCTCCAAAAAAAAAAATGTGGTCAATGATGGCATTGTGGATGCCTAAATGATTAGCATAGCACAACCTCAACTAACTTTGAAAGGTGCAAAACCTACAAACTCACAAACTCCAATCAAACATCAGCCCCACAATAGAAGACTGAGACTTCCACATAGGACAAACCCCGAAGACACCCTAGAACCAAGGACAAGAAACTCACACCAATTGGGATTCTTCTTGAGATTGCACTACAATAGCTACTTAATAATAATTTCCTATAGTTACCCCCAATCAAAGATGAACCATTAACTAAAGTAGATTGGTGGGATGACAAATTTTTTTGTGATTACCACCGCACCGAAGGATATAAGACCTCATCATGTTTCCAACTAAAGCACACAATACAAGACCTTATTGATGATGGTGTGATCACAGTTGATCCATTACTACTAGCATCCAGCTTTGATCACACTATCTTCAAAGATCCTTTGGGTAATCATGACAAAGAGAAACCCTCCAGTTCAAACTCAAAATCACAAGGTAATGTGAAATACACATGCACTGCATATGACTACACTATTAACTATTTCAATGAGTCAAATTCCTGCATATCCACATTCACCTTAAAGGCTAAAGACCCTCATTGTGCTATCACTACACATCATACCAAGATCACCCTACCTGGAGCCCCATCTAGACCTACTGCTCCTACTAGACCTACACCCCCTAGTAGACCTACTGCTCCTACTTCATCTAATTATAGCCTTGTTGAATAGCTCAACAAGACCCCTATTCAAATATCCATCTTGGAACTATTATGGGCATCTCCCCAGCATTAGAAGATCTTGGATCATGCCCTTAAAGAGTTAGTAGTCCCAGATAACATTGATGTTGCCCAGTTCCAAGCCATGGTTGGGAACCTATTTGCATCACAACATATCACCTTTTCCCTCAGGATATTCCTAAAGACAAACCCAACCACAATGATCCCCTTTATCTTGAAGTCTTTATACATAAAGCCAAGGTTAGACATTTCTTGATAGATGGAGGAGCAGGGCTGAATATCTGTACACTTAAAGTAGTCAAAGGTTTGGGTTATTCTGAAAATGATATGGATCCCTCTCAAAGAATCACAATAAAAACCTATGATGATGGTGAACGCTTCTCCAGGAGTGTCATCATATTACCTATCAAAGTTGGTCCAGCTATTGAGAACACATTATTCCATGTCCTAGATATAGGAATGAACTGCAATATGATACTTGGACACCCTTGGCTTCATGCTATGCAAGCAGTGCCCTCTACATATCATTAATGTCTAAAGTTTTCCTACAATAATGTGGAGGTTACCATCCCTGGTGATCTAGATCCTTTCTAGTTTTGTGAAAATCTAAGAGATGCTACTACATACCAAGTCCTAGCAAAAAATGAAGCACAACCCACAAATTCCTCTAAGTATGTGGCTACTGATATACTCCTCAGTAAGGCCAAGGAAAAGCTAAAGATTGAAGACAACAGGTGTGGAGAGTAATTTTTGTCTCAAGTATCCCACATTAGGGAGTCACCACTTTCTTCCCAATATTATGGTAAATCACAACTATTGCAAGACCAACATTCAGAGATCAGTACACAAAGTGCCACTTCTATCAATGAGAATACATCTGTATGTATTGAGAAAGTAGAAGTAGAACAAAAACCCACTTTGATATCTCCTCAAATTCGTTGATTCGAAAGAGGTAGACACTATCTTACATGTGGTACACAATGGTATATCTCAAGGTCTTTCTAGTGGTTTGATCTTAGCTACAGACTCGAAATGACTCCTACATAATTATGGTTAGTTGTGTGTCCAAAGATTATCAGTTAGTAGCACCAACAGTAGATTTCTTCTCGGTAGTCATTAGCAACATTCTTGATTCCATCTAAAGAGTCCTAAAAAATAGCAAAAAAAATAGCAAAAAGTCATGAAAAAAGAAAAGAAAAAAGTGGAAAAAGTCATGAAAAAATGGATACCTTGATGAAAACCTAGCAAATAGGCATCTTGGGATGAAAATTTGAGTCAAGAGAAAAATTTCATCCAAAAGTGAAAACCTAGGAAACAGGTGCTTTGGGCCAGTACCATGGTGAAAACTTGGCAAACAGGTGCCATGTGTAATTAGTTCTTGCTTCTCCATCTATTGGGATTCCATCTAGTTTTTGCCCCTTTTGTCATTCCCTGATCATATCCTTTGTATTACAAGACATCCCTACATACTCTGTCATTGGCCTTTGTACATAGTCTGCATCTTGTTTGGGGGCATATTACCTACATGGTGCATGAGTTTGAACTTGAACCGGGGGCATATCCTTAAGAAATTTTATCCATTGGACCTATCACATAACTGATTGGAGCTAACACTTGTATATGCTTATACGATCCTGAAAAAAATCCTAAAAATTCAAATATGATCCTGGAAAAATTCTAAAAACCATAAAATGTCTTGAGAAAAAACTATAAAACATAAAATGTCCTAAAAAACCACTAAAAAAATCATAAAATGTCCTAAAAAAACCCTAAAAATTGTAAAATGTATTAAAGAAACCAGTCACACCAAAAACATCAAATATCCTAAAAACCCTAAAAATCACAAAACCCACCAAAAACTTGTAATAAACCTTGTAAATAGCAACTATGGATAATTTTCATGAACACTTGCACTTTGCATACTGAAACTCAAAGCACTACACTTCAATTACAATCACACCTATTTGAGCAACATGAACCAACAACGAATCCAACATGTCACTATGAACCTCTCAACTAAATCAACAATTGCAACCATCACATGGTCAACCTATCAAATGTTAATTGATGAACTAAAACACTAAAAAGAAAGTAATAATGGACAAGAATAGTTGTTGACTCATGCTATTTAGTGAGTGATTTATTTTTTGCTTTGGTTTTCTTTGATCATGTTCCTATGCTACTCAATGATATAAACTGATCTATGAGAGTGGCTAGGAGGGTTCATGGTCATCTTTTAGTTTTTGTTTATTAAAATGTACCTTGGAGAGTCTGGGGCATGTATATATGCCTTAGGAAGGATAAGGTCATTTTTTATCTACATCGTGCTTGTTTACACAAAAGGTTTGCATTAGCACTCTAGCCCTTTATGCCATGATGCGTTGTATTCCATTTGCAATATCAAAATAAAGCTCCATTTTGACATGTAGTGCACTTCACAAAAGCAAAAGTCTTCTCATCATACTAAAAATTCCTCATCTCATCTCCTCCATCTTCTATGTCTTCTTCATCCGCTACCTTGCATCTCATTATCGACAAATTGACCTATCATGTGCATATCTCAGTCAAATTTTTGAGGGGGCACCCATATATATCATTCCTACTAGGGCATGTTGTTATGGCCTTCTCATCAGTGTTCTTTGACACAACACTCTAAATCACATTGTATCAAAGAGGGGCAAAATGTAGACACTCAAAAAAGGTTCACATCTATGGTTTGATCAAAATGAAGCTCCATTTGACATATAGTGCACTCTTGGAAGAAAAAGTCTTCACCTCATTCTAATTGGTCCTCATTGCATCTCTTTGTTCTTCTTTCATTCATGTCTTCATTCATCACAATGATCATGTGTTCCAATACACCAAATCATCTTCATGTTGCATTCCTACATTTCGGCATCATCCTACATTGTTTGTCAACCTTCTAGGACTTTCTACTTAGTCTAGCCTCAGTCTGACCTTTTTTTAACCAATTTTGACCAAATGCAACCATTTTTGACTATTTTCACTCATGTTTTGACCTCTTTCCACCATTTTGGGCACTCACACAAAGTTTTAGGTCATTTTGAGTCTAGTCGGGTTGTTTTTGGCCCCTAGAGCCTTCTAGGGCACAGTCTGCACTTTCAAGGCACACTTGGGCTTCCCAAGTGTACCATGGGTGCACTTGGTACTGTCATGGTGGACTTGGGCTTACCAAGTGCACACTAGGTGCACTTGGGGCAGTAAGATGCTTGAAACTACTCCCAAAGACCCTATGTTGCACTCCGAAGGCGATAACTTTTGCATTTCAACTCCAATTTTTGAACCTTCAGTTGTGTTGGATTTGTATCTTTGTTGTGAAGAAATTGAGCTACAATTTTCATTATTTGGTCACTATCTTGATTGGTAACCCTTGAAAATACTCTCAAGCCTTTGAATCGGCATCACTTCTTCATATTAACTCATTCCATTTTATCATCCCACTAACTCTGATCTATTGGCCAACCTGATTGTATCTCAACAGTGTCTATCATTATTATTTTCTTTTTCACAACAATTTTACAACATTTTGGAACTATTTCAACATCTTCAAAAATCATATCAAATCAACTTGCAACCACTTTGACCACTTCAAATCAACTTGAAATCATATCAAACCAACTTAGAATCACCCAAAATCAACTCAAAATCACCTACAATTAGTCTAAATCATCACAAATCATATCAAACATCCTAAATCAATCATCATTTGTCTAATCCTAGGTATTGTTGTGGCTTTCAGTGCCTTGGAAACCTATCAATCTATTAAATCTTATCAATCTGACCTTAGTACTATCATGGCCCTCAGTGCTAGATCAAAATATCATTCATGTCATTATGTAAAATCATGGCATTATCAACCATTTTAATAATATTGACAATGTCCATCAATGTTATTATGATCAACCATATCAATCAATCTCGATCTTGTAGCATTTAGGATATCAATTAAATGTTACGTATCTTTAATTCATGTCATGTGTCCTTGGCATGTTATCAATTTTGATCAATCAATCAATTTAACCATGGCTTTGGTCTACCTGTCATCATCCTATTCAATCCATATCATCGTCACATGTTCATCAAAGGATACTATTGCACTTATTTAATCAATTTGGCCAATCATTTACTAATTTTCTCTATACGCTTAAATAACCCATAATTTAATCCTATCATTCTTACTAATTATTCTTCCTAATTATCCTCCTCAATTAATTAATATTTTATTAATTAAATGTTTCATCATTTGTAAACCATAGAAACTCTTAATTTCCTAAGTCACATTTTCCTCCATTAATTCCATTTTTACTAATTCCTATTTGTGAGGAATAATGGATTTTTAATTCAAATATTCCAAATAATATTGACATTATTATGACACTTGGGTGTGACAGCTCATTTATTCTCATTTGACACTTGGCTAAGATATTTCATAATCCAATATTCTTATTCTCTTATGCATGTCCATATTTGGTTTCCTTTCTCATAGATTCTTGGCTTTAAGTGGGCTTGAGGTGTGATATGACGCATCATAGATTCTCAACCATATTTAGCCTTGTTTGACTTCCAAGCATCATAGAATCCTACACTTGGCATCTTGTGTCATATGCATCATAGATTCTCCAAGGAATCTCTTGCCATGTTGCATATCCAAGGTGATGATTCCAATGCTCTCATCCTCCGTGTTGATTACAAAATGAACATTCTTTCTCTCATTTTAGGTCCCTAATTCTTAAGTCATTTGCAGTCCCTAGTTTTCTCATTTTTTCACTATTTCTCTCAAATTCAAATCACATCTTCAAGTATTCTCAATAGCATCATCATTATCATATACTTTTGCTTCAATATTGTGTGCACTATAGGCAATTTTGGAGCTACATTACATAAATAAGAAAGAAGGACATGGGGGCTACAAGTGAAAGAGGGAGTTTTAAATATTTTTTTGCTTTCTTATTCATTTGGCTTTCATGGTAGACTAGAGGGTGTTAATGTATGCTTATTGAGTTTGTGATTTTCTCATAGTATGTTAGACATTAGCCTATTTTCTAGGTCCTACAGTTTAAACTTTTAGCATTTATGTACTAGCTATGAGATAAACCATCTTACTAATTGCAACTTTCCCTTGAGAGAATGAAGCTATTGCAATGTTTTGGGAGGAGGCATATCCATGATGGCTTTGACCTTCTAGGGGTTAATCTTAATATCACATCTTGATACAATAAAACCTAAGAGCTTTCCAGGAGAGATGCAAAAAATACAATTCTTGGAGTTAAGCATGAGGCGGTACTTTTCTAGCCAATCAAACACTTCTTCAAGGTGAGATAGGTGATCAACAGGATTAATATATTTGACCAAGCTTTCATCTTCATAATCTTCAGGGGTTTTATGGATGATGTTATGGAAGATGACTATCCTAGTTCACTGGAAGGTTACTCCTATGTTCTTTAATCCAAATGGAGCCATGTTGTAGCAAAAGGTCCCCCAAGGGATGGTGAATGCTATTTCATGTTGATCCTCTTTTGTGATCTATATTTGATTATACCTAAGGAAATTGTCCATGAGGGATAATAGTGCATGGCCTACTATGAGATAAACAATCATGTTGATATTTGGTAAAGGGAAGTCATCTTTTAAACAAGCCTTATTGAGGTCCCTAAAATTTGTGTAGATTTTAATATTAGTAGAGGGCTTGGTGATGGGTAGAATGTTGGAGATCCAGTCTAAATAATCAATTGGGTGGATGATCTTTGTATCTAGCATATTTTTTAAGTTTTCTTTAACTAGTAGAGAGACCTTGGGATGCATCTTTTAGAGTTTATGCTTCACTGGTTTGACCTTTGGATCTACTACCAAATGGTGTACCAGTAATTTAGGATCGAGTCCTCATATGTCTTGGTAAGACCATGCAAATCGACCAATATTTTCCCAAAGTACCACAATTGGAAGGTCTACTTGATTTGACAGTAAGGATGATGCAATATATGTGATCCTTAGTGTCTCTATTAGACTAATGTTGATTGGCTTGGTGTCCTCAGTTAGGATTAATGATAATGTAGGCCTATGATCTTGTGGGGGGAGGATGAAATCTCGATCTTCAAGTGTCTCCAAGAGGTTTTCACTTTCAGATACGTCCTTTATTTTTATTTCATTTTTTGAATGATCCAATGGTACTCCAGGAGAATTTTCACCATAGGATAACTTTTCTTTGATTTTTTTGTTTTTTCTTTCTTTATTGTGATCATTTTTGTGACTAGAGATCTCATCCTCCTCCTTTGGATTCAATCTGTAGACATAATTTGATGGTGGTGGATTTTCGTGTGATATTTTGGTTTTAATGAATCTTAGGAGTGCATGCTTCATAGAAAACTCATGAACATGGATAAATATTGGTTAGCCCCAATTAATAAGTTTAGGATGAGTGAGGGGAAGGTCTATGAAGTTGATGGATAGTTCATAAAGCATAGAGGCTCCTAAGATGAGTTTGTCAAGGAACATATCATTGTAGGATTTCTTTTCAACTTTCTCAAGGATGTCTTTAACTTCTATGAGATTTCTCTTAATGTTTAAATAGACATGATCATCTTTAGTAGTGCCCCTAGTTATGGGGATTCCATAGCCTAGACATTTCTTCCTCTCCTCTTTGTATGCTTCTATTGGTTGTATGATGCATGATTCTTCATGTCTTAGGCCACCTCCTTGACAATCCTACTATTCGATAGCAATTCAATATGAGTTTGGATATTTCTAGTTGAAGTACTCAAGGAGTTTTTTTTACCTTTTGGGGGTGGGTCTTTGTATAACCATGTACTGATGTCAAGGGTTGTTTCTTTTGCATTGAGAATCTCGTTGGAAAAAAATGTGGTGGGCTCAAGTTGTTTGAGTTGAGAAGTTGTATCTAGTTTTTTTCCCTGATAGGTTAGGTGCCCCTAATTATGTGGGTAAAGAGGTGGAGCACCAACAAAAAAGGCATCTGAGAGACTATATTAACCACAACCTTGGTAGTTGATCTTAATAGTGGAGAGTGTGGAGGCTAAGATGGTGACTAGATCATGGCAAGTATCAGAAGAGCTGGTCAAGGTGGTGCAAATATTAATTATGGGGAAATGATTACCATAGGATACTTCTACTGCATTGTAATATATAAAAGGTTTGGGATTGGTGTGGAGGGTTATCTCAGTACCATGATGTAGAAATTTGACACACTAGTGATAAGTGGAGGGGACAGCTTTTGTAGCTTGAATTCATGGTTGGCCAAGGAGGATGTTGAAGGGTACATTAAGATCAACCACATGGAATATTGTTTCTTGAATAGCAGGGCCAACTCTAATAGGTAGCAAGATGGTTCCTTCGGTGGCCAGCTCCAAGTTATCACACACCTTGATAGTGATGATTTCATTTATGATGCCTACCTTAGTATATCCTACTTATTTGTTAAACTTCAATGTACATAGGTTTAAGGTCAATCCATTATCTATCATGACCCTCTTGACAATTAAGTTAGAAACCATGATAGCTATGTGGAGTGGAAGGATGTGATCTGACTCAACGACATGATGTTAGAAGTTAAAGGATAATGTGTATGATGTAGATAGATGAACTACCAAGTTTTGAAATTTTGTACCATTGATATTAATAGGGACATGAGATTCATGAAGTGCACTATCAAGGATTTGTCTATAATGTGGAGTAGTGTGTAGGAGATCTAGGATAGAGATTTGGGTTGGCATGTTCCCAAGGTGTTCTAGGATATTGTACTATGGTCTTGATAGGGTAGGCACAAATGGCCCAATGATATTGAGTTGAGTTTTTTGTGTAGTGATTGCACATTGATTATTATGGCCTTTGGCATTGGTCAAATTAACATGAGACTTATCTTGGGATATGCAGCCAATAAAGCTACCATTGTCTAGGTATGAAGAAGTGTAATCATGTAATCTGCTAGTTTTATCACCCTGCTTGGTCTGGGTATTTTTAATTTGGGTAGTGTTGTTAGTATTATTGTTTTGAATAGGCACTTTGTATTTTAATTGGTGTTCAGTAGAAACACATTCTGATAGATCAATAATCCTGTGTTGGGAGAGGTTTTTGCACCTATTGGGTTCTCTTTTTGGTCAATGAGATCTTTTAAATAATCCTCGAGTTATATGCATTTGAGGGTGGGGTTTCCTTTTACATGATGAAATTTGCAAAACTCATTTTCTTTGTACCATGTTTCCTTAGGTTGACTTTGATCTAGTGGTTGTGTTTGTGGGTGGTAGATAAGATTTTCTTTGGCCAATTTTTCAAAAATAACATCGAGTGGCTCTCCCAAAGGGGTGTATACTAAAGGTTATCTTTGGACCCATAGTTTTCGTCCAGCTGTAATAGTTATGGTTTGATTTTTTGGTGTTTGGTGAGTAGGTGTTTGAGTGGTGGGTTGATATCGTTGTGGTGAAATTTGTTGGTAGCTTTGTTGATAGTAGGTGTTCTGTAGGTATGATGACTATTGCTATTTCTATGATGGTTGGTAAGGAGTGTTTGATATTCTAGTTGTTGTACTAACCACTTGGATATGCCAGGTGTCTGTGGTCCCATCTATGATTGTATTCTTATTTTTGTTCCAATATTGTGGTTAGTCATTGTATTGTCCTCTCTCTTGGGTATTTTATTTGTAAATTTTAATGACTCCATCTTTAATGTGTCCTTGCTAGAGGCCCATGCACTTTTCTTTGATGTAATTGTATCTTTGTAAATAATTCATAATCATGTGGTGTGCAAGGCTAGGATGTGCATTGTTAATGAACTTCTTGATAAGGTGGCATTTGGGTATAGTGCATGAGATCTGAGTTGTGAGAGTTTTCCATCATTGTAAGTAATCAGCAAGGCTTTCCCCTCCCTTTTGTTTGGTGTGGACTAGATCTACTACAAATAACTTAGTTTTGACTAGGTGAGCATATTGGGCCACAAAATCTTTTGAAATATCAACATAGGTATTAACCATGCCTTGAGGTATGTGATAGAACTATTTGAGAGTGGGGCCTCCCATAATTTTAGGAAAAAGATGCAAGAGGAATATTTCATTGTAGGCCACTTCTTGGTAGTGCATATAAAACTCTTTGGCATGCATAGTTAGATCTCCTTTCCCCCTAAATTTATCAAATTTGGGGATTTCAAAGTGTTTAGGAAAGTGTGTCATTGTTATAGTATTGTCAAATGGATATGGATAGTCATTTTCAAACTTGAAGGTCTTATATTCTATTCCATTGTGTTATTGTTGGTGCCCCAAATCCTAATGCCCTTGATGGAGGGTATGTATCAAATGTCATAGGTGAATATGGATGAATTTGGCTTGTATACAATGATGGATGGAATTAAAATTGTACTATTTTTGGGATGGGATTTGTGAGTTGTTGGGGTGGAAGTTGGGCATATTGTTGTCCTTGTTGGATGTGGTTTTGGTAGGTTGGTTGTTGGGGTGAAGGGTTATGAGACTATTGTTTGGCCAGATGATTTTGTATGGAGGTTTAAATATGTGATGGTTGTAGTGGGATTTGTTGGAAGGGTAGTGGTGGTGGATATATTAGTTCTACATGTTGGGATTGTGCACCTTGTTGAGGTGGCAACTAGAAGTTGTATGGAGCTAAATAGTTGGTGTAAGGAAATGTGAATATTGCTAGCACTGACTATTATGGTCTTGTTTGATTACTTCCTAGGGGTGGCATGGAAAAATAACACTAGATGGTAGATGCGGAGTTGACCGAGGATGGTGGTAGTGGTTGTAAATTCGTTATGAATGGATTTTTGGTGAAAATATTTGTAGTTGGTCCTTGTGTCTATGCAAAATTTCAAGGACCTATTGGAAATGTGGTGGCAATGTTTTGAAAGGGAGCAAATGGGTTCATACTAATATTTTGTGTGATAAAAGGTAGATTTCTAGACCCTGATGGAGGCATTCCTATGGTGTACTAAAATTCTAATTAGATGTTCTATTGGAAGTGGTTATTTGTAGTGCAATGCTCCACCTAGATAACCTTGGAACACAAGGATAAATTATGCACTGAATAATTTTTTTAAAGATAAGTTACTTAACAATAGAAAAAGTAATGTGCAATAATGAAACACTAGGACAAGGTGATGCGAATAGGGAATATGGAAAGACTCACATGTTCACCTACACTTGCAGAAGTCTCACAACTACTTCCAAAGATCTCCAAGCTCAAAACTGTAACTCACAAACCAAGACCACATGAATCTTGAGAATATACCAAGCGGATATTCTTGTTCCATCCCAAGGTAAAAGCTCCTACATTCTTAGGAAAACAAGTCCATATCCACAAACCAAATCATAATCACAATTTACAAGTAGAAACTAATAATGGTCAAGTAAAAGATGAGGCCCAAATTTTTAAACACTCATCTACTAAACACCATGTTGAAAGATAAATGTTGAATCCTAAAATTTTGCTAGGTCTGAAATCCTAAAGCCCTGAAAATTGGCTAAGTCTAAATTTCTAAAGCCCTAAAATTTCCTAGAATCTACATCTCATCTCGGAGAGTTCTGGAACCTATCTCAAATAAATCATCACATATATTAAAATATTTATACTTAAATGATATATTTAAAACCCCTTAGAAACATCTATAGAACTAGGAAGGAGTGCAACCCTAAAGGGTACTCCAAACACCAATATACTCTCAACCAAGAAGTCTAGAGATACTTGTTGTTTACCCAAGTAGATTTTTGCAAGAAAACCAAGTGACACTTTAATATAGCTATGAAACATTTCTCACTATAGCCAGGTGATACTTTTGCCAAGGAAATTTTTTTCCCTATAGCCAGGCAATACTTCTTAGTATGGTTAGGCGATAGTTCTTAGTAAGGTCATGCAATACTTCACCAGTATCGTACGATATTTTGCACTACTATGGTGAAATAATTTATAAAATTGTATGAGCTTTCTCCTTAAGGCATGCGATACTCTTCCAGTATCTCCCAATGCTGAACCACTATTAGCCAATATTGAAAAGAAACAATCAAAAGAATAATTAGAAGGGTAAAAGAGTTAGAACCTCCACGTCGAGGAGTACCAGATCCATTATAATCGAGGCTTCGATACACAAATTCATGAAATACAAAACACCATGAAATAGGAAGTAGAATACAACTATCCATCTAATCCATAACAACATATGAAGGAATATATGAAAAGAAACATCACAATGAACATACATGGTTCATAAACCAAACATCATATGAAGGATAACATAAACAATAAAACATCAACATAACGAAAACTTGTGCATGGTTCCTCCCAACCATAACATCATCATGAGACCTTGATGGTCCTAGTCATCCTGCATCCATAACATCCAAAACTACTGACTAGATTCTCAAAGTTGTCTTATGAGGATGTCACTACTAAGACATACTACAACATAAGAATAAGGAAAACTAACCTACTAAAAGTAAAGCATTAGATATTCCAACTAATCAAACCCATCATCTAATCATATGCTAACCATCATAATAATAAGAAATATAACAAGCTAAACCAATAAGAAATAGATATTCCAACTAAGCAAATCACATCATATAATCATATGCAAAACATCATAATATAGGAATGCATCTAATAAACTAACATTATCTAAACATGATATCCAAGCATTCCAATGAAAGAATAAATCATAAGGAAGCATCCTTTGAAACTTGAAGTACCAAGTGAAAACATTTAACAATAGTTGCACTGGAATAATAGACCATCTTTGTATACCAGTTCCCAATAGTGGTAAAGCTAGCTATGCCTCCCACCCATGTGAAACCCAGTCCACTATTACTGTGATGATGGAGATAATGATCCAACCATAAAAACAACAAAGAAAACATCAATGGTTATCACTCATGTCGAATGGTAATGATGAATGAAACAAAGATCATGCAAAAATGCAAGTATAATAGGTCCTAGTCAGATACTCTATGGATAAATATGTAGGTACTTTGGTAGAGAGTTGGTAACATACTAACAAATCATTCCCCTTGGTAATCCCTTAGGGGGCTCACATGGTGTGTCCGTGGCTTAATTGCAAGGACTACGAATCATTGACCATACCCCTTGGCACCACCCTTGGGAGGCTAACTTTACATTTCTTATCCTATTTAGTTTTGAATCAACTAATTATCACTAATTAGAACTCCTTAACGCCAACCTGGGCTAGGACACCACGGTTGTGAGAGAAGCCTCTCCATCGACCTTACCCTACATACCCATGCTCATCCAATGATGAGTACATGTAGGAATGCATTTTCCTAACCCAACCCCAAATGATCATACACTAGTACAAAAATAAATAAATATGTGACCAGAAGAACCACTAAAATTTGTATATATATGACTATAATCAATCATGTGTCTAATAGTAGTTAATATCTAGTCAATTTATAACACTACTACATTTACTACTAAATGATTCAAGTCACTTATTTGATCATTGACTTAATCACATATTTAGTGGTATATTAAGTAGTATATTTAATCACATATTTAGTCATGTTTGATAGTTAATTTAGTGACATATTTAGTGGTATATTTAGAACCATACTTAATCACATATTTAGTATATTTACTCACATATTTGGTAGTGTATTTAGTAGCATATTTAATAGTATATTTGGTCACATATTTAGTAGCATATTCAATAGCATATTTAGTCACATATTTGGTAGTGTACTTGGTCATAATAGGGCACGATGGAATCAAACCACCATCTTCCTACTTCTAAAGTAGGTGCGCTTCTATTAAGTTCGCACCCTTTAAAGAATACATAATAAATTATTATTTATTTCATTTTGATTTCAATATGGAACCCAAAAAGGTTATACACCTATATTTCTTGAAATAGGGACAACAAGGCAACATCCAATCAAGATGATAGTTTAAAGGCTCCTTTTATTTCAAAAAATAATCCTAATTTGTAAAACTTAAATCAACCAAAGGAAAAAGGAATTGCGGTAATGGATTTTAAATTTAAAATAGTGTCTAACTTTTTACTAACAATGTAGAAGTGTATGTAGTGACTAGAAGATTTCTTCAAGTGTGTCATCCAAAAAAAGACACTTTGTACTAGATACAGTTTCATTGGTTTAATGACACACTCTACACTAGCCATTGACATAACACTCCACTAATAGATGAAAAACCACCAGTCATAAATAGATGAGCCAGACAAAATACACACTAAACTCTTCATAATCCATACCATCCATGTACCTATCAATACAAGAATGTTTGCTTGCGCCTCATTTTTGTGGTTAGCCATCTCTAACAATTTCTCCAAACTTAGATGTTAACACTAATAATACAATGAGAATATTTACACAACAATAAATAATTCAATTGAATAATATTCTTAGTGCACACAAATAACTATTTCTAAAAACTTAAATGTAACACTAAAATATAGTGAAACTATTTATACAACACTAAATAATGCAAAACAATGATGTTTTCAGTGCACCAACTTCTTCAAAATTAGTTGAGATCATTCACAAAACAAAGTACTAGGCAAAGTTTGCAACAAAAAATAGTATTGAGTTGGACAAGGATAAAAATCTCAAACTAGGTTGTTTAGTCCCAAAAGCATAGTTCTTGTGAAACATTATCCAAAAATTTGAGTCGATAAGTGTTTACTAAAAAATATGCAAATAAATCCCAATAAAACATCACATAAGAATAGCAATCACCAAGCTAACTAGGCAATGATCTAGTGGTGTAGTAGAGAAATTTTCATGTTGATGATGGGCTCAAGATGTATTGGCCTTACTTCAGAAGATGGTGAATTGTAGGCTACACTAGTTTAAGTTGGATGGAAGTGAGCTCTGACAAAGTTTGGTTTCTCAAGTAAAGCTTCTAAGTCTTGAGAGTGTTCTAATTTTTCCATGTTTCATTCCCCACATGATTAGAAAACAAAGTAGCATGAGTTATTAGTAGTTTATCAATTCTAGGAAACAAAAATGCACCAAATACCTCTTGCTAAATTTGTTGTGCACCACCCCTCCTTCCATCCATTATTTGTCCTTCTTGGCTTTGCCTTTGTAATTGAAATGGTAACATAAATTTTGCATTTGTGTCATTCTAGAATGAATACCATGTAGCAACTATTATTGATAACCAAAACCTATAGGCTATAAGGAATTACAAGAATCAAGGAATTTTTAGCCAAAGTAACTCCTCGTGAATCAAAATTGAAGTACTACCCATCCCATTTACTAACCTATGGAGGAATTAGGACATGAGTACCTTGATCATAAAATAGTTATTGTGGGTTGAGCCTTGGAGCACTAGGATGATATGATGATAAACTATTTATTTTTGTAGTAGTAACTCCAATAGGAGCTCTCCTAAGAAAACTAATCCTAGCATGACAATAGATCAAGCATTTACACTGTATGAAAGAACTTGAATCTTCTATACATCTAGCAAATCAATATGGGCATCTTAACTTTTTACCACAAGAAATCTACATACCTATAGTCTCACCCTTCTCTCTAGTTTTCATTGAACCAATGCAACATAAAGAGGTTTTATTCAAGCCATGTTTCCACTCATCTCAACAACCTAAAATTCATGAAAAATACATCACATTCCAAACCATGCCATGCTCCAGAGGATAGAAAACTAGAAAATCTAGTTAGATACTATGAATTCAAACAAAATATCTAACATGATAATAAATAACATCTTACAACATGCATAACTTCTTTTGGAGAAGAAAAAGCCATAAACTCGAAGCCCCTAATTTGACCTTCAGGTCCCTCAAAACCTAAAAATAGTGGCATGATGTTGAGAAATTAAATACACAAATAAGTAGAATGTTTTGCATGAGAAGCTATAGGAGATGAATTTAACCATAATGTAATCTTCAAGAAAATAATAAAATGAGAAGAACCTTAACAACATCATAGTCATGAGAAGACATACCTTGCAAGATGTTATGGTACCAAATTTTGAACACTCTGGCACTCAACTATGCTAGCAATCTGCACTCTCATGCCTGGCCAATGATACAACTGCCTCAAATCTGCATGTAACTTCTTAACACTGGGGTGTGTTGCATAAGGTACTCTATGAGCCTCAAGTACAATGAGCTCGTGCAAACCCCCAATGGAAGGTACATACATATGTCCCCTATGCCGCAAAAGTCCATCAGAATCCAAGGAATACTCTGCAAACTTCCCTTCCAAGGGTCTCTGAGAATGTACTAACTGACTTACTTCTACATAAATCTCATCAGCTGATAAGTGCTGCAAAATATGCTCTCTCAAGTCAGTGCAAGTAGTCACAGATGAAAGTTCATGGCGCCTTCTGCTTAGGGCATCTGCAACCACATTCTCCTTTCCCTTGATGTAATGAACATCAAAATCATACTCACAGAGGAACTCCATCCACCTTCTTTGCCTAGCATTAAGGTTCGGCTGAGAAAATATGTATTGCAAGCTCTGGTGATCGGAATGAAGCTCGAACCTATGACCCAAAAGGAAATGTCACCATCTCACCAAGGCATGAACCACTGCCGCTAGTTCTAGGTCATGAGTAGGATAATTGAGTTCATGAGTCTTCAACTTCCTAGAATCAAAGGAAATAGGTCATCCTTCCTGCATAAGGACTACTCCTAAACCATCTAAAGATGCATTGGTGCACACCACAAAATCTGCAATAGGATCTGGTACTACGAGAATTGGTGCACTCGTGAGGGCTCTCTTGAGCTCTTCAAAATCTCTACCGCACTTCTTCGTCCACTCGTACTTCTTTCCCTTCCTCTAAAGAGAAGTGATGGGGTGTGCCAACCTAGAGAATCCTGAAATGAAGCATCGGTAGTAACCTGCTAGCCCCATAAAGCTCCTCACTTCGATAACACTGGTGGGTGCTGGCCAATCCATGATAGCCCTGATCTTTGATGGGTCTACTGAGACACCATCACCTGATATGACATGACCCAGATAATGTATCTTAGGTCTAAAGAATGTACACTTCAACAAGCTACCAAACAACTGATTCTCTCTCAGCCTGTGCAATACCTATCTCAGGTGCTCTTCATGATCTCTCTCATCATGAGAATAAATCAGAATGTCATCAAGAAACACAACCACAAACTTATCCAAAAGGTATGAAATACTCCATTCATGAGGCTCATGAATACAGCTGGAGCATTCGTAAGGCAGAAAGGTACCACGGTGAACTCATAGTGGCCATACCTAGTACGAAAAGCTGTTTTAGGGATATCACTATCCACAATCCTCAATTGATGGTAACCTGACTTTAGGTCAATCTTTGAAAATACTCGGGCACCCTGTAACTGGTCAAAGAGATCATCGATTATGGGAAGAGGATATCAGTTCTTGATGGTCACCTTGTTCAATTGCCAATAATCAATACACAACCTTAGTGATCCATCCTTCTTCTTGACGAAAATCACCGGTGCACCCCAAGGTGACACACTAGGTCGTATATGCCCCTTCTCCAAGATTTCTTCTAACTGAGCCTTTAGCTCACTAAGCTCATGAGTAGTCATCCTATAAGATGCTCTCGAAATTGGCTCAGCTCCTCGCACTAGGTCTATGTGGAAATCCACTGCCCACAGTGGAGGCATACCAGGAAGCTCTGAGGGAAACACATCTGCAAACTCCTGAAGGATTGGAAAATCATCAAGGGATGGCTCCCTTTCTGATTCTTCCTCTTGGTCACTGATAGTGATAGCAAATAACTGACAACCCTTTCGCATGCACCGTCTAAGCTGCATAGCAGAAATCATACGAAGGGACACTGGCCTCTTCACTCCAAAGATCTCCCTAGAGATACCATCATCATCCACACATTCCACCCTTTTCTGTCGATAATCCACCTTGGCGTTGTGGGAATAAATCCAATCCATGCCAAGGACAACATCATAAGAACCTAGAGGGGTAATGCGCAGGTCAGTCCTAGTTGACATGTCTCCAATCTGCATCTGACAACTCTGCACCATGGAACTAACTGACACTCTAGCTCCTGAGGCTAACTCTACCTCCCAACTAACATCCTATCTAACTGCCACTAGCCCACAATGCTCCACCACAAATGGAGATATAAAAGAGTTAGTAGCTCCGGAATCAAATAAAACTGCAACCATATGGCCCTGTATAATACCTGTAGCCTCGATAACTGTGGCCTGATGCTCAGCCTGGCAGTTGTTAACTGCTGCAAAAACTCTATGGGATCTGCCCATGTCACCAACTGTCGGCTCTGAAAAAGCCCTACTCTGACCACTGGATGCCTGTCCCTGCAGACACTCCCTAGCTATATGACCCATGGCACCATAAGTGTAGCATGGTCTGCGAGAATAAGACCGTGCGCCCTGTGACCCAGACTGCTGTGGGCCTCCTGATCTGCTAGAGCCGCTGAATCCTCCCCTAGAAGACTGCCGAGTCTTCACTGACTAAGACTGTGGGGCCTGCACTTTCTACTCCTGCCTAGGACCCTGTGACTGCCACTGCTTGGGCTTAGAGCCCTGATAACCATGAGAAGGTTTTTGCTACTTCTGTTGGTGTTTTGGCTACTGAGGCTGTTGGCCCCTCGAGAACCCTGCTATAAAATTCTGATTCTCTTTCCAAGGGGGTTTCTGCTGGAAGGAGTTTTGGTTTTGAGGCCGATCTCGTAACTCCTGCCTCCCTTGAGTATCCTCAGCAACTAGTGCTAGCTCCACTGCCTGTCTGAAAGTGGTAGGGAAGGCCATCCTAACTGGGCCCTGAAGAGAGAAATTCAGACCCATGATAAAGTGATGCACCCGTAGTTTCTCGTCCTTCATGTATTCCACATAGGGAAGGAGCTCGAGAAACCTACTCTCGTACTGAGCCACTGTAAGGCCTCTCTGATAAAGAGAATGGAACTCCTCTATCTGCTTCTGCCAGAAATGCTCTGACAAGTATCTCTCTCAGAATCTTTCTAGGAAAGATTCCCATGTGAGGGTGTCCATCCTCACTCCACCAATGATCTCCTCCTGATGCCACCGGTTGGAGGCATCCCCTCTCAACTGATGAACTGCAAGTCATGCTTTTAGATTACTCCCATAAGGGTGTAACCCAAAACACCATTGTAAGCTCTACAACCATGCCTCTGCTACTGAAGCCTCAGTGGTACCGATAAACAATGGTGGTCCAAGTCGAATCAATTCCTTGATGTCATCCCCTACATGCCTACGAGGTTTGTCAAAAGGGGGTTCTCTCTGGTGTATGGACTCTTCCTCGTGATCACCCTGACCCTCTATCTATCTCGATGGGGGACTCCTAGTCCTCTCTTTGACTCTGGGCCCGCCTCCTCTGGGTCTCTCTGCTTCCACTACTGGAGTCTGCTGGACTGGTTGAACTATAGGTACGACTCTCTGCTAAACTACACCGATCAAAGTCTGGAGTGCATCAATTATGTCCTGATTTGGGTTCGGTGGTGGTGGAGATGGTGGTGGAGGTGGAGGTGGTGGTGGTCCACCCTCCTGTCCCACTCTACCACCCCCAGTCTTATGACCTCTGCCTCACCGATTGTGAGTAACAGGTGGCATCTAGACAATTAAAAGTTTGAGTTAAGTTTAGGAAGCATAATGGTTTAAGGTTCCTAGTTTTGAAACAAACTGGGCTCTGATACCAAAATGTCATGCCCAAAACTTGAAGGCAAAACACACACAACAAATTTTTTTTTTTTTTTTTAAAATTAGACATGCCCTAGGTTTGAAATGATTGATAATAGTTTTAGTACAGGTTCTTTACTTTACGTCTTAAGGTTATAAACATGGGTGCGATTACATTGTTAAGATTTTGAAACTTTTGTTACTAGATTGATATCCATCTTAAGTTATGCTATTTAAGGATTAAATGTATCAAAAGATATTAACAGTGTAAGTTTCACTTAACTTTTGACTAAAAGATAAAGGAAACAATCTAACATTTTCTATTGGTTTTAACATTTACATTAATTTGCAATGATATGCAATCAAATTTTCTTACATAACAATGTACATGAATTCGGATCTAAAATATCTTGCAATAACAAATCAATCAACAACTACCTTAACATTCATTCAAATAGCCAATTAATCGATAATTTAATCTACTTAATGGTCAAACAATTGGAGTACGTTTAAATTAAAACTAGCTAATTAGTATTTAAACATAACTAAGTAACAAAAGAAATATTAACAATTACAATCAACGTCCTTAAACAAACATAAGATAACCTTAAACTTTCTTAATTCAACTAATTATTCTTTAACAATTAAGATTTCATTTTAAACTAACTAGATATATATATATATATATATATATATATATATATATATATATATATATATATATATATATAAAATTAATAATGTGAAAATGAAACTAAGATCAAATAATTAAATAACTAACTAATCTAAGACTAAACCTAAAGTTTAAAACTAACCTAACACTATCTCCTAATCTAACTACAACTAAACTAAACTCTCAACACTCTAACATATTTAATAACATTTAAATAAAACACAACTTAACATAATTAATAAACTAACTAAACTACGATTAAGCAAAAACTAAACTAGAGTCAAAAACTAAAATTAAATAAACTAATCTATACTAACATCAAACTCCCCTCCTAACCCCTACTCTACACCTCCTACTCTCCCTACTACAAGGGTCAAATTGACCACCCAACTCCTAGCATGCTGCGCTTCCCAAGCGCTGCACTTGGGAAAGCATGCTGCCAGTTGGGGGTATGTGCATGACAGCACACCTCTCTCTCCCAAACACATGCGACCGGGTGAAAAAGAGAAGGCAAGGATCAACTTGCTAACTTTTATCAAAGAAAAACATTTTGAAATGCTCCCTTCCATGCTGAGCGCTCAAACTGGAGAGGGAGATGGTGATGTGACAAGGGGGGGATGTAAAGTTTTAACATAAAGCTATCTCTTTATCCCAAGCCCCCACATTTTAAGAAGTAAAGACAAGCACAAAGTCAAGGGGGTGCAGAACAGAGGTGATGTCATCACTATGATGGCACAAGGACTATGTTACCAAAATAAACCATTTTTTTTAATAAAAGAAACCTCCTTCAACCTGACGTCCACCAAGGAGAGGAAATACATTAATGGCAAAAAGTTTTTATGGTAAGAAAGGATATTAGAATATTTAAAGTTATAAAGGTTTAATAAATTATGCATTTTATTAGGTATCATTTATATATATTGTTTTATTTCTAATTTTTAAACACTAATAGATTCTTAGAATATTCTCTGTTGCAAACCAAAGATTTTCACATTCTCTCATACAAACTCCAGCATCCTGTAGGTGGGTTATTTGATAATTTGTCTACTCTCTCTTGAAACTCAATGTATATTTTTCTTTTGCAATTATATTACCACAATAGGTGTATGCATTCTCTTATGAATTTCTAATTCATTATTTCCATGAACCTCAAATGGCCATGCATTTCAATAATACCACATTACATGAAATAACCATCTACGTATTCATTTAACTATCTAATAAAACTGATGGATCAACATAATGACTAAACTAGTCATAAGGAATTTGAGAAAATAAGAGAGATCGAAATGATAATGCTCCATTCCTTTTGAAAGGAGTATCAAAATACACAAAGTTATTTCTCTATCATGTTTCAATTTTTGCTTGGATCTCTTGACATAATTCTTCCTACATATTCTTGCAAATTTATTTTCAACACAATCAACCATGAACTAAATCATTTCAAACTTGATAAAGACACCATACATTTACATGGATTAGCAACATCTCTCTCTACCGTCCATATGAATAGAGGCATCACCATACATCACAAATTGAATCATGTATAATTGAACATCATTGTTGCATCTTATCTTTGATACACATTCATATGACAACATAGAATACGAAAATTTTAAGAGAAGTAAATTTACTCAATCACTTATTTTATTATCAACCTGATTCAAGGCTCAGCCGGGAAAGAATCAGGAAGAAAACCCGACTTCGTTGCCATATATAATAAGGTTTAAGAAAAATACAATTTACAATAGGATCTGAATCCCAATCTTCAATAATTTTATCAAATTTTCTTCATGATCAAAACAAGGAGTTTGTAATGTCTTCTAAATCTCATTTCAAGAACCATGGAAGAAACCAATAACTGATCGGGTGACAACCAAGCAGAACCAAAAGCACATCAAGCATGCATAATCATACATGGTTTACACAATAAGATTCACAGTGAATCAAGACTAGGGAGAGGTGGATTCTTCCAACTAGAGAAGTCAAGCACAACACCAATTCAAATGCCCAATCGGAGCCAATAACCAAGAATCTTCCGTTCTTCCATTTAAACTTGCCATACTCATACCAGGTTTGTGCTGACGGGTAGGGGCCCATAACACCCTACCCTTTATCCCTCTTCTCATCCTGAGAAGAGACTCTACACAGGTTGGAGTCCAACTAAACAAACCTCTCCCAAAATTGGTCACTTCTGCCCTCTCCTAGGGTGAGTACTACCAAAACACCCATGCAAGGAAACTCAAAAATTGCAAACATAAACAAGAAAGGAAAACAACCAAAAGAAACAAGGTTTACAAATCTTCCCAACATACCCACAACCATACAACAGTAAAACAACAACAAGGTAACAAGAACATGAAACAAAACACAAAAACTGAATAAGGGAGATGGGAGTTTCCTACCTTCTCAAAGAGGTAATGGCAATGAACAAATTTGAGTAGAGTATCCCTCCTTTCTTCAGGCTTCAAGAAATCTTCTCTAAATGTAGAGATTGGGTAACCAAACCACTAGACCAAGGAAGGCCTCTAAATAAGCCTCCAACTCAACCACCCAAAAGGAGCAATAACTATTTCCACCCACTAGCCACAGTAGAAACTCCTAACTCAACCTACACCTTGGTTAAACCCTAAAAGGAGGTGGGGTAAGACAACTCATGACAACCACTAGCAATTTTCGCACAAAGGCAAAAAGGGACTTTTTGAGTGCCCTCAAAAGTCAAAGCTAGGGTCTTAGGGGTTGGAAAAGACCCCTAACCCATACCCATACCCTTAGGTTAGAATAAAAACATGTTAAAAGCCTTAGGAAAGAGGTTAAGAGACAAAAATAAAATCTAGGAATAAAATAGGTCCATCTAACAACTCTAACTAGCAATTTAAGCACGTAACATTTTACGAGTGTCAAGCGACACTGAAAGAGCATAATTACAAACAATAGGGTTTCCAAATTTTAGCACATGGAGATCAGTTTTGTTCCTTCATAGGGTTTCTCGGCTAAATATCTGCACACTCATTGCACACATCAGTAGTCTCAAAAATCACATGTATATAAACGTATATGTATTAGAAATTTTCATAAATTAAAACATGCATCAAATAAGAGTTTCTTCATCCTACATAATTCTTAACCATTGAAATATCTTAAATCAAATCTCAATTTTATTGATTTCGTCAACATACATATACATGATCATTAAATGACAATCATCAAATATATCTGGAAATAACATCACACAACATGAAATAATAAAATATGTTCTAAGCATCAAATAATGTCTCGACATCTCGAGTCGCGGATAACAAAAATAAGAGTAATGTATCACTATGCTACGATGGGTCGGGGCGAGGCCTCACAGTTTTCTTTGTAAAAGTGACCTAATTCATAAATTAGGTCTCTTTGATCAATTAAATATTAGGACCCTTAATGGTGAGATCATGAACCCAAATTGAACTATGTTGTATGAGGGAAAAAAGGGTACTCAAAGCCATATTTTGTTTGGTGGGTTACTTGGAAAGTCTAGAAGTTTTTCTCATTGCTATGGCTATGTAGCCAATTTATGTGTTGCAAAGTTTGCATACAGAGAAAGGATACAAAGTAACATTTGCAATTGGCTATTGAAATTGTTAAATATTGTGGTAGATAATTTTATTCTCTCTTTGTATTTAGGGTTCTATTGATGCATACTTAAAATAACCTTGTGGGGAATCTAGATTAATTTAATCCGTTTCTCAATTTTACCTACTTACAAGACTAAAGGATGTTTTTGTTCATGTAAATATGAATAATAAGATTGCTCAAAAACTTTATAGAAATATTGGCTTCTCTAATTTTATTTTGATTTTGTAGCTATATATTTATCTCTTCATTGAGCACATTCATGATGAATGTTAATTTTATGTGTATAGGTCGTTGAAGCCACAACAACCAACTCCTTAGGAGAGCAAAAACAACTAATCATGCTTGAACATCAAATCTGAGTTGACTATTGGATTGTATTTTCCATTTGGGATTTTTGGGATTTCCCATCTTCAATATTTTTTAGAAAAGTCTATTTATCTAGCATATCAAGAATTATAAGGATGAGAGAGGTTGAAAGTGACTCACTGTATCTTCTCTCTTTAGAATTTATCAAAATATTGATTTCTATGTGATGCTTATCTCTTCCCCACTATCTCTTTTCCCAATGCAGTTGATGTTCTATAACTAATTCTCTAATTTACTGAGCATGCAATTTGTCTCTAGAATAAGCTTGTCTACACAAATAAGAGTTGGTGCTTATACAACCAGAGTGAAAGGCTGGAGCATATAAGATGTAAGTTGTCCTTGTTGGTTCTTGCAAGTTCATATTCTTCAAACCCTCAATTTGGACTAAATTTTTTGTTGTACTAAACTTGGTAGTGATGTACAGGTTGATAGCCTTGGCTTATATGTATATAGAATAATTCCTACCAAAAAAAAATCAAATCATAGAATATCTTGTTCTATATTATCAAGTTACCTATTGGATACACTTGAGGTTGTAACATCACCATTTTTAACTACTGTAATCAAATTTTATCAAAATTTCTATTGTTTGTGCATTTTGAATTTCTAAGTGTTTTCAATGAAGTCTCCTATTATTAGAAGCAAAATCTATAGCTCATTTTAACCTTGAAAACATGGTACCCTACCATTTGGTTTAGCAATTTTTTCTGAGAGTTGTTATTTTCTTTCTCATACATGGATTATGTTGAATTCCTATAGACCCTGCTACAATTGTAGAATGCATATTAGCAAAAAAATCTTTGTTTGACTAACAACTATTTTGTACTTGGAGTTGTTGATGAGGATGCACTGTAGTGGTCAAGTCACAACACTATTGTGTTTGCCGCCAAGATTCAAGTGTTTCTTAAACCACTAATTTAGAGTGCTTCCACTGGGCTAACACACTTAAAGGTTGTGGACCTTTGCTAGGGGTTTGAAACTTTGAGGCCCTCTAATAATGGTCTTAATGATAAAGTCAATAGGCTCAGAGAAGGCTATGGACTCAAGTTTACCCAATAAAAAGATGTTGGAAAACTGGCTAGAGATAGTAGAAATATTTTGGAGCTATGAAAAGGTGATAGAAAACTAGCCAGAGAGAAAATATTTTGGAGCTATGAAAAATGTTAGAAAGCTTGCTAGAGAGACTGAAATATTTTGGAGCTGTAAAAAGATGTTGGTAAATTGGCTAGAGAGATCAAAATGGCTATTGATTTCTATAAGGAATAGTAGAAGGAAGAATAAGAAGACAATTTTAATGTCTACAAGGCCTATAGAATCAACCTAATTTCATTAAGTAAATTATTTTTCTATGTAAGTTGATAATGAGCCATTCCAACTTCTCAATTTTACTCCTTATTGAATATCATGAGCTAGCAGTTAAGATAGATATAAATTTTCCCCTTCCATCTTTGTGAACATCACACTCTAAAAGGTGTTTCACAATTCCCACTTCCCTAAAATTGCACCAAATAAATGCACCTTTTTTTAAAAAACTTTTAGATGGAGTTCTTCCTAAGCCTATGTCTGAAACTTACATGCAAGGGATTTATAAAAGTGTGTTTGAATCTGATTATACAAGTGTTCCCCACATGAGCATGAGAAAATTAAATCAGCTTGAACTAGGTTCATTAGTCTACCTTTCCACTTCATAAGATTCTCTAGCTTTAGGGTAATTCATGATTCATCAAGGAGCTCATTTCTGCCCTAGTTTATAAGAGGTATTCATTTTAAGGTTTTGGACTTCAGTTTCAAGTAGGTTTGCATGGATAGGTATCTAATCTAACTATGGAAGATGACCTAGAATTTATCCAAGCTATGATGGTCCTTGGATCCCATTCGTAGTGCATGCAGGATGTAGACAATTTTAGTTTCAAATGCCTTGGCAAACATGTATGCAAAATGTGGAAGCATATAAGGCATAATAGTACTTAAATTTTTGACAAAGAGAGGAATCTAATGGAGAGAAAGATAATCAAAATGAGATGATCGTATATTATATCAACTATATTCTCCAATCAGAATCTTCACCCTTCTAGAATCTACACCATACAGTGATCATTCAGGCTATTTGAAAGTTCAAAAATTATACGTTTTAGGTGGACAGGTAAGACAATATTTAATGGTCATTTTCATTGGCATGGCATATCAAAAAGAGCCTACTAGAGATAATAATACAAATTTAAAGGGTTATTAGATAAAGAAGCCTAAATCTAGCAGGAAAAAAACTAATATTTAGGATTGTCTAGATTAGTAGTTTCCCAATCTATGCTTGATATCCTTGGTATGTAGAAATTATTTAAATTCCTTGTTCCAATTGGCTTACCATGGGGTGTCAAGGGTTTCTTCTATTAAAAAATGTTTAATTTGTGGCTTGAATATTTTTTATTCTTGGAATTGAGCTTAAGGAAAATCTTTGTGCCTGAATTTTGTATTCTATTTCATTTCATTTAATTATACTTGTTTCACCAAAAATTGTACAAGATGTTGTGAAAATGGATCGTAAAAAATTGAAAGTGTTATATACAATGTGCATGAACATTTTTATATGGTGTATGGCTCAAGGCAAGAGGATATGCTAAATTAATATATAAATGTCATGAAATGGGTGTGTTGTAGTCTATTAATTAATATATTAGCATAAAGAACCCCATACCAAAAAATGCTCAAGCCACCAATGTTTTTTTCCTTGAAATGACTAACTAACAACTATATTATCAATTGATACAACTTCATTCAAGTGACATGTTAGGATTGCCTAGCTAGGCTAGTTATGATGCTATCAAGGAAAACTATCTGGGAAATCTCACAAAACTACTAAGTTTTATGCTATTCCACATATCATCTAGAGGAAAACTATAGCATATGAATAGAATCTGAGCTTGTGCTTTATATAATGGTGACCTTAAGGGAACCATCATTTTTTATTCTTTATTAACTCTCAACATGTGAAACTGAAAAATATAAGTTTGTTTGCTTGTTAGAAGTTAAAAGATAGGTCATTGTTTTGTGTGATGTAATTACAACTTAGCAATTCTTACACACAAAAAAAAAAAACCCAATATCACATTTTAACTTCAAGGTCTTCGAACCCCCTTTTCCTCTATTCAAACTTCAAACCACTTCTACTTCATTCTTTACTTACTTTCCACATTTATAGCAACATTTGATACTCTATAGTTTCATCTAAGTAATATTCTCAACTTTATGCTTTGACTACCCATTTCAGCAAACTATTGATTTGAAACTTGCTAGGGGAGCTTTGTGATTTTTTCATAGCTGATCTATTTGGATGCTAACATTGCAAAGAAAACAAGCAATCTAATTGCTATCAAAAGAATGGACATAATTATCCATAACACTTTTCAAAGACTAACTTTACGAAGAATTTTTGGAGTGACACAATGTATTCTATCTCAAATACCAAACTTTCATAAAGTTTGGGGTCTTTCAATAATTGCAAAAATAATGACCATCTCCTATGCAACAATAGGACTGAGTCTTGGCATGAAAAAAGTAGTTGGTATTCTTTTTATCCTTTTCTCTTTTAGTTTTATTAGGATACGTTCTGATGACACTCTTATTCTGCTCTAGTTTATTTGTATAGTTTAGATATTTTCAAAATCCTATCAAATGCACCACAATCCCTAACCTTTAAACTTCTAATGGGACTCCAAAATATTGTAAATGTAGAAAATGGAAATATTTATGAAAATATAGGTAGAATCAGCTTGAGCATAACAATATCCATATCATAGAAAGCTTGTCTTGTCCTCCAAGCTATTGGCGACATAGTATTTACTTATCCATACTCTATCATTGTCATAGAAATGGAGGTATGGAAAATGTTAGTAAATAGGCTGTGCAAAAATCTTCTTTTAAGTTGTAATATAAGTGATTATAGATTTACCATATTATCATGCAAGATACTTTGAAACCAAAACCTCCAGAAAATAAAACTATGAAGAAAACCTCCATGTTTTCTATAACAAATAATTTCTTTTATTTTTTTGTGGTTGCTTTGGGAATGCAAAATTTGGAGAGAATGCACCTAGAAACCTCTTGACAAGTTTTGGTTTTTATGAGCCTTACTAGTTGATTGACTTTGCCAATGCATTTGTAGTTCACATGATGGGGGCATACCAGGTTAGAATTTTTGAAGCCTAGTTTTTTCTCTCTATTATTTTCAACTACCAATTGCCCTAATAAGTTTTAATCCAAGGCTAGAAGTTGAACCCTTCATAGATGAAAATAGTTTTTTTCATAACATATCTTGCAAGTATTTTGTCAACCCTTGTTTGATTTCATCGAAGATTGGTTTCTGAACAAGTGGTCAAATAATAGAATTATCAATAATGCATATGGTGTGCCTATTCCCCTACTTATATTGCATTATGTTAATCTATTTAGGCTATTTTGGAGAACTACATTTGTTGATCAACTACTAGTATTTCCATTTTGATTCTATCTTTCAATAATATTCTTGGAATTTTGGGTGCAATTAACTTTTGGCCATTGACAGTGTATTTCCCAATGGGAATGTATATTGTAAAGAATAAAGTTTGAAAATGGATGATTACCTAGTTTCTTATGCAAGCTTTTAGTTTCATTTGCCTTCTTGTCTCAGTGGCAACTTTGCTAGTGTCAATTGAAGGCCTTGTTGAAGGTTAGTACATAGAGAACACATTATATCTTCAAAAATTCCATTGTGAAAGTAGACTCAAGTGGTTTGCAAATGATGTTAAATATATTTTCTACCATCAATGAAATAATTCATTTTGAGAATGTTAAAATATGCATTGAGAAATTACATTACATAGGCATGATAAACAATTTCCATGATAATAATAATGAGGTTCACTCTAGCTTACACATATCAGAAAATATATATTTTAACCCTTACAATTTGTTAATCTTGAGTCCCCCTGGCAATAGGCTGAATTTTTTTCTATCTTACAGGTGTTTGACTGAAAATAGTTGAATAGATTTATATTCGTTCCATGATAAAATTCTATCCTATTACCAAAGGCAAATACAAAATAGTTCTTTTTCAATTATTAACAATGATTCTATGTTATAGTTGATATAACTTATGTTGGTGAAAGGATTTGATCTTGTTAACCATGATTTGGTATGGACCATAATGAATTGATAGAACTCTATGCATTGGTCATTCCTTTAGAAGATTTAACAACAATCAACAAATGTCTTGGAATGTATCTATACTGACATAGATCATGTTGGGTTATATAATTTTGTTGATTTTTTTCCAAGATCTCTTCCACCTATTGTTCTTCCAATGCATTTTATAGATAGACAATCCTTCAATAATGTAGGTTTCATTTCTCAAAATAGCTCTTAAATCAATATATGATGTTGATGCATGATGGATCTCTAGACCAAAACTTTAGGTATGTCTACAAGGGGGTTTGCCTATATTGAACTAGGAAACTATAGTTACATTGGATGTATAGAAGAAGGTGGTCCCTAAATATTCATATGTTGAATTTACATGGTAATATTCTCAAAATTATTTGATCAAGGACTTTTATGCCCAACAATTTGTAGGTGGAATTTTATACTTCATTTATGTAGGAATTCATTAACCTCATAGTGTTTTTCCAAAGCTTCCCATGAATCTATTATCTCAAATTTTGAATATGGATAGTGGTATCAAGAATTATAGTTTCTATTATCAATTCCCTATGATGTTCTTCTTATAGACTTGTGATCAAGGGTTTTGTAAATTTGCCTATAGCTATTAGGACACAGTCATGTGATCTTGAATGTGGTGTGAGAATGCCTCCAAGAAAGTTAGAGGAGGTTTGTTCCAATTCTCATTTCAAAGTAGATAAAATCATTATATATATTTGCTATCATTCTTTTCAGATCCACAATCTCTTAATTGAGATCAAAAACTTGAGCCTCATATAAAATTTTTTAATGGTTGGGAATTCCAATGGTATTAGGAAGTTAATTCATTCATCAATTAAAAAGTATTGATTTCATGTATCTTTTCATAACATTCCTATTTCAAAGTGTCCAATTTCTAACATGAAATTTGAATCCATTTAAAATAGTAATGTCTATTGAGAATTCTGCTTCATGACTGATTCAATAACTATGTTTTTTGTTTTACCTTTGCTAATTCTATCCATGTTTGAAGAGTCATTTTATCTTGCATGTTGCTATACAATTTTTTTTTATCTCACATGCCTTTGATGTGTGATAATTATAAGGACTCAATAGAGCATGCAGTTCCAAATTGGCCATAGAAAACATTAGAACTTCAAATTTTTTGTTTTTTTTAGAATGGTCTCTAATTCATATTTGTGTGTGTGTTGTTTATATGTATTATAATATTTGATTTAACCCTTTCATTATTGATTCTCTATATGGAAATAATATCTTTGAAGTGATCAATATTTAATGCCTATATCTGTTGTTATGTTTCAATCACTTATCCCTTATGAGTTAGGAAGGTTTAAGTGCATCTTATTGGTTCATTGTAACCACATGTAATGTTTTTTATTGGCCATGTAATGTTTTCTTTACTTCTAATCTGCTCATTATTGTTGCTTTCTATGATTAGTGTATGTTTCTTGCTTCTTTCCTCTATTGGACTATGTCTTACTTTCTAATTTTGCGATCTCATGGTTGTCTTTCAAATACTTCCCTAAATTTGGGTTATCCCTATTACTTTTATTGCAATTACTATATATTTTGTAGTCTTCTTGACTAAATTTTGGCTATGTGAGCATTTAATATTTCTCTGTCTTTACTTTTTCTTACAATTACTTTCTTTCAAATCTGGTATAGATTTTTGGAGTCCTTAAGAGTATGACTTTTTCTTTTTTCTTGAAGTTAGCATCATAGATCCTCCTTAGACATAGTTGGCAACTTAGGAGTAGGTTTTTCTTCCTCGACTATTCACCATGGACTCTTGCTTCTCTAGTTTCTTTGATTAATGTTTTTCCTCACTTGAGTTCTATTTTAAACATCTTGAATTCCAACCATTGTGGTTTTTTATCTATCTGGCTCTTTTGACAGAGGTATGAACTGATATTAAATCAATAAGGGTTTCATCCTCACTCTTCTTGGTTTTTCAATTTTTCACCTATTTTGATTAAGTAAAAATAGGTTTTAAAGGACCCAAAAACTTTACAACATCAAAATTCTAGAAAGAAGTAGGAGAAAAGAAACCAAGAACAAACATGAAACAGACCTCAGATAACAAAAAGAGGTCACAAAGGATAGTGCTAGAAAAGACAACAAAAGTTTAGCAAAGGTACAACAATTGACTAGCTAAGGAGTGTTGATCAGATTCACAACCTAGTCCACCAAAGAATGCATGGTTTTAGTAGTAGCTTTCACCTCGTCTTTCCTACTAGTTTCCTCAATCTTCTTTGAATGGGCTCGGGTACACATACTAAGTCCTTGAGAATCAACCCCTTGGGGAGAATCTTGGCCTTTATCTGCCTCATTCTTCTTCAATAAATTAGTGACATTATCCACCATTTTCTTAAGCTATTTATCCATGTTTCCCACCTTGGTTTCAAGTTTTGACACCTTCCCCTAGAAATTGCTAATGTCCTTATCCATAACCCTCTGCTTAGCTTCCATCATAGGAATCTTATGCATAAGATTTTTCACTTCTTCAACATTTCCTATGACCTCTGAGAGCCTGTCAATATGTTTTCCTAAGGTTCTTTCCCCTCTGGCCATTTTGGAAAAATGATCCATTTCCTTCTTCAGCAATTACATTTTATACTTTAAGATGCTAATGTCCTGAATAGAGCTAGGGTTTCCAAACAAGCCTTTAGAAGACCCTAGCCCACTACCTGCATAATCACCCCCATCAAATTTAGACCCCTGATCATCATCATTAGCATAGTCAGAATCCTCTTTAAACTTTTTAACATTTTTATTATCTTGTTGCTATACAAACTTCCTTTTCCTCTCTAAGCATTGAGCCAGAGGCTCATCATCAGAATGAGGAGAAGCCCTCTCATCATGACAACCTTTTCCCTTACCTATCCTACCTCCCCTATTTTTGATGTGTTCTCTGAAAATTTCTTCTACATAATCACTTTCCCTCTCTTGGTTAGAATCATCCTTCATAGTTTTCTTTTTTCTTTTTCTCATTGCTACCACCTGACCCTCTTTTTGGGCTAGCCAAACCTCCTTCAGCCTCATCTTGTATATCATGGTCGAAGCCCTTTTCTTGAAAGCTCCCTTTAGTATCTTGATCTTCCCCTTTAAAGTTCCTAGGTTTTGGGATTTTTTTAGATTCGAGCACATTCATGATCAAAACCATGAGCCCTTCATGTAACACATGTTCTCTAGTCAGGTCACGCTGAATGGCTTGAGTAGAGATGGCAAGAGATTGTAATAAGTAGGAAGGAAAATTCACCCTGATATTATGTCAAAATGATTTTCCATCACAAAGTGATAACTATAAAACTTTGTATATCTACCATCCAATGTCAAGTATTCCATAATAACAAAGAAAACAAACCACCATGGACGAGACACAAAAGCTAGGTTGAAGTAAGAATTACCTATCTTAACCATACAATTTCTTTCTTGTTTAGTCTCAACAAATTCATCAATTGCCTAATCTGAGATCTTCCTTTCCTTGTAGAAATTCATCCCGTCCAAATCAAAACTAGTAGCCTCCATGATGGTCTCTTCCATGACCTCCATCCTTTGATTCCTAACCAAAATTGAACCATCCTTCCAAGATTTTAGAAACTGGTGCGTGATTGCATGGTTATTTCCTTTAAGTCTCTCCATGGAACCGATAAAATTGCCATGCCTAAGGATATCCAAAACCTCTAGTTTGTTCTTCCATTCCACACAGCTGGGCAGTTCAACACATTTCCTCTTACCCCCCATTATCTCTGTAATAGAAGCACTAGTTTTCTCAGATTAAAAAGCCCCAAACACTTTGCAATCAGAAGCACTAGTTTTCTCACACTAAAAAACCCCACCACTACCTAAAAATGGATAAGAAGGAGTAACCCATAATCTATACGAACTGCCCACATTTCCAAAAATAATTTCCCGCCTCACTTTGAAGAAGTAAAAATCATAATTCCTTGACAACAGCATTATTAAGAGATTTTTGCTGGAATTTCCATTTTTCATGCTTCACATGCTCGTGACCATCAGTAGGTAAAATGTCATATGAATCCCATATGATCTTTTGATCAATACAACATGCCACATTTGAAGCCCAATCAGCTAAGCCATTTTCTTCCCTATAATTATGGGATATAATGCAATTTTGAAAAGAATTAATAATATAGCCTGCCTTAGAAATAATGTTGCTAATGGTCCATGAAGGTGGGTAAATTTTCTTTAAGCATTTTATGATATTGAGGGAATCACCTTCAATCCAAATGTTCTTCAAATTCAAGTCTTTGGCATACATAAGACCATAAAGAGCAACAAAGGCTTCTGCTACATGATTGTTTTGACTCCCCAAAGGTATTGCCATACCACCAACAAAATCACCATTGGAATTTCTAATCACCACTCCACAACCAGCGATGCACGGGTTCCCTTTCAAGGCCCCATAAAAGTTCAACTTAAACTAGTTGGTTAGAGGACAATCCCATCTACTGCTTTCCCTTGGGTTAGGATCCTTTGAGTTCAGTATCAAACTCCTGATATTCCAATTATTAATCACCCCTATATCCCATTCATTAGAAGATTGTTGTCCCATACCAAAAATTTTGATATTTTCATGCAGAAGGACCTTGATTTTATGGAAAACCTGAATAGAATTGGATTCCACCCCTCTGAATATCTTATCATTATGTTCTTTCCATACACCCCAACAAAGATAAGGAAGTATAAAATCCCACAATTTAATAATCAAAGGGTTCTATGAAGATGCTTTTTCAACAAGAGAAGAAAAACTAGATGGTAGCATGAGGGACCTACTCCATGTTCATTAAACTCCAAATTTTATCCCAAATCTTATTAGTAAAAAAATAATGAAGCATAATGTGATCCATTTATTCCTCATCTTTCTTACAAAGAACACATCGATTAACAATGAAGAATCCCCTCTTCTTAAGATTATCAAGAGTTAATATTTTGTTTTGCAAAAGAATCCAAAAAAAGATATTAATTTTAGGAGTCATACCTTTCACCCAAGCCATAGCCTAGCAAGGAACATCATAATCCTCAAAAGAATTAGCATAAGCTGACACAATAGAGTACACACCACTAGGATCATTTTTCCAAATCAAAACATCCTCTTCATGGTTCAAACAATAAGCATTCAAGCAATTAGCAAGCTCAGCCAAATTCAAATCCACCCTAAGAAGATTCACCCACAAATCATCCTTCTAGTAATCACTGACCAAATTACTAAACTAAATCTTGCACTACTCCATAAACCCATTCCACCTTGGGTCTTCACATAGTGGGTAATCCAAAATCCAAATATCTTCCCAAAAGAGGATTTTCAAACCATTTATAGCCTTCCATTTAACTCCTTTCATTAAAATGTGTTTAAATTTCTAAACGTTCTTCCATATCTGAGATCCCCCTTGCTCATAATCAAAAAAAAGGAAATGCTGAAAATCAAAGTTATCCCAGTTATATTTGTCATCCCAGATATTCCTCCATTCCCCCTTTTCCATATGCCATCTCCAAAGAAGTTTAGCTAGTAAGAGTTCATTCATAAAAGAAATCCTCTAAAGCCCAAGCCCTCCCTTCCCCTTGGGAATGCAAACATTCTCCCAAGCAATGAGAGGAAATCTCTTTTTAGTTTCCATACCTATCCACAAGAAGGTTTTATGTATTTTCTCAATAGCAAGTGCATACTTTCTCAGGATTTTAAAGACACTCAAAGCATAGAGTGGCACACTTTAGAGGATAGATTTAAAAACAATAACCTTCCTAGCCTAACTAAGGAGAGATCCCTTCCAGCTAGCAAGTTTCTAGTGAATCTTGTCAATCAGAGAGTTCCAAAAACTATCAGGAGGAGACAAACCCAAAGGTAGCCCCAAATAAGAACTTGGCAAGGTTCAACTCTCACACCCAATAATCATTTTAATCTTTGATTTTCTTGCCTCACTAACATTGATAAAGTAAATCATACTTTTATTCCAATTAATGGTTTGGCTAGTAGCATCCCCATAGTCAGTCAAAGCCTTCTTAATATTCCTAGCATTTCTCACCAAGGCCTCGCCCATGACAATAGAATCATCCACAAATTTCTGATGCGAGCACATTATAGAAAAGGATGAAGGGTTGAGACTCACAAGGTCTCCTCTCACAACCATATTATTAATAGATCTTCCCAAGCATTCAGCCAAGATAATAAAAAGAATGGGAGAAATTGGGTCTCCCTGTCTAAGGCCCCTAGAAGCCTTAAAAAAGGAGGAAGGGGAACCATTAACAAGAATAGAAAAGGAAGCCAAAGAAATTAACATAAAGATAAGATCCCTGAATCTCTTATTAAAACCAAATGCTTCCAAACTCTTAAGAAGGAAGTTCTAGTCAACTCTATCATACACTTTAAAGAGGTCAAGCTTAAGTAGAAACCCTTCCTTCTTAGACATCACAAGAGAATGAATATTTTCATGAACCATTATAATGGAGTCCAAAATTTGCTTGCCAGGAATAAAACCATTTTGCTGACTAGAAATAATAATCAAAAGAATGGAAAGAATTCTAAGGGTCAATACTTTGGAAATAATCTTATAAAAATAATTACATATTCTGATAGGTCTAAAATGATCCAAAATATTAGTACTCATCTTCTTAGGAATAAGGGCAATGAAGGCCCCATTTAACTCTCTAAGGATGTTTCTCGATCCAAAAAATTCCTTAACACCCTTACAAACATTAGAACCAATGATATACCAATATTTATGAAAAAATAGGAAGGGAAAATCATCAGGACTAGGGGCCTTATCACCCTCAAAAGAAAAAATAACCTTAGAGATCTCGTCCAAAGAGGGAATGGAAGTTAGGACAATAGTTTGACACATAATAAATTTGTCACCTGTTAACACTTATCAAACAACTATATTTCTAGAAGATAGAGAAACAATAGTTTGACACATAATAAATTTGTCCCATCGTATGGTGCAATATGGAATATAAATTTCAACCAAGGGTCTAATTGCATTTGTAATTGAAAAAATAGAAGGATTTCTCATTTTTGGCATATCTGTAAATAGTTTAGATCATGTATGTCTACAATATCTAGCTGTATTCTTATATTCTCCAACTTTGATCTTCCACAAGGATGTGTGGTGTCCTAACATATTGGGACATCTTGAAAAATATGTTGTTAATAGAAGTGTTTGGAATGAGAGTTTATTTTTCTAATGAAGAGATGCATCCCTTTCATTGGGTGGTAATATACAAATTAAGTTAGTGGCATATAAAGAATATGATCCAGAGTTAGAGTAGTACATGATACCAAAGAAATGAAAGAGCTTTAAGGTAAGGATTCTGGGTAAAATTACAGAAGATTTTGAGCCAAACTCCATATAGTAGTAGGGATTGATTCTAGCGAGATCAGACACATAAAAGCCATAACATTTATTCAGCTTTTGACTTTAATTGTGTTTTTAAGACATGAATAAAATAAATTCCTACAACTCATAAACTATAATTCTTTGATCTAGGAATAAGTAATAATATTTTAAAAAGAGAGACATTGATGTTTAACTTCAAACAAAAATAATAGACGTGAAAATATACATTGAGATCAAATAACTGTCAAAACAAAAAGCCACAATTTTTCTTCTAGAACAAAGAAACTAAGCATGTGATTTATAGAAAAAAAGAAATGTTTTCTTTGAATCAAAGAAAAATAATTTGCAATAGCAAAAGGAAAATGAGAAATGAGCAAGAATGGAAGATGAAAATAAGAGGAGTGGAAAATACCTCTTTTACTCAGTGAAATCCAAAGCGCACGACACTATATGAAGTGAGAAAAAGCCCTACAAATACTGAGCACAAGGGGGGCAGTCAATGCCCATCATAAATGCTAATCTACCATGGTAGGAAAGAGCCATAGTAGGTTGTAGAGCATCACTATTGGAAGCTACACATGATAGAAGGATGGCATAGTAGGTCTGTGGGAAATGCTGCATAGAAGAAGCATCACAGTGTAGAAAAATAAGTCATGGATAGACAATGTCAACCATATCCCTCGATCGAGAACTATTCCAAAATTAAGCATGTGTAATCAGCATCAGAAAATGGGATCCCAAGTTGAACAGGACAATTCCTAGTTGAGAATCTTGTAGTAAATAGCCTAATTGGCTCAATACTAAATTTTTCAAAACTATAATACTTTAACTAGCACTTTTTCCCCCATTGGTTCAGGAGTCTCACCAATTCTTAATGCTACAATATTGTGTTCACTTTTTAATTTTGAATTACTTTTAATTAGTAAATTTAAATTTTTTCCTTCCAATTTCCTTTAAAACTGAGCTTTCACCAAATTAATCACAAATTTGCATTCATCTTCCCAAAACAACATCAAAAGTTCTTTAATTTCTTCTTTAAAATGAGGAGAGGCATAGGCTTTTAATAGTTTTTAGATTTTAGATCAATGGCCATGCTTAAATTTCCTCAAGTGCCAAGATTTGTCTTATAGAAATCTCCTAGGATTAAAAATATTATGCTCTACCTACTCATGCTAAGACACATATGGTTGTAGCTATTCCCACTATAGGGCAAAAGTGACATGAATCACAAGGTACCATGTCAAGATGAGTAGATAACTATTTCTTGACACTAGGATATGACCTTATGTTTATGCAAAAATAATTTTTTTTATAGAATGAATAATATTTTATTCCTGACAAGTAAAACCAAGCCACTTGTCTCCTCCAACAACTATCTCTTTGATCACATATTCTATGAATCTTTGCACAATCTACTCCTATTTAGGATCCAAAATGTTACGAATAAGTTCAACCTTTTAAGTATACAACATCCTATCAAATTCATTAGATCCATTATCTCATTTCTCTATATGCCTCTTATACTTTTGAATAGCAACAAAATCTATGAGTTGACATTTTCAGCAACCATCTATATGATAAAAAATATAACAAGACAATATAAGCCACCAATGTAATATTAAAAATAACCCCCACAAAATTTACTACTATTTAATATTATTTGTATATAAGACTGCAAAAGTAACTTTCAACTACATACAAGATGAATAAAAAGCAGAAACAAGTAAAAAATAAAAAGAATAGCTAAGGCACCAAAGCCTCAAAAATAGCTTAATCTAGATAAGTTTACAATGAAAAAATGTTGCTCACTAAAAAGCTTCACTAATCTCACATTTGTAATATCAACCAAGCTCAAATGGAAAAAGACAAGTATGCCAATTTTATTATATATTTCACTATCTTTTCTCTTTGCAATTTGTGTACCTGATATGCTTGATATGGGATGAAATCCCTATAAAAATAGTTTTTTTGGTGGTTTTTATTAGGACATAAAAGTCATTAGTAAGTGAGCCTTAACATAACCATAGGTTAGGGAATTTCCCTTTAAGCTTAGGGGTAAAAGTTTGGATGGACAACAAAGACTATTAATACCATACTTTATTAACTCCATCTATTGTAATCAACATAAAAAATATTCATATTTACCATAACATTATGCAGACCTTTATTAATGTAGCATGTATAGTCAAATGAGATGAAATCATCAAATTTCTCTAAAATTTCAAAACCCAATTCAGGCTACAATAGTACACCTATCAATATATATTCAATTGACAATAGACTTTACATATTCTTTTCAGATATAGTTTCAACAAATAATAAAAATTTACCATTGTTATAATATATCTCAATCTTCAATAATAAACTCAATTTTCTATCCTGGTTTCTAGAATTGGTCTGTAGCCTTTTACCCACTCTGAACCCTTTTTGTGTAATGCTATGCTACTTCTTTGCATTGATAAAATATATAAAGACCTTTATTTGAACCTTGATTTGATACCTATTCTCTAGTCATACAAGAGGTAGAACTTAAATTCAACATCCACTAATGAGAATGAGAATGCATAAATTAATGTGGAAGAGATTGCTTGTATCAAGTAGCTTTTGATAGAACCTGGTCTTCCACATGATTTTCCAAGTATTCTCTTTAGCAATATATAACTTCCTACTAATATCACTCATAATCCACTTGACTGGCAAAAAATGAATCATATTAAGATCCATGTTCTCTATAGTAATAGGACTATTTCTTGAGGACTAATAATAATATGGTAGAGATCTCCACGAGACCATGCTTACTAAAGACTTGGTAATACTTTTTGATGTTATTATTAGGGAACAACAAGTAAGTGCCTCATATATGGGAATGGTTGACTACAACAACTTATTTTTCCAAGTCCTTTTCCTCTGTGATTTTGGGGGATTAATTTCTAAGAAAGAGAGAAGTTTTGATTTAGTAGTGGAGGGTAGTAGAGGTTTTTGATAGAGTTTTCCATGTAGTCGGTCCAATGCTTGGAGATAATTTGTAAAAGTATTCCTCATAATTTAACTGTTAGATCTTTTACTCCTAAAATTGAAAATTAATGACAAAGTATTCTTGACAATTTAACTCTTAGATATTTTACTCCTAAAATTGAAAATTATTGACAATTTAACTTCTTTTTTTTCCTAATAATAGATTGACACTTGAAATTTTTTTTCTTAGTAATAGATAATATTCATTAATTTAAAAAAAAAACATTTGCATATTATTTCAGCATACTGTAAAAATATTTCTACAACTATCCATAGCTTCTAGGAGAGACTCATATTCCTACCTTAATCCTCTAAACTTCCCCTTTCCATACATATTCATATGGGCTATAGCAAGCTAAAAAAATCTCCACCACACAAAAAACTATCCCACTAACTATATATCACTACCATTGCTCTTGATTCTACATTTGAACATCAATATCAGTTGCACATTCAAAATTTCTTATTGTTTTAAATGGACCAGAATCTTTCGTCATTAAACAAAAGCCAAAACCTCCAAATTAAACTATTGTCACTCATGAACCTACAACCTTCATCCTCACCATTTATCCAAGGTGGATATCTATGAAGGAATGACATCTTTGGCTTAATTTTTAGGTATATGAATTATCATCAATTTAATCTATCAAGTTCTATTGATATTTTCATTGAGACAATGTCCAAAAGAGCCTAGAGTGAGCCTCAATATGATGCTTTTCTTATGGCCCCAAAACTAACTGCCTTATAATTATTCATTTAGTTTTCCAAGAGGAATCTTGCATGACACCAAATTTTATATTTCAAAATGATATCATCTATCCTTCGAGACAATATCATATTATTGAAGACAACATTGAATTATGGAAGATATATCTTAGAAGGCCACCACCACTTTATCTACAGACCAAATCAAGCTCTATGGAAATCATGTTTTAAGTTATGTTGCTTGTTTCTTCACATTGCACACTATAGACTTATATTTAGGCCTCTTTGGAGGTAACACATCAGGTTAAAAAAAATGTGTGCTTCACTTTTAAATAACCCAAGGTGGAGACTCATTTAAGACCCTAGGTACTCTTGATAACATGTGTCAAATTTTAATATGTTAAAGTAGAAAATATTATATCATTAAGATACATTGACAAGCTCACAAATTCTTCATATTAAGTAATCATTCCAAATTAGAGATGACCTTCTTGAATTTGGTAATAAAGCCAAAAGGTTCTTCTTGAACTCAATTAAAAAAACTAGCAAGGGAAGTATGCAAGGAGATGAGTGCAACTTGGAAAAGAGATGACTATAAAGTTCAAAATTCAATACAGGCAAAGTATACGTTAAATTTCAAGTTTGAAAATAAACCATAGAGAATTGGTATATTAGTAATTTGAAGTATCAAAAACTAATTATATTAATGCATTTGTTTCAAGTGTTTTATGTATTGAGTTTTCTACGTAACCTCTTAGTTCTAAGGTGGGTGACTATGATGATCATTTCCAAGTAGATATTAATGGAACCACTAATTGTTTGATTATTTTTCATGTTATTCCAAATAACTTTCCACAAATTGCAACCTACAGATATTAAGATGTTTAACATTCTTTAACCAAATGGTTGAAGAGCCAAAAAAGGCGTGGAAAATTACAAGGAAAGTTGTAATGAACCCTTTATTGGGGGTCCATCATTTATCTACGACTTTCCTTTTATTTATATTCTTTGCCATATTTTCTCCTAATGATTTTGATAATCTTCTATCTGATTTTCTTCAATGTTGTATATCCCCCTTAGACTTCCCTCCACATCCTTATTTATAACCTATAAATATGATTTGGTGCAACCATGAGCAGAGATGTCACTCTTCATGCATTTAATGACATTGGTTTTATGTAATATTTTGGTTTAGGTTTATTAATCAAACTAGCTTATTGAATGTATAGTCGTGTGTTACACTAACAATATTATTAGTAACATGGAATACTATAATTATTGCATAGTGTATTTGATTTATTTATAAGAACAATTATTACTCATATCTAGAGTAATATGTTATTTATTTGTATTATAATGATATATTGTAATATTATCCTTGGATATGTTCTTCCCATTATAAAATTATTATTGTTGATATTATTTATAATTAATATTTGTATGTGTTATAACTATTATATAACTCATAGATTATATATATTATATTGACTAATTTGTTAATCAATTTATTATCATTAATTATTAATAGTATATGTAATAATATTTGAATACATTATAATTTATTTTTTATTTAATATAATATTTTACATTACAATTATGCTATAATCTTATAAATGTGGGGACATGATATTATCTTATCTATATATATTGTTCTATATTGTCAAATATATCATTATTATAATGGATTATAATATTATTATTCTTAATTATTATCATTATATAATATGTTATTTGAATATTCATCTATCCTTGAATTTGGGCTCATGACAAGTTCGTCCCTCTCAAATTTGCTTGTCCTCAAGCTTATACATTTTCATATTTGTTTCACCTTATATAATGAAATTGACTACTAGATCCCATTCAAATTTTTACTTATAAGATTACTTCATTCTATTCTATAAAAGAGCCAAACATGTAGTATGCATTTGAATGCAAAGCATACATATGAATGTATGAAGACACAAAGAAAACACGAGGCATACACATTGGTGCATGAAGACATGAAGTAGACACAATGTAGACACATCATACATAACCTTGATTAGATCCTAAAATTAACAATGCACAATGACTATACTTCTTCATTAGGCTTATGAACCTTGCAACCACAAAATAAGCATCAATACATGCATATAAATATAAACTTCAAAGAAATTTGAATAATAATAAGTTAATCCAAGCCAATTCCATACTAAGGCCAAGAGCAGACTTTGGCCCCCTTAGCCCTGGTGGTAGGTGTTAGGCATCCACACGAGGTGGTCTACTTAGTGGATTGCTTGTTTGGCTAGAAAGGTTCTTGTGAAAAGGAGCCATTACTATCTTTCCCTTAACTAGCACTACAATAGGGTGTCCTAACCGTTCTCCCCTAATTGCAAACTCCATAGGAAAGTGGTAGGATTCCCTTACTATCTTCCCCTTAACTAGTACTGCAATAGGGTATCATAGTAGCTCTTCCTTGATTGTAGACTCCATAGGAAGCATAGATGCCCTTATAGTCTTTCCCTTAACTAGTACTACAATAAGGTGTCTTAACAAACCTCCCTTAATTGTAGACTCCATAGGAAAGTTAAACATGGCCTTTCCCTTAACTAGTACTACAATAAGGTGTTTTAATAGACCTCCCTTAATTGCAGACTCCATAGGAAAGTTAAATATGGCCTTTCCCTTAACTAGTACTACAATAAGGTGTCTTAACAGGCATCCCTTAATTGCAGACTCCATAGGAAAGTTGAATATGGTCTTTCCCTTAACTAGTACTATAATAAGGTGTCTTAATAGACCTCCCTTAATTGTAGACTACATAGGAAAGTTAAATATGGCCTTTATAGTACTACAATAAGGTGTCTTAACAGACCTCCCTTAATTGCAGACTCCATAGGAAAGTTATATACAGTAGGGTTTCTACATAGTCTTTTCCTTAACTAGTACTACAATAAGGCATCTTATAGACCTTCCTTGATTGTAGACTCCATAGGAAAGCTACTTGAAATCCATAAATCATTTCTCAAATAATCAATTTTACACCTTTATGATTACATTAATTAAGAAAACTTACAATTTCATATTTTAACTATGGTTGAACTTCCTTGAAGCTCCATTGGCTCCCCTCTCTCTTCATTGACTAAATGTTATTGATGTCCCCTTGATCATATCTCATCTTCTTCTAAAGAAAATAGTGAAAAAGGATCTTTAATATTTGTCTCGCCCACTTCTTGTAATGTCCCCACTTCTAAGGAAAATTTTACCTTTCAAGTTAGGTTTCACAATGCTCTAGGAAGACCCTCTGGGTCTCTAAGAATGATCCTCAATTAGTTTGCCATCATCCTTCATTGATTGCATATGCTAATGGCTATTGTCTTTGATTTGTATTTAACAATGGTAGTGAAAATCATTGTCACCTCTTGATGATCAATAGTATATCAATGATACTAGCCATTCATTGATATTATTTTTTTCCTATATTAATTACACATTAAATAGCCAACAAAAGATTAATTTATCTTTAGAACCATGCACCTGGGCTTAGTAATATCTCCTATAGATTGTTAGCTTCTTACACTTTCCTATCTTTCAACTTCAACTAAATCAATTGAAAACTTTGCCAGTGCCAAGGCCCAGCTCTAAGCCTTCAAAAAAAAGACAACAAATATCATTCACCAACTACCATTTTGTTGACTTTGAGATACATGTTACAACTAGTTACTGAGAGCAGAAGACATTACTTATGTTCCCACCTTTATCCTCAAATTATATCCATCTATACCAAAATATTTTTTATTAACAAGAGTTTTAGGGAACATTACAACCAAGATTTGTCAATTTTATAGGGGCATTAATAACTACACAAATGCCTATTGAAGTTCACAAGAATACATCAATTCTTCCATCTCACCAATAAAACAATTCCTTATTTGATATTGTTAGACAATATAGTCATCTCTATAGTTTTTATTCATTATATGCTTGTCTTTTAATATAAAACTCCACTCATAGTTGTTGAGTCAATCATTTACTACAAAGCTGGAATATCACGACAAATCAGAAATAGTTATTCTCCACAGCAGCAAGATTATTTATATGAAATGTTCAGCCTTATAAGCTCATTTAGTATTTTCTTCCACTGTAAATATTATCAAATTTTAATTAAAGTCGATCTTATGTATAATTCTAGAGATATATTTGTGACTTCCACAACAACAAATTGGGTCCACAAGTTTTAGTGTAAATGTTATAAGTTATAACCAATGTTTGCCAAGGGTTGTGTAAATTACTATCTGATGCAATAATAAAAATCTCTAGACTTTATATTTGCATTTCCAGTGATAAAAGATTCAACCATTGAGATATATAATAGCACATCCTTACATATTTCACAACAATAATATGAGATTTTTCTATGTATTATTTGTCTCACAACCTTTGCTTTATTCTCAAAACACAGCTGCTATATTGATGGCAACAAGGAACTATATTCTAGAGTTAGATATTTAGTGCCATGGGCACATTTTTGTTCCCTTGATATGAGGCAGCTTCTCAAAGTAATCCCAATAAATATTAATCCTATTACTAAATCGGCCCACCAATTTTGTGCACTTAGACAACACATTCTTAGAATTTAATATCTTGTTTTTCCTCCATAGATACAAAATGAACCATAATTAATTTCTCTATTAACATGGCTGCAAAATTCATTGTTTTGTTGAAGACACAAACTAGAAACCTTATAGATTTATCTTCAATAGAGATTCCACAAATGTTTCCTTGCAAACCTCACAGGCTGGCAGAATACATTGCTCTAATACCATTTGTAATGAAACCTTTTTTGGGGGTCCATCATTTATCTACGACTTTCTTTTTATTTATATTCTTTGCCATATTTCCTCCTGATGATTTTGATAATCTTCTATCTGATTTTCTTCAATACTGTATATCCCCCTTAGACTTCCCTCCACATCCTTATTTATAACCTATAAATATGATGTGGTGCAACTGTGAGAAAAGATGTCACTCTTCATGCATTTAATGACATTGGTTTTATGTAATATGTTGGTTTAGGTTTATTAATTAGACTAGCTTATTAAATGTATAGTCGTGTGTTACATTAACAATATTATTAGTAACATGGAATACTATAATCATTGCATAGTGTATTTGCTTTATTTATAAGAACAATTATTACTCATATCTAGAGTAATATGTTATTTATTTGTATTATAATAAAATATTGTAATATTATCCTTGGATATGTTCTTCCCATTATAAAATTATTATTGTTGATATTATTTATAATTAATATTTTTATGTGTTATAACTATTATATAACTCATAGATTATATATATTATATTGACTAATTTGTTAATCAATTTATTATCATTAATTATTAATAGTATATGTAATAATATTTGAATACATTATAATTTATTTTTTATTTAATATAATATTTTACATTACAATTATGCTATAATCTTATAAATATGGGGACATGATATTATCTTATCTATATATATTGTTTTATATTGTCAAATATATCATTATTATAATGGATTATAATATTATTATTCTTAATTATTATCATTGTATAATATGTTATTTGAATATTCATCTATCCTTAAATTTGGGCTCATGACAAAAGCTCTTAAGATCATGACTTTTTTTAATTCTTTGCATCAATCATATCATACATGAATGCAAGTGATAGGTTGACATCAAACAAATTAAAAAAGAATGTATAAATTACTGAGCTGAGACATTTGAAATATCTTATGTTAAATTTACTTGTCCATTTTTTCTAAAATAAATCTCCACAAACCTAAGTTCTCTATTGTTGCAGTGAAAATAATTGAGATAAGGTGCTACTGTACAATAAAAACATATGAAAAGCATTTATAGACACGTACTTAATATTTCACCCCAAAAGTAATAATTAAATTTAGATTCATATATACATTATCTAAATGACAAAAAATAGTCAGACAAAAATAATTAACATATACATATTTTTTTAAGTTTAGATATTCACATATATGTTAGTCTCAGACTGGTTTTGACAATTGAGTGTCAACACACTTAACCAATTCTTCAGTTAATGCCAAGTATAATATAGAAGCCGAGCTATAGTGTATGTCAAGCCAAAGAATTCAATAGGTGTTGAGTGAACTTTAGGTGCTGAGTGATCTTCAAGTGCTAAGCAAAGTATAAATGTCGAGTCACTATATATGTCGAGCGAGACAAGATTACTATAGGAGCTGAGTGAGCCAATTTTTCTATATGTGTCAAGCATCAATAACTAGTAAGTGTTGAATAACATAGAATTAGCATATAATTTTGTGCCTTCACAAACTCAGATGTAAACCATTTTTGAAGCTAACATAGGATGAATCTCGAAGGATCTTGAAGATAAGATTGAATCTTTTGCATTACCTATGTAATCAACATGCAACCAATAAGAAAAATGGAGAAGGCATGCAACCAAAAGGAAAAGTGAAACAAATGAGTAGCAAATAAAGATTTAATATTGATCATAGATTCATACCTACCCATAAGTCTTCAAAATATTTAAAAGGAGAATGAAACCCCATTATGCATGCATGTGCAAAGGAGAAGTGTATGGGTGAATTATAGCAAAGTATAGAAAGGTGAAAAGACTTAGAGAAGAGTAGAAAAACATTGTAGAATCTAGTTGATCAAGAATAGAGTATCATAAATTCAATGAGTGACTTATAAAATCAAGCAAGGATTAGATTAGATAGAGTAGAAAGAGGATCTATAATTAGAATTGAGGATTGCAAGTTTTTAGATCAAAATCTTCTAATCCTCTCTAGCAATTATATTAGGTATGGAAATCCTATGGACATAGGTTGGCTTAGCAGCCATTTGTAAATCCTATAGCAGGGTCTCATTCCAAGTGAATGTACTAAAGCCCTTTAACTAGGCCCATTTCTAATAGGGTGGTTAAATCCTTTAACCAAGTCACTTTTAATAGGTGTAAATTCTTTAATAGGACATGCTTTTCATAGGGCAGATCATTGGAAGTGATCAAACATTGTAACCTTGAACAATTACATATTGCTACAGTGATACTTTGTGGTTGTTATCCCCACCCTAGCTTTACCTTCTCATTTTTTAGGGTTTATTGTTTACCAAATCTTGTGTTATCTATTTTCATGCATATCTTTACTTTCATGTTTATTAGATGAATTAGATGCTTGTGAATTATTTTAGTTAAAATTTCTAAAGAGGTTAAACTTAGTTACTTCTAATTCACCCCCCCCTCTTAGAAGTAAATCTTCCCACTTGTAAATTCCAACAATTGCTATCAAAGACAAGTTCTCACAAGGAGGAGCTTTACAACTTGGAGAAAAGATCTATAAATGGAAGTCTACAAACTTGGGAAGATCATAAAGAATCAGGCAATTGATATACAACTTTCTTTACATGCTTTGGAAGAAGCCAGAGAAGAACTAGGAAAATCCTTAAAGAGAAGAAGAGAGATTGCCATAGCTAAGAATGATACACAATATAAGGAGATTGACACCTCAAACCTATTTTTAAATGAAGATTCCAAAGAGTTGGATGTAGCAATAGTAGACCTAAAGGAGAAGAATAGAGCTCAAGTAGAAGAAATCATAACACCCAAGCTTGAACAAGAATCATAAGCCATGATGCTTCGTGAAGTGACTGAACAAAAGAAAAGAACCATTGAAGAAAAGGCTATGCTAGAAGAAGACAAGATAAATCTAGCCAACAAACTGAAAGAAAAGTAAATTGAGCTAGCAAGAATTTCAAACATGCAACTAGACACCCTAAGCCAGATGATGAATGCACATCATGAAAGTAATCTCAAGGACATTGAGATCTCTACACTTAAGATACAAAATAAAAAATTGCAAAATGACCTAAAAAGAGAAAAGGAGATTGTAGAGAGCTTCAACAAACCTAATGAGGCCATAAAGTAATTTGAGCATCTACTAAAATCACCAAGGGCTAGCAATGGTACTTCAGGACTAGGATACATTAGCACTGAACAAGGAGAGTCATCCAAGACTATAGAAGAAAGGAGTAACAAAGGTAAGAAAACTAAACCTACTTATTATTTATGTGGTAAAAAGGGACATACCTCTAATGTATGTAGGAGCAAGAGTTCCCATCAGCATGAAAAACCTAAGAATGCAAGTCATTGTCATAAGTGCAAAAAGTAAGGACATCAAGCACATGACTGTAGGACTAGGACCATTAGGACACCAAGATTTGAAGGTCACTGTTACAATTGTAAGAAGTATGGACATAGAGCTTTTGAGTGCAGATCAAAGCCTATGTGAACACCTAATCAACTAGCAAGAGGAAATACCCATGGACATCACTACAATTGGGACTATAACACTAGGTATAGCTGTCATTACTATCAGGAATATGGACATATTCCTAAAAATTGCATAAGAACACATTTTAGAGGAAACTATAGTAGATGGTTGAGCCAAACCACATGTTTCAGTTGCTTAAAGACAGGTCATATTAGTAAGAATTTCCCAACAAGGTCAAAGGTACCCAACTCAAAGAATGACAAAGGTAAAGAGAAGGTAGATGTTGAACACATCAAAGGAGAAATGAATAAGACAAGGAAGAAGAAATATGGGTGTAGCACATCAAATGAAGGGATCACTTCACCTAACAGGTCAAGTGGTCACAATTCATCCAACTAAGAAAAGAGATGGTATGAGGGAGTGATTTACAAAGTTTTACCATACATCAGTTCCTGGACAAGCAAGAACTAAAAAGAAGAAATCAACATGATCAGAGATGTAAAGTTAAAATTTCAAGATTTTGCAAGTGTTACCAAGTTTCCCTTAGATGTCAAGTAAATTCTAGTACATGTTGAGTTGATTGTCAAAATAGTTGGAGCCAAGTTGGTAGTGGAAGCTGAGTAAAGATAAAATTTCAATTGAAGCCGAGTAAAGGATACTCTTGTGGAAGCCAAGTTGTGCAAAAATCCTTCAAAAGCTAAGTGGACAACTGTAACCGCACTAAGAATTAAATGCAAGGAATATAGGGTATATTATCACATTTTCAATCATTTTTCTTCATCACAAATGAAGAGAAAAGATGAGAAAGAGTGCAAAGCAAGTCCAAGGTAGAGAATTTAGTGTTTAAGAAGATTTAAATAGCATTTCAACACAATTTCATTGATTTCATTGATTTCAAGGTATTTACATTTTAGCTAGCCTACACAATTTCATATTTTCTTTGCATGCAAACCCTAGATTGCAAAAATGGCTTCTAGGTCTAGGAAAACTCAGAAGAAGGAACCTTTTGAGGTCTAACTAGTATCCAATGAGGTCAAACAACCTGATTTCTACCCAATACCAGAAGTAGCATATAAAAAAAACATAGCTAGAGCCCTATCTATCATACCCCCTAAGGTAGTTATGGTTAAGGATGTTAGAAGATGCTATAATTGCAAGATTGGAGCCATAGGTGATATGGAAATGAGGGAAGCCTATGAGAGAATATGTGATAATGGAGTGTTGAAGGAAGAATACTAGATTGTTCAGAACAAAGGTTTAACACATGCCCTAGAATTCCTCATAGTATTGAAGATTGAATGGATTAGACTAGTGCTTAGCCAAATACATGATGGAAGTTTATGGTTAGAGGATGGCCCAATAAAAATCATGAAGAGAATTTTACATAGAGTGATAGGGTACCCAACACTAGATCAGACGAAGACCCTTAGGAGTGATTCTAAGGAGGCGATAGAGAAGAATACTGGTGCAAAGTGGAACAAGAGAGGGATGACAATTGATACCATCTAGGACTCTCTTGTTGATTTTGTTGTTAGGGTTATTGCACACAAGTTCTACCAATTCAATAGACTCAACAATGTGACTTTCATTGTAGTGGATGTAGGCTATAAATTGGTGAAAAAGGATCATACCTATGATCTTCTAGAACTACAAGTACAATAGAATAATGAGAATCTAGCAGCTATCAGGAGAACCAAGGGAGCACAATGCAAATTTGGTGCTATTTTGATTTGTATATTCTTTTATGTACAAAATGAGTTTCCTTCTTTTGTAAAAGTTCCATGGAAAACTAATAGGTCAATAATAGCTCAATTAAATGAATACATAGAGCAAATGGGAGATAATTTTGAGACCTTAGTGACTAGCTATTTTGAAGATTTCAAGAAGTCAAAGAAGCAAAGGCTAAGAATTATAGTTTCCTTTGTAGAGAAACATGTAAATTATGTATGTTTTCTTGTAGATATTGACTATACATATATTCAAGTTACCATACCAAGAGTGAGATGGTTAAGACCTCTTGGCTATGAAATAAACATAGACGAAGCATCAGTAGCAATAATTGCATTATTAGCAGAGGAAATAGACAAGGATGCACCACATTTTGGAACCTATGAAATGGTGAGATCAAAAGTGGATATGGAGTTGAAGACATCATCCACATTGAAAAAGAAGGATAAATTTTTCAAGAAACTAAAAGCCAAATTTGGTGAGGGCACTACAGAAGTAGAAGAAGAAGGTGAAGAAGCCGAGGATGTTGAAAAGGAGAAAGGTCAAGGACCACTTTCTTTAACTCAAGGTATGGTGGAGGATGTTGAAGAGGAGGAAGGTTCTGAGAAAGAAGCACCCAAGGCTAAGCCAAAGAAAAGGAAAGCTTAAAAATAGCCAACTACACAACCCAAGGGAAAGAAGAAAGCTACAAAGACAAGCCTAGCCAAGCCAACTACAAGGGCTGATACCAAGGATACAACTCAAGTGGCAAAAGAAAAGGAGAAGAAGAAGGCTATAGAACAAGGAGGACTTGTAGAGAAGAAGAAGAGAAGAAAGTATGTTGCACCTCCCGAATTAGAAAAAGAAAGGATAGAGTTTGATGAAGATCAATTTCGATTGGTAAGACGTTCAACCCAATCTAAATTGGAAAGCATTTGTAATAAAATTAGAGATAATGCATATCTAACTGGTCTAAAGACCATTGATTTTAATAAGTTGTCAAGAGAACAATAGAAAATATTGGAAGAGTCCATCTACACTATGATGACTAATTTCAAGACTAGCCCACTTGAACTAGACAACGCAATGCCTAAGGAGCTAAGCTCATTAGTTGAAAATAAATGGAATTACTATCTCAAAATGGAGAAAGAAATAAGGGAGTCTAAATTGGATCATGTAATGCTAGACCTTACGCAAGGTGAAATAACTAAGGCTAGCAAGAAACATGGGAGCAAATTTGCACCCAAATACATAGCCCTCCAAATTTTGCTAAATCAAATATAAGATGTTGTGCAAAAGTCCACACAGATGTGGAAATTAATATATGGATTGACAATAGTTAAAGAAGGGTAGGAAGACCCATTTGAAGGGAGAAATGATGAAGAAGAAGAAGAGAATGAGAAAGAGGAAGAGGTAGAGAAAGAAAAAGAAGAAGAAATAGTGCAGAAGACATAGGGTGAAGAGGCAATAGCTAAGGAGAAACAACCAAAATAGAGTGTCCAAGACACCCAACTACCACCACCAAGTCCTCCACATATAGAACCTACAAAGATAGTAATTGTAAAGGATGTTCCTGACACCTCAAGTCAGAACATCAACCTATTAAGTGCAGAGGATCTGAAAAAGATCCTTCACCAAACTACACTGCAATCACAACTGTGAACTAATCTAGTTTTGGTGAGTGTGGATGAATTGCAAAAGGCTATAGCAAAAATCACTAGGGAGAAAAAAAAAACTCAAGAACCACCTACACAACCTCCCATAGCTACAATAGATCAACCCAAAGAGCAAGAAACACAAGATAAAACTACTAAGGTTGATAATATAGTTACAACAACAACAACTGTTGAGGAGCAAGAAAAGGAACAAATAGGACAAGTTGTTCTTGCAACACAAATCCAAGGTGCACCTCCTCAAATTATCATTATTGGTCAAGATAGTAGAGAAGAGAAGAAAGAAGAAGAGAAAACCCCTAAAGAAAAAGAGTAGGAGGCAATACAAACATTAGCAAACTTTCCTACCTCGAGGGCTCCTACCAAAAACCTAAGCACTTATGTAGTACCATTATAGATTTTAGCACAGGCTCAAGCTCTACCAAGGTTGCAAGGGTAGTTCACTATGGAGATCCTGCACTTGATGAAGAAATAGTCATACCTAGTTATGACTCAAGGACAATGAATTTAACAAAAATAAATGAAGTGTAAGAGGCACTAAAGAGAAGGAAAAAATAAGAGACTCAAAAATGAGTATAGACAGAAGCAAGCACTTGTAGAAATCAAAGACATGTTTCTTGATCAATTGGCTTGCCAATACTTGATGAAACCCAACCCATATGGAGCAATTGTCCAACATATCTATTTTCATGCATGTCTTTACTTTCATGTTTATTAGATGAATTCGATGCATATGAATGATTTTAGTTAAAAGTTTTAAAGAGGTTAAGGTTGGTTAATTATGATTCACCCCCACCCCCCCTCAGAAGTAAATCTTTTGACTTGTGAATTCCAAAAATATATACATGTTTAAGGTAGTTTTGAGGCCTAATTTAGGATTATAAAAAAATGGTAGATTCATACATATTCTACACATTTGAATAAAATTCTAATTTACCTTCACAACACATCAGAAAAAGAATATTGTACCTTCTTAGTCACATGTTTCCATCTGGCCGAGGTGGGATTCCCAGTGGATATATTGGAAATGAATGAAAATCTTTGTTGGGTATTTTTGAAAGTTATGGTAACAAAATAAAATGGGAACAATAAAAAATTACTATTACTACTCATGATACATAGGTTAATGAATTTGACTTAAAAACTACCTAGTCATCTTCTGATAGCAATATCTCTAATTATCAAGTTTAAGAATCTCAAATAGTCCAAGGATTGAAGCCCTAAGGAATTTTCCCAAATAAGTTATGTGAAGAGAAATGTAAGAATTCTAATGAGATCAGCTCTTTAAAAAAAATTGGAATAAGACCACTAAGATTGTTCATAGAAAGATTCAGGAACTTAAAGCCTTTCAAAATTCCAAATTGGAAGGAATTTCCCATTTCAGTTGATTGCCTGATTGATTAATGCATTTCATGGGATCAAATATATATGGGTAGTACTAATGTAGCCCTTTTGAATTCATGTCTAGTCCATCATGATACATGACACCCACTAGTTTATTTGTGACAAGATTATGATCTAGAATAGTTGACCATATGTGACCTGTGATGAATCCATCAGATATTAAACTACCACAATGATCCAACCATATTTCCTACTACACTATCATTTGTAGTATTTGAAAAGAGAGATGATATCACTATACTTGAATGTCCAAATGCCAAAAATGTATTTTCTACATCTGAATAGATGGTCCTTTGTTTGATGGTGTAAAGATCTCAACTCAAAATTGTCAATTTTTGGGTGATTTCTAGCAATAATCCCACAAAGTTTTAAAGAAGAAAACTCCAAATAGTGATAGGTAGTCTCCTTGTGTTTATTGAGGTGAGTAAGCACCTTGAGTGAGAACCTCTCTATAATTTCACTATAGCATGCAGCATATCCTCATAGAAAATAAAAGGTTTGATCAAGAATGATTTGGGGAATTAAAAATTGAGATCCAATCACTTTGAGAACAAAAACTCCCAACTTTTCTTCAAGAACAGAGGAACTAATCATATGATTTCTATGGTTAAGAACACAAGATGGATTCCCTCATAGGAAAAATCTATAAAAAGAATGGAAAATGAAATTAAGAGCTCATATGGAAACTAAGGGCTTCAAGTTAGATGGATTAAAATTCATTGTTAGCCTCACTAGCCAGACCTGCAAAAACAAAGACATGTTGAAGAGTTGTTAAATTCTATTGTTGTATAATCAAACAAGAAAACAAATTCTTAGAGTGAAGTAGATTAGAGGACACAACTTGCATTAGTGCATCATTTGTAGACAAGCAAATCTATAAAGGATTAGGTGCCTTAACTACTTATAATAGAGATTAAAACATGCATGAACAAAATTTCCACCATGCAAATAGGTCTCAATCAAAGTTGCAAAAGTTTTCTATTCACCAAGTTTATATGGAAGGAAACCATAGATTCAATAGAGCTACTAGAGTAAGTGAGGAAGGTGAGAAAAATTATTGTGTTGAGTAGATTTTTGTTGATCGGTAACCTAGGTCATCTACATGGACTCCAAATTCAAAAGGATTGGTAGATCATAAAGATCACCATTTGCATCAAAAACCTATCTCTAGCGAAGATAATCATGAGATAAAGATGGATTCCAGTGAAGTGCAATGTGACTTAAGACCTAAAGAATTGAACATCTAAAAGCTCCATGTAATCAATAGAAAGGAGAACCATCATCAAAAAATAGAAAGAATTGTAGGACTATTCCTCTGGGCAGCAAAATCCTATTTCTATAAATCAATTTGAAGGAAAAATGAGAGTCTAAACATTGATGTTAATAAACCAAAAATTGGTCATTTATCCCAACACCAATCAAATTTGATACATCCAAATAGACATGCAAATGAAAAATAATTCCCTAAGAGACTCCAAAAAGCTACGTTATATCAGCAACATTGATAGGGCAATCATGGTAATTGGGAAAAACTTAAGGATGGCACAAGATCTCATACACAAATTATTGATAACTATGAAGGGCATCCCCAAAATGCTATTGTGTAGGGATGCAAACAACTTAATGTTGGAAATCTGATTGAAAAGCTCATTATTGAAGATCAAAGAGGGAGATTATTGTTAAAATAATGTTTTCAATCATTTTTTTGTCATTGATGTCAAACCTACTATTTTTAGGAATGAAAATTGCTTATAAGATCCAAGTACTATCACTTAGTTGATTCATGAAGAGGATTTGATCAACAAGATGTAACAAGAGCACCTAAGGGAAAGGTTGAGTTATGATGTTGTAATGAAGTGCAAGGATCAATTAAGAAAATGGTTAAATGATGTATTGATAACATACTCAAAGATACAAAGGTTGGTCATACTTAGAAATATTGGAGGAATAAGTTGTAAAAAGGTTGACTGCAAAGCTTAAACTAAGTTCATCAGTGAGTGCCAAGCAAGCTAGTTGAAGCTGAGAAAATTATCAATTGGAGCCAAACAAAAGGAAAACCTAGTGTGTGCCTAGTGATCTTTAGGTGCCGATTGAAGTTCAAGTGTTGAGCAAAGTAACAGGTATCGAGCATCAAAAAATCTTAGTTGGTGTCAAGTGAACTTCAGGTGTCAAGCATCAGTAAAACATAGTTGATGCCAAGTAACCTGGTGTGTGTAGAACATCAAAATTTCAATAGTGCCAAGCTACTACATTATTAGAAATGTCAAAGATTCACCAAATTTGAGCTGACATAGTTGTTACCTAGGATTTTGTGAACTATTTGGAGGATAAGGATGATGAGCTGTTGGCACAGAATTCTATGTAAATCATTTTTGGGTGAATTCAAAGGATTATTCAAGAAATTTCTAGAGGAAACAAAATATTGGTTAGATACAATGAATCCTACCTAATCCATACAAATTAAAATCAAAGGAAGAAAGAATTGAGTACAAAAAGAAGTTCCAAACTTCTATTTAAGGAGTCACAAAACAAGAAACAAATGTTGCTACTGGAGTGCCAAATTGCAAAGTGGTTAGAAGGGTGTCAAGGAGAAGACATCTAGGCTAAGGAAGAACAAAGAACAGAGACTCTGCTTCTACAAGTGGTCAAGAAGAGATGATTTCCCTAGTACATTGAGCATGGAGAATCAAGGAGACTAAGCTTGAAAGGAGGGCAAGCTGTTAAGAGTTGTAGAGACTAAAAGCTAGGAAAAGATATGAGTTGAATGGTGATCTGAGATCCGCAAGTTGAGTTGTATGCTGAAATCAGGTCAAAAGCCCTAATTGTTACTCTCTAGAAATTGTATTAGTTAGGATAGAAGGAAAATCCTATGGACTTAGGTTGGCCTAAAAGCCATTTGTAAATCCTTTAACAGGGTGGCATTCCAAGTGAATGTTCTAAAGTCCTCTAACTAGGCCCACTTCTAATAGGGTGGTTAAATCATTTAACCAGGTCACATTTAAGTATGTGTTGTAAGACTTTAACAAGGTAGGCCTTTCACAGGGCATCACTTCAAAAGAATGAAAATTGAGTAGCATGTTACTGATGGTTTTTCCCAAATTGGGTTTCCACATAAATCACTGTGTTATGTGTTGATATTTTATGTGTTATGCTTGCATGTTGATTTACAGTAACTTGCTAAATAGGAAAGTTATAGCTTGGATGAATGAATGGTTGAATGGGCTCACTACACTTGTGAAAATTTTTGAATAGGACATTTGGACCTTGAATAATTGATTCACACCCCCCCCTCCTTCTCAATTATTCTAAAGCATTTCTAAGCATTTCTAACAATCGATACCAATATTCCAAGGAATTAAGAGTAACCTTTGGGAGCTGGCCAACATCATAGACAAGATACAAGAAAATAAAAATCATTTATAAGTGATCCAACCAAAGATTTACAAGTACACTCATAGCCAATATCAATTCAAAAGCCTCAAGAGTTCTATCGACCAAAACAAGGTTTGGCATCTATAAATAGTGTTAACAATTAAATAAATCCTTTCCTTATCCCATGTGATGGTTAATCCTAGTTAGGTGAGCATAAAGGTAGTCACAATTATGATGGTTGAGACCATCACCATGCTCACTTTAGTGGATGTGGTGGTAGGAAAATTAGTCCATGAGGAAATGAATCAAGAAGTGGAAACAAGATTAACCATCCATCTATTAGGATAAACCACAGACAGAAATAAAAACTACATGCAAATATAACCAATAACAAAAAAATAATAGATCACACAAAAATGAACACAAGGCACCAAGACTTAACGTGGTTCACCCAATCCCTAGGCTACATCCACCAAATAGCAAGTCCGATCTTATTACAATCCAATGATTACAACTTGATTAAAATATGGAATCCCTTATAGCTCAATATTGCCACAAGAACCAATTTTGCATCACAACATAATGAAAAATACCAAACCCTAAACCCTTTTATACAAGTATTAAACTGCTTTAGGGTTATAACATGTTGGCCATAGTTATCCATAACTTTAGTGGCAAATCTACGAATGGTGAATAGTACCAAAATGATTGGCGAATAGTACCAAATTTTTTTCAAGGTGATGCCCTGAACCCCACTAATTATGAAGTATGTACAGTACTTTCCTGATCAGTCACCACAATCTAATAATCTCCCACTTGGGGACTGATCAGGCTCCACACTAAACAATAATCTCCCACTTGGAGACTGATCCTGTAGCAATACCACTACCACATGGGGCTCCCACTGGATCAAAGCACCCTGGACTTTGTTGTTCTTTTATTCATGTTCGGTCTAAAAGACCAACCGAAGTTGAAGAGGAGTTTAGCTTTTCCCTTGTTACAACCTTTGTCAACATATCTGCTGGATTGTCATTGGTATGTATCTTCTCCAACTTTAACTATCCATCCTCCAAAACTGATCGAATGAAATGGTACCACAATTGTATGTGTTTGGTCTTAGAATGTAGAGCTGAATTCTTAGCAAGATGAATGGTACTTTGACTATCTGTGAACAAATAATTATCCTTCTGAGGATATCCCAATTCTTCCAAGAAGAACTGAAGCCATAACATCTCCTTGTCTACCTCTGTAGCAGCAACATACTCTACCTCTGTAGTGGATAGAGCATTAATCTTTTGTAACCTAGAAACCTAGCTCACAGCTACCCCACCAACAGTAAAGACATAACCTATAGTACTTCGGTTGGTATCAATATCCCCTACCAAATTTGAGTCAACATAGCCTTGTAAATCAGTAGTAGAGCCCCCAAAGTGTAAAAACTTATTGAATGTTCGACTCAAATATTGAAGAATCCACTTGACAGCATTTCAATGCTCAAATCCTGGATGACTCATATACCTGCTAACGACTCCCACTACATGTGTAATATCTGGCCTAGTGCATACCATAACATACATCAAGCTTCCTATAGCTGAAGCATAGGGTACCTTGGACATCTATGTCTTAGGACACATCTCCTTAGTAAATTTCAAATGACTAGGTAAAGGTGTGCTAACAACTTTAGCATTCTCCATAGAGAAATGTTGCAACACCTTCTCAACATAATCAACTTGAGATAGTGTCAATGTTCTGTTCTTCCTATCTCTGCAAATCTTCATACCAATGATTTATTTTTCTGCCCCCAAATCCTTCATAGCAAATGCATGTGCTAACTGGCATTTCAGCCCCTTAATATGATCCATGTTAGACCCAGCTACAAGCATATCATTAACATATAGACATAAAATAATGTAGCTATCATCATCCAACCTCTTAAAATAAACACAATAATATGAATGACACCTTTTATAGCCATGCTCATGCATAAACCTATCAAATTTTAGATACCATTGCTGAGGTGCTTGCTTCAAGCCATATAAACTTTTCTTCAATTTGCACACTAAGTTCTCCTTACCTTTGACCTCAAATCCCTGTGGCTGGGCCATATATATTTCTTCATCCAAATCACCATGAAGAAAGGCTATTTTAACATCCAACTACTCTAAATGCAAATCTTTAGTAGCCACAAGACTTAAAATAGTACGGATAGAAGTCATTATAACAACAGTAGAAAATATCTCATCAAAATCAATTCCCTTTTTCTGTGCAAATCCTTTTACAACTAACCTAGCCTTAAATCTTTTCTTACCTCCTTCCTCTTCTTTCAACCTATAAACCCACTTATTTTTTAAAGCATTTTTACCTGCATGTAACTTGCATAGATCTCATGTCTTATTCTATAGCAAAGAGTCCATTTCATCTTTCATTGCAGACTCCCACTAAATCTTAGTATCCACCTGCACAACTTCATCATAACTTTCAGGTTCACCAGCATCAGTAAGTAAAATATAATACAAAGAGGGAGAAAATATTTTTGGAGGTCTAATTTGCCTCATTGACCATCTAACCTTCACTGGTGTGTGTGGTATTTATTGTTGCATTTGTTGCACATCATGAGGAATGGTTGGAACATCAGCTTTTGGAGTATCATCCAGCACTACATAATCATCTTCTTTCTTCTCATGTTGTTGCAACAAATCTTTGTACAACACTTTCTCATTGAATATGACATCCCAACTTCTAACAATTTTAAGATTTTCAAAATCCCAAAGCCTATAACCAAATTCATTAATGCCATATCCAACAAAGGCACATATCTTTGATTTAGCTTCTAGCTTGGTTCTATTTTCAGAGTCTATATGAGCAAAAGCTTCACAACCGAAGGTCTTGAGAAAATAATAACTCACCTTCTTACCAATCCATGCTTCCTTTTGAATACCATAGCCCAAAGGAGTAGAGGGACCTCTATTAATGAAATATACAATAGTATTGATAGCCTTCACCCACATGTGTAAGGGCAACCTAGCATGCAACCTCATGCTCCTTGCACACTCCATTATAGTCCTATTCATGCGTTCAACCACTCCATTTTCCTATGGAGTCCTTGGAATAGTTTTCTGTCTAGGAATACCATTAGTGGAGCAATAATCTTCAAATTCATGACTGCAATACTCACCATCATTATCAGATCTGAGACATTTTAATTTCTTACCAGTCTCATTTTCAACCAAGCATTTCCATTTCTTAAAAGTTTGAAATACATCAGATTTCTGTCTAAGGAAATAAACCCATACTTTTCTAGTTGTGTCATCAATAAATGTAACATAATAATGAGAGCCACCAAGGGAAGATACTTGAGCTGGTCCCCATACATCTGTATGCACAAGCTCTAATTTCTCCTTTTTGTTTTCCTTCCTAGTCTTTATGAAACTCACTCTCTTTTAGTTTCCATACACACAACTTTCACAGAATTCCATCTTAACACATTTCAGACCTGGTAAAACTTTCTTTGAATGAAGTACTTTCATACCTTTCTCACTCATGTGCCCAAGTCTGTTGTGCCACAGTGCTATATCAGAATCTACAATAGCTATTTGTTCTCCTTGCTCAACTGCAACAATTGTTCCTAAACATTCATTTTTCTCTGAAACAATCAAAGTAGTAGGAACAATATGACCTATACAAAGATATAAGGTGCGTACTTTCATACCTTTTTCTACTACAAGGGAACCTTTTGAAACCTTCCAATTTTTATCATTAAAAGTAACTACACAACCCTCATCACCGAGTTGCCCGGTTGAAATTAAATTTCTACTCAACCTTAGAACATGTCTTACCTCATGTAGTAGCCAATGATTCCCATTCTACAACTTAATCTTAATTTTTCCCTTTCCAACAATCTGACAGGGTTCATTATCCCCCAGATAAACAAGCCCAAAATCTCCTTGGACATAATCAATGAAATAACCTCTATGAGGTGTAGCATGAATGAAGCACCAAAATCTAAAACCCATGAATCATCAACACTCTCTAAAGACAGAAGCAAAGAATCCTCTTCAGATTTGTTACTTACCACATTTGCCTCCTTGTCTCCATCTAATTTATCTCCTTCATTTTTCTTTTGATTCCAACAATCTTTCTTTTTGTGCCCTGGTTTCCCATAGTACCAGTAATCATTTGGTCATCTCGATTGAGACCTCCTCCCCTTTGACTTTCCTCTTGATTTCTCATGATTTCAAGAGTTACTTCCTCTTTCAGTCGTTCTGCCCCTGCTTTGTGCATTCAAAGAACTTCCTGATGTAGATCCACCTGAGGATTTCATATGAGTTTCCTCATTCAAAACAACACCAATCACATCATCATATTTTAGGGTACTAGATCCAAGAACAAGATTACTCACTGCCATTACCAAGCCATTCCAACTTTCAGGAAAAGAACACAAAATCAAGAGAGCCCTAATTTCTTCATCAAAATTGATACCCACAGAAGATAACTAACTAGTAATAGTATTAAACTCATTTAACCGATCTACAATAGATCCACCTTCTGCCATTTTCATATTAAATAAATGCTTCATGAGAATTACCTTGTTTGAAGCGGAGGGCTTTTCATACAATGTCGCTAGGGTTTCCATCAAATCTTCTGTCATCTTTTCTTTTGTAATATTAAATACCATCGATGGTGCCAAGCATAACCAAATGCTTTCGAGTGCCTTTCTGTCCAAAAGATCCCATTCAGCCTCTGACTTAGTTCCCTGATTCTTGGCTTTGCCTTCCAATGGCTTCCATAAATCCTTCTAATATAGATAGTCTTCCATTTGCATCTTCCATAACTAGAAGTTCTGCCCATTAAACTTGTCAACCCTTAGCTTACCCTCATCTTCCATCACTCCCACTCAACCATGAGATTCCCACTTAACCATGAGACTTTCCTATAGAGGATAACTAAAAGACAATCTCGCTCTGATACCACTTGTTAGGATAAACCATAGACAGAAATAAAAACTACATGCAAATATAACCAATAATAGAAAATAATAGATCACACAGAAATGAACAAAAGGCACCAAGATTTAACATGGTTCACCCAATCCCTGGGCTACATCCACCAAACAGCAAGTCTGATCTTATTACAATCCAGTGATTACAACATGATTACAATCTGTAATCCCTTACAACTCAATACCACTGCAAGAACCAATTTCACATCACAACATAATGAAAAATACCCAACCCTAAACCCTTTTATACAAGTATTAAACCACTTTAGGGTTATAACATGTCAGCCATAATTAGCCATAACTTTAGTGGCGAATCTACGAATGGTGAATAGTACCAAAATGATTGGTGAATAGTACCAAAATTTTTTTTTTCACCCCACTAATTATGAAGTATGTACAGTACTTTCCTGATCAGTCACCACAATCTAACACCATCTAAGTAGCGACAACTTGTTAATGCTACTAGAGATGTTATTCCTCATCAAGTAGTTTTTTAAGTTGGTTCTCTAGTACTTATTCTTTCAAGCTTCTATTTTTATTTCTATACTATATTTTCATGCTAATCTATGCTTTATCTATTACATCTTATTACCATCTTATGAACATAATTGTACTAACATTTACAAGATGTTTTTCCTTACTAGAACTTCTGGCTCAGATTAGGATTTTTTCAAGGCTAGGTTTATTTGGAGGTTGACTCAGTGGATCTTGTGTGTTGTAAAACATTTTTTAATTATTGCTAATTAGGCCAAATGAATATCGTCTTCTTTCAGTGAAGATGTCATAGTAATATGGAGGTGGCTTTTAAAGTAAAAAAGTTGATATTAGTAAATCAAACATTGGATATAAAATCTATCAGAATATGCTTCAGAATTTGTCTTGTATTTTTTTGTACTTTGAAGTTATGCACCCGAGGATGATGTATATGTAAACATTACCATCAAAGGAAGAATGATGTAATTTTATTTTTTGTATTCTTCTATGGTGATAAAATCTCACATATTTAGGTATTACCTATTTCTAATGCTTGCTCTAATATAGTGATTGTGATACATTTTCTTGGATAGAAAAGTATTGTTAGTGCACCCTAAGGCATGGACTACTAAAATATGAAATCTAACATGCAAGAAGTTTGTTGTTTTGACTCATGAACTAGAAAGGTTCATTATTTGTTACAAATTGGTATGCCAATGAATAATTTTTTCCCCAATTTTTACTAGATCTCATATTGATGTAATCCTTAACATCACAACCACTCCATCTTCTAGTTTAGGGTTTTAGCTATTTTATGTTTTTGATTTTTCAATGAACATGCTTTGTTCTAAATTCTATGAGTCAATCACCATAAATTTACTTGCACAGAAAAAAGATTAATATCATACAAAATGACAAACATAAACTCAATGGGTTTTCAAATTAAAATGAGGCTTGTATATTTGGATGCTATAAGTCAATTATCATGAATTGTTCTAGCCAAGAATTAACTAATTGTATGGCTTGATTTTCCATAATCATTAATCTCTATTGTTGAATGGTTTGACAAATTTTCTCCTTAAGATGATAGGTCATCTTCCTATCACATCTCCTATCTTGGAGCTTTTAGAAAGCACCACATTCTACTATTCAAAATTATCATGGACACATTTAGTAGGGGCCTTCCATCAATCCACCTTTTGATACTGAAATTTGTGGTTGTGGCCCACAATAACCACCCCACAAGCATGATATATCTTAAGATTTTGATGAATTAACAACTTCAAACTTGAATAATTATCACTATGAAATATACATTACCACCTCAATTATTATGTTGCATTGTTAACAATATGCCATGAATATTAATTATATCACCTCAACGTATCACCTTCTTAATTAAGAATCAAAATAAGGTGACAATAAACATGTGCCTGTACCCTTTCAAGGAAAAAATGGAAGATATATTTCAAGCCCTTAATAATACCAAATCCTTCCACTTTAGTGTCATATTAAGACAATAGAAAGACATCCTTCAAACAAGAGAAAGAAAGTGAAATGGGCACATGAGCAAGGATATGTTCTATGATCAATTACATCTAGTGGATCTCAGAGTTATGGCTAATTGTATGGTTTTTATAAGGGTATTGATTGTGTTTTCAACTTAGCTACTAATATGAGTAATATGGGATTTATTCTATCCAATCACACAATTATTATGTAAAAAGAACAATAATATTAGCTTCAACATGCTTGAAGTGACTCAAATCGATGATGTAAAGATGTAAGGTATTAGTTTTCTTTGGAAGTCGATCTATTTGAATTTGGGCTATTTTACCTGCCTAAATTTGAAGGGATGGTTTTATTAAAGTAATATCCTAGGAGGCTACATGGATAACCATACTTATTTTTGGTTAAATATTCCTAATTCTTACGCCTAACCTCATATTTTTTATACATCAATCCCTAGAATCACACTAGAGTGGATCCCTAGTAACCTATGTAATAGTGAAATTGGTTGTTTCAATTGGATTTGTTTGTTCTTCTTTCTATTTATTTTTCATTTACAATTTTTATTACAAAAAAATAGACCTGGAGAATTAGAAACTAACATCCCAATGAGTCAAAAATGAAATCTATAAAAATATATAATGAACAAAAATCAACTACAAATTTTAATGATATGGTTAAAGATCATGCTTCACAAAAAAATTGAGTTTCACTTATCAAAATCAACCCTCCTTTCAGCAGAAATAATTTGAATGTGATCTAAAATGTTTGCATGCACTGCAAGGATGAGATCATGATTTGAATTGACAAAATCCAAAAGTACATGCCATTTTTGGGCACCTTCCAACCTTAAATTCATATAAAAGTTTAATAAAAAAAGCAAAAACTAGTGTAAGAGTACTTACTATCAATAGATGGAAAGAAAAAAAATAGACGATCATATTAATATACTCCACATCTTTATGCCAAAATCTTGAATTTGAGTTGATATCCTTAACCTATTTAATAAGGAATGCGAAGATTAATTGCGAGGCAATCCACCAGACGTAGAAGTCATGATTAATATATTGGAAATTCTAACTCCAGATAAATTTCATGGGAAAAACATGTTTGGAAAGATATGGCAACGGTTTTTAATTCCCATTTTTCATATTCCTTGTATTAGTCTAGTTATATTAGGTGTTCTCATTGAAATGTTATCTAGTTTGGTATAATTCTAAAATTTATTGTAAATGGGATGGCTTATGATTAACTTTTTCAAATTTTCATTTTAATTTAATTTAATTTTTTCACTATTATAATAAAGAATTAGAATCATTAATACTTACAATAATGTGCACTATGGCACTATAATTATATGTTAATTATTTTAAAACTTTATTTTGGTGCTTCAAATCAATAAGCATCACCTTGATGGGATGAGTGTTAATTGTTTCATTCATTTAATGCGAGATGGATTTGTGTCAACCATTATCTATAAAACATGGGTCAATGAGTTCGACTCAAAAAAGTACACAATTGAATCTTAATAAAAATATCATAAATCTACTTGTTAAAGAAATTATCATGCTTATCAATGGATGAGCTTAAGGGGATTGTTACTAAATGGTTCATAAGACATGACACTTGTTGAAGGATTTTTAAATTTGGTTATAAGAAGATAAGATTTAACCATGGATTAAATTAGTAGTTAAGTGCACTTGAGCTTCAGTAGTACTAGGATGGTTGGCCTCCTAAAAAGTCTCAGTGCTTCACCTTTGTGAGTGTCACCCAGGTGAAATGAGTGCTAAGTATTCTATTCATTATCGTGGGAGATGAGTTCATGTAAACCACTCATAAAACATGGGTTGATGAGTTGTTTGACACTAAAAACTTCATAGTTGAATCTTGATAGAAATATAAAAATTTAAATTGTTATGAAAATATATTTTCCACTTATCAAAATAAACTTTGTTCTCTAGACTTGTGGATGGGTTAGATATCTACATAGAGAAAATATAAATTTATTTTTTTAGGATTCTTCTTTGGTTTGTAGGTTGAGGAAGTCTTTGTATGGCCTCTAGGGCTTAGTATATCTTGAAATATTCCTTTCTTCTCTCATCAAAATTTATGAAATGCCATCCAGATCCTAATGCCTACATCTTACAGTTGTGGATTATCATTTTTCATGTCCCCTATTCAAATAATTAAAAAAAAAAAAAAACTTTGTTAAGGCAGGCAGGCTCCAAAAAGGTGAAATTTTGGAAAAAGGGGCTAATCTTTGGAAACCAATGGACTAATAAATAAAAATTATTATTAAATTATATTTTATTAACCCCTCTTGGACGTTAGTTAGGGTTATGCCCTCTTTAAAAGGGGTTTGGAGGCATTTTGGGCTCATTCTACATCTTGATTCTTGCTAATTTCCTTGTTGTTCTTCAGAGGCTGCCAAACCTGTGGAGAAGGAGACCCAAGAACGGGAGTTTGCAGGTTTATAGGAAGGCTAAGGATGGGATTTTGAAGCCATTCCATGTGCATGCTCATACAGAGTTTGCCTTTGTGCTGAATAGTGCCGATTTGGGTGTTTTCGGGGTTGTTTTTGGTTTGAGTTTGGGTTTCCAGTTGAGTGTTTCATATCAGTTTGGTTTGCTGATGTATTTCAGACTTTATAATTTTAAAATAGAGCTGAATATATGTTTTGGGTCGTGATTAAACTTCTGAGATAGTTTATGAGTGTTTTGTGGTGTTTCCGGGCATTTTTGTGTTAATTTCGGGAGCCCGATTGAGCATAGTTTTGCCCTACATTTGTGAGCTATTGTGTAAAGGCTATAAAAATCTGGAAATGTCATTTTGTAGGCTGTTATGCTGCTGAAATTTCTGTAAAAATTTTCATTTTCAGATTTATTAATAATTTGTGAAGTTGTGAAGTTTTTGGCACTAATTTGGACATACCCGATTTGGGTTTTATTGGGAAATTGGCAGATCTTTGTAATATTGGTTGTTTGATTTTAAAGTTCTGATTTGAGGCTGGAAATATCATAAAAAAATCAGTAAAGGGATATTTCAGTGGTATCAAAGTCGTGATCTTGCCAGCCTGAGGGTTTGTAGAAGTTGCATGTCAGTTTTAACAACTACCCAGATCTTGCATGTCAAGTTTTGATAACTACCCAGATCTTGCATGTCATATTTTATGATTGCATGCAACTAAGTGAAAGAGAAAAAAGATATTTGCAGCGAGAAAAGAATAAAGAAATTTTGATCAAACCCCCAGTTGAAAGCAAAAGTACAAAATCCAAGGAAGAAAAAAGTATGGCTGATCCAGATGAGATGGCAAAGAAATTCTTCCAAGACATCCAAAATACTCAAAAGCAAACAGTGGATGGTTTGGCAGAAACTAGAGAGGCTTTGCGAATATTAACAGAAAAATTAGAAGGAATTTCATCTATTAACGAGAAAGGGAGCACTTCAGAGGAGCCAAGAAATGGGAGATCCACACCATCTAAATCAACCAAATCTATTTTCTTGCGTACCGATGAGCCACCAGTACCAAATCTAGCCATTAATCCAGTGGAAGAGGTTACAGGCAATTTGATTACATTAAGAGCTACTTACAATGGCTTAGATGATGACTTTCGTAGTTCAGTTCCTTTTAGAGAATATGTGGATATGATGAACGCTTTGATGCCCAAGAAAGAGAATAGGAGGGAGCATGACACAAGTGGAAGAGAGCTCAAAAATAAAATAAGCAAGTTTACAGCACCTACTTTTGATGGAACAAATAAAATTTCAGCTAGAGCATGGCTACAAAAATTACAAACTTTCTTCACACTTAACCCCATGAAAGAGAGTGATGCTATTCAATTTGCAAGTCTACACTTGGAAGATGCAGCCTATGATTGGTGGTATCATGGAATGACTACTCAAGGTCATGATCAGGTAACTACATTTGAAGATTTCAGTCAAAGGGTGATAGATAGATTTGACCTCAAGGATGATGAAGAGTACTTTAAAGAATTGTCAAAGTTGAAGCAAACCAAATCAGTTAATGAGTATATAGAAGAATTTCAAAAAGTGGTTTTTATGGTACCTGATATGAGTGAAAAGAGGATCATTTATCTTTTTCTTGATGGTTTAGAAGATTCTGTTAAGGGTTTGGTTAAGGCTTTCTCACCCTCAACCTTACAGGAAGCTATCAAAAGAAGCTTGCAACTTGAAACTTGCGTGCCTATGAAATCAATCACTAATCAAAAACCCCCAAATCTTTGGCAACATAAGGGAAATTTTCAGAAAAAGACTTTCCCAACACTACCACCAAAAGATGTGACAAATGTGGCTAAAAATAAGGTAGATGAAGAGACTAGGAGTGAATTACGAAGGAAAAAGCTTTGTTTTACTTGTAGAGAACCATGGGTTCCAGGACACAGATGTTTGGAGAAAGGTCATGTGCACTATATTGAAGTTGTTTTAGAATCTGATTTAGATGAGCATGAGGAATTTCATGATACTAAGGAGGAGGTAGAAGAAGAGAAAGTAAAAGAAATCAGCAAGGATGGCACTTTAGCAGCATTATCAGGAGTCCCAAGATACCATCCCTTCCGAATTCGAAGGGTACTAGCAAGGAAAAGGTTGACTATTCTTCTTGATAGTGGGCCAACTCACAATTTTATTAATGAGGGATTTGTCATGAAAAGAGGGCTTAAAGCAGAAGATTTTGAGGGATTCAATGTTACTGTAGCTGATGGATTCACTATGCCTTGCACACGGGTGGTGAAACAACTCAAGATGACCTTAGGAGATTATGAGTTATGTGATGACTTCTATGTGGTTGGTATTGGGGAGAGAGATCTTGTATTGGGTGTTCAATGGTTGCACTCTATCGGAGGCTATTACATGAACCATCAAACTATGGAGTTTAAATTTCATTCCAATGGGAAAGAAGTCATATTGAGAGGGTTATCGAATGAAGCACCTAAGGCGGTCTCTGCAAAGAGGATGGAGAGGACTTTTCGAAGAGGACAAGTAACATGGGCAGTAGGAGTCATAATCCAACCAACAAGCTCTCCAAAGGATCAAGGTAATTTCCATTTTGAAATTCAAAATATTCTTGATAAGCATAGTATAGTTTTCAATGATTTGCCTCCAGGATTACCACCAAATAGAGGTTTTGAGCATGTTATAGAGTTAGAATAGGGTGCCAAACCAGTTATAACAACCCCATACCGCCATCCAAGAGGTTATAAGGAAGAAATTGAAAAAACTATTAAAGAACTCCTGGACATGGGATTCATAAGGCCTAGCTCTAGTCCATTTGCATCATCTGTGGTACTTGTCAAGAAAAAGGATGGTACAATGAGAATGTGTATAGACTACAGGGCTCTAAACAAGAAGACCATAAAAAATAGGTATCCCATACCATGCATAGATGAACTCATTGATGAGTTACATGGTGCTATATACTTCTCAAAAATTGACTTAAGATCAAGCTACCATCAAATCCGAATGAGGAATGAAGATGTGGAAAAGACTGCTTTCAGATGTCACTATGGGCACTTTGAATTTCTTGTTATGCCATTTGGACTCACTAATGCACCTGCAACATTCCAATCTTGTATGAATAAGGTATTCAGTCAGCATCTTCGAAAATTTGTTTTGGTATTTTTTGATGATATCTTGATATACAGTAAAACATGGGAAGAGCATCTAAAGCACATAGATACTTTTTTGGGAATCTTGGAGCAGCAATCCTTCTATGCTAAGCTATCTAAATGTGAGTTTGGTTTGACAGAGATCCTATATTTGGGACATATTATAAGCTCTAAAGGAGTACAGGTTGATCAACAAAAAATTGAGGCAATTTTGGATTGGCCTCCACCCACTAATCTTACACAGTTGAGAGGTTTCTTCGAGTTGTGTAGCTACTATAGGAGATTTGCCAAGGGATTTTCTCAGCTTTCTGCCCCCTTGACTGATTTGACAAAGAAAGGAGCTTTTTTTTGGACAGAAGAGGCACAAAAAACATTTGATAAGCTTAAGGAGGTAATGAGTTCATGCCCTGTGCTTGCAATTCCAAATTTCTCTTTACCTTTTGTTGTTGAATGTGATGCTTCTGGAGAAGGTATAGGGGTTGTCCTAACTCAAAGGGGACATCCAATAGCATTTGAGAGTCAAAAATTAAATCAAACAGAGAAAGGGTACTCCATCTATGATAAGGAAATGTTGGCAATCATGCATGCACTTCATAAGTTTAGACAATATTTGGTATGTGGGAGATTCATTGTAAAGACAGACCATAATAGCCTCAGGTTCTTCTTGAACCAAAGGGATTTGAATGATCATCAACAAAAATGGGTAAGCAAATTGCAAGCTTATGATTTTGATATTGAATACATGAAAGGAAAGAATAATGTGGTTGTTGATGCTCTCTCAAGAAAGCCCACTTTGTGTTCCTTATCATCTATCTCTGCTGATTGGAAAGTCTCCATAATTTTAGAGTATGCTAAAGATTCATTTGCCACCAAGATTTTGGATAAGTTAGTGGATGATAATAGGTACAAGGTTGTTGATGAATTGATTTATTACAAAAACAGGATCTTCTTAGTGCCAGGGTCAAAAACTAAGGAGAGGATATTGAGGACCTTTCATGACACACCTTTGGCTGGTCACCAGGGATACTTCAAGACATACAGGCAAATTTGAGAGCGGTTTTCATGGAAGGGTATGAAGGAGGATGTCCTTAAACACATTAAGGAATGTATGGCATGCCAACAAAGCAAGAGTGAGCAAAATTTTCTTGCAGGGTTGTTGTAGCCACTTCCTATTCCCGAACAAAAATGGGAAAGTATTTCCATGGATTTCATCATTGGGTTGCCCAAGGTTCAAGGTAAGGATTGCATATATGTGGTGGTAGATAGACTAACTAAGTATGCACATTTTTTTCCTATCACATCTGATTTCAAGGCATCACAAGTGGCCGAATTGTTCTTCAAGGAATTTTTTAGATTACATGGTTTGCCTAGAAACATTGTTAGTGATCGGGACAGTAGATTCCTCAGCTCTTTTTGGAAGGAGCTCTTTCATTTGGTAGGAACTGAACTCACTCCCAGTACTAGCTATCACCCTCAAACAGATGGACAAACAAAGATAGTTAATAAATGGATAGAAGGATATTTGAGGAACTATGTTTTAAATCAACAACATGCTTGGGTGAAATGGTTACACCTAGGGGAGTATTGTTACAATACATCTCATCACATGTCTATTGGTATGCCTCCTTTTCGTGCTCTTTATGGTTATGATGCCCTTTCCTTTGTTGATCTAATACTTTCTAATAGCAGAGTACCCGTAGCAAGTGATTTCATCAAGCAAAGCCAAGACATAATAAGGTCCCTCAAGGATAATCTACAACATGCACAAAACCAACAAAAGATATATGCTGACAGGAAAAGGATTGAAAGATCTTTTGAGGTGGGAGATTTGGTATTTGTTAGGTTGCAGCCATATAAGCAAAGCACCTTGAAGAGAAGTGGGGCAGAGAAACTCAAGCCAAGGTTCTATGGGCCTTATAAAATCATCAAGAAGGTAGGAGAGGTAGCTTATGAATTGGAGCTCCCACCAAACAGCAAAATACATAATATTTTTCATGTATCTTGCTTAAAGAAGGTTCTAGGCCAGAAAACCATAGTATCTATAGAATTACCACCTCTTGATAATGAAGGGAAATTAGTTTTGATACCAGAAGAGATTTTGGATACAAGAGAGAAAAGGTTGAGAAATAGGAGCATCATAGAGCATTTGGTCAAATGGAAAGGATTACCACTAGAGGATGCAACTTGGGAAGGAGCACATATTCTTGAGAATTCCAACCTTCATTTCTTGAGGACAAGCAATATTTGGGAGGGGAGGACTTGTCATGTCCCCTATTCAAATAATTAAAAAAAAATAAACTTTGTTAAGGCAGGCAGGCTCCAAAAAGGTGAAATTTCAGAAAAAGGGGCTAATCTTTGGAAACCAATGGACTAATAAATAAAAATTATTATTAAATCATATTTTATTAACCCCTCTTGGACGTGAGTTAGGTTTATGCCCTCTTTAAAAGGGGTTTGGAGGCATTTTGGGCTCATTCTACATCTTGATTCTTGCTAATTTCCTTGTTGTTCTTCAGAGGCTGCCAAACCTGTGGAGAAGGAGACCCAAGAATGGGAGTTTGTAGGTTTCCAGGAAGGCTAAGGATGGGAGTTTGAAGCCATTCCATGTGCATGCTCATACAGAGTTTGCCTTTGTGCTGAATAGTGCCGATTTGGGTGTTTTCGGGGTTATTTTTGGTTTGAGTTTGGGTTTTCAGTTGAGTGTTTCATATCAGTTTGGTTTGCTTCTATATTTTAGACTTTATGATGTTAAAATAGAGCTGAATATATTTATTGGGTCATGATTAAACTTCTGAGATAGTTTATGAGTGTTTTGTGGTGTTTCCGAGCATTTTTGTGTTAATTTCGGGAGCCCGATTGAGCATAGTTTTGCCCTACATTTGTGAGCTGTTGTGTAAAGGCTATACAAATCTAGAAATGTCATTTTTTAGGCTGTTATGCTGCTGAAATTTCTGTAAAAATTTCCATTTTCAGATTTATTAATAATTTGTGAAGTTGTGAAGTTTTTGGCACTAATTTGGACATACCCGATTTGGGTTTTATTGGGAAATTGGCAGATCTTTGTAATATTGGTTGTTTGATTTTAAAGTTCTGATTTGAGGTTGGAAATATCATAAAAAAATCAGTAAAGGGACATTTCATCATTTGATTATATTCTCAATGTTAATGAATATATCATTGCACATAGATCCTCATCCATCATTCACAAGGTAAAATATTTTTTGCATGACCTATTAATTATAACTTTGTTGGGCAAGTTGGACTAGTTTATTTATATTGGGGTCACACAATATTTATCCAAGAGTGCACTTTCTTAGCCCAAGTATGCTTTTGATATTCTAGTCCAATTCCATACAAATAATTATAGTCCTGAAGTGACTCCCCTTTTCTCAAGATTCAAATATGATGCCTATAAGTAATATTGCATTTATTTTGTGGTTGGCATGGCTTTATCTTTTATGAAGAGTAGCACAAACATTATTGATTAGATCTTACATTATAACAGTATTTGTGGTTAGTGTGACTTTATCTTTTATCCATGGACATCCATCAAAATTTAGAAGCAAGAGATTTTTTGTTAGATGTTACAATTGCAGTTAACTTGGTAATTAGTAATAAATTATCAAAAAAATTATTATATTTTTAACTATTAGTTAAATTAGTAACTCCTTTAGTTGTGAATACTATAATAAACAATTTAGAATCCAAATGAGTAATATAAATAGAAGAGAACTAAATTAAGCAACAACAAAAAAAATCAATCCACCATTTTATTGATATGCCTCTTAGAGGAAAACTAGAACATTTTGTATATTGATCAAAGAGTTCAAAATAGTAAAGAAAATCTCCCAAGTGAAACTAGAGCTAATATGAGAAAGAGAAGGTTCCAGGCTCATAAATGAGTTATGGAAAAATTAAATTGACCTAATCCATAAGAAAATAAAACTTAGAGAAAGTAAAAATAACTAATTATAATTGACTAATTAGCCAATCACATATTGGGTCATTTATTTGGTAATTTATTTAATCACTTATGTTTAGGTGACTAGTTATTAGTGACTAAATATCAAATCACTTAATTAGTCATTTATTTAGTAGTTTATTTAGTTATTATATTTGGTTGATCATGTGATTTTACCTGGTGATCAAATTAGTCACTTATTTAGTCACCTATAGTTGTAAATTAGAAAGGAATAGTAGAATATGATCAATTTTAGTCATGTGACTAAAAATTTTAGTGGTGTGACTAAAATTTTGAGTCATATAGTCACATATTTGTCAAAATGTACTAGTGATAACTTTTGGTAAGTCCAAAAAAGATCAAGCCTTGCAAGTCACCTAACAAATGCACACATACATGCTTGTGTATGGCACACCACCATCATGATGATCATAACACAAGGACTAGATGAGAACACAAGAAAAATATCACTCAACTAAAAATAATTTGGGAGGATACATTCTACACAAATCCCAAGAATAATAAAACCATGCATCATGAACTCACTGAATTGACCTCAATCTGGGAGTGTGGATTCTATACAAATCCCAATGATGCAACAAGACCAAACACCATGAACTCACTCAATCGGCCTCAATCTAAGAGTATGGATTCTACACAAATCCTAGTGTCCATGAAATAACAAGGGTCCAAAAGAAATAATATCACTAGGTATACAGTCACTCAACTAGACACAAACTCAAGAGTACAAATGCAACACATATCACAATGCAAATATAAAAGTGCAACAATGATCTAACTAACATCCTATGGATAATCCAAGTCCATGACTAGCATCATGCTAAGAAAGCCCAAGAAAATTGAGTGGAACACAAATCGAGGTGAAAATATCAAAACTAAAAAAATTTGAAATTAAAACCAATTTTTTCTTATGACATAAAAGCCAAAAATATTAAATAAAATATGGGTTTGGAGTCTGTATGCAAAAATGGCAGTGCAAAACCCCAAACCCTCATTCTAGAAGATAGGGAAATGCTCACACTAGTCTAGCTAGGTAGAGCTAGCATATAGAAATGGAGGAGAACACTAATTATCAACCTCCTAACAGATGGATATCAAAAATAGAAGTATAAATGGAGCCAAAACAATAAAATGAGAGAGCCCTACCTTGCACCCAAAAGGGAAAAATGAGAATCTGAACCATAAAATAAAAGTCTCATAGAAGTAGCCAAAAATTGCAGCAATCCAAGGTCTCCCTAAGCTAGACCCAATGAGATTGATCTCACGAAAATCCCATGCCTATAGCTCCCATAAAGAATAGAAGAGTAAATCCTCATGAAGAGGATTTTTGGTTTTACTCTCAAGCTTTCTAATTTAAAAGTGAGAAGTCTAGAATTTGTCATGCCCAGACTACGAGGGTAAAAACACACACAAATTTTTTTTATTTTTTTTTTTAAATTAATAAATAAGCAAGTTCTAAGTTTAAAATGATTGTGATTATAGTTTAAGAAAAGGATCTCTTCGATACGTCTTAAGTTTTAAAATCTTCACACATGAATTAAACATTGATTTATCCTTTATCATTAATTTGGTTAAATCATTACTAAGTATAGTTATTAAATAAAGTGCTTTAAGATGAAATGATAGAGATAACATTTTACGTACAGGTTCTTTACAAGATGTCTTAAGGTTATAACATGAGGACGATTACATCGTTAAAACATTAAAACTTTGTTCTAAGATTGATAATGCTAACTTATGTTCTTACGTGTCTATACAACATCATAGCTAAAATTGTTTAAATTAAAAGTGTAGATGACTACGAGATTGTTGGGTCAAATATCTAAGCAATTAAATTCTACTTTAAAAAAACTTGTTTTAATTAACCAATGACCCTTAAATTTAGCTACTTTACTAAACATATTTAAAACTTAATCGATTAACACTTAGCTACATAATCATTTAATTATGAATGCATATATAAAAAGAAACACTACCAACTAATTAAAATCTAAACTTTATTACATTAAACAATATACTAGTAAGCTAACTTAATTTTCTACTAACTTTAAAATAACACAACATCTAGCCTAAACTAACACAACTTATTACTTAACAATTTAGATTATATGTTAACTAACTATTAGAAAATATTAATAAAGAAACTAAAATTAAATAAATAAATAACTAACTAAATCTAAAACTAAATTACATTTTTAATGTTAAACTAACTTAGTTCTAAACTAACAACAAAGACAACTTATTAATTTTAAAACTAGCATTACATAAAATATTATAACTTTAAAACTTAACTAATTAAAACAATATACAATAAAACTAAACTAACTTAAAATAAAAACTAACATACACTAAAACTAACATCATAACCTAATCTAACCCTAACCTAACCTCCCTACACCCCCTACTGTCACGTCACCCCCCCCCCCCCCACCCCCCCTTCTACCTAGGCTTGCGCTTTCACAAGCACTGAGAGGGCGCGCTGCCCCATACTGACCCTGCGTCAGTCATACAAGTACGTGGGAAACCAGAAAAGGTGGCAATATTTATTAATTTTGGTTGAAACAAACCAAAACTAACTTAATGTCCCTCCTTCCAAGCTTGAACGCTCACTTGAGAAGGATAAAGGGGATGTGACATGGGGACAGGGTGACATCACCCTCCCCCATGTACAAGATATTTTATTTTTAAAAAAAAAACTTTCTTGAAGGACTCTTCCAAGTTGACGCTCACCAAGAAGGAAACATACTAATGGCAAAAAGTTAAATAGGTAAGGAAATGATGAGATGTTGCATATATATATATATATATATATATATATATATATATATATATATATATATATATATATATATTTTTTAAATTTCTTTTTAAAATTTTTATCATGTGTATAATGCCTAAACTTGATTTATTTGTTTAATCAAAAAATTTAAATTGAAAGAATATTTAAAAGGATATTCTCTGTTCCATAATATTCTAAATGTCAAGCCCATACAAAAGGCAGAGAGTTTTCTTACTCTCTTGGGCCACTTTTTTTTTTTGAAAATTTTCTAAGTGTAGAGTTAAAGTTATGCATTTTTTTTTTTTAATATAATTGGAATAGAATTAAAACATAGATTTAACCATTTACTCAATAATGCAAGTTTGATTAATATCCAATAATCATAAAACTAATTTTACATGAATGAACATAAATTTCCATTTCCAACATATATGAACAACTTGATATAATGCCAAACTGAACATCATCAATTCCATCCAAATTTTAAAATTCATCCATCTAAAATTAAAATTTACAATTAAATCACATGACAAGCAATTATACCCAACACCAATTTTATTGGCCAACCTGATTCAAAGGCTCAGCCGGGAAAGAATCAAGAAGAAAACCCGGCTTCATTGCCATTTACAACAAGGTTTAAAATATAGTTTACAATAGGATCTCAATCCCAATTTCAACAATTATATCAAATTTTCTTCATGATCATAATCAAGGAGTTTGTACTATTTTCTGAATCTCATTTCAAGAACCATGGAGGAAGCAAATATCTAATCGGGTGACAACCAAGCATAACCAAGATGAAATCAAACATGCATAATCATACGTGGTTTACACAATAGGATTCAAAATGAATCAAGACTAGGGAAAGGTGGATTCTTCCAACAGGAGAAGTCAAGCACAACACCAATTTAGATGCCCAATCGGGGCTAATAACCAAGAACTTCTGTTCTTCCATTTAAACATGCCATATTCATACCAGGTTTGTGCTGACGGGTAGGGGCCCATAACACCCTACCCTTTATCCCTCTTCTCATCCTGAGAAGAGACTCTACACTGGTTGGAGTCCAACTAAACAGACCTTTCCCAAAATTGGTCACTTCTGCCCTCTCCAAGGGTGAGTAATACCAAAACACCCATGCAAGGAAAACTCAAAAAAAATTGCAAACATAACCATGCAAAGAAAACAACCAAAATAACATAGCTTTCAAATCTTCCCAACATACCCACAACCATACAAACAGTGAAACAACAACAAGGTAGCATGAACATGAAACAAAACATAAAAACTAAATAAGGGAGATGAGAATTTCCTACCTTCACAAAGAGGTAATGGCAATGAACAAATTTGAGTAGAGTTTCCACTTCCTTCCTTCAATCTTCAAGAAATCTTCCCTAAATGTAGAGATTGGGTAACAACCCACTAGTCCAAGGAAGGCCTCTAAATAAGCCTCCAACTCAACCACCCAAAAGGAGAAATAACTATCTCCACCTACTAACAAATCTAGAAACTCCTAACTCAACCTACACCATGGTTAAACCCTAAGTGGAGATGAGGTGAGGTAACTCAAGATAATCATGATCAATTTTCGCACAAAGGCAAAAAGGGACTTTTTGAGTGACCTCAAAAGTCAAAAAAAGGGGCTTAGCGGTTGGAAAAGACCCCTAACCCATACCCATACCCTTTGGTTAGAATAATAACATGTTTAAAAGCCTAGGAAAGAGGTTTAGAGTCAAATAAAATCTAGGAATAAAATAGGTCCATCTAACTACTCTAACTTTCAAATTAAGCACTAATTCGGATTAGGGATGACTAACCTTAATTAAGAACCTAATAGAAAACTGACACTAACTTAAACCAACTTGGTCCAAAGGTTAAACAATCAACCCTAAACAGCACACCGAAGCACATAATCATTTTACGAGTGTCAAGTGACACTGAAAGAACATAATTATGAACATAAACATTCACTGAACAAAGAAGATACATACATACATCTCACAATACAAATACGTGAATTACGAACAGCAAAGTTTTCAAAATTAGCACATGGAGATCAGTTCTGTTCCTCCGTAGGGTTTCTCGGCTAAATATCTGCACACTCATTGCACACATCGGTAGTCCTGTAAAATCATATGTGTATAAATGTATATGTATTCAGAAATTCACATAAATTAAAACATACATCAATAAGGGTTTCTTTATCCTACTTAATTCTTAATCATTTAAAATCTCTTAAATCAAAGTCTCAATCCTACATTTACTGATTTCATCAACATACATATACATGAAACATTAAATGACAATCATCAAATATATTTGAAAATAACATCACACAACATGAAATAATAAAATATGTTCTAAGCATCAGATAATGTCTCGACATCTCGAGTCGTGAATAACAAAATAAGGGTAATGTATCACTATGCTATGATGGGTCAGGGCGAGGCCTCACAGAATTAGATTCCTTTTTGGCTACTTATTCACTTTTCGAGTGAATAATGGATTAGGGAAAATAACCAAGAGAGCTAGTTAAATTTGGAATCAACCCAAATGAAAATAGGCTATTCTAAGTAATTGGAATTCATCTATGGAGAGGCTTCTAAAAATTAAAATTAATTAAAATAAAGCCCAAGAACCCATAGACCCAAATCATAGAATCTTAAACAATCTTGCAACAATGTGAACCTCTAAATACACAAACACATTCACAGGTCTAATCACATAATGCAAATGATTCTAGATTTGTCAAGTCACTAGAAGGTTTTATTTAAACATTTAAATAAGATACATCGACCATACAGGGACGATATTGGTATGAACATCTGAATCACTAACTCCATGTGCCACTACCAGGGATATAAATTCTCCACACTAAAATACACAATCAAGTGCAATTACATATAATAACTTAGCCAAAGAAATAAATGCATTAAATCACCTAATTTGATAATTTATTCAATGATACTAAAATAATCTATTTACATCACTCACATTCGCATATAGCATAATGAAGCAAGAATGAAGTAAATAACCCTAGCATTAAATCAATCACATAACATAATCAAAGATACATCTAAATATAGGATAACCAAATATCATCATAAAAACACATTATCATCTCAAAATGGCATCATCATGCAAATTTGATCAAATGAATAACATAGTACTCTAACATCTATGATACTGAAATCAAGGATAATACCTAACCCTAGGGTCATCTCAAATGTAAAACATAACATGAGTAACAAATATCTCTCAAATCAAAATATAACTAGGTAAATATCCGCAACACATAACCAATGAGTCCAACATGGACAATCTATTTCTAATTATTTAAGAAATTAATAATGGTTGTTTAAAAACCATTAAAAAGGAACTTAAAACACATAAGTGAAAATGGTCAAACACATGACTAACCACTGCTACAGGAGCCTAATCCACTGTAGCAAGATAATAGTACATAGTGCAATCTCTGCACACATCTTAGGGTAATCATGGAACAACATCATGATACCACATCGATCCTAGTAACCACTGGAACAAACCTCAATGAATCGTATAACACATCATAATCCCATAAATCAGCTATAAGCATAATCAAAGTAACTGATACAATAACATAAATCCAATCACCTCAAGGGTGTAGATTGATGAGAGCAATTTATGTCCCATATTATGCCATATTTTACCCTTCATATAAGTCTTCATGTTCATTTTAATACCTATTTTAATATTCCATTTTATCCTTCTATGTTGCATATGATCTAATATTTATAAGTAATAATTAATATAGTTATTAGATAGAATAAGTGAATAAATAAATGAAATTGTATTTATCTAACATGCTGATGGTTCTTCCTACCACCCTCTATGCATCTTCTTGTAGCTCTTACACCAATACAAAGCTCCACCCACTTTAAAATAGATATATTTGTTGCAAGATATCATTCACCAAAATTGTGCCAAAAATGGAATGAAAACCTATGTGAATACGTGAAGATGGCAGCAGGAGAATTACGTGGATATATGCTAAAAAACCTATGGTTCTAAGCATTCTGTTACAACCAAATTGCTTCTTATTACTTATTGGTTATGGGCCAAAACAAGACTGCATCATAATCAATCTAAAGACAATAATAATCTATTTGTACTCTAACAACAAAATACCTGTTATTTGCACATAACAAAATTTTACTATTCTTTGCATGGAGTATATATCACCATAGTTATTACATTTTTAAATTTGTGCCTATATAAGTAGTAGTAGACATATATAGTGGAGATATGCACATTTATGTAGATTTCCATAAGGAAGCTTTTAGAAAGACATATAGTATCAACATGTGTTATTTTTGAATAAAGTAATATTTTGCATGATTACAACAATGTAGAATCTAATCATTCTCTACTCATTGTGCAAGCCAAGGAGTAAGGACCTGCTCAACTGGCAAAGCATGATGATATTCTCATTTGGTATGATATTCAATATATTATTGAAGAGTTTGATTTTAGAATTAGTCTATTTGTCAAATTAGATATTTGTGTTTTTATCTATTTAGTAATTTTAGATTAATTAATTTAGAGTTGGATGAAATTTTCCTAAAGCCATTGTTATTTATAAATTGTTGTTCTTAATATTGTATAAATTAATGTTTATTTCTATTTCTAATGTTCCTATTGCCAGGAAGTGACAGTTCCTATCACCAGGATTATTTCATTTCTCATAGATTCAATTCAGCATATTGTAGTTGCATTCATCATTCCTCATTTCACAACTATCATCCCTTGATGGCATATTGCTTGGAAACCTTTCACAAGCTTATGTTCTTGGATTGACATGTATAGACCACCCAAACTTCATCATAAAATTGTTAATTCTTTATTATTATTTTCCCCAGTGTTGGACTACCATAGACCACTCATGGTACCAATCATGATCTCTTCACAATGAAAGATCAATATTATTACATCCATCAAGATGACTTACAAAAATCAAATGGGAGAGGCACTACATGTACCACTAATGGATGCATATGAGTTAGGAGTGGTAACTTGAGGGAGGGAAGGCATAATACTACTAAGTGGGAGAGATGAAGATTTTTAAATGGGAGTAGTGATGATGGGGGTGTTTGTAGATGTAGGCAGTGTAGTAGTGGTATGCTGGGATGTTGTGTGGACTAATGATTGTGCCATGATGGGTTTTTACTTTATGGGATGGAAGAACCAAGTTGGGTTAATGGTTTATTCATATCCATGAGTTTTGGTTGTACCAGTTGATGTCATCTATCTGGTATGAAAAAGGGGACCTTATTAGTTGGACCAATGGGTGGTGGTAGTCTTCCAAATAAGGAATGAGCAGGATATGATATATCCAAAGGTGGTGGTCATCCAAAGCTAAAGGCACTAACATTGTTTCTTAGGAAGTTTTCCATGATGGTTTCTCTATTTTTATGTATGATAGCATTGATAATGGTTTCATGTCTTGGTTAGTTCATAAAGACATCTATGTCGAGGGAGGGACCCAGATCATCTAGATTTTTTTGTGGTGGATCATGTGTGGTTATAGACACCATTTGGTCTAGCTATGTGCTAACCAAGCCACTACTAATATTAGGATCCATGTCTTTCTTCTTCTTTTTATTTTTTCCCAAATGTGTGGTAGGTGGCATGAAACAATAATGCTCCTAATGGTGATATGTAAGATGGTATGATAATGGATGCAAGTATATGTGGGCAGATGTTTTTTACTAAAGTTTCTAACGATACGACAACTATGATGTAAGAATTTTCTAAGATGTAAAGATACATGATAGATGTATGGGGAGATGGTGGAGGATCTTACTTCTAATGATATGATACCTAGGATACCTGAAGGATGAGTGAGGTGATGTCAAAGTGAAAAGGAAATGTTTTCCCTATGTGTAAGCTCAAGATGTGGTGGTGATGTCAACTCTAGGAAAGACTTGTGACCTTTTAGAAGATAAATGATGATCAAGTGTGGAGCCCAACCTTTAACTCAAGGTGATGAGGGACACACATGGAAAAGATAGATTACCTTAGATAATTCTTAGTTAAAGGGATAACCATGATAGTATGATGGGTGTAGGATTTAGGTTTAGACAAATCTCAACAAAAGTGACACCAAATGCTCAATGATGATGGAGATGACTGAGGACTTTGATCTATGATTTTGATTTGGATAGGGATAGATTCCTAAAGAATGATCTAAGGATAATGAATTTATAAAAATTTTAAGGAGGATAAGAACCTATATGATAAACCTAAAGGAAAAATCTATGATGTGATAAATGCAAAGTGTGTGTGAAAGAAGAGGAACCTAATCAAAGTGGGTATAGCTAGTGTAGTTGATGAGGCTTTGATTAACTCCACATCTTAAGGTTAAGTTTTGAACCTTATAGTCCCACTCAGTTTGTAGCGAAACCTCAATACTTTTTTTCTCAATTTAATCTATTTCAGCAAGCCTTAGATTAGGTATGTATTTCTTGCATTCTACTTATATCTCTCTATAGACTACTGGCTATTGAAGTTTGACCTTTTTAAGCTCAATTTTTGGTTGGTCTAACATGAGGTTTCCATTAGGTTTATCTCATTTGAGGGTTAACGTAGTGACTATGCTAAGTGTACCTTTTACTTTTTTTGGATAACATGAATCTCTTGGATAGTAAATGGTTCTAAATAGATAAGAAATCATTTTTATCAAAGGATGATATAATGGCTATACTTTAAAAAGTAAGAGGTGAAGTAAAAAAAAGCTAGACTTAGGGTTGTTGCGAATAGATTTTCTAACAAATATTTTGAAATAACAAGGATAAGACTCTTTTGATAATGGATATGGTGTATTGTGAGAAAACAATCTCTCAAAGGACAATGCAACTTTTAGAGAGACAAACAAATGATCTCTTTAGAAAAAGGATTTTGATAGTAACCAATGTGTATTTTTTTTTACAATTATTTTTCATAAGTTCTTCTCACAAGTAAGATAATCCAAGGACACTTTTATCCGTGAGGTCAATTTGGCTTCAATATGTCCCTCTAATTGAAGAGGTGAGTTGATACAAGAGTTGATCAACAAATGATACACATCAAATAATCTTCAAGGCATTCCAAATAGATGTCCCCCTTCTATGGGGACAATAACTCTTGGGGATGAAATCCAAGTAGCCTTATGTCTCTACTTAGGGAGCATGATTGTGAACAATCTTAAAGGATGTTGTTTCCCTTGCATCAAAAATAACATACCAAAGATAAAAGGGTAGATATTAAATGGGTTCATAATTAGATCTATCGAGTCAACCAAATAGTTGTTATGTATGTGATTCACTTAAGAATATATTTTGACCATGCTAAAATCGTGGAAAAAATTCCCCACCTTGGCCTACCACAAGAAATGGATCTCCCAAACTTTCTCGATGGAGAAAAAAGTTTACCTTTCTTCTCATTTAGATATTGCCCAAAGGTTTTTAATGGTTTGAGCTTCTATCCAAATGGGACATGCTTCCCAAAGGATGATGAACTTGCTAGAAGAACTCCTAGGTTGTTGTGAATGATCTTGCTAACAACTTTCGGTACATGCATCACATATTTAAATGGTTCTATTTTGTAAGAAATAAAAAGGGAACTCAAAGTGTGTTAAAAGAAACAATCTTAAGACACACAAGACACTTTGTTCATGCTAATTTTGAAGCTTTTAGTTATTTCCTAGCTATGGCTTTGAAGTTAGTTGAGATTAGCATGCAAGATTCTTTCCAACTTAATAGTGCATCGTCAACATATGAAATTGCACATGAAAGTTTTGAAAATAGGGAATAATAGTGATTTTCCTTTAGAGTATTTGAGATTGGATGAATTCTTTTTAAGCCCCAACATTTGAAGTGTGTCGATTTGCAATGTTCATTGATTTTTAGGCATTCAAGATTGAGTTGATGTGTTTTTTTCCCAAATTGAAGTGTGAGTTATAACAATGGTTCATTGATATTTGACATTCAAGATTATGTTTTGTTACTTAACCATTCATTCCATTGAAAAAAAAAAATATTTGTTGATTTCCTTTAAGAATTCAAAATTGAATTTGATCAAATTGTTAAGCCCAAATTGAGAGATGTGACTTTTAGAGCATGGTTAAATATACAAGTAAATTCCTTTAAAGACAACCTTAAATAAAAATTTAACCAGAACTTGCACACTACTCCATCTACAAGGATCCTCACGACATACCCAAATTAAAAATAAAAATGAAGTTGCCAAAGTCAATACATGATCATGTAGCATGGAAATGCAGTCAATCTAGCAAGAATGTTACCTAAAATTGGTAAAGAAAAGATAAAAAGTAGGTTGTGGAAGAGATACTTACATAGAGAACTCACCACACTGTTATCCCATAGGCATAATATACATTTCTACTAAAGAATATATTCATGGGTTCAAAGAAAGGAAAATAGGTTAAGTTTATTATGAGTAGGTTTTTAATATAGAGTGATCCCACAAGAAGTACAAGCAAACCTACAAGAACATACTTGTGATCCTACGAACAGAAAAAAGGTGAGAATGAAAGAAAATGATACAAAAAAGGGAAATGGCCATGTGATAAAGAGGATAAAATATTAAAGTAATCCCACCTTTGTAGGTTCATACTCCCATGAAGAATTTCCCTCAAACTCACAGCTATAGGATCAAGAAAAAATAACTTTTTAAGGTTTTGTTGTGTGAAAATGGGTGAGGTGGTTAGGAATGCATTGTTTGAAATTGGCACCTATAAACCTAGAAAAAAATTCAAAGACCTAACACACACAACCATAAATAGAATACATTAGTTTTTAAGTGATTAGTAAAAACCAACATAAAATTATTGAGAATGATTTGAATGTGGGATCCCACTGGGCATGCCAAAATGTATGCTAGTAGATTTAGTGTACAAAGAACATTAACATAAACTTAATATACTCAAACTAAAACTATAGCAACATATGAAAAGATGAAGGAACATAAAAGGAAAATGCAAACCAAGTATGGTGAGATCCACAAGTGTAACCTTGATGCTTAGATATGTCCAAATGATGGTTAAATGTGTGCTCAAGTGTGCTCAAGATTCAAACATTTGGATTATGATCAAGTTTGAGCGTGAGTGAAGGATTTAAAAATAGAAGCATGGGTGGATTCTGTCATTATTAATGGTATTTTGATAGTTGATGAGCTCTCAAAATAACATTATAAGTTTGCATTAAAAAGTGGATAGTTTCTAAGAGGGGAAGGGTTCAATTTATAGGCCAAGGCATAGTGAGATGGAGAGCCAAGATGCAAGAATGGATGAAGGGTGAGGGAAGCACATGGATTATGCTTTCTCAAATCCATAGCCTTGTGATAAGTATCACAAGGGGATTGGATGAGAGAGTAGAGTCAAAATGGGTGGTCAAAGAGAGTTATGAGGGAGAAGGAGTGTGTAAGAGGGATGTAAGAGGCCTTGAAGACCATTAATCTATGTAAGAGCCTTAAAGTCTCTTGGATAGGAATGTAAGAGGGATGGGATCGAATTTTGACTTTGGTTTGGTTTAGGATTTCTTGACCATTGGTTAAAGTTGTGCACGTGTTTAGGGAAGGGATTAGGCTTAGCTTAGGAGGGAATAAGGATGCAAGTGGGCTAGCATTTATGAGGTGGGTTAATTAGTTGACTAAGTGAGGTTAGCTTGGGTGAATGTGTTGGTTTAGCTAATGATAGGATTTAGGAATAGTTAGAGGTCAAGGATTTGATTCATTAAATGATTTATTTAATAAAAGGGGAATTTGGAATTAAAGTAAATAGGCATAGTGCAATTATTTAATTTAATAGAAGAATATGGATTTAATTGATAATTAGGTTTTGGGTTTGTCATTTGATTTTATAAATTGGGTAGTTAATTAAATGGATTAATTAACTGGGGGTTGATGATTAATTAATTAAATATTTAATATTTAATAAATAATTTCCTAGAATATAAGTAAATAGGATTATTTTAATGATGTAATCAGATTTAGGTGTCTTTACTAATTCCTTTTGATTTTTCTTATGAGGTTCTTATTGGAGGAATCAACTAGACTATTCCCTTGAGGATAATAATTTGAGGAATTCTTCCCAAAACAATTCCATGTTCTACTTTCCACTAGGTGATGTGTGTTCAAAAAATATTTGGCATTATTTGATATGATGATTGAATGGAAAACAAATCTATTTATAATTCCATCAAGGAATTAAACTTTTGAAGCCTCTCTCTCCTTTCAATTCTATTGCTCTATCAATCTTGTGAAGTAATATGTAACTTCCGAGATCCATTTATGACCACATCTAGAGAGTGATTTTATTTGACCAGTACAATTTAGCCCCTACTAAGTAAAAGTTTGATATGATTAAATGGGATGAAGGAAAAGGGATACCATTCTTCTTTTCCTAAGAAGGAAAAATCATTAAAGTTTCTCACCCATTGGTGAGAGTCTATAAATGAGGTTTGCCAATAATATTCATCCCTCATTGTCTCCAAAGGTGTGACCCTTTCCTAAGAAATGACCACATATAGATCCATCATGAAGCTCTTCCAACAACCTAGTGATACAGTTTGTATTGAAAAATCTTAGCAGGACTCTATTGGAATCCATTCTAAATATTATAACATCAACCAAGGCATAAGGAATGGACTATAATATGAACTATCCTCTTTTATCTTTATTTATACCTTTTGGATATCATCCTTCTACCAAGAAGGTATTCATGTCATATAACCAATTATTATGATCTTTCACTCGAAACTAGTTATTTGTCCTACAAATAGAGGGAAACATTTTTATGCATCTCAAAAGATGAGATCATTTTCTCACATAAGTATTTTATCCTCACAAGCTTGGTGATCTTTATCTCTATGTCATACTCCATGACTTTGGTGATCCATCCAACTCATTTCTCACTAATTTCCTTATTTAAAAGGAATTCATTTACACTTACATGTGGGACCAAGAGTTGGATGTTGGTTTTGGACAATAACTATTTGAGTTTTTTCAAATATCTTATGACAAAAATAAATTCTCCTTAGATATGTTTGTATCTACTTTCATATTCCATAAGCCCTTCACTAAAGAAGGAAATGGGTTACTCCAAGTTTTCTTCATTTGGTTGATTCAAGATAGATAATATACTATATTCTCCTCCAAGAGTATAAAAGAAAAAATATTTGTCAAACTTAAGATTGAAAGAATAGGAGTAGATGCAATGGTCATTTTAATCTCCTCAAAAATTTCCCTTCCTTCCATTTTCCATATAAATTCTATGTTCTTTTTAGGAATAATTGTAAGAGATTTAACCATTGTGGAAAGATTAGTAATGAACCTTCTTACAAATTTGATTGTGTTAGAATATATATAGTCCATTGATATAATTAAGAGGGTGGGGGGGCTGAATTAGTTATCTAATTGTTATCACAAGTATAAACCTTAAAAAAACTTAACCATATGAGCAATATAAACTAAAACTAGGACAAGATACTCATACACAATAACACCATATATGTTAACTAGGGAAACCCTTTATTAGAGAGAAAACCCTAGTGGGGATGGTAACCACAAGATGATGTACTAATATAAATATTCCTTGTTAGAAGATGGACCCTTTTAGGAGTCTATTATACACTCAGTACATATGAGTCCCTATTAGGAGACTTTGAATCCTTGTTAGGAGATTCCAACCCTGTTAGGAGTTGTGGAAGATACCTAGACCCATTGCCCAAAAAACTTCAAGGGCAAGACCAATGAACCCATTTTCCAAATGATCTATATATTATTCCTTTCAAAATAATAGAAATGAAATATACTTCCTTTCTCTTCCTCTATCCTATCAACTAGACCTCTACTCCTTTTGATCATGTGACCAGATCACAGTACTCACATCCAATAATCCCTTGGATCACTTACACATATTAAGTAATCACTCTGCTCCTTTTCACACTTTGCACTTCAATAAATTTTCCACACCCTAGAAAACAAGGAACACATCTTTCCTTTATACCATATCTTCATAATAATTCCTTGAGTTGGCCTTGAGGCTTTTCCAATTAATTATAATAAGATAATTAATTAATTATAATTGCAATAGCAATATCATCTCACAGTGTATACAAAACTTCACATGTACAATACTAGGGCTTGTGTACTCATTGACATCATCAAAAAACTATCCTCTGTCACTGCTTGACTATGCATCTTCTTACTGCATCTTAGATGTAAGATAATGATCAAACATTAGGAACTTATTTCCCAATACTCTTTCTTTGAATTGCTCTTTGTAAATAAGGTATAACTATTGTACATATTTGACAAAGACTCTGCACATCCCAAGACAATCAAATCATTGTCCATACCATTAAGATCTTTGTCTTCTACTCAACTAGTCTGTACACAAACCATTTTATGTTGACATCAATGAAATACATAGTCATGAATGCAACATGTCAATACTCTCCAATTCTTATGATACTCCTCCAAAGTAGTATCATCAACATCCATGCTAACAATCTCCCCCTTTGGCATTGATGGCAACATAGATGAAAAACCATTTAAGTTCCAAGAATACCAATAGTTTTTTGTTGCTATTGTAGACCAACATTAGTTGTCCACATGCTAAAAAGTATCAATACAATAGGTGCATACTCCTCCTTCCTTTAATGAATCTTTCTAAATCTCTCTAAAGAAATATCTCTCCCTTATGCATACTCTCTCCTACATACTTAGGAGTTAATCTCTCCCCCATTGGTATCAATGTCAAAGGCCTCAATCTCAATGTTACAATATAGCAATTGTTAAATACCAATTTCTAATATGTTGCTCCAAGTCTTCAACTAGCTTGAGTGTCTAGGCTAACAATAGTGCTTTGTACCACTAGACTGATGCACTCTCTGCATCATCTACTTAGAAGTAGGTAGGGGCATAACCCCAAGCATACCTCTCAAGTATTCAAATGTATCTTTATGAAAAGGCTTGGTAAAGATATCTACAATTTGATATTTGGTACTCACATACTCCAATCTAGTCTCTTTTTTTGTTATTTTCTCTCTCACCGCATGATACTCAATAGATATATGATTAGTCTTCGAATGAAATACAAGATTCTGAGACATACTCACTATACTTGTGTTATCATAGTAAATGATAACAAGTTCTTCAAACTCAATTTTGATATCCTTTAGCATCTGCTTCATCCACATAACTTGATTATAGTTATTTGCTACTGCAACATAGTCTACCTCAATTGTACTCTAAGAAATGCAATCTTTCTTCTTACTTAGCCAAGAAACCAATATTCCTCCTAGAAAGAATGCTCCACCACTAGTGCTCTTTCTATCATCCATATTTCCTACCTAATTCACATCAGTATATACACATAGAGTGAAATCACTTGATCTATCATAGGAAACTCCATAGTCTGACATCACTTTCAAATATATGAATATTCCCTTTATTTCTAAAAAATGATACTCCTTAGGATCTGCTTGGAATCTAGCTACAATCTTGATTGCATTTTCTATATCTAGTCTATTGTGAGTCAAACTGTAAACCTCCAATCATGGATCTATAGTTCTTCTCTATTGATCAAATAAATAAGATTGACAAATGAGTGTAAACACACTTAACCATTTTCACTATACATGCCAAGTACAAAATGGAAGCTGAGCTAGAATTTCTTTATATGCTGAGTCATAAATAGTGTCAAGAAAACTATAGTTGATGCCAAGCAGAACACATTACAGTATATGCTGAGCTATACAAAATTCAAAATGTATTGAGTAGATCAGAAGATAGCATGTGCTAAGAATTGTGAAGTTAATAGGAGCTGAGTGATTCAGGAATCAGTAGAAGCCAAGCAATGTAGGAAAACTAACAGGAGCCAAGTAACAAAGGAAACATAGTGGATGCTGAGGAATCTAGAATAGATGGTGTCGAGCATCAGTATTACTTCATGTGTCGAGCAACACAGGATTAGCATAAGAGTTTGTACCAATACAAACCAAGATGTAAAATGGTTATGCATGACTCATGCAAGGATAAGGAGATAACATCAAATCCATCCATTTACCTATGTGATCCTCATGCAGCCAATCAAAAAATTGGAATTGCATGTAGGAAATGGGTGAATTTCTAGGGTTTGAGCGGAAACATTTTATCCAAGGATGCATAATGATCCACTAATCTTTATAAGGGAGTCTTGAAACCATTGAACAAGAGTTGGAGAGAAGAAGGAACAATAAAGCCTTTTATTGAGGTCGTTGCAGAGTATTGGTGTCAAAGATTTAGTGGAAAGGACAACATTTACACATCTAGTTGATCAAAATAGAACAAGGAACACAATTAGCATATAAGATCTAGCAGAGATCAGGAATAGATGAGCAAATCAAGAGCCTAAGATCAGCATTAGAGATTGCATTAGTTTAGGTGTATTAGGAATTTGGAAATCCTATTGAGTTAGGTAGGTTTAACATCCTTATGTAAATCCTTTAATAGGGTGGCAATCTAAGTTGAATGTTCTTAAGTCCTCTAACAAAGAATACTCCTAATAAGCTATAGAAATCCTTTAATAGGGTCACATATTAACAATGTGTTGTAGCCTTTAATAGGGAAAACCATCAGAAGTGGTTGAAATCAATTGTTGCAGTAATTTTGTGGGTATCATTCCCACCCCAGTTTTACCTTCTTATTCCTGGAGGGTTTCTGGGTCACCAAAATCTCAAGTGTTATGTGGTTATGCATGTTTATCTCTCATGATTATCTAATGTTCATATGTATGCATGTTAATTTCAGTTATATACTATTAAGGGTTTAAAAGAGGATAAAAAGCCAGTACTTCTAATTCACCCCCCCTCTTAGAAGATCTCTTCCCATTAAGACATTCCAACAATTGGTATCAGAGATAAGTTCTCTCAAGGAGAAGCCCAATAGCTTGGAGGAAAAGATTTGAAGATGGAAGTCTTCAAACTTGGGAAGATCATTGAGAACTAGGTGATAGATGTGCATCTCGCTCTACACAAGGTATAGGAAGCTAGAGAGGAATTAAGAAAATACTTTAAAAGAAGGAAGGAAATAGCTATAGCTGAAAATGATATTCACTACAAGGAGATTGACACCACACAAGTATTTTCCAAAGGAGATTCCAAAGAATTTGATGCAGCAATAGCAGAACTGATGGAGAATAACAGAGCTCAAGAAGAAGAGATAAGAACTCTTAAAATAGAGCATGAATCATAGGCCATGATGCTTTGTGAAATCACTAAACAAAAGAAAAGAGCAGTTGAGGATAGACTCATGATGGAAGATGACAAAAGAAATATTGCAAATAGACTTGAAGAAAAATGTACTGAATTAACAAGGATCTCAAACATGCAAATGGATACACTTGCCCAAATGATGAACCTTCATCATGAACTCAATATGAAAAATATTGAGATCTCTACTTTGAGGATGCAAAATGAATTGAACAGAGAAAAAGAAACAGTATAAAATCTCAACAAGTCAACTGAAGCTATTAAGTACTTTGAACAGTTGCTAAAATCCCCAAGATCGGTCCATGATACATCAAGACTTGGATACTCCAGCACTAAAGTTGGTGAATCATCAAAGAGTGTTGAGAAAAGGAGTGAAAAAGGTAAGGATTCTAAACCCACTTGTCATTACTGTAATAAAAAGGGGCATACTGCTAATGTTTGCAGGAGTAGAAGGACCAATCAGCCAAACACACCCAAAAGAAAGGGTTACTATCACAAGTGCAACATGCAAGGACATATGACACAAGACTACAGGTCTAAAGTCACAAGGACACAAAGATTTGATGGACATTGCCATAATTGCAAGAAGTATGGAAATGGAGCCTTTGAATGTAGATCAAAGCCTATGTGGACACCAAATCAGCATGTAAGAAGGGACAACTATGAACACCATTACAATTGGGACTACAATACAAGGAAAAGTGTTCACTATTGTCAAGAGTATGGACATATACCCTAGAACTACATAAGAACACATTTCAAGGGAAACTATAAAAGATGGTTGAACCAAACTACTTGCTTCAGTTGCTTGAAAATTGGACATGTTAGTAGGAATTATCGAACAAATGCCAAGGCACCCAAGACTAAAGTAAATAAGGGAAAAGAAAATATTGATGTGGAACACATCAGAATAGACATGAAGAAGACATGGCAGAAAAAGGATGAATCAAGTACATCCAATGGAAGGGCCATGTCACCCATGAGGTCAAGTGATCATTTCTCATTCAATTAATCATAAGATGAGCCTACGAGGCTAATACACATAAGGAAGTATCATACATCAGCCCTAAACCATGAAGAAGCACTGCAAAGTATAAATCTACATGACACAAGATGCCAAGACAAAAAGTTTGAATGATGATGCCGAGCTGTCTCTGGATGCCGAGTGAAACTGCAGTGGTGGTCGAGTTATTAACAAAGTTAGTAGATGTCGAGTGAGAATAGCTACTGAGTGAATGTTGAGTTGAAAAACCTTTGGAAGTCGAGTGATAAGTAAAGGTACAAAAATGCATTAAATGCAAGGTTTTTGAGTCACTTAAAGGTGAAAACTGATTCATTTTTTAGCCATTCAAACGAAGAGCGATTACTAGGAACACGACTGAGCAATTTTCAAGCTTTCATCCAGCGATTTACAGTGATTCAGTATCTACCCAAGTGATCTAATCATTTAACCAGGTATTTCCTTCAGTTGCCAAGTTTTATAGTTTGTGAAGTTTGCTTTAATTGTCAAAACCTAGTTCAGTTAAAAATGGTGTCTAGTTCAAAGATGACTCAAGGGAAAGAGAGCCATGAGATTCAAGTTGTTAGCAACGAGGTTAAGCAACCTAAGTTTATGCCCATACCAGAAGTTACATATAAAAATGATCCCATTGGTGCCCTATCCGCCATCCCTAAAAAAGTTGTTATGGTTCAGGATGTGTGAAAGTGTTATAACTACAAAATAGAAGCCATAGGAGACTTGGAAATCTTTAATGCCTATGAAAAACTCTATGAAAATGGTATATTGAAAGATGAGTTTTCTATCATAGAAAAGAAGGGTTTAACCAAAGCCCTAATTTTTCCAATCATATTCAAAACTAAGCGAATACGCATAATACTCAACAGAATCCATGATGGATCATTCTAGCTAGAACAAGGACTAGTAAAGATTACCAAGAAGATGGTTCATAGGGCTATAGGATTTCCAACCCTAGGTTGGCCCAAGACTCTAAGAAGTGAAAAGAAGGAAACAATAGAGAAGAACACAGGTGCAAAATGGAATAATAGGGGAATGACAATTGACATGGTAAAAGACCCCCTATTAGACTTTGTTGTGAGGATCATATCACATAAATTTTATCAATCTAGAAGGTTGAATAGTGTACCCTGCATAGTAGTGGATGTGGCATATAAGCTTGTAAAGAAATACCACACCTATGACCTTGCAGAGCTCATGTTGCATCAGATTAATGAAAATCTTAGAGCTATTAGAAAGTCCAAGGGTGCACAATGTAAATTTGGGTCAGTGCTAGTTTGTATGTTCTTCTATGTGATGAAGGAATTCCCTTCATTTGGTAAAGTCAACTTGAGTCAAAATAAAAGTGTTTTTTATCAAATAAATGATTTCATTGCACAAATGGGAGATAGCTTTGATTATCAAATGTCTATCTGTTTTGATGATTTCAAGATTGCAATGAAGAAAAGAATGAGGATACCAGTCTCACTGGTAGAAAAGCATGTAAATGACATATGTTTTCTAGTTGACATTGATTATACTTACATTCAAGTAGTCCTTCCAAGAGTAAGATGGATTAGACCATTGGGATATGAGCTTGATGTTGACCAAGCTTCTACAGCCATCACAAAATTAATTGCAAAAGAAATGTACAAATCTACAAAGGCATTTGGAACATATGATATTGTCAAATCAAGAGTTGTTACAGAACTCAAGACAGCCAAAGTAGTAAAGAAAAAGGAAAAGTTAGTAAAGAAAATAAAGAAGAAGTTTGGTGTTGGAGAAACAAGTACAATAGGAAAAGCAGAGGAGATTAGTGAAGGAGAAGAAGAAGGTGATGATGAGAATGATGAGGATGAACTAGAACAAGGGCCACTTGAATTGTCACAAGGCCAAGGTGAAGATAAAGATGAGAGTGCCGAGGAAGCATAAACCAAGGAAGCACTCATCAAAGGAAAATTCATCAAAAGGAAGGCAAAGACACCTCCTACTTCTCAAACCTCACCAAAGAAAGCTACGGTGCAAACACCCAAAAATCCAACAACCAGAGCTACAACAAGGGCCTCTACACAAAAGACCAAAGAGGAAGCTAGAAAGAAGAAGAAGAAGACAGTCAAGAAGACACAGGAAGAGCCAAGGAAAAGAAAAAGATATGTGGCTCAACTTGATACTGATGAGGAAGATCATACTAAAAAGGTAAGTCATCCTCCTAAGTCTTTAGTTGATATATTATGTGAAAAGATTAGGAATGGAGACTTAAGTGAAATGAAAAAGATTGATTTCAATAAGCTTAGTAGAGAGGAACATAACAGCATAGAAGAATCAGTCTATGCATTAATGGCATAGTTCAAGTACACACCTCTTGAACTAGATGGATAATTGCCAAAGGAATTGTCTAAAATTGTAGAAGACAGATGGCATTTTTGTCTAATGATGGAAAAGGAGACGAGAGAATCAACCCTAGCAAGCATACTGCCTGATTTGACAAAGGAACAAGTAATTCAAGTAGTCAAAAGGCATAACACTAGGTTTACACCTATGTATAGGGCATTCTCCATTCTCCAAAATAAAATTGAAGAAGTTGTATAGAGAACCACAAGAGCGTGGAAAAACTTGTATAAGAAAATTGAAGATGTCCTTGAAGAGGAATACAAAGAAGAAGCTACTGCTAAACTAGAGGAAAGAAGAAAGAGGAGAGAAAAAAAAAAGTAGAGAAAAAGGTTGAAGAGAAAAACAAGTACGAAAGATAGGAGGAAGGAAAAGATGAAAACAAGGGTATTGATGAGCAGCAAAGTGTGCAAGAAACACAACCTCCACCTCCTAGTCCTCCTCACTCTACTACAACACCTGCATAAATCATAAAGACTAAGGATTTCATTGACAACTCTTGTCAAAACATCAACCCATTAACTACAAAGGATCTCACTAAGATCCTTGACCAAACAACTCTTTAAGCACAATTATGTACAAGTCCCATATTGGTCAATGTAGATGATCTCCAAAAGTTAGTAGATAAACTCAAAGAAGCCAAGGTGTCACCACAAGAACCACCTCAAATCACTCAAACTATTGGACTTTCATTTCTACCACCACCATCACCACCAAGAATAGCAATACAAGCTCATCAAGAGCTGAGTGCAATAGCAGAGGAAGTTACAAGAATAATAGTATAGACAGCAAGTACACCTCTAGTAGTAGTGGTACAAGAAGAAGATAGGGAAGAAACATAGGATAAGGAGGAGTCAGCAATAAAAAACTCGGTTGAATTACCCAAAATAGGTACTCCTACCAAACCCATTCAGAAGCTGAGTACTGAAATGATGACCTTACATGTCAGTACATCAAGCTCAAGCTCTACCAGGGTAGCTAGAACCATTCATTATGGCATTCCTGAGCTTGATGAAGAAATTAAAATACCCAATTATGATTCAAGCACTTTGACTGAAGAAAAGATGAATGAGATGCAAAGTGCATTGGATAAGAGAAGGAGGCAAGAGGCAGTGAGGAAAGAACACAAATACAAGCATGCAATGAATGAGATCAAAGATATATTTATGGATGCCTTCAGCCTACAACCTCCAGATTCAAGCAGGCCAATCCTTGAGCAACTATCTGATATAGTTGATCAAGTGAATAATGAAGACCATGATACAAATGCAAAACTTTTGGAATGGTCAAAAAAGAAGTTTGAAGGCAAGGTCAACTAGAAGATAGCTAATAACATAATTTTGGGATAGGTTGACCTAGCTAAGAAATTGGATAATGTAAAGATTGTTGGAATAAATTATTGGAAAGAATGCTTCTGAGAGGGGGGGGGGGGGGGAGGGTGAATCAAAAGTACTAGCATTTTAACTATTTCAAATCCTTAATAACACATTTTTGAAATGAACATGCATGCATATAAATATTAAGCAATCATAAGAAATCAATATGCATCACCACATAACACTTAAGATTTGGTAACCCAGGAACCCTTCAAAAATAAGAAGGTAAAACTGGGGTGGGGATGATACCCACAAAATCACTGCAGTAATAATGTTTGAACACTTCTGATGGTCTGCCCTGTTAAAGGCCTGCCCTGTCAAAGGCTTTACACTGTATCAATAGTGACCTGATTAAAGGATTTACAAACACTTTACATGAAGTGTAACCCTGTCAAAGGATTTATTCACCTAGTTAAAGGATCTATAAAATAGCTGCTAAGCTAACCTATCATCATAGGATTTCCTTTCTAATACAATGACTAAAGAGTATTAGGTATAATAAACCTGATGGCTTACAATCCTTTGATTGTTGAATACAGGCACTTGATCTACTCTTTCTGATCTTGATCCTCTATGATCTGATTCTCTTTTCACTGATATTAGTCTTCCTTATACACCCTTTTCTTTTCTTTTTTTCTCTATTATTCAATGTGATTTTGTCTTCCTTATAAAGACACTCAAAGACTTAGGGTTAGGTATGGATCTACGATCCATATTTAATCTTTAATTTTTGCTTATTGGTTGCATTCCTTCTCCATTTTTCTTATTGGCTACATGTAGATTACATAAGAAATATAAATGATTTGATCTTATCACTTAAATCTTCTGAGATTTGTCTTATGTCGGCTATGAAAATGGTTTACATCTGAGTTTGTGAAGCTTCAAACTTATATGCTGATTCTGAGTTACTCGGCACTTACTGCTTCTTGATGCTCGGCACCTTCTGTAGCTCAGCTTCTATATATGCTCCTATCTTGCTCAGCATCATTTAAGACTCGACACCTGAATAATGCTCAGTACTTAGATCATGCTTGACACCTATACTCACTCGACACTTGATCTTCACTTGGCACCTAAAGACTGCTCGAAACCTGAAGATCACTAAGCACTTGATGAATTTCTTGACTTAGCACATGTTGTGGCTTGGCATATACAATGTACTCAGCTTCAATGTGGAAAGTGTTTAAGTGTGTTGGCACTCAAGTGTCAAAACCATTTTTAGACTAACAAAGATTGTGTTAGGGAATATCTTTTCCCTTTATAGAAAATTGTGTGATTTTTCCAGGTTCACACACCTTGAGAGGAAACTTAAGCTCTCCAGCATGCAAAAACCCTCAAATCCTACACAGAGTGAAAAGCAATTTGCTCAAACACTTCACACTCAGAGGGAATTAGCTGCATTATTAGCAAAAGAGGTCACTATTAAAGAAAAGCTGATGCAAATACAAGCCTCTATCACTCCTCACTTGGAGATATTACATAAGAAGCAAATGTATGTAGAAATAGTCCTAAAGAAAGATCCAAATATATCTACTCATGAAGGACTTGTTGATCTAGCAGCAGAGCTTGCAATCCAAGACAAGTCATTGGATATTGCATTGAATAACTGGGATGCAGCTCTCAAGATACTCCTTGAGGTAAATAAGACATTTTTGGCGAAGCATGGCATTACCATTTAGGACCCTTTGATATCAGTATCAAAAAGGGGGAGATACTATTAATATTCAAAGGGGGAGATAAGATAATATCATAAGAGGAGAGATATATTAAAGGAGAATATAAACTCATTAGGCACAATGGCACAAGATAACAGAATTCATGATATGACAAGGCATAATCAACTCAGGGGGAGTCATAAGGTATATTGTTGTTCACAATATTTTTTTAAAAAAATTTGAAAATGAAGAATCTACAAATAAGATTTAAATCATGAATGATCAGTTAAGTATTTTTGACACTCATGTCAAAGGGGGAGATTGTTGATCAAATAAATAAGATTGACAAATGAGTGTCAACACACTTAACCATTTTCACTATACATGTCAAGTACACAATGGAAGCTGAGCTAGAATTTCTTTATATGCCGAGTCACAGATAGTGTTGAGCAAACTACAATTGATGCTAAGTAGAACACATTACAGTATATGACGAGCTATACAAAATTCAACATGTACCAAGTAGATCAAAAGATAGTGTGTGTTGAGCATTGCGAAGTTAATAGGAGCCGAGTGATTTAGGAATCAGTAGAAGCCAAGCAATGCAAAAAAACTAATAGGAGTCAAGTAATGAAGGAAACATAGTGGATGTCAAGCAATCCAGAATTGATGGTGTCAAGCATCAGTATTACTTCATGTGTCGAGCAACATAGGATTAGCATAAGAGTTTGTGCCAATACAAACCAAGATGTAAAATGGTTATGCATGACTCATGACAAAGATCAAATCCTTCCATTTACCCATGCAATCCTCATGTAGCCAATCAAAAAATTGGAATTGCATGCAGCCAATGGGTGAATTTCTAGGGTTTGAGTGGGAACATTTTATCTAAGGATGCATAACGATCCACTAATCTTTATAAGGGAGTCTTGACATCATTAAACAAGAGTTCGAGAGAAGAAGGAACAGCAGAGCCTTTTATTGAGGTCATTGCAGAGCATTAGTGTCAAAGATTTAGTGGAAAGGACAACATTTACACATCTAGTTGATCAGAATAGAACAAGGAACACAATTAGCAGATCAGATCTAGCAGAGATCAGGGATAGATGAGCAGATCAAGAGCTTGAGATCAGCATTAGAGATTGCATTAGTTCAGGTGTATTATTCTAATACTCTCTCACAATTGTATTAGGAATTTGGAAATCCTATTGAGTTAAGTAGGTTTAACAGCCTTATGTAAATCCTTTAATAGGGTGGCATTCTAAGTTGAATGTTCTTAAGTCCTCTAATAAGGCACACTCCTAACACGGTGTAGAAATCCTTTAACAGGGTCACATATTAACAGTGTTTTGTAGCCTTTAACAGGGCAGGCCTTTAACAGGGCAAACCATCAGAAGTTGTTGAAATCAATTGCTGCATTAATTTTGTGGGTATCATCCCCACCCCAGTTTTACCTTCTTATTCTTAGAGGGTTTTTGGGTCACCAAAATCTCAAGTGTTATGTGGTGATGCATGTTTATCTCTTATGATTATCTAATGTTTATATGCATGCATGTTAATTTTAGTTATATGCTATTATGGGTTTAGAAGAGGATAAAAAGCCAACCCTCGCAGAAGATCTCTTCCCATTAAGATGTTCCAACACTTCTCCTCTATTGTAGGTGTCTTATCTTTTTTGGATAACTTGTGACAAATTATTATAGGTGTACCATCAACTTTACAAATTTCTAGACCAAACCTTTTCACTAAGTCATTCAGGCAATTATCTTGTGAAATAAAAATATCATCATTGTTTTGTACAATCTACAATCCTAGGAAAAACTTCATTTCTCCTATCATGCTCTCTTAAAACTCATTCTTCATCTCTTCAACAAACTTATCACTTTCTTCATAATTACCTCCAACAATGATGTCATCAAAAAATATTGCTATTATTGGCAAATCACTCTCAAATTATTTTAAATAATAGTTACTATTTGTTGTACCTTTATCAAATCCAAGCTTTGCCAAATAACTATCCAACCTTGCATACCAGGTTCTAGGTGCTTGCTTTAGACCATATAGAGATTTCTTTAGTTTGCATACCATGTATTTATCTTCTAATAAAGGAAAACCTTCAAGCTACTCAATATATACCTCTTCTTCAAGATCTAAATTTAGAAAAGATGATTTAACATCCATCTAATATACTTTGAACTTCTTATTTTCTGCATAAGCCAAGAACATCCTTACTACTTCCATTCTAGCTATAGGTGCATATGTTTCCTCATAGTCTATGCCTTGTTGCTATGAATATCACTTGTATACAAGTCTATCCTTGTTCCTTACAACTTCACCTTGCTCATTCATCTTGTTTCTAAATACCCATTTGGTTCCTATCACATTCTTGTCTTTAGGTTGAGGAACTAACTCCCATGTATCATTCTTCACAATCTAATCTAATTCTTCCTTCATTGCTTGAATCCAATGATCATTTTTGCATGCTTCATATGTGCTCATAGGTTCAACTTGAGATATCAAACATATCTCCTCATTTACTCTATTTATTGTCATCACATCTTTGTCTTTGCTTCCAATTATCTACTTAAGAGGGTGATTATTTTCTAGATTCCTATTAGAGGTAGGAGTTTAAATCATAACTCTTATCTCTTCTCTAGGTTCAAATCTTTGCTCTCCTCTTTTCTCAACAATTAGCACATCATTCTATAAATCATTGTTAGTCTCAACAAAAACTTCAACATTTTTTCTAATAATTCCATAATTATCTTCTTCTTCATCTAAATTATAATCTACCATCTTTTCCTTAGTTCCCAACTTTTCATCAATTTTTACATTTTTGCATTCAACTATTGTCTTAATTCTATAGTTAAAACATTTGTATACCTTGCTTTTGAATGAATAACCAAGAAACATACCTTCATCACTTCTTGGATCAAACTTACCAATGTCATCATCTCTCTTAATATAACATTTTCTCCCAAATATTTTGAAATACTTAACTAATGGTGAATGACCAAACTGTAGTACATAAGTTGTCTTGTTCATACCTTTTATGATCTATACTCTGTTCAGAGTGTAGAATGTTGTGTTGACTACTTCTCTCCAAAATGTCTTAGAAACATTATTCTCAAACAACTCTCTCTTGCTACTTCTACTACTGACTTATTCATTCTTTCAGCAATCCCATTTTGTTTAGGTGTTCTAGGTAAAGATAGTTGTCTTTTGATTCCATTCTTTTCACAAAATATATTAAACTCTCTAGAATTGAATTCTCCTCCTTTATTAGATCTCAAACACTTATATCTTAACACTAGATTCATTCTCAACTATATTCTTTAATATCTTAAACTTCTCAAAAGCTTCATATTTCTCTTTAAGAATTGCTACCCACATAATTTTATGAAATCATTAACAAAAATCATAAAGTATCTTTCACCATAGAATCCTCTTACTCTGTGTGAATGATCTCTAACTTCTCTGTGGTAGTGAACTTTTGGCTAGGAAATGATACTTTCTTATGTTTAGCAAAAATACATTCTTTACACACAACATTAATAGGCTTTGTAATCTTAGGCAAGTCTCTGACTGCAAATGTGCTACTAACCTTCACAATATTATCAAATTTTATGTGACAAAATCTTCTATGCCACAACCAACTATTGTCTACTTTAGCTACCAAACATGTCATTTAAGGAGGATTCAAATGAATTACATTACCTCTAGATCTTGTGCCTATTCTAATTAGCTTATCATATATGTCTTTGATAATGTAGGTCTTCTCAATAAATTTCAATTGATAACCCTTGTCCACCAACTATCTAATACTCAACAAGTTATGCTTCAATTCATCAACAAAATAAACATCACCCATGTTAGTTTTACCATTAAGAGTAATGGATCTAATTCTTGTTATATGGCAGGTTGAATTCTTACCAACTCTAACAATACCTCCATCATGATTCTTGAACTTAACAAACTTATTTGTATCACCAGGCATGTGATGCAAGCAACCACTATCAATTATCCAATCAGATTTCTTTTCCACTTGGGAAATTAGAGCTCTTTCTTCTCTAATTTCTCTATCAAGATCATCTTCCTTGATAGCCACAAATCCTAATTCATCATCACTTTTACTTTGACCTTTCTCATTAGATTCTTCATCTTCATTTGCATACAAATAATTTCTATCTCTATCTCTTCTAGGATTAAACTTTCCCTTATACTTTTTCTCTCTTTTCAGGCATTTAGATGCATAATAACTGAATTCATCACAAGTCCAACATCTAAAGATTTTCTTACCATCTTTTTCTCTTCTTAAAAGAAGGGCTATTCCTTCCTCAATCTTCTTGTCTTCATCAAATTTGTTGCTACCAACAAAATCTCCACATGTTCTTTTTCTCCTTGTTAGATTAGGTTGAATGTCCAAGGAACTAAAAGTTGTTTCAACTCTAGCTAGATCTCTAGACTCTCTCAGATCTATTTCTACAGATTCTAATCTTCCAATAAATCTTTCCTTTGTAAAATATTCAGTGTATGGCATTACTAGCTAAATCATCTAAGCTACTTGCTTGAATGGTGGTGTCAAACTTTTCAAGATCTTCCATATTACCTCATCTTCTTCCTTGGTTCCACCATGAAACCAAATTCCTACAACAATTTCTAATATTCTACCAATATAGCTTCTTACAGATTCATCTTCCATCATCTTAGCATCTTGAAATGCACATATCCAATTTTGCAATCTCATTCTCTTTGCATGTGTATCACCTTCAAAAGTAGATTCTAATGCTTTCCAAATTTCATAAGATATTTCAAGTGACTTTACCTGGATGTATTAATTCTCTAGAAGAGATTATAGTAGAGATTCTCTTTCTCTCATGTTACACATGAATAAATCTCTCTCATCTTCACTACATCCTTCAAGCTTTTCTTCTTCAACAATTTTCTTCTTACTCTTTGTCAAGATCCATTATCCCAGACCCATGTATAATAGATGAGTATTCATCTTCTCCTTCCAACTATTGTAGCTAGACCCATCAAATCTAGGACTATCCTTTATATATATATATATATATATATATATATATATATATATATATATATATATATATATATATATATATATATATATATATATATATATATATATATATATATATATATATATATATATATATATATATATATATATATATAGTAATCTCCCAAAGCTATTAAGCTTATCCTTCAAGGACCTAATGCTCTAATACCAATTATTAGAATATATAGTCCATTGATATAACTGAGGGGGGGAGGGGGGTGAATCATTTATCTAACTATTATCACAATTATCAACCTTAAATAAACTTAACTATATGATAAATAAAAACTAAAACCACAACAAGATACTCATAAACAATAACACCATATATGTTAACTAGAGAAACCCTTGATTAGAGGGAAAACCCTGATGGGGATGGTAATCAAAAGATGTTGTACTAATTTAAATATTCCTTATTAGAGGGTGAACCCTTTTAAGAGTCTATGAATACATCTAGTACATATGAGTCCCTATTAGGAGACTTTGAATCCCTATTAGGAGATTCCAACTCTATTAGGAGTTGTGGAAGATAGCTAGGCCCACTGTGCAAATAGCTTCAAGGGAAAGATGAATGAACCCATTGTCCAAATCATCTTTGTATTAATCTTTGTAGAATAATAGAAATAAAATGTAGTTCCTTCATCTTCATTTTTCATGTCAACCAAACCTCTGCTCCTTCTGATCTTGTAACCAAATCACAAAACTTGCATCCAATAATCTCTTGGATTGCTTACACACAATCAATAAGAAATTTGCTCCTTTTTGCATTTCACACTTCAATAGATTTTCCACACACCTGAAAACAAGGAGAACATCTTTCCTTTATACCATATCTTCATAATAATTACTTGAGTTGGCCTTGAGGCTGTCCCAATTAATTATAATAAGATAACTAATTAATTTCAAATACAATAACAATGTCAACTTAAAGTCTATACAAAAATTCATGCATATGATACTAGGGATTGTGTGTAGAAGTTGATGAAATCCAACTTCATAGTGCACACAAATCACTTGCATGAAAATAACCTACTAAAGGGAAACCAAAGAAGGAAGGGTGGAGCTTGGAGAAGCTAAACGAACTAAGAGAGAAAAATATTGTAACAATGTAAAATGTATTACTATAAAAAATTGATATGAAATTACAATAGGAGAGCCCAAATATAAAGGCCTCTAGGAAGCTTGTAGAACAAGCTAGAAAGTGCTAGGAGATAAGGTTAATAACTAAGCATACGCTCACAAAAGGTGGATTATCCTCCATGTAGGTGAGAAGATAAGTATGACTAGATAGGAACATACTCCTGTGTTGTCAACAACTCCTAGACTACAACTAATAAATAAATGCATTTAACTAAGTAAACTTAAGTAAAAGAGTAATAAATAATCATTTACTCTAACACCCCCCTTAAGAGAAACTTAAGGGAATGCACTTAAGTTTACAAAAAGCTAAGATGAAATGCATAATGGGTCCCAACAACTAGGCCATGTTAGGTACCCATGAAAAAATGCAAAAAAATCTCTATAAATTGGAGACATAGGAAAAAGCCTAGTGGGAAAAACCCCTCTCCAAAAAGAGATAGCTGAAAACATAGTGAAGGACTGAACAAGCCTCCAAGTAGAGGAATATCTCAAAAAATAGGAGCAAAGAGAATATCATGAAGAGCATCACTGAAGCATGAAGAAGCCACAAACTCTATCAATAGGAAACTGGTGATCAGAAGAACCTCCATGGAAATAGAAGGCTGCAAAGCAAGACTGTCTATATGGTAGATGATCCATCTCATTGAAATGCATAGGTAGCCAGCCACTACAATCACCTAGTATATAGGATCAAAAACTAATTGCATAGCTCACTCCACCAAACTTTCAAACCAAGAAAGCATTAGAAACAATAGAAGAACCCCCCTTAATGCAGACAAGCTGAGGTGATGGGAAAGTTAAAAAGTGGGCCAAAATCCTCTGTAGAAAGAACCAAGAACAATGAGAGAGAGGAAGAGGTACAAACACCTATAAAGGCATGTGTCACTTGACACATCATGGGGCTAATGTCATGGAAGAGACACTCTCTTAACAAAGGAAGAGGGCACAAAAATGGCAACAACTAACCCCTCCCATGGTGCTTTCTAAAATAGTGTGAGTACAACTATCTCAAAACAATGTTCATGAACTCGAAATACAAGAGTGGCACTTTATCTCAATGTGTTTGCATAAAGATGCTTACAAATGATATCAACAATGGTTAGAAAGGGAAAAAAGTTGATACAAAGGATAGTACAACCCGAAACAAAATATCTCATGCTATAAAAATGATCCTCGAACCACCCAAGATATCCACCATATTCTAGAAAATAAAAAAACATGATAGAAAGAGCATGGAGTAGAATCTGAATGAAATTATAGCATTTCTAAAAAGTAGACAAAACCAACTTTCCAAAAATATAACATTTTCAAAAAATGGAGATGGGATGCACAAAATATGCTTGCCGGAGTGAAAAATATAACATCCAACTTTAACTAAAAAATTAGGTAACACAACTACACCAAAACTACAAAATACCTAGACTAATGTCTCTGTCTCAAAACTAGCTTTTCGGTGCTTCTTTCAGATCAAAAAAATACCTCTGTATGCTCAAGTTATGGTCAAAAAACCATGAGTAGGTCAAAAAGGGACCTAAAGGAGAGGCAAGAGTGCATATCAATTTTGATATCATGTTATCACCGAATTAAATTTGATAGAAAGGGAGCCATCATGGCAAAAAAAGACCACCACATGGGATCCATGTGGCAATATGGTTGTTGACTAGGCATGAGCATGTGGTAGGTGTCAACATGGCACCCATGTCACATGGCATGTGCAAGGTGTGCCAACTAGACTGTAGTGTTGGGCCACAAGTGGGAGGCTACAAAGTAGCATGGAGGTGGTAGCACTGGTGGAAGCAGTGGTGGAGCTATAGAATAGGGTGATGTTGCAGTGATAGATGGAGAACCAAAAACATGGCAATACCCACGAAGCGGCGGCCATGGGTAGGTGGCATCACAGTGTCTTCATAGTGGCATGACCATCTGTAGTGTTGCAAGGTTAGTCCCATGGTGGCATAACAATGCTACTGTGGTGGTGCATTTTTTTTGCCAAAAAAATGTTTGTACAATCTATACAACCTTCCAAGGGATAAAAAGATTGCCAAATTCTATGGAAGCCAAAAATGGAAAATTTTATATGAATCTTGATTGTAATCAGCCTTCTAAACTCAATGGCAACATCCATTTAGGTCCAAAGTGCTTTGAAAAAATTCTTTTCCTCTCGATTGAAGAAGAAAATTACAAACAAACTAGGGTTTGAGTTTCCAAATCACGGCTTCAAAAATCCTTCAACTAGGAAGCAACAGGGAGGATTTGATACCATGTAGAAGTTGATGAAAGCCAACTTCACAGTGTGCCAAGATCACCTGCATGCAAATAACCTATTGAAGGGAAACCAAAGAAGGAAGGGTGGAGCTTAGAGAAACTAAACGGACTAAGAGAGAAAATATTGTAACAATGTAAAATGTATTGCTATACAATATTGATATGAAAAATGATATAAAATTACAATAGGAGAGCCTGAATATAAAAGCCTCTAGGAAGCTTGTAGAACAAGCTAGAAAGTGCTAGGAGATAAAGTTGACAACTAAGCATACATCCACAAAAGGTGGATTATCCTCCATGCAGGTGAGAAGATAAGTATGACTAGATAGGAACAAACTCTCATGTTGTCAACAACTCCTAGACTACAACTAATAAATAAATTTATTTAACTAAGTAAACTTAAGTAAAAGAGTAAATAATAATTATTTACTCTAACATTGTGCACTCACTAATATCATCAACAAACTATCATGTATCAGTATTTGATTGTGCATCTTCCTAGTGCATCTCAGATGTTAGATAGTGAACAAACATTAGGAACTGCTTTCCCAATACTTTGTCTTTGAACTACTCTCTATAAATCAGGTACAAATTCTATATATCTTTGAATTAGAATCTACACACTCAACCACGTCATTGGGACACTATGCCAAACATGTCCATAACTACACATCCCAAAAAAATTAAACCATTGTTCATACCATTAAGATCTATGTCTACTACTCAACCAGTCTTTACAGAAACCATGCTATGTTGACATCAATGACAAATATAGTCATGAATGCAACATGTCAATACTCTCCAATACTTAGGATACTCCTCTAAAGTAGTATCATCAGAATTCATGCTAATAGATCCTACCAAGGAAATTTTATAGCCCCTCCTTGTGACTATGAAGTGAAAGAGAAAGGATAGATATCACTCTCTATGGATCTTGGTCAACCCATCCTTTGATAAAATTTATCCTAAAAGCTCACTCTGGTTAGTAGAAAACACATATTTGCAAAGATACCCCATACTCTCTACATTTGATGAACACTTTCCTTAAATTGTGAAAATTATATGCTGGATTCTTAGAGTAAAAATTTATCTCATTAATATATACTAGCACAAAATTTTCTAATACACCTTTATAGGTCATCTTTATTTCTTTTTGGAAGGTAAGACGTGTATTAGTTATCCCAAATGGAATTTTAAAATAACCATAGGTTCCCCATTTAGTAGTAAATATTATCTTATATTGGTTTGATTCTTGGATTAAGATTTTGTTATAACACAAATAGCAATCTAGAAAAGAGAACCCATCTGAACTACTACCATTAGAACTAAGGCATTCTTCATGGAAGGAATGGGAAGGTGATCCTTAAGAGAATCCTTAATATGGTATCTAAATTCTACACATAATATTTATTTTCCACCCTTATTTCTAGTAGGAACAAAATTATCTACCCAAAAGGAGTGTTTAACAAGAAAAATGACACCAGCTTCTATAAGTTTGAGCATTTCTCTCCTCATTAAGGGTTCAATATTAGGATTTATTAGTCTCTATTTTTGTCTAACAAGCATTAAATTAACATTTAACTCTATATTGTGTTGGGAAATTATTTCATTGAAACCTTTTTATTCTTCATATGTATAATAAATAACATCATTGAACTATTTACATAAATTAATGAAAACTTCATGTTTATTCTTTGAGCATACCTTTCTCAAGTAAAGAGTCTTTCCAATTACAATAATCATAGGTATGTAGTCATTCTTCTTTGTATCTAGCTTTTGACCCTTACTCTTTTCTTTATCATTAGAGTTAAATATAGTCTCCAAGGTGACTTAACCTTTAGGTGAAGTTTGGAATTGAGCTTCAAAATGTGATCTTCGTATTATTTTTGCAAAATGATCTAGTTTTTAGTGGATCATTTTTCGTTATTTTGTAGGAAATTGATAATCTATACATTAGAGTAAAAAAATACTAATTTAAATGATTGATTGAGATAGTGGACCTTACAAAGGCTAATATTTTGTTCCTTTATGTTTGTAACATGCTCTTGCATGCCAGAATGAGCATCAACTATTTCTATTTTATCAATATGTTTATTTTTATTTCTTGGAACATTTCAAATTTTGAAAATTTGAAAAGCCTCAAGTAGATCTGATATGATTTGAGAAGGATTTTCCTTGTAAAATTATAATTTTTAATCTAATTAAAAACTAACTCACCTTAAAATACTTGTAATAACTTTATACCTCTCTTTTGTGCAAGTTGAAGACCTCAGATCAATGTTTGCTACTTAGCTACATTGTTCGTAAAACTAAAATAAAATCTGAATGAAAATATATGTTTCTTCAACTTTGGAGACAAAATCATGATCCCAATACCTGAACCATTTTTAGCCTTTGAGTCATCAAAGTACATACTCCAAAATCCCTTAGTATATTCATGGTATTTAATGAGATTGGGAATAGGAGCATATGTCTCATGTATACAATAGGTTTCAAGGTCTATTTTTCAACCTCTTGTACTAGATCAAATTATAAATCATTATCCCACTCATATAAGAAATAATTAGTAGGCTCTTCCAAGAGGGTTGTAGTTTTATGGGTTATGCATTATTCTTCTTTCAAATGGAGTGTGAAGTCACATTTAAATGGATAGAAATATAGGGCTCTATGTGATTGAAAGACAATTACTTTGCATCATTAGATGCCTTTGTTCCATAGTTGGTCCTAGAGAACATATAGGGCCAATAAGATGCAATATATCCACCTATCATGGAAGTTAATTCCATAGAAAGGAAAAGAGAAGAGTGTGGAGGGAGATCAATAATTGACATATCTTGAATAATGGTGCAATTAGCTCATGCATGCAAGGCCAATTTGATGTCCTTTTACACTCCTACTGTTTGGACAGAATTACCGTCCAATTGAAAAACCTCTCTAGTTACAAGATCATACTTAATACCTAGAATTTTAGCTACTTTTTTTCCATTCTTAGCTATTATCTCTTGAACGTATCATGCAACAGTGAACAATTTTATATCTAATGATTAAAGAGAGATAAAAAGGAGGAAGCCTTTCTTTATTACTTGTATTTTCCTCTTTTTTGGGTTGTACAAACTTGTAGCATCATTATATTTTCTTCTTGTTGTTGATGACTCTTTTTAACTACTCATAGTCTTAAATCCCTTTTCTATAAATTCTTATTGAGGTGGAATTGAGATGTCACTCCACATAGATATAGGCATACCAGTCATCTTTATTTTATCTACAATTTTGAGGGGGTGTTTTTTGACTTGATAGGACCTTTACTAACAAAAAGATCTAATTTTTCAATTGGACTCACTTGAGGATCCTTCTGCTTCTTGGTACTCTAATGAATATTTTATTTTTGTAATGGGGTAGTAGCACTATATTATAGATCTTTTAATATAGTAGAAATAGTTGCCTCTACAGTTGAAGGTTGGTTGGATGGAGAAGGTGAAACACTTCCTATTTCTCTTCATTTTCTCCTTGTCTTTTATAAATGTCATCATTTCTCCCATGATTAACATGAAAAAAATATTATGGTAGCTAATTAATATTTATAGATTCTCCTAGTGTTGAGATTGGAGTCCAAAATTTGACAAGTTTTTTTCACATTATTGTCCCAATATTTTTTATTCTTTTTGTATAGCTAGAGCTTGAGAAAACTACAATCTTTGGGAAAAAAATGATCATTAGATAGATTGAAACTAGCACACTCTTATTTCCCTTGGTCAAGATTTTTTGAATAGGAAAATATTCCTAACTATGTTTTCATTAGTAATTCTAGAGGCAGTGTTACCCATAAGCCTTGTTTCCATTAACCTTGTCCTTTTCATGGCCTATTTAATAAATAATTTAGAGGGTGAGGCTAAGGCTAATAAGGCCTACTAGCTTGTTCACATTGTCTTTCTAGAGTCACACCTTACTTCTAATCATTTTCAATTTATGGTTGTGTCATGTTAAATTGGAAGCACTTCAAGTTAATGATGGTTTAGTACCTATTTAATTTGATATAATCATTCATTTACATATCTCCTTTATTTTATTTTCTTCTCATTTCTCCTAGGAAGAACTAGAGTAGGACCTAATAGACCATCTTTAAAGCTCCTATCTTTATGGCATAAAGATAGAGGAAATATATAACCACTTAGGTCCTCTCTTCCCTTCATCCAATCACTTAGGATCTATTTTTCACATCCTAACAACTATATCTCAAATTATGCACTTGATTTCTAGGATTTGGGACTTGCTTCAGGACCCCACAGGAATCCTAGGTGTTTTGGACCCTAGTTAGAAAGGACATAGTGTTTGCTTTCCCAACTAGGGACATAGTGTGTCCCTACATGGGCCCTATCTTGGGTCTTCTATTCAAATCCCTTATCCAAGTTGATTCAAGGTTTGATTTTCATGTCTAGTCAGCCCACGAGAGAAAGTGGAAAAACATCCTAATAGATCCTCTTTAAAACTCTTATTTTCAAGGCATAAAGATCAATGAAGAATCTAAACATCTAGGTCCTCCATTCCCTTTATCCAATCACTCATAATCTATTCACATTGTAATGACTATATCTCAAATTTTGCACTTGATTTCTTGGATTGAGGACCATTTCTAGGATCCCAAGGGAATCCTAGTAGTTATGGGACTTGGTTTTCAAGGAAATAGGACATCCCTTCCCAACCAAGGATATAGTCCATTCCTTTCTAGGTTGATTCAAGGTGTTGATTTTCATGTCCAGTCACCCCATGGGAGAAATTTAATTTTGACCCCTTTATAAACCCATTCATATGCTCCATTTCACAACCAAGCATTCTTAAAAAAAACCTCATTCTCAAATCTTCAAGCACTCAATTTCTCAAGTACTCAATAAATTCCTCTATTGAATATCAAGGATTGAAGCATTCAAGAAATCAAAGGATTTTATCTAGCATTCAAGATCTCTCTCAATACAAGGTCCATCTTTGTATATTCTATGTATTTTCATCATCCTCTTGACACATTCAATTAGTGAGGTGAGCTCATCACTTTATATTTGATAGATCCTACTATTATAAGGTGAATTTGTGAATTTACTTTACATTTCAACATTTCAATTATTTCAATTCAAGCTTAATTCCTAAATTGGGATTTCACTAAGGCAAGTCCCCCATCAACATAAGAAAACCATTTTTCTTGGAGGTTTTATATCTTAGAAAGGTGAACGTGTTGTAGATTTCAATACCCTTTTCATGAAACTTTGGAGGTGCAAAATTAGAATTAAGTCTAGACAATGTTGATCAGGGTCATAGTTCTTCCATGCTTTGGGAAAATTCATCCCTATTGAGAAAATTTGACTCTACCAAACAACCAAATGATTTATGAATTTTAGAGATCTTACAATTTCAAGGTTAAGGCTCAAATTATTCATCAATTGGAAATGCACAGACATCATAAAATTAGTTTCAAAGATCTTCATTCTTAAGGTGAATCTTATAATTGCATTCATTACTTTACCACATCTACTTCCTATATATAGCATCTTAATTTCATAGCTCTTTCTACATCTAGGGTTTTAAGGACTTTTGAATCCCTTCTCTAATTGTATCAACACTAAATATTGGTTTGTATTATTTCTCCTTTATCACTTGGTTAGTGCTAATATAGTTACCTTAGAGTTAGGATTGAAAGGATCAACTTCCTTGACTTCCCTTTTGAGTGTGTAGCATTATGTGATAAACTTAGTTTTACTTTCCTTGATTCGCATTTTAGCCTTGATAATGGACAACATATTTCTTAATGTTTTTTAATCCAATAATGAACTCATATTTGGTGGAATTTTACTCTTACATCATACTTTGCATCTTTTGCGCAATATTTTTCATCATGGTTTAAAGTTCATTGTTTAAAGATGTAGAACTGAATCACACAACAATGTGAGGAAGACATGTAGTTGTAGTAGGAAGAGAAGAAATTGTAGGTTTATGTGTTGGATAATCTAGAAATAAAGAAATTGATATCCTCTAGGATAACTTTCCTCCTTGAATTAAAAGTTTCCCTTGGTCATAACTATTTGGTAAAGTATCTCCACCCATTATCTACAAGATGGTAGAATAATCATTGTTGAAAGGTCTAAGACAATGAAATAAATAATTACCATGAGAAGGCTTCAATTAAGTAGGCATTCTATCCCATGCCTTTTTGAAATATATAAAACTTTTGGGGTTATCTTTTAATTATAGGTAACTACTCTAGAAGTGATATATGATCATGTTTATCTTCAAAGTGATTCCATAGTATTTCACCTAACTCATCCCAATTATGGATGGAGTTGTGTAGAAAACCTCTATACAAATGTAAGGATTTTCCTTTAAATGATGAAGTTGGGTGTATAAAATTATCTTCTATAACACCATGTATAATTCAAATGTTAGAAGGTTCTTATACCTGTTCTATTAGATAAGTAGAAGTTTTACCAATAAGTTTTGGTAGTTTCTTAAGTACAACTACTACTATATCATTTATTTGGGCCAAAAAAAATTCCTAGCACCATTAAAGGTAGAAAAAAACCTAATTCTAGGGACAACCATATGAAATAATGATCTATTAAATTTATTATTTGGTACCCTAGGTTATGATCTATCAATTAGACGAGTAGAAAGAGATACAAATAGTGTAAGTTCTACTTATAGACCCCTAACCAATGATAGAGAAATTGTATTCCTACTTCTTCTATAACTTGAAAATAAGAATTGAGAAAACTATAAATTATCTCTAGAAGATGCCCTTTTTTGAATTTTAGATACAAATTGTAGAAAACTAGACTATGAACCAAGATGTAGAGATGGAGTCACCAAGTACTTGAATTTGAGAATTGTAAAGGTTTTAATTCTAAGAGAAGCACTATCTCCTTAGCGCTGAAGTTAAAATTATTTTTTTGGAACCCACTAACTAGTATAGATCTTTTATAAGTTTGAATGTAGTCCCACTAGGCATGCCAAAAACTATTGCCACAAAATATTGCACCCAAGATTGGGTGTTAGCCCTAAGTGATAGTATTTAAGATAAGGGAGTTAATGTATTTGAAAGAGTCAAATCATTTTTTATGGTATCATTGGTGTCAAGCCTATATTGGTAAGACATTATGCTAATTTAGTAGAGTGCTATATCATTTGATTGATGAAGAGGATTTAAAGAAAGTAGAATGGAAGAAAGTATTGATAAGTATGGTGAATTTCAATTGGAAGTTGATGAGTTAGAAATTGGTAAGGTATTATTGATTGGTTGTTTTACATGACATAAGTGTTAAGATCATGTATAAGCACTATATTTTGGTTGATAAAGAATGAAAGAAGATATGAAGTGGAAAGACAAGAAATAGTAAGTTGCACCGAGCTAGTTAGAAAGGTTGGTAAGTGAAGGACTAGTAGTCACCAAGAATTCACAATAGTCACAGTGCAAGTTAAGTGAATGAAGAACAAGAGTTATTAATCAATTAAGAACAATGTTAATCATGCTTAGTATTAATCAATCAAGTGTAGTGTTAACTAAACAAGGTAAATATGAATAGTTTTAAGAATAATTTATTTGAGGCTAATATTTGATAATAAAAAATTGGATTGTTTGAGAGTTTATAAGATACAGATGAAGTTTTTATAAGAGCTATGGTCAAAGATATTCAAATAAGATCCAATGATGGAAATTTTATGATTTGAAATGGAGCTCAAAGTTCAAGGTGAAAGTGTGGTACTCGATTGTCTAGATTCAATGTTTATTGGTTGGATGAAGATCAGACGATTGTGATTAAGTGGAAAAAACATAAGGGAATCTAGTGAAGAGGAAATAAATGTATATTTAAGGGATGAACAAGATGTTCATTATTTTTTATCATTTTTTTCTTGAAGAAGAAGATAGAAGGAAAAACCAAACAAAGTATCATTGAGAGATTTAGAAAGTGGAGTGTGAAGTTAATGTCCATGTGAGTAGATCATCCAAAAGGAAGAAATATGATGAACAAAGGAAAAAGAATGAGAAAAATATAGATCCAAAATAGAAAAGATAGTTTCATTCTTGATTAGATAATTTCATGGCTATTGTATAATCATTGTAAGAGAATATCTCTTAACCAAGTGAGCTTAATAGTCTTATTTTTAAATCCATTTTTATGGTGAAATTCCTTTGAATGTTTGTAATTTTTTTAGAGTAGGCCACTCAAATTGAGGATTGATAAGGTATAGATGATCTTTGGTGCAAATACCCTAATAGGGTCACATTAATAATGTGTATATAACCTTTAACAAGGTTGGCTCCTAATAGAGCTCACTTCAAAAGAGTGAAAATTTTGGGTTGCAAGTTCTTAGGTGGTTTTTCCCTTAACATGGTTTCCTTGTTAAAAATACTTGTGTCAAAATGTGTGCATTTTTATTGTGTTGCATGTTGATTATTTCATGCTAAAAATTGGTATATGCATAAGGTTTATGAAGTTTTCTCTAATACTCACTATATGAAGATAATAATTTACAACAACATTTTAATTAGTTATTATTGTGAAGTTTGAATTGTTAATTTTTTGTAAAAGTGTTTAAGGACCTATGGATAAATGATTTACCCCACCTCATCTCAACTATCTAACATTTGGTATTAGAGATCAGTACTTGAGGGAGAAAAGTTTTAAGTGACTTGAGCTAAAGATCTAAGGATGTATAAGAGAGAGGTTCCTAAGCTAAACAAAGATAACTTTGCATCATGGAAAAGTAGGATGAGATTGTAGCTATTAGGAATATTAGACTATGCATTATACTATTTGGAAAACTAGTACACATGTCCAACCCATCCTATGGAATTTGAGTAGATGAAGGAAAAGAAAGGACATTATAACCTAATGATAGAGATTGTTTCTTCTCTTAAGGATGCTTAATTTTATGATAACAAGAACATGCTACTACAAAAGATATATGGAATAAGCTAGTACTTATTCATGGATGAGATCAAAATATACTAAGATCAAAATATGAGAACCTAAGATGAAATTTTGATAACATGAGGATGAAAGTACGAGAGAACATTACACAATACAATAACTAGATCAAGAAAGTGGTTAGTGCAAAAAAAAAAAATTGGAGGAATCATAAGTGATGAAGATGTTGTAAGTAAAGTAATAAGGAATTTCTGCCTATTTATGCTATTAGAGTATTAGTCATCCAAGAATTCAAAGCTATTCCTAGTAGTGTCCTTACTCCTTACTCTTGATGCTTTGGTCAGTAGATAGACTAATTTTGAGTTGAATAACTTTAATAAAACTTTACCTAAGGTAGAAAATGCCTTCAAGTCATCTCTAACTATTAGTAGTTCCAGGAAAGATAAGTATAGAAGAGATGAAAGTGATTTAGATTTGATGAGAAAGAACTAGATGAGCTACAAGCATTGCTACCTAGGAGGCTACTGAAAGGAAAAGGAAAGTTCAAAGGTAAATTGTCCTTGATATGTTTCAAGTGTAATGGATTTGGCCATATTGCATCTATATTTCCTAATAAGAGTAGGAATGACAAGAATAGTGAAAGAGAGAACAAACATTGAAGGAATAAAGAGTACAAAGATAAGGGGAATAAGTCTTGTTATATTGTTGAGGAAGAACACGTTGACTCAGAGTTTGATGATGAAAATGAAAGTGAGAAAAATGTGTATATTGATGTGAAAGAATATTCTAAGGAGGAAAGTTATAAAGAATAATAATCTCTTATATATCTCATGTTATTAAGAATAAAACTTTTCTTAGTGATATTGGTTGTTCACATAAGGTTAAAGAAGTTTACTCTGATACTTGGTGTATAAAGTTAATAGTTCACTACAAATTAGTTTGAATTAGTTGTTATTATATAGTTTGATATGTTTACCTAGCTTTTGAATTGAAAGTTTAAACTGTTAAGTTTTTGGAAAAGTGTTGAAGGACTTGTGGATAACTAATTCAACCCCCTCCCCCTTCTATTATCTCACATTAGATGGTGGTTAGCATTGACCTAAGTAACCTTATAAAACATGGATACAACCTCCAACTGGGGGACATGAAAAGTGAGGTTGAGTCTTGGTAGAAGTTTGGATTTCTTACAATCAAGGTACACTTAAAATTACTACTTTGAGGGAAAAGGGAGAATGATATACTTGATATAAAAGGAGGTGATGCATTGATATTGAGATTTTGATTTTCTCCTGCCTATGACTACACCTAAATTCTACAAGACCATAAACACTACCTAGGTATTTAATAGATTTATTTTTATGTGAAGATAAGGGATCAATATAGTTAGCATGAATGATGATGATATTCCTATGGGGGAGTATTCTAGCATTGTTGGAGCAGTAGAGAGATAGTTAGCACAAATGTGTGTTACATTCATGACTATGCTTGTCATTGATGTCAACATACTATGAAGATTAATAAAGTAGCAAATAGAGAATGAGGTTTGTATAGATTGAGTATTAATGATGAGGCCAAGAACATTTGAGGATATGTTCTATAGTTTGTCCTGATGAAATGGACAAGTGTACATGTAGGAAGTCAAATGCATGTGAAAGTTATTTGTGATTTACAAAAGATAGTATGTAGATAGAGTACCTAAGAAGTGGTTTTTGGTGTTAGTATTGTATCTCCTAATAGGGATAGAATCTTGATGAGTGCAGTTAGATGGTAACAAAAGACATCATAATGAGGACATTAATGAGAGCACGAATAAGGTTGCACATGTGAAAAGTTGTGAAGACTATAAGCCGACAATATTTTGTAATTGTGAGAAAATGTAATAAATTATATTATCTTAATGAGGTCATATTGTAATTAATTAGGAAAACCTCAAGGATAACTCAATGAATTATTTTGAGGACATGGTATAAAGGAAAATTATTATTTTTATGATGAGTAATGATATGGTATTGTGTATGCAATAAGAGAAGAAGATTGGTAAATGCAAGAAAGCAATCAAAGTGATCACTGTGATGCAAAATTGGAGATTTTCTATTGAGATCTAAGAAGTATTTGGTGTAGTATTGGCACATTAACAAGACAAAGTAAGAGATCAAGTTGTATTTCTATTATTATGAAATAAATAATGCAAAGGCTAGTTAGACAGTGAGTTTGGTGGTCCTTCCTGTCAAGTTGATTAGAAAGTGAGTCCATCTTCCTTATATAACTCCTAAAAGGGTTGGCATAACTCCTAATAGGGTTGAGATCTCCTCACTAGGACTGATATGTACTAAATGTATTTTATTGGCTCCTAATAGAGTTTTTCCTCTTACAAGGAACTTATTTATTACTACATCATTTTCTGAGTACCATCCCCACCAAGGTTTTCTCTCTGATCAATGGTTTCCCTAGTTAAGATATCTAGTGTTATTGTGTATGTGTATCTTCTTATTGTTTTTGTTTATATTGATGACATGTTTAAGGTTTATTAAGATTGAAAAAAATTGTATTGATTTGATAACTGATTCACCCCCCCTCCCCACCTCTCAGTTATCTTGGTGGACTTTACTTTCTAATAATTGGTATCAGAGCATCAAGTCCTTGAAGGAAAATCTTAAGAATTCAAGGAGATCAATGACAGATCATTTCAAAAAAATAAAAGTTCTAAGTTTGATGAGTTAATTATGACAAATAGAAAGAAAAGATAAAGATGCACTATGCATGGGTCCAAGATATTGACCAATGAAAAAGAATGAGAAGATCATTGTGGAAGAAAGTGAGCTTGAAGAATGTAGTGTAGCTGAAAGAGGTCAATTCATGTATAACATACTTGCCAGAAAAGAACTTTTGTTAAATCTTCTTGAAATTGAATACAACTAGGTAAAATCCTTAGCAACATCTCATAAAGTTTGGACATCTTTGGAATCTACTTTTGAAGTTGATAAGCGTGCTAAGAGAATCATATTAAAAAATTGGACATTTTTATTTCAAGAGGCTAAAATGATAGAAAATGAATCCGTAAAAAGTTACATTGGAAGAATATTAGAATTTTTTTGCAAGAATTAATTCTTATAATGGAACTAAAGATGAGGATGAGATCATATGGAAGATCTTGAAAAATTTAACACTACCATTTAAGAAGACAACACAAATGATTGAGCAAGAGAAACCGTGTACTAAGAAATTTCTAAAGAGACACTTCTTGGAAGATTGGAAGCAGTAGAAGTAAGTTTGAAATAGTTTGGAGATTTTCCTTGAGTGGACACCCCTTTTAGTGTATTAAGTGTTCACCCTTCCTTGCCAAGAAGTGAAAACACTAGTGGAGATCATCCTAGTAGCAACACATCCAGATCTAAGAAAGATGAAAATATTGTAGAAGGAATTGCCTTGCTTGTGAGGACAGAACAAGATGGTAAGAATATATTTAAATGTTGGACTCATGATGAATTTGGTCATTATGCTTCTAAATGTTCTAAAAGAGTGAAAAAGTACAAAAAAAAATTCAATTCTACAAGGCAAAGAGAATGTTTGTATGCAAATGATGATGATGAGTTTGATGAGAAAGTTCAAAGTGAAAGTGACAATGAGTTAAGATTTGTTACTTTAAAAGATGATAAACCTAAAAAATAAGTTAGAGGTGAGAAAGCTATAGTGTCATAGGTTGAGATTAAAGTTCATTGGATCATAAATAGTGGTTGTTTACATTATATGACTAGTGATATGAATAAATTTGTTAAGTTCAACCTCCATTATGGAGGAATCATAGAGTTGGTAACAATGTGACTTGCCATATGAAGGAAATAAGATCTATATCTTTTGATGGGAAAACTAACATAGATGATGTTTACTTTGTTGATGGATTAAAAGATAAGTTTTTGAGTTTTGGATAGTTGTTTGATAGTGGATATCAGTTATAGTTCACAGAAAAGACATGCATTATTAAGGACAAAATGGTAAGTTGATTAGCACTGGCATAAGATCCAAAGGTAATGTTTTTTGATTGAACCCTAAAGAGATAGCATGTTTGATTGCTAAAGTTGGTAATGGTTAGTTGTGGCATAGAAGGTTTTGTCATATAAATATTTTTAATATTATGAAAGTGAGTAGTATATTTTCTATTAGAGATTTACCAAAAATTGTGAAGCCAATATGGCCTCACAATGCATGCCCCCTTTTAAGTCACAAAATGGGGACCCCCTAGTTTCAAAATTTCCTATGAGGCATCTAGTCTAAAGCCTCAATAATTTTTTATCCTTCCCTCAATCTAGGTCAAACCTTGATCTCTGATCAGGAAGGGTTAGTTAGTCAGACACAAGCAAAAAATAAAGTTTAGGACTTTTTTTGTTTAAAGTGCGCACATGTGCACTTACACATGTGCGCCAAGTGTACACTTGCGCATGTGTGCCAAGTGTGCACATGCACACCTCACCCCTACTTTAGGGATGTGCACATGCACATGTGTGCACCCTCGGAGGTGCACAATTTAGAGGTGTCCACCTATGGAGGTACGCACTTTGGTTCCCCCAAGCACCTATATAAGACTCCCCCCTCGCTTGCACAATGCCATATGTGCACATGCACACCCTACATGCCTTGTCAAAGTGTGCATGTGCACTAGTACCTAACTATGCACTTTTCCATTTCCAAGGAAAATCAGTATACTAACACTCCTTCTAAGGTGTGCTAGTGTGTAAAACTAGATCTTGGGGGGGAAATCCATTTTCTTATCTATTTTGACAGGTGTTGACCCAATTTTTTGTCAATTTGAGTCTTGTGGAGTCCTCTTTTGGGTTTTTTAACATAAGATAACTGATGTTTGCTTCTTTGTGTAGATAAATTTACATCCTTATTAGCCATAGCACAAAAAATATCCATGATATTGCATGTGCATGGTATTGGATAACTTGTTGGAGTCATAACTTTTGACCTAGAGCTCAGAATTCAAAACTATTTACACTATTGGAAAGAAGAAATAAAAATATAATTTCAATCCCTTAAATAGGGAGCCTTTGGCTTCCCAATTTTAGGAACCAATGAAATTTTCAACTTGAAATTCTAAGCAGAAGACCTCCGAAAAAATCAATTAAAAAGGCCTAGAAAAGATTGTTAAAAAAGATATGAAAAAGCTTCAAACAATTGGTCATTTTTCATAATTTGGATCACCTAGTCTCTAACTAAGAAGGATTGGGCAGTTAGAGAGAATAAAAAATTAAGGAATAGACTTCATAGTGCACGAAGATGTGCATAACATGAAGGTGTGGTGCATGATGCACAAGTGCATAGATTATTATAACACCTTCATTATCAACAACAATAGAGATCTCACCTAAACTAATAACATTCACCTTCAAATGAATCACATGTAAGTTTTGATTCATGAATTTACACTAAAGATCAAAGATATTGAGGTTGGACACATAAACTAGAACAAGTTCCTCATCTTATGAAACTATTAATAATAAGATTCAACACATGTACTTTGGGAGTTCAAATAGAAAAAGTGGAAGAAGTTCAAGTCTATGACAATGTTGGGCTATAAAGAGGGTATAAATCATCAAAAGTGGAAAACTAAGTACACAAGAGTGCTCCTAGATCTTCTTTGAGAAAAACCCAAAAACTATTTTCAAAATAGAGAATTTTGATTTTTTTGGTGAATTGAGCACCTTGCACAAATTTCTTAAATGTTCATAGGTGTGCAAGGTGCACAAGTGCGCTATTCACCAATGTGCATCAATAGTTAACTGCCACTTCCTAATTTAGAAGATCCCATGCACCGAAAACACATAGGGGCAGCTACTTCCCATTTTCAACATACCCTTTCATACATTGGGCTAGCTATAAGGCTAGACCCTTCTTCTACTTTAGGCTTTGCAAAACCTAGGTGGGGTAGACCTCAGATTCACTTATATGGTACCAGTGCTAAAACATTCACTTGAATCTAACAAAGTAGATAAAACCCTTAATCTTCTAACACTTATACAGAGATCTGAGACATGAAATAGCTAATAACATGGCCTAATAAATTGATAAGCTAATTGAGGACATTTCTATTTGGCTCTTCAACATTAAATGGAAAGATATTTGATTAATGATGTTGATTTTAGCATATCCCCAAATATAAAATAGTAAGAACAAGTTGATCCTGTAGCTGATCGATGCCTTATCTATTGGGTAGTTCAAAAAATCACACACAGACACATCTATGATACTAGTGACATATTCCATACATCAAGATATCAGATTTATCTTATCACTTTGTGAATCATACACTGGTGATCATAAAGACCTCATTCTCATGAAGTATCCTTCTCAAATAACCAGCAACCCTATCAAATACATCAAGCATTTACTTGGCCCTTTGCTCCAATAGCAAAACATATTAGACATACAACCTTAAGGGGATGCAAATAGGTCTCAGTTCTTTGTCCCTAAACCACATAAGATTGCAGATCACAAAGATAGGAAATGAGAATCAAAATGAAACTAAGGAGATTCTTTCTCATTGTATTCATTTCTTTGAAACTATAAATTCACATGTATGTAAAAAAATTCATAAAACCACTAAACAGATCAAAACTAACTCGATTATCTTAACTACTATTGTTCATAAAAGAGAAATATGATGAAGAATGTGGTATTACAGCAATGAAAACACATCAAAATTGGAACCTCTAGTGTCATAGTGAAAACTGCCAACCCTTACAATGGATGAGAAAGAGGAAAATATAGGAAACAAATGAAATCCTAGATCTAATCTAAAAGTGACATGTGTCCACTTGAATCCTCATTCCCTGCTATTGTAAAAAATCTCTCCTCTTTTTACCCATGAATTCTAATATGACTTTCATCATTATTCACTAACAAACTTGGAAATATCTCTTATGAATGATGAAAACCCTTTTGTTGCCAAAATATATCAAATGTTGATAATACCTTGATTCAACTAACTTGAAGGTAACAAAATTTTCCCCTAACTGCATTCATACTACCTCTTATGTTCATCCAGTTCACCATTTCTCTAGGAATCAAATCCAAACTATCCCAACTAAATATAAGTGAAAAATGGACACCTGAGACAAATCCTTACATAACTTAACCATTGGCTTCCTATGCAAAAACAACTCCAAAAATGGAAAGTGCATTCTCTCCCAATTCTGGTGATATATAATAGTACTATACTTTCTTACTAGAAACACCCAAAATCTCAGTTTGAAGATCAGGCTTCTATCAAGGCTCTCTGGTTTGTACTTGGTTTTTAAATTTTATGCAAAAATTTAATATTTCCCAAAGTCAAAACTTTAGGATATATCCAATTTTTATTTAAAAATATATGCACATGAAAAATAGGAAATAATAAAATGACATTAGTTTATTGATTTTGATTTTTTCTTAGCCATGCATTAGATTTAAACCTAGGTTTGACCACCTATGCCACATGGTTGCATGCCATTATTTGACATCTGTTATGTCACCTTCCACCTAGGCAACACATGGAACCCTCTGACAAGTCCATTGGTCACCACCACATGTTGATATTTCATTGGGCCTCCTGACTACCCCATCATCACTACATCCCCCTTTGTCTATACCTACCATGTCATCACCAACCGGAGCCTACTGCTACATGTTAGCTGGGTGCATCCCTGCATGTACAATCAATAGTTTCCACATTGCATGCAGTAATGTGCCTTCCCAAAATGTGGCAAATTGCACCACATTAGCACATTAGAATCCATGCTAAGGTGGGGAATCCACACCACTTCTTGATTTATGGTTCATCCAAATTTCCATGTCATGTTGATGTCATCTCCACCTTATGGGATAGTTTTTCAATATTTAACTTTCTAGCTCCTCCAGCTGACCAAGTAGGCTCCATACACAAGCTAGTTATGTTGTCTTTTAAAAGGCCCATGTCTCTAAGACACAATTCTTATGAGTGCTTTAATATTTAAAGAACAAAAAAAGCCCCTATACAAGTAATGTGAGATTAAAAATATGACTTATTTCCAACCTCTTGTTGTATCTCTCCTTGAAAATGTTTGGTGAAGACCATCAAGAGCCACTTCATCTTCGAAATTGGAAGCTCCCAAAATGTTGTAGCCTCCTCTCTGCATTGCATTCTACCTATATCGTAGCTAGGGTTTCTCTAATGCACTCAATCCACCCATTTTTTAAGAAGTCAAAGCTTCATGCTCTTGTTGGTGGCACTTTCCATTCCATATGCTCTATTTTAACATAGAACTAAGGGTGCTCTAGAATCATGGGTGAAGGAAATTTTAATGCCTCATCCTCTACAACTTCAAGCTTGACCTTTGCATTTACAGGCACCACCGAATTTTCCTTTGTAGGCCATGGCCATTTGTTGAAGCATTGATTGAATAGAAGGAGAGAATACTTGTGTCAATCCAAGTGTTGTAGGTGCTAAGCCTAAGCCAAAAGATTCTCAATTTCAATTGAATCCACCATTCAATCTCAATAGCTCCAAGGTAGCTAGCCTTGCTACTCTAGGGTAGCTCAAGATCTCTTACGGTGATAGTAAGCATATGTTGACTGGATGGCCTCATCATGAACCTAAAGAATCATTTCAAAATTAAAATATTGCCCATTTGAGAGTGTGAACTCTCCACTTTGTAAACTAGTAATCAGGCATCTTCTTGGTGGTGTCCACACAACTTGATTAAAGCATCAATTTTTGTCTGTGGATGTATGCACAAATTTTGTTGCAAACCTTGTAGCGAGATTGTCTAGGTAAGCAACAGAAGGTAACATATCTATAGCTATGACAAGTGCGGGTTGTAAGATAGCACCATCTCCATGTGAGCTATACTTTCTAGTCAAAGTGCTTCATGTCATAGAGGATTGACACATTGGAAGTTCCTTGTGATAGTCACCACTCCTACTACTTGACCAATTCCACACTTAGGAATAACAAGGTAAATGTGTACAAATATTGTTGAAGTTTGGCTTTAACCTATGATTTTCATTCTATGAAGTGATAAATAACATCTCCTAAATGCCCACTCCAATTAGTTTTAATGGTTAAATCCCCCTATAATATAGTTTCTACCACAAGCCCCTTTGATTTTTTATCTCATGTCTATATTAGAAAAATAGAGGTGGCTCAATCCTTAATTATATGAATTCAAACTTCCACCCATATAGTAAGATGAATTAATTTCACCAACTCAGAATGGATGTTTGCATTTGTTATTTTTGTATCACAATTTCCAAACATAACCCAAATGGTATAGCTAGCAAAGATTTGGTGATGAATAAGCTTGTGTTGTCTAGTGTAGATTCCATTCAACTAATTTTCTTAGTGATAATATCTATTTTTTATTGTTGGATATAAATTTATGTTCACATCATTTTTGATCCCCAATTAGTCGTCTCCTAGCCTGTGGAAGTATTGGTTGAACACAATGATGTAAAAGATAGATGATGCAATGAAAATTTAATTCTAGAATGGAAAACAATCTAGTGAGATTAACTAGGCCCCAAAGTGGGTCTAGCTTAAATTTTTTTAAAAAATTAAACACCTGGAATCTCAAATAGATTTGATGAACATCTGACATTGACTAAAAACCATTTGACCACTAAACCATCCATTAAAACTCATTTTTTCTCTTTTTTTACTACTAATTCCATGTCAAGGGGTCCTTTTAATGGCTTTAGAAACTAACCAAAACACCTAGCTAAACTCTAAAATTAGACCTACTAATTATTTATTTTGCATACTCTTACCCTGTCAAATCTTGTCTCATGATGAATCCTCAGTCAAAAGATATCAACCGTCAAAGCTACCTTCTTAGAACTGCCTACAAGAAAACATGTCAGAAAACAAAATATTAGTTTCTATTTTGGCTTTAAAATAGGTCAAACTAGCACTTGGGGAAAAGATACTAGGGAATTGGTTCATTGCCATGAGGAAAGTTCAAAACCATGATTAGGGCTCATGACAAATAATTGGGAAAATTTGGCGAATGGTCAAAGTGGGCTACTTAGATTTACAGAATTGGGGACAGTGACCAAAAAGTGATTTTTGCAAAAGGAATGGACCTGGATAGATCCATCAAGATTTGCAAAATAGCACACTTGAAGAATTTTTAGAATAGGACATAATGATATAATCCATTTGATCTAACCTATCATGAGTTTAAAGTTATAACATCTTGAACAGGGGTACCAACCAATCTACACTTTATGATACCAGTAAAACTTTACAAATTGCTTTTGGAATTACATTCAAAAATTGATCAAATGGATTCATCATAAGCTCAAAATTGAAACATAGCAAGTCTCTAACCTCTATAATGCAATGCATGAGGAATTTTCTCACTCAACTGGGTTAAAGTGATGACTGATCAAACAGGGCCTCTCAAAATTCTGAACAATTTGCATCAGCATGATGACAATAAATGACTAACTTTGAGGGTTTCAAAACCTAGTCAAAACATATCAGAATAACTCGAAATATAAAACATAGGTTCTATGATATGGATAAAATAGTCTCAAAGTGGTGATTCATGAAACTTAATTGGTTGCAAGATATTCAAGTGCAAACAAGGCCTCCTGTCATTGTTTGACAGTTAAGTAAAAATGTAGATTTTGACGGTTCTCAAAACGAAACTTCACGGAATGACTTGAAATGGAAATTTATCTTCATGGAATGAGTGGATATTCTGAATGCAATGTGTTATAACCATTAAACACCTCTTAAGCCTCAAACTGGTAGTCAGGTAGACATGCATTAAAAAGAACTTATAGGGCTTGATTATTAGAATGGTACTCAAATTAGGAAGGCAATTTTGAGTCCCAAAAGTGGCTCTATCTAGGAATTCATGTCCCTTATAGACATTGCAAGTATTTAGATCTCTAGAAGAGGTAGACCATACACTTGATAGCAAAAATTTCTCTCAAACAACTTTATTGAAAGCAAAAATGACTACTCCTAAACTTTACAAACAATGGCCCTGGGCCACCGAACTTCAACAAAAACTTGTACCTCTATCATAAATCTGATTTTCATCTAAATTTTCATGAGGTAAGCTAGAAGTATCACTTCTATCAATTTCACCAATCAGATTACTATTCTAAATCAACTCACTTGGCAAAACAAAATATACATCTTCACTTTCATAACACATATAAAAATTAGGATCATTCTCTACAACTTTCTCATTATGAAAATATTCATCAGCATGCTCAAACATATCGGACTCAAACTAAAACTCCTCTTCATCAAATGAATCATGCATGCTATCAATTTTGAATATTAAATCTTCATATTCAACTTGGGGAAAAAGATCACACATACCTTGAAGTTGTGTATCCTTATGTATAATTGGATGGTATTCAAGTGAGCAATCATATTTATACTAACAAAGGTCATCAATGTTAATGTCTAAAACTAATCTAGTAGCTACCAATGATTCTTTGAAATCATCAAATGGATTAGTCATCATATTAGAGTATTCAACATAGAACTCGCTGCAAGGTGCATGCTGATTTTCAATAACAACTTCATCAAACACCTTGTTATAAACATCATGAGATGTAACCTCACCATCATAATCACTGTCACGCCTAGAAGAAGAACAATCTAATCTCTTATAGTAGTAAGACAATGTATCAACATCAAGCTCATCCTCAACTAAATATAAACATTCCATGTGCTCTCAAAAAGTGGGTTTATAACTCCATGCAAATCTCCTTTGTAGACATTATGACAAGTGATGTATTGATCAACATCAAACTCCTCACCATATAACAGATTACTGAAGACCTTGAAACCATTTCTAACATCATTGTCATCAACACTTTCAGCATATAAAGAAGAAAAATCAGAATCATCACATGAAGACATACCATCCACTCCATCAATGAAGCATGTAGAATATAAATTAATGTTACTTTCATTGTCTTCACTAAGATGATTCAAATGTCTTGAAAACCAAATATCTTTTATTTTATCAATAGGCACCGATGCAATAATCTTAGAATCATTTATATACTACTCATTTCTACGCATACAACCTTATGATATTCATCTACACAATTAAGCAATTTGTCTTTATAAATGATCTCTTTATCCTCATATTGTCTAGAGAATTCTTCTTGGACAGCTTCAACCTCAAGTTGATTTTTATAATTTATAAATGTAACTTAGAAAAATAACTCATACCTTTACTTTCATAAGTGTACTCACTTCCATCATTTCTTTCTTCTTCCCAATTTTCATCAAATTCATAAGAAGATAAACATGTGCTATCACTATCCTCCTCTTGACTTGAATAACAACTCTCATCATTATCTTCACATGATGCTTCTTCATAACATATTAGATCAGCAATTTTTCCTTCATCATTTGAAACATAACTTTTAGCCTCTCCATCCTCATACTAAGATGAACATCCTTCAACTTCAAGGTTAATAACATTCTCAATGCAATGTAATCCATTAAAAGGAGAAGGAATGACTAAAATTATTTCTTGCATATCTAACTGATCGAGTAAATTAATTATGTCATTTGTTGTTATGATACCACAAACATGTGCACTATTTTCAGCAAGAAAAGGATCATTTCTCCTTTGAAACAAAGAAACTTCATCTTCAAATTTACGTGTTTGTGATTTTGAATTTTCAACAAAATTGTTTACAACAGTAGGGGTACCTACATGCTAATATGAAATTGAACACTCTTTATAACATTGATTTCTCCTTTGAATTGCATCTTGCCAACAAACACTTTTAGAGAAATGACTCTTAGTTAGTTCGTACTTTATATTATTTTCAATCTCTATTGTTGTCATGAATGTTTGATACAAAGTCTTGGGCTCTTTATCTCTCAATACATAACTCATCTTTTTATCAAATGCATCAAGATAAATAACTAAAAACACTTGATCATCTAGCCTACAATTTTTAGGAATCCCATATAAAACTTCTGCAAATCTAATATTAAATTTAGGAATTAATTCATCATTCCTAATTTGGATCTTCAACAACTTTTGAAAAGAATCAAAGATTCTTACTCTTTCCCCAAATTTATTCATGAAGGTTGAATGTAATTCATTTAAAGATGAAATAGAATATGCCAACAGAAAGGAAAACCAATCACAAGCATCACCTTCTAAAGTTTGAACAAAAAAATTCATATGCATGTCTTCATGAGCAATCTTGAAATCACCAATCAAATCACTAAACATCTAAACATGGTGACTGGCTGAATCCAAATGGCTCCCACCAAACTTAAGCAAATTTTTTCTAAGATCATATGGAATAGTGTTTGGGAAACCATGAATGTCATCAAAAATTAATGCCAAGTACCTCTTGGCAGAAATAGATCTACAATCTTTATTCATGAACTACATAGTAGGTGAAAAGAAATTTTCCATTTCTAAAAAACTTACAACTCATTCACCAATATTACTTTCAAAACTTATTAGTTGTAGAAGATCTAAGAATTCTTCTACCAATCTAACCTCTAACACACTTTGATAGAATGCAAATAGATTTGTTGAATATATCTTTCACAAAGTGTGCTAAGATGCATTATACAACTCTCCTACTTAGTGCTGAAAATACCACTTGATGGAGAATATTTTGTAGAACTTGCTTTCATGGAAAATAAATCTCATGAAAGTGGAAAATACCTTGTGTTGATACCTACAAACTCAATCTAATTTTTTGGCACGAGTGTAAATTTTATTTCTTCACACCATTGATCAAAAACAAGTAGAGTCACCATCACCTTAAGGAGAACAAAATAAAATCACCGCTGTGATTCATTCTTAATATTCAAATTTCTTGTGAGAGTAGATCACATACAACACTTCAAAACTTATTAGTGAAGAACCCGTGTATTCTCTCTTCTTGCCTAAATCTTATCGTAACTTTTAGATCTACACAATTTAGTTGAAAGCTGTTGAAAACATTTATATAGAACCAATTTTCACTAGTACAAAGATATTTTAGAGAGTCGGCACTCACAATGATGAGAAAGATTCAAAACATGATTTCTAACATGACAATTTTAAACTAAACTTTCAACTTATGGGGCTTGCAAATCATCAAACATTTTGAAGAGATAAAACACTTTTGATCAATTCTGACTCTAACTCTATAGCATTACTTTTAAAAAAAAACCTAGCTAAATTGATTTAAAGTAATTTCACTAGATACAGTAGAATTTGCATTCAACCTTCAAAGCTACTACTATCTTGAAAAAAACATCACTGGGGTGCATGATATTTAAGTAAGAAAATTGCAAAACACATTAGAAAACTTACTGCTGCAACTTTTTTATATGCACTTCTCCTACTATATTGAATGTCCTTTTTTAAATTCTCAAGGTATGTCTACCATTCAAATTCAATACAATCCCTAGTAGGTCACCATTTTGTTGGTGTTTTGAAATATTACAATTTCAAATTACCTTGGTGAGAATAGAATTCATCTACAGGTAGCTACTTCCCATTTTGAACATACCCTTTCAGACACCAGGCCAACTATAAGAATAGAACCCTCTTCTACTTCAAGCTTTGCAAAACCTAGGCAGATGGGCCTCAAATTCACTTATATGATATCAATGCTAAAACATACACTTGAATCTAACAAAGCAGATAAAACCCTTAATCTGCTAACACTTATGCAAAGATCCCCAACATGAAATAGTGAATAACAAGGCCTAAGAAATTGATAAGCTAAGTGAGGACATTTATTTTCATCTCTTCAACATTAAAGTGAAATATATTTGATTAATCATGTTGATTTCAAAAAATCCCCAAATATGCAACAGTAAGAACAAGTTGATCCTATAGCTTATCAGTGCCTTCTCTATTGGGAAATTCAAAAAATCACACACACACATCTATGATACTAGTAACATATTCCATACATTAAGATATTAGATCTATCTTATCACTTAGTGAATCATACATTAGTAATCATAAAGACCTCATTCTCATGAAATATCCTTCTCAAATAACTAGCAACCCTATCAAATATGTCAAGAATTTACTTGGCCCTTTGTTCCAACAAAAAAACATATCAGACATACAACCTTAAGGGGATGCAAATGGGTCTCAGTTCGTTGTCCCTAAACCACATAAAATTATAGATTACAAAGATAGGAGATGAGAATTGGAATGAAACTAAGGAGATTCTTTCTCATTATATTCATTTCTTTGAAACTATACATTCAAATGTATGTAAAACAATTCATAAAACCACTAAACATATAAGAACTAGCTATATTAGCTTAACTACTACTATTCACACAAGAGAAATATGTTGAAGGATGTGATATCATAGTGATGAAAGCACATCAAAAGTGAAACCCTCGGTCTCACAGTGAAAACTGCCAACCCTTACAATTGATGAGAAAGAGAAAGATATAGGAAATGAATGAAATCTTGGATCTGATCTGAAAGTGACATGTGTCCATTTGAATCCTCATTCCATGCTATTGTAAAACATCTCTCCTCTTTTTATCCATGAAGTTTGATATGATTTTCATCATTATTCTATAACAAATATGGAAATATCTCTTATGAATGATGAAAACCCTTGTGTTTCAAAAATATCTGAAATGCATCTAAAATGTTGATAATACCTTGATTCAACTAACATGGAGGTAATAGAATTCACCCCTAACTACATTCATACTACCTCTTATGTTCATTCAGTTCACCATTTCTCTAGCAATCAAATCCAAATTGTCCCAATTGAATGAAACTGAAAAATGGACATTTGAGACAAATCCTTACATATCTTGAACCACTATCTTCTTGTGTAAAAACAAACTCCAAAAAGTGAAAGTTTATTCTCTCCCAATTTTGGCGATATATAATAGTGCTATACTTCTTACCAGAAACACCTAGAATCTCAATTTGAAGATCAGGCTCCTGTCAAGGCTCTCTTGTCTATAGTTGGTTTTTAAATTTTATTCAAAAATTTAATATTTCCTAATGTCAAAACTTTAGGATATATCCCCTTTTTATTTAAAAATATCTGTACATGAAAAAATGGAAATAATAAAATGCCATTTTTTCATTATTTTTTGTTTTTTCTTACCCATGCATCTGAGTCAAACCTAGGCTTGACCACCTATGCCACATGGCAACACACCATTGGTCAATATTTTCTATGTCACCTTCCACCCAAGTGCCATATGGTACCCTCTTACAAGGCCACTGGCCACTGCCACATGTCAATATCTCATTCGGCCTCTTAACTACCTTATCATCACCACATCACCCTCTGTCTATACTTTCCATGTCACTGCTAACTAGGGCTTGTTGCCATATGCCAGCTAGGTGCATCCTCACATGCATAGTTAGTAGCTTCCACATTGCATGTAGGAATGTGCCTTCATAATATGTGGCACACTGTGCTATGTTGGCACCTCAGAATTTGTGTTAAGTTGTGGAGTCCATGCCACTTATCGATTTGTGGTTCATCCAAATTTCTACATCATGCTAATGTCATCTCCACCTTATGAGATAGTTGTTCAAAATTTAACTTTCTAGCTCCTCTAACCAGCTAAGTGGGCCCCATATGCAAGTTGTTTGTGTTTACTTTTAAAAGGCCCATGTCTCTAAGACACAAGTCTTAATGAGTGCTTTAATATTTAAAGAACAAAAAATGCCCCTATATGAGCAATTTGGGATTAAAAATATGTCTTTTTTCGAACCTATTACTATGGCTCTCCTTGAAAATGTTTGGCAAAGACCATTGAGAGCCACTTCATCTTCGACACTGACAGCTCCCAAAATGTTGTGGCCTCCTCTCTACATTGTATTTTCCCTGTATCATAGTTAGGGTTTCTCTAATGCACTTAGTCCACCCATTTTTTAAGAAGTCAAGCGTCATGCTCTTGTTGGTAGAACTTTCCATTCCATATGCTCTTTTTTAATGTAAATCCAAGGGTGCTCTAGAACTGTGAGTGAATGAATTTTTAATGCTTCAACCTCTACAACTTTGCGTTTGACCTCTACATTTGCAAGTACTAGAAAATTTGTCTTTGTAGGTCATGACCTATTGTTGAAGCACAAATTAAATAGAAAAGGAGAGAATGCTTATGTCAATCCAAGGGTTACAAGTGCCAAGCCTCAGCCAGAAGATGCCCAATTTCAATCAAAGCCACCATCCAATCTCAACAGCTCCAAGGCCACTAGACTTGCCACTCTAGAGTAGCTCAAGATCTCTTCCAATGACAATAAGCATCTATTGACTAGACTTCCTAATCATCAGCATGAAGAATCATTTCAAAATTAAAATATTTCCCATTCTAGAGTGTGAACTCTCCACTTTGTAAACCAATAATGACGCATTTTCTCAGTAGTGTCCTCACAACTTGATTAATAGAGCATCGATTATTTTCTATGGATGCATGCATAAATTTTTTTGCAAATCTTGTAAAGGGATTGTCTTGGTAAGCAAAAATAGGTAACATATCTACAACTGTGACAAGTGTGGATTACAAGACAGTGCCATCTCCATGTGAGCTATACTCTCTAGTCAAAGTGCTTGTTGCTACAGAGGACTACCACGTTAGAAGTTTCCTGTGATAGTCACCACTCCTACTACTTGAGTTATTCCACACTTAGGACTAGCAAGGTGAATGTCTGCAAAGGTTATTGAAGTCTAACTTTAATCTGTGATTTTCATTCTATGAAGTGAGAAATAATATCTCCTAAATTCCCACTCCAATTAAAGTTTTAATAGTTAAATCCCCCTATAATATAGTTTCTACTGCAAGACCCTTTGATTTTTTTATCTCATGTCCATATTAGAATGATAGAGGCAGCTCAATCCTTAATTATATGAATTAAAACTTTCACCTGTACAGCAAGATGAATAAGTTTGACCAACTCAAAATTGATTTCTCCATTTTTTATTGTGTATCACAATTTCCAAACATAACCCAAATGGTATATCTTGTGTACAAATCATAGATTTTTGCTGATGAAGATTCAATGATGAATAAGCTTGTGTTGTCTAGTGTAGATTCCATTCAACTGATTTTCTTGGTGACAATATCCATTTTTTATCATCGGTTCTAAATTTATGTTCACATCATCTTTTATCCCCAATGAGTCATCTCCTGACTTGTGGAAGTATTTCTTGAACAAAATGATTTAAGAGATGGATGATACCATGGCAATCTAGTTCTAGAATAGAAAATAATTTGGTCAGATTAGTTGGGCCCCAAAGTGGGTCCGGCTAAAAAAAATTTAAAACTTAAACACCAAGAATCTCAAATTGATCTAATGAACATCTGACATTGACCAAAAACCATTCAACCACTGAAGAATCCATTAAAACTCATTTTAACTCTTTTTTTTAGTACCAATTCCATGCCAAGGGTTCATTTCACTAGCTTTGAAAATTGACTGAAACACCTGGCTAAGCTCTAAAATCAAACCTATTGATCCTTTGTTCCACATACTCTTACCCTATTGAATCTTGTCTGATGAAAAATTCTCAATCAAAATATATTGACCATCAAAGTTGTCTTCTTAGAACTTCTTGCAAGAAAACATGTCAAAAAACAATAAATCTTGTTTTATTTTGGCTTTGAAAACAAGTCAAACTGACACTTGGGGGCACAAAAACTAGGGAATTGGTTCATTGCCACAAGAGTAAAAAAATTTGATTAGGGTTCATGACATATAACTGGGAAAACTTGGGAAACAATCAAAGTAGGCTACTCAGATTTGCATAATTGGGGACAGTGGTAGAAAAGTGATTTTTGTGAGTGGAATGGACCTGGGAAGGTGTGCAAACAGATTCGTCAAGATTTGAAAACTAGCAAACTTGAATAATTTTTAGAATAGAATGCAATAGTACAATCTATTTGATCTCACCTATCATGAATTCAGAGTTATAACATCCCAAATAGGGGTATCAACCAATCTGCACACCAATAAAACTTTACAAATTGCTTTTGGAATTACACTCAAAAATTGATCAAACAGATTCATCATAAGATAAAAATTGAAAAATAGCAAGTCCCTAACCTCTAGAATATAATGAAAGAGTAATTTTCTCACTTTGATCAACTGGGTTAAAGTTATAACTAATCAAATAGGGCCTCCCATAATTCTGAACAATTTGCATTAGCATGACAACAATAAATGACCAACTTTGAGGGATTCAAAACCTAGACAAAACATATCAAAATGACTCAAAATATGAAAGATAGGTTCTCTAATATAGATTCTAAACACTCCCAAAGTAGTGAGTCATGAAACATAACCAGGTGCAAGATATTAAAGTGCAAACAAGGCCTCTTGTCATTGTTTGACACTTAGGTAAAAATGTAGATTTTGACAGTGCTGAAAACAAAACTTCACAGAATGACTCAAAATGGAAATTTATCTTCATGGAATGAGTGAATATACTAAATGCAAGGTTTTATAAACATTAAACACCTCTTAGGCCTCAAAAGGATAGCCGGGTACACATGCATTAAAAAGTGCTTATAGGGCTTGATTTTTAGAATGGTATTCAAAACAGGAAGGCGCTTTTGAGTCCCAACAAGTTTATCTCCTAGAAACACCCAAAGAAGGTCAAGCTTCCATTTTTAGAGCCTCTACTAGATCTTAGATCCTCTTGCAACTTCCTTCTTCTTATCTCCTTCTTCTTTTATTGTTTTAAGTCATGTAAAGGCTCATCCACCCATTAATTGGTATAGACAAGGGTGGAGACCTACTTAGCACCATTTTAAGAATGCTCACTCTCAACAACAAAAGAGGAGATGCAATAATATATGTTGTTGGTGCTCTCATTCTAAGTGTAGGTATTCTTGCCAGAGTATATTATTTTTTTAAATGCATGTTTATGAATAATAATGGAGTTAATGGTTTTATTGTGTTATTATGATTATGAAACCTTTTAGTTTTGGTGTTTGCCTTGTGTTAACAAATTCTACTAATGTATCATGTTGGAGAAAAGATCACCTATTATTCCTGCATAGCTTCTTGTCATGCATGAGCACACTTTATGTGGCCTTGGTATTTGATGAGAAGTAAAACATCTTTTAGTTATTTTTGAGTTCCCATTGATGATTGTATCAGTGGAATTGAGGAAATAATACTCCCATTTTCATTGGTTTCATACCTTATCTTTGTGATAATTTAACTCGCAAATGTATTGTTACAATGGTTTATGTCTATTAGGAATTCCCCTTTCAAGTTATTTTCTTTAATCTCTTGTTACCTTATCTTTGTTATTTTATTTGATAATACTTGGTTAAAATATGAATTTATGTAGTTGCATCAATAATTTACATTCATTATAAAACAAAAAATACCAAAAATATATCTCTTTTATGGTTACCTTTTCAAATCAGCAATAGATCAAACATCTTATCCAAAATTGGTTTGAACCAACAAAGATCTCCTTGTGAACATACACATTTATCTTCAATTGAGTGGATTTTAGTAGGTCCTATGATCACCCAGAACCTTGGAGTTGATCCTATATATTAGCTTTTCAAGAGAGGAGTTTGAAAGGATTCCTATCATTAAGCATCCTGCAAAATGATAGCTCGACACTTACTAATGTTGTGTGCAAGGAATGCATAATAGCTAAGTAGAAGAAAAGTTCTTTTCCTAGCAAAAAGTTCTCTACAATAGAAAAATTGGTGATTGTTCATGCAGATTTGAGTGGTTCCACAAAAACAAGAGGATTCTATAGTGAAAGGTACTTCATGATTATTGTTGATGACTTTACTAGGATGATATGGGTATCTTTCCTTAAAAAAAAGTCTGAAGCATTTGAGAAGTTTAAGTTGTTTAAGAATAAAGTTGAGAATGCATCTAGATTGAAGATTAAACATTTAAAATCTAATAGAGGTGGATAATTTACCTTGATTGAGTTTAACACCTTTTGTGAAGTGAATGGCATTAAGAGGTAGCTATTGGCCCCTAAGACTCTAAAACATAATGAAATCACTAAAAAAAGAAATAGTTTTGTAAAAGAAGCAACAAGAGATATGATGTACCAAATTTTTTTTGGGGAGAAGTAATAATTACAGCAATGTATACAATGAATAGAGTGCAGATCAAAAAAGCACAAAGAAGAAACCTTATGAATTATGGTTTGGACATGCACCATCAATGAAGTATTTGAGAATTTTTGGAAGTAAATGTTATATCAAAATAGATTATGACATTGGTAAGTTTGATGCAATAAGTGATGAAGGTATGATCCTTGGTTATTCATTGAAAAGATTATAGATGTTTTAATTAGAGGATTAAGACTATTGTTGAGAGCACAAATGTAAAAGTGGATGAAAGGTTTGGAGTTAAAGAAAGACTATTGCATTATATTTCTGATGATGAAGAAACTAATCCTAAGCCTATCCAAGAAAAGGTTGATACTTTCTATGAGACTAACAATGATTTTTAGAAAGACATTCAAGTTGTAGAACAAAGAGAGGAATCAAGATCTAAACCTAGAGAAGAAGCAAGAATTGAGTCAGTGGCACTAACACCTAACAAAAATTTGACAAAGAAACATTCTATTGATTAGGTTATTGGAAGAAAAGAAAAAGGAGTTATGACAAGTAACAAAGTACATGAAGAACTATGTTTGATTTCTCAAGTTAAACCAAAGAGTATAAATGAAGTATGCAAGGATGATCATTAAATTCAAGTAATGAAAGAAGAACTAGAATAGATTGTGAAGAATGAGACATGGACATTGGTCCCTAGACCTAAATATAAGAATGTTATAGGAACTAACTGGGTTTTTTAGAAACAAGATGAATGAACAAGGTGAGGTTGTAAGATACAAAGAAATATTGGTATGTAAATGATATTCATAGCAAGAAGGTATAGACTATGAAGAAACATTTGTACATGTTGCTAGAATTGAAGAAGTGAGAATGTTCTCGTCTTATCCAATAAATAAGTCCAAAGTGTATCAAATCAATGTGAAGTCAAACATTCTAAATGGAAAACTTAGAGTGTACATTGAATAGTCTAAAGGATTTCCAATGAAATAAGAAGGAAATATGGTATGCAAACTGAAGAAAGTGTTGTATGGATTGAAGCAAGTACCTAGAACCTAGTATGCAAGGTTGGATAAGTATTTCATGAAATTGGGATTTGCTAAATGTACTATAGATAGTAACTTATATTTGAAAGAAATAGAGAATGGTTTATTGATTATTTTGATATTTTTGGATGCTATAATATTTGGAGGTAATGATGAAGCAAGTGATGAATTTTTTGTTGAAATGAAGAATGAATTTGAGATGAGAATAATTGGTGAGTTGAAATATTTCTTGGGTTTACAAATTGTGTAGAATAGTGATGGTATTTTCCTATCATAGACTAAGTATTTAAAAGACTTGTTGAAAATATTTGGCTTGGAAATTTATAATAATTTTGATACACCTATGATAACTAGTCACAAGTTATCTAGCAAAGATGAGACAGCTACAATTGAGCAAAAAAAATTTAGATCCATGATTGGAGGTTTGCAATATCTAAGCGTACAATACCAAATATAGAAAATGTAGTTGGTATAGTAGAAACATTTCAATCAGACCCTAAGGAATCACACTATCCAATAGTAAGTAGGATATTTAGATATCTAAAGGGTACACCTAATTTTGGGTTGTGGTATGATAAATCAAATGACTTTACTTTATGTGCATATATTGGTGTAGAATGGGCAGGCAATATGGATGACATAAAGAGTACAATTGGTGGAGCATTTTTCCTTAGAGGAAGATTAGTTTCTTGGCTAAGAAAGAAACATAATTATATTTCATATAGTATAGCAAAAGTAGTAGCAAACAATTGCAATCAGATCATGTGGATGAAATAGATGCTAAAGGATATTGGGATAGAGTTTTTATAACCTGTTATCATATATTGTGATAACACAAGTACAATATGTCTATGAATCATGTGTTACATTCTAAGAGAAAGGCATATATTGATTAAATATCATGTTATGAAAGAGAAATTTGTAGAGAAATAAATCATATTAGAGTATGTTAATACAAAGGAGAAAATTGAAGATGTTTTTATGAAGCCTTTTCTTAAGGATACATTTGAATATTTGTGAGGTATGTTTCGGGTTACACCTCTTCCTAATTTAGAATAAATGATGCCGATATTGCATCAGTTTACTGGTACAGAGCACTATTGTTTATCTGGACTGAATGTTGATGCTTCCTCTATGGGGGAGTATCTATGACTGAGCATAGTCATGAAGGACTCTTGGCAATTGGCATTGAATAGTATCTTTGGACACTTGAGCTGGTTGAAAACATTGATTATTTTATTGACATAATGTTACCTTCGACATTAATGTCAATGGGGGAGAAGTAGCACATGAAAAACATCTCTTGAATATTCAAAAAGAATGCATGAAAAGATAATCATACATAATGGGAGAGGGTCATATTTTTAATGTCAATGGGGAGAAGAGAAGTATATCAATGGAGGAGTAATAATTTTTCTTGAGAGTTTCATATTTGATTGATTTTGAGAAGATAAGAGCAACAACAACAAAGTTGGATTTTGTATTCTTGGAACTATGATGTTTTTTTATCTATGTTTTCATAAATTCCAAAGGGGGAAATTATTAGCATGAATGCTGATAATTTTCTTGTGGGGGAGTATTCTAGCATTGTTGGATTAGTGGAGAGATAGTTAGCACAATTGTGTCTTGCATTCATGGCTATATTTTAATTTTTGTCAACATATGGTAAAGATTGATAGAGTAACAAATAGAGAATAAGGTAACATAGATCAACAATTAATGATGAGGCCAAGCACGGTTGAGGATATGTTTTACATTGTTTCCTAATGATGTGGACAAGTGTGCTTGTAGGAAGTCAAAGACATGTGAAACTTATTTTTGATTTACGAAAGCTAGTATATGGACAGAGTACTTGAAAAGTGGTTTCTGGTTCTCGGATTGTATCTCCTAATAGGGATAGAATCTTGATAAGTACAATTAGATAGCAACAGAAAAAATTTAGATGATGATGTTAGTAAGTGCACAACTTTTGAGATTTCATGTGTGAAAATTTGTAAAGACTGTGAGCTGACTATATTTTGTAATTGTGAAAAGATGTAATGAATTGTATTATTTTAATGAGATCTTATTGTAATTAATTGGGAAAGCCTCAAGGCCAACTCAATGAATTATTTTGAGGACATGGTTTAATGAAAATTAATTTTCTTTGTGATTAGTAATGGTATGTGATTTTGTATGCAATAAGAGAATAAGATTGGTAAATGTGAGTAAGAAATCAAATGGATCATTGTGATGCAAAATTGGAGATATGCTATTGAGATTTGATAAGTATTTTTGAGGTACTAGCATAGTAAGAGCATAGAGAAAGAGATAAAGTTGCTAAGATCAATTTATTTTCTATTATTTTGAAAGGAATAATATAGATGTCAATTGGACAATGAGTTTTGTGTTCTTGCCTCTGAAGCTATTTGGATAGTGGGTCCATCTGCCTTCTACAACTTCTAATAGAGTTGGGACAACTCCTAACAGGGTTGGAATCTCCTCACAAGGATTCAAAGTATCCTAACAAAGACTAATATGTATTGAATGTATTTCATTAGCTCCTCGCATATTCCATCCTTTTATAAGGAACTTATATATTAGTACATCATTTATGGGTACCATCCCCACTAGGGTTTTCCCTCTAATCAAGGGTTTTCCTAGTTAACATATCTACTATTCTTGTGTATTTGTATCTTCTTATGGTTGTTGTTTATATTTATCACATGTTTAAGGTTTATTAAGGTTGATAAAATTTGTATTGATCTTATCATAACTGACTCACACCCCCTCCTTTTATTTATCATGGTGTACTTTACTTTCTAATAAATACAATCTTGTGCAAAACATTCACTAGTCATGGTTAATCAATCAAATATTACACACTCTCAAAAAGCTTCAAATTATGAAATACAAGAAAATATATTGAAAAGGCGATTTAAGTTTGGGATAGGAAAAACCAACAACATTATTCAGTTTAGGCAAGGAAATTTATAGTTACAAAGAAGAATTATGTAAGAGAATGATGGAGAAGATCCTAAAAGAAACTAAATTTTTTTGTTTTAAAAAGTCGAGGCATAACTTTGATCATATGATGGGGCTCAAACCCTAAATCATGGTCAATTTATAGGGATAGATGAAATCAAAATAAAATTGAACTTCTTGTAAAGTACATAATCCCAAAAGTAAACAAAGGAGGTCACAAAAGATTCTCTATAATAAAAGAGTAACCCATCCATCTATAAGTACACAATGATCAAATCCTTGATGGCATGGAAATATGGTCTGAGGCTATCTACAACCATAAATAATATTGGGGCAATTTGAAATAAAATAACTAGAGCAATTATGGCATCGGTACAAGTAGAAGATCACCAAGGAAACTAGAAGTTAATGCTTCAATCCCCTAATATTCCTCTTGGTGGCAAAAAATGACTTCCTGGACAAATCATAATACATGGAATAGACCCATTTATGTTAATGAAGAAAAGAATCCACATATAATGATCTAGATTGTCTCTTAGTATTTGAAAAAAAATATCATTTCAAAAGGCCTTATTTTTCTACCTATAAATTAACAAAATTCCATTTGAAAGGTTGTGTTTCCCTACTAGTGATTTAACACACTAAAACCTTTGGGGTCAAATTACGATGGCAATTTGCAATGGCGGTGTATTTTGCATTGATTTTCATGTGTTTTTTTCAATTGTCCTCGACACCATTGCAATAACAATGTTGGTGTCATAATTTTTGATGACATCACGAGCATAAACAAAAAAAGAAAAATAAAACACGAGAATAATTTTCCATTTGATTTTGATAGTGGAGAGTTGCATGCGAAAGAGGTGGAGTGAGCTGTGTGTGAAAGAGGTAGAGTGATGTGAATATTGTGGTGGCCCTTGTGATCAATGCTTGATGAATTTGGTTTCTAAGCCATCAAAATCTCTGCATTTTGTTGCCATGCCCTTGTTCTGTGATTACATTGTCATGTCATGCCCTTTCTTTGTGATTCATTGGCATGCCCTTTCTTTCTGACTCATTGTCATGTCATGTTGTTGCTCTGTGATTTCATTTTTGTGTCATGCCCTTGTGGTCTATATTCCCTTTCTCTATTATTTACTTCTAGGGCAAGAAGAGGTATGTATGTGTTTATATTTTCTTCTAAACATGTATCTCTTTATATATTTAGAGAGATCTTTTTTAAGGTTCTTATTACATATCATCTGCACAATAGAAAAAATGATCCAACTACGTACATATTCCAAAATCTAAATAATAAAACAATAAAATTCACTCAACCTATGCTAACTGACTTACATCAAGATTTTGTACAAAAATAATGCAAACCATGAAAAATGGACAAAATTAACAAGAAATTTTATAAAAACATATCATAGCAGACATTAAAATTTACACAGAATATACATAATGATTTTTTTACTATACAAACTCTTACTATTTTATTGATTAGAAAAAGAAATAGAATTGAAAGCATGAGCTATGAAATATTAGTTCAATTTTATCAACCTTAAACTCTTTTCTTAGCTCCACCAAACTCTAAGTGATCTTCTACTTCTAAGATATATTCCATTTTTTGTTTTCTTAAGATTGAGTTTTTACTCTGTAGCCTATTAATGTTGATCAAGAAACACATTCACACCAATAGTTTCCTTTGTAATCATAAAAGCTAAATTCCACCATTAACAAAAAGAATGGCAATGATCTCAATGATGAATGTAATTGATTCTTGAAAGGTATGTGTGGGTTAAGTCTTTTTGTTGATTAAATCAAAGGAGAAATAGAATGTACCTAGCTAACATCCGAGATAAGATAAGGCTTAGAGTGCTCATGGCTTGAGCACCATAACCCTAATTCTTACACAATTATCTCAAACATAGAGATCTAATAGTACTAGCTTTTGAATTGGATGTGTATGAATATCCACTAGGTCTACGAACAACAATTCTAGGAGTTGTTTGTGGTTGTCCTGATAGTACTTGGATAGAAAACATGATATGCCCAATTCAAGGGGATTATTCCCAAATTAAAAAAAGAAAAAGGTTATTGACTAACAAAAATTTTATATAGTAAAAATAAGGTTATTGATTTTGGTGTGAACTAACAAAATACACATATTGGTATTACATTGTAAATAGGGTTGTATGTGATATTATGTTTAATTCATAATTATAGCTAGATACTATATGACTCCCTATTTGAATTTTGTTCCCTCTATTTTTTGTTGATACTTTATGTACCAATATCTTACTTTGTGCATACTTTGATTGTTATAAGTATATGATGATTAGTTGGTTTAGTATTTCATTAAATAGCATCAAACACACAAATTCTTTATTTAATTGAACTCCATTTTGAGTTATTTATTCATATATTTTCAAACTCTTTCCTTAGTGTTATCCTAAGATGATATGGGCTTTTCTATGCATCATAAAAACATGGAGAAAGAAATAGAAAATCTATTATAGAATATATAACAATAGAGAAACAATACAATTGGGAGAAGCAAGGATTTAAGTTACTTGAAGATGGAGAAATAATTTTTCAATTGAAAATAATTGAAACAAATAGTTGTTCCCAGCTAGTAGGATCAAATACAGTTTTTCAAAGTGATAAAATTGCATATGCAGATGCATCACTTGCATGCTAGGCATGAAGTGCATTCCCCAACATATAATGAATGGTTGGATCTGAAGGATCCATATACTAGCCCAACAATGGAATCCAAGGATGTAACCATGCATGTATTGGCATAGTCTCCTTGTGAGGATCCCAAGTAGCTATAGTTGTTATTAATTTGGGCATCACTATATGATCCAAAATGTTATGAAGTACTGAATTTGATAGTAACTTCTCCTGTGTCTCCAGAAAATGTAGCATAGGTTCAAGGTCCCTTGGCTTTTAGGAATTTGTAGCAACTATTCTCATTGCTAAAAGAATAACTCCAGTGAAGAGTTGAGTGAAAGGAATTGAAGAAGAAATTTCTACTTTTGTGTAAATGCTATAAGCATAAGGCTCATTCCCTTGGAAAGGCCTCTACCACAATGACATTACCTCTAAACCATGCAAAGGATGTTGAAGTGGTTTCCAACCTTAAAACACTCTTATAAGCAATGGCAAAGAAAATGTAGATGCAATACATGACAAATTCCAAGGTGATCATGACAAATCCTAATATCTTAATATCTTAAATGTAATAAATTATAGGGTAAGAATCTTGTGAGAAGTGTGTTTTATTTAAAGATCTTTTGCACACAAAATTTTCAAGGAGAAAGCAGATAGTTAAAGAATGTACACTAAAACCAGCAAAATGTTTCTAATGAACAAATATGAGAAATCAACATTTAAGATATTAGGATATGTTGGTTTAAGAAAATGCAAATATTATTTCCAAGGTGATCATGTGAACAACTCCCTGAATGTTCAAGAAAATAAGAAGAAGAATGGAAGGAGTCACAAGGAGTTACAAACAAGAGGAATAAAGAGGAAGGGGATAGAGGACAAGAGGAATAGGTGTTTGATCCTTGATATCTTTCAACTTCACATTGTGTTGTAACTCTGGCATAGCCATTTGATCCTTGATAGTTTTCATTTCAACATTCAAGTTTTCAAGATTGGTCAACACCCTCACTTATGGACTTCTCATGTCACGCACATTCTATACTATTTCAACACCATGTTCTCACTTCTAAGCTAATAGTTCTTCAGGTGCATTTTCTTATAAAACATCAATTTTATAAAACTTTCTATTGTTTCAACATCAAATGTTTCTTTCAAAACCATATTTTCAAATATAAACATTAAGTACAACATGTCTAATATTTTTGTAGATTTACACATTAATTACACCAAATTTTTCTTTAAAAACTATATGTGTAGTTATAAACATTAAGTACAACATGTCAAATATTTTTGTAGATATACACATTAATTACAACAAATGTTTCTTTCAAAACCATATTGCAAATATAAACATTCAGTAAAACATGTCCAGTATTTTTGTAGATATACAAATTAATTACACCAAATGTTTCTTTCAAAACCATATGTGTAGATATAAGCATTAACTACAACCAACTCAATAAGGGTACATGAATAAGTTATTCTTTTGAAGAAGGACTATGTCAAATAATACAAGTGAGTTTGATCAAAATAGGGAAACAATAGCTAGATTGTTGTCTAACTTTCAAAGGCTAGGTGATGACAAATGTTATTGTTCTTGTAAGCATAGTAATGGCTTAAAGACAAGAAGAGTCAAAATCAAAACAGCTAAGAGACATTGTTGGGAGAATGATCACAATAAGCAAGGGTTGGATTATAATCAATAGGTAATTTGTTTGTTACATTGTTTTCATAATTAATATACTTATGAACCATAAAATGGGGGTTTTATTATCATCATTTTTATATAGGTTGATCTTCCTAGGGTAGTACGTGATATGGATCAACACATCTTGGAGGAACATGGAGGTGTGAGTATTGAAGGAGAATATCATGATCCCATGGAAGATGATGATCATGCATCAGAAAACACATTTGAAGATGATGGTACAAATGCATTGATCCATAACACATTCAGTACTAGTGTTGTTGTTGCTATTGATGATGATGATGAGAAGGAGGATGACATTTTTTGAAAATAGATTTGAGGATGACAATTTCTTATACAATTTGAGTACTATCATTTATTTAATTAATGAAGAAGATTTGATCAAATGAGGTAACAATAGCACCTAGAGGAAAGGTTGAGTTATGATATGGAAAAGGAGTACAAGGATTAGTTAAGATAGTGATATTATAGTGTATTGATAATCTACTTAAGATTACAAAGGATGATTACAATGATTAAGTTCAGAAGAACAAGTTAAAAAAAGTTTTTTTGCTAAGCTTAACAATTTGCATAGTACGTGTCACACAAAGTTAGTGTAAGTTGAGAAAAAAATCAATTGGATTTGAGAAAAGTCAAATTTTAGTGTAAGTCAAGTGATACAGTATAAGGTGAGTAAATTTTACTTGATGTCGAGCACTAGTAAACTTTAGTTTGTGCTGAGTGATTTGATAGAGGATGTCAAGCAACATAGTATGTGTTGAGCATCTGAAGCTACTAAATGTTGAGTGTTGGCATTATGAGAAAGATCAAGAATTTGATGAATCTAAGCTAACAAGTTTGATTTTTTGGATTGTGTGAATCATGTAGAAGATAATCTTGATGAGCTAGTGGCACAAAATTCATGGTGAACCATTTTGAGGAAAATTCAAAGTGGATTAAAGGAGAAGTTTCTAGAAGGAAATAAAATGAAATGACGGGTAGATTCATTGAATCCTACTTAATCTAACCTAACCCTAAAATGGATGATGGATGATGAATGGAAAAAGATCTTAATTATCTATTTATAGAGATGGTTGGTTAGAATCAAAGGTTTTCATGTGTGAGAACCTAAGGAAGACAAGGAGTTTAGGGTATTGCTTCATCTAGTGACCTAAGAGAAGAGACTGTATTGGCATGCAAAGTAAGAAGGCTTAAGGGTATCAATGCTTGAAGAGTGAACAAGCTATCAAAGTTGAAGTGTGTGAAAGACAAGCATAATAGAGGACTGAAATAGAGATCTATAATCTACAAGTGTGTTGTAAGTTGTTATTAGATCAAGCCTTACTATTACTTTCTAATCATTGTACTAGTATAGGGTAAATCTTTTGGATTAAGCTTAACCTAACAGTCATTTATAAATATTTTAACTAGGTGATATTCCAAGTGAATAATCTAATGTCCTCTAACAAGGCTTACTCCTAAGAGAGTGATTGAAATCCTTTAACCAAGTCACATTTAATTGTGCACATTATAACCTTTAACAATTGACCTTTCACAGGGCATCACTTCATAAGAGTGAGAATGAGTAGCATGTTATTGGTGGTTTTTTCTAAATTGGATTTCCATGTTAAATCATTGTGTCAAATGGGTTATTGAATCTATTATGATTCATGTTTACTTTTTTGCAAAGTTGATTTGATAGTAACCTACAAGTCTAAGTGATTATATGATCTAATGGATGCACGCATGATGAAAATGTTTTATGGATATGGGTTCACTAAGCTGTGAAAAGTTTTATTTGTACATATTGACCATGGATAAGTGATTCACACCCCCCCCCCCCCCCACAAGTTATTATAAAGAATTCCAACAATCGGTATCAGAGTCATCTGCTTAAGAGGATTAGTTTGAAGGTACTAGAAGCAATAAGATCAAGATATCAAAAAGAGATGTACCCAATCTTAATAGAGATAACTTTCCTACATGGAAAATTTTGATGAAGCTACACCTAGGAGGTCTTAGATATCATGCACAATCTACAATTATTGTTGAGTATGTTGATCATGTTGGAGTCTTAACTATTGAAGTACTGAAAATGAAGAAAGAACACAACTAGTCAATGTTGGAGATTTCCTCTACCCTAAGCTATGCCAATTTTGCTAATATCAAGGGTTGACAATGCAAAGAAAATGTAGGCTTCTCTACGCACTATCTATCGAGGTGACAAAAAAGTTCTAAGAGCCAAAGCTAAAAGTCCTAGAGGTAAATTTGATGGTATGAGAATGCAAGAAGGTGAGAATATTGCTCAATATTTCTCCAGGATAAAAGATGTTGTTAATGCAATAAGAGGAGCTACTAGTAAAATAGATGATGATACTGTACTAAGAAAAGTTGTGAGAACATTGTTTCCCATCTATGCTATTAGAGTTTCTGCAATATAAGAACTAAGATGTATGCTAGGGAATGATCTGACTCTTGAAGGACTGGTAGATAGGCCTACCACTTTTGAGCTATCTAATTTTGATAATAACAAACCTGAAAATGTTGAATCTTATTTCAAAGCTAAGCTGACATTGAAGGGACCTAATGAGAAGAAGAAGAAAAAGATAAAATATGTGTCCAGTGATACTAATACAGATGAGGAAAATGTAGATCAACTTGAAGCACTACTAGCAAGGAGATTTCACATAAGTAAAGGCAAGTTCAAAGGTAAGCTACCTATCATGTCACTAGTACATTTGGGCTCATTTTTTGACCTTTATTGGTCAAAATTTTGACCCAGTTTTTGACCAAATGTCGACCAAATTTGACCAACACATTGGTCAAAAAAAATTTGATCAAAAATTTGACCAACCTACTGGTTGGTCAAAATTTCAACCAATACATTGGTTGAAAAATGTGGAAATTGTTAGCACATTTTTTGCCATTCATTGGTCAAACTTTTGACCAATGCTTGGTAGAAATCTACAGGGCATTGGTCAAAATTTCGACCAATGCTTGGTAGAAAACTATAGAGTACTGGTCAAATATTTTTTGGTCAAAATTTTGACCTACCAGTAGGTTGGTCAAAATTTTGACCAATATGATGGTCAAAAAATGTTGGAATTGTTAGCACATTTTTTGCCATTCATTGGTTGAACTTTCAACCAATGCTTGGTAGAAATCACCGGTTCATTGCTCAAAATTTTGACCAATGCTTGGTAGAAAACTACAGTGCATTGGTCAAAATTTTGACCAATTCTTGGTAGAAAACTATAGTGCATTTGTCAAAATTTTGACCAAGGCTTGGTAGAAAACTACATGGCATTGGTCAAAATTTCAACCAATGCTTAGTCAAAAAAAAATTGCGGCTCGTAGTTATTGAGGTCCACTTCAGCAATGGCCCTTCTTGTGAAATTTTCATCTAAAACCTTTCTAATGAGATAATGTGTTATGAGCTATTCATCAGTGGGATGGAACGTGAATCCAAGAGGCAATTGTGCATCACCCATATGAGTGATGCACAATTGCCTCCTGGATTCATGTTCCATCCCACTGATGAAGAGCTCATAACACATTATCTCATTGGAAAGGTTTTAGACAGCAATTTCACAGGAAGGGCCATTGCTAAAGTGGACCTCAACAACTATGAGCCTCAGGGAGGGTTCAATTCCCTCCTTTATTATTCACTATGCATATAATCCCATACACCCATTTGATCTCAAATGATGATATGTACTGAATGTTGAGTGTCTGTGTTGAGTGCTCCAAAACCATCCATTTCATGCCTTCATCTATACACAATGTCTTTCTAGTTTCTTTCTACTCACACACCCATTTCATTTCATATGATCATCTAAAAATTGTGTCACTCTAAGCTCTCAATTGTTTCCTCTTGATTGATTGGACTCACTAAGTTGGCTCACCAACTTGCCCCACTAAGTTGGTTGTTCAAGTATGCTCACCAAGTTGACTCTTTGAGTTCAGTCATCAAGTCACCCCACCAAAGTGCCTCATCAAGGTCAATCTTTAGGTCCGCTCATCGAGCTCGCTCACCAAGTCAGCTCGCCATGTCACATCTCTAAGTGGCCTTGCTAAGTCAGCTCGCCAACTTGCCCCACCAAGTTGCCACTTTAAGCCCACTCACATTGTTAGATCGTCAGGCCGGCTCCCCAAGTCAGCTCGCCAAGTCGACAGTTAAAGTATGCTGACCAAGTCAACTCTCTAAGTTTTCTCACCAAGTTTGCCCCCTAAGCCAACTCTCTAGGTCAGCTCACCAAGTCACCCCCACTTGCCCCACCCACTCACCACTTTAAGTCAACTTGCCATGTCATCTCACCAAGCTGACTCCCCTAGTCAGCTTGCCAAGCTAAAAATTCAAGTATGCTCACCAAGTCGACTCTTTATGTTCGATCACCAAGTTTTCCCCGTAAATCAACTCACCAAGTCACCCCCACCCAGTCACCTCAACAATTCGACTCTTTAAGTCAACTCACCAAGTTGGCTAACCTAGTGGTTTTACCACCTTGCCTCGACAAGTTGGCTCGTTATGTGTGTTTTCCAAGTTTCCCTACTGAGTTACTTCTCTAAGCCCACTCACCATGTCAGCTCACTTGTTCGGCTCACCAAGTCAACTATTCAAGTATGCTCGCTAGGTGAGCTCGCCAAGTCACCCCACCAAGTCATGTCAATAAGTTGATTGTTCAAGTATACGCTCGCCAAGTTGACTCTGAGTTCACTCATCAAGTCACCTCACTGAGTCGCCTCAATGAGTTGACTCCTTAAGTCTGCTCACCAAGTTAGCTCTTGAAGTCGTCTCACCAAGTTGACTCACCATCTCATCTCACCAAGTGAAGCTCTCTATGTAGGCTTTCCAATCTGCCCCACCAAGTCACCTCTTTAAGGCCACTGACAATGTCGGCTTGCTAAGTCTATTCCCAAAGTTGACTCACTGAGTCAACTATTCAAGTATGCTCACCAAGTTGCCTCACCAAGTTGACACTTTAAGTTTGCTCACCAACTCTGCTCACCATGTCAGCTTGCCAAGTCAGCTCACCAAGTCACCCCTCCAAGTCGCTTGAAGCAAAGAAAAATTTGGTGTCATTCAAACTTACCATATCTAAAGGCATATAGTGGCTAAAAGTGCATATTAGATTCATGGCACTGAATATGATGGCTAGAAATTGCATATCAAACCCATGTAGGATAATATCAATCTTTCTATTGTAGATCATACTTCATATCATACCTTAAAGTGGTCATTTACTAGTCCCAAAGTGGTCTATAGAAGCCTACAATAGCTAGCTAACATCTGGATGTGATACATGTTGATTATATGGCATCAAAACCTATGGATTGAATTGTTACAATTTGATTTGTGATTGATAATAGGTCTATAATCTCTCTTTTCAGTCTTAGCAGTAAACAATAAACTCATATTTTGCCATATCATTTAGCTGTACATGTTTTGATTCATTGCATAGTCATTTCCTTTAATCATTTGTAATGTGTTATCATAAACAATCATCAAAGTGAGCTCATTCTCATGAAGAGGGAACATGAACACCACAAATATCATTAGAACCATTTTCATTGGAGCTAATAAAACAAGAACATTAAGCTCTAAACCTTGTTTGTGTTCCTCAAGTTAAATGCTTGCAAAACCAACCTTCAATAACACCATTTTCAGGTTGCATTTAAATGTCCATGGCATTGTCCTCACTGTCCTTACTAGCATAATCATTTTTCAAGGGTGGAACTTACTTTTCATTTCATCCTCGTGTGCACCTGCTTGCAATAGGGTGAACAGTGACAGAACATTCCTCACCAAAATAAAAGCATTGGATTATATGTCCAGTAGATGCTAAGTTTTAACTTTTTATTCTTTGATTGAAATTTTGCTTCAGTACCAGTGTGACCTTTTCACACCTTCATAACCATTGTTGCTTCATGGCACTATCCTCACTGTCCTTACCAACATAATCATTTTTTAGGTTTGAACAAGTTGAGTTTTTTGACACTTAGTCAAGTTTCCACATCTGCTATAGATGGAGCCAAAGAGGAGCTTGATTAATGCCCTCCTCTTGAGGCTCCAAACCCAAATTTGTCACAATTTCCTCAGTCTTGATACAACAACCAGACACTTGCAAATTCTAAACAACATTATGTGTTTGAGCATTGTCATTGTTAGTATTCACTTAGCAAAAAATGTCCCTCTATTCACAAATCCATTTCCTGTAAAGAGTGAACAGAGAAAGGAACAATGGGTGACTGATGAACAAACATAGTGATGCTCTTAAACAATGTTGTATGGTAAATTTCAAAATGATATCTAGGATGTGACCAAGCCTCCTTCATGATGCTCCAAATTTTCCTATTCGAATATTGCCAATTTTTTAAATGCAAGGTAAATACCATTCAATCAACTTTGATTACTATATTATCCATATTAAAAGCTCTAATCATTTGGAGGACAAGAAGTGGAGCTTCAACACCTATTTGTCTAGGACGAAGTACTTTTGTTGCTTCTATCAACAATTTAACACCTTATCAGAAGAACCACAAATGGCATAGCCAATACAATATTCCAAGTCTCCTCTAAGATGTTCCTAATTTCTTTAACACCAGGTGACTACCATTTGCATTGATCACCTTTTGTTACCATATTATCCATATTACAACTTTACTACTCTAAAATAACATCTAATCAATACAAATTCAGAGCCAGTACTTTAAAATGAAGTTAAATCAGTCTAAGAGTTAGAGTAGCAACACCCTGGAAAAAGATTCATGAGAAAACATATTAGCATTGCTCTTCAGCTAACTCATAATTTATTTATTAGAATTGCATAACATCTATCTTTACCCACATCCTCAATCACCTTTTTTTTCTCATCCACTGGTGGGAGTGGAATCTACAATCAAGTAGAAACCAATTCCCATGTGATCTTCACATGCATTAATTTTTGTTAAAAATAGACAGGCAAAATAGTATACAATTTTTTATATCAGAGTTCATACCTTGATTCTCCTTATCTTATTAGTGAATTTTGAATTGACTTTGAAGACATCTATTTGTGCCACAGTTTTTGTATTTGGCTCTTTATTGAGAATTTTATGTTTCACACATGAAAGAGAATGTAGCAATCTGACAATATCTTCATCGGTCAAATTCAATTGAGTCTTCACTTCTGAGTAACTTAGCCTTTCGGATGCATTGAATAGCAAGAATGTTGATGCCTGCGTATTGTAACCACAGAGTAAATTACACAAGGAAAAAGAAGTAAATTCCATATATATCAAGGAAACTAACATTGATAAATGTGATGTATTCACTTTGCATATTTATGGTTTCTATAAGACATCAATTTTAGTTTTCCTTTAAACAGATAGAATAAGTAGAAAATGAATCAAATTATCAATGTATGGTCATTAACAATTAATGACATTAACCATTGCTTTAACTTATCCTACCCAACTAATTCTTATCCAGAAACTTGAAGAAGAAATTCCCAATAATGATCAGTAGAAAATGAACTATAATGCCATTTTATATGAATCAAGGAATCTAACTGTCAGCTAGTAATCAACCAAAAATGCAATTACCTGGTAAGTAGTAACAACAAGTTCCATAGGCTTAGGGTAAAACTTCCCATTAATATTACAAGTACCCAGAGATTATATCCATGTAAGCTTTCTATGCTTTGTCTTTGTCTGATAGAACTGCTTGAACACCTCTACGCATCTTACCTGCATTAAGTAGCAAAGGTCAAAATGTTAAACTGCTTCAAAAATTGGCAAATTTAAAAGGTATACTATATACAAAATGGGCATACCATTTTGGCTGGCAGGTTAAGATCAAATGATTTGTAACTCGGCCAAAACCCAATTGTCAAAACTGTCACAGTCAAGTCTATGCCAGGATGTGCTTGAGAATTTCCATTAAGATAATCATCAAAATGCCCTTGGTTGTCCTTTGCTAATGCTAAATCTATGACCTACATACAAGCACACAGATTTTTACACAATTTACAATTATATTAACTTGATTGATAAGAATCAAAGTGAGTTTTTTATTTATGTACGATGCAACATACCATTCCCTCCATTTTAGAAGTAAACTGACCACCACACTGTTGCTTCAACTTTGTCAATATGTTTCTTTCATGATCATCATTTGCACTTTTATCAAACAAAAGTCTCTGTGCAAGCTTCTTCTTGCAATTTCGACAAATATTAATTATATATCACAACACATAACAAGACAAAGTCCTAAATTTTAAAATAGCATTATATGGATGAAGAGTGTCATTCACATCATGAATTCTAAATGTGTAAAGTTGTCATTCACGTCATGAATTCCAAATGTATAAAGTTGTCATTCCTCATGCTTTATGGCCTTTGGTAGAGTCTGGGCTAATCTATATTTGATAATTCCAAACAATAGTCGTTTAAAAAAATTTAAAGCAATTAAAACTAGACTAGTACAAAAAGAAATTGAACCATATATTAAGAATATGGAGTATGTAACTTGGACATACCAAAATAGAAAATGTATCATATTATAATAAACAGAAGTCTACTATTATAAACATTGGATTAGATTGTTTGAAGTAATAAACGTGAACCAGCTAAATAATGGGCTAATAAAACATGCTTTATTGCTAGTGAGAAGCATTAAAAACTATATTAATGGTATGTTAGCCTGCACACCCAGATTCTAGGTCAGTTCAACCATGGAGATTCCCAGGGTCCTGTCAAATGGGTCATACCAAAGAACCCTTCTATTCTACAAACCTCAATGGGTGGTACATATTGACTATCCAAGCAACTGCCTCCTCAAGGAATCGGCATAGTAGATGCCTATGTACCAACTTTTGGTGCCTTCTACATTAAAGAAACCTATTTTGAAGATATTTTCTTGTACCAAGAAACCTTTTGGATAGAGAACTACCTATCAATTGAGTCAATCATTTCTTTTCAATTTGTATAATATGTTCTATTGAAAAACACATTAATTACCTCTTTTGGCTATTATAATTAGATGCGCTAGTCTTTTGAGGGTGACCTTGATGGAAACCCCCCCTATGCTTGTTTGGGGCACAAACATAAGTGTTCAAGATGTCAATCAAGCAGTTCAGCACTTTTTGAGGAATTTTAGGGATGATCCTTCAGACCTTGAGGGGAAATACATGAGGCTCTTGGAACAGGTTCAAATTTGTACTTGTTGGCTTCTTATGGTTACCATCTAGTCTCATTTCAAATTATTGGTTGAGCACATTTGCTTTTGTATTCACTTCATTTAGTTGATTTCTTATTTAGACAATGGAAGTCAAAGGTGATTCGTTGAATATTGATACAATGAACATCTTCAAATATGATGAAGACCTTTATGACAAGATGGTCAGATATCCTCTTGAAGTTCTCACCATTTTTGACATCGTATTGATGGATGTAGATGTTCACCTCAAGCTTTTGTGGGAGAAGCACCTAAAGGTGACTGAATTGTATTTTTGGAAAAATATGTTTTGTCAGTTAGTATGTTTTCATTTAATGACTTTGTTGTTTCAGATTTTGTTTACTTATGCACATAAATATGCCTCAGACTTACATATAATTGCCATTGCATTTAAGCAAGAATATTCAATCTTAGAGATATAGTTAACATGCAAGATCTGAATCCATCAGGTAGGAAATTCTTTTTAAAGTTACGTCTTCATTGTTCAATGCTATTTGAAAAATCTAATAAGGGGGTTTTTTTGTCTTTGAAATCTAGATATTGAGAAGATGGTTTTAGTCAAAGGAATGATAATTCGGTGCAGCTCAATTATACCAAAAATCAAAGAAGCATTCTTTAGGTGCCTTGTTTGTGGATATGCTCCAGCACCAGTACTTGTTGATAGAGGTAATTCATTAGATTGCAATTGAACTCTTAATATAACAGTTAATTGTGTCTTCATTGTATGTTATGTTTGTTTCTCAATTCTATTTTGCATAAATTGTGGCAGAGAATCTATGGCTTTAAACAGATTCATGCTTATGAAAGTGATCTCAGAAGCTTTTAGATTCTAGGATTTTGCAAATAAGATCTTACTCCTTATTGTGACACGACCACTATTGATCTGCTCTCTGTAACCTTAATTGGAACTAATAGGACACCATACATGAGGTTCTTCTCACATTGAGATGTTTTCTTGATGAAAGCTATAAATGAGAGAGCACATTTTTTTAGTGTGAAAAAATCCCTGTATGAGAAATTTCACACCAAATTTTATTCTCATATTCCATGAGAATCTTCTACTGAATAAGCAGATAAGTAGATAAGTTGATAAGCTAATTGTAAGGCTGCAAGAAACACCTGATGTCATTCCAGAGGGAGAAATCCTGCACACTATTAGATTGTTGATGCACGACAAACTTGTTGATGTAGCCAAACCTAGTGATTGAATCAAGGTGTTTCTGACATTACATGATATACGAATTCTACACTCATTTTTATTGCCAAGTGTTAGCATTTGAAGGTTGACAATGGTTTTTTTTTGTAGGTTACTAGGATTTTCAGAGCTATGACAGTTAGAGTGGGACCAAACCAAAGGATTGTGAAATCTCTATTTAAAGAAAAGCTCTCAAGCCTATCTTAGTCCATTTAAGTTGGAAATGAGGACCCTAATGTTGTATTCTATGATTTCTAATTCTAATTTGTAAATCATTTGCTGATGTAGTCCTACATCAATTGCCTTAATCTGAAAAAGGTAGACAAGGCAAGATTGTGAGCCGAAGATCCAATGGAACGCGATACCAATAGTGATATTTTTGCCTCTTTTCAAGAGGGTGATATGTCACTAGCTGATTATAAAGCTAAGGTATAAACTCATACTTTTTACCTTTTGTATATAACATGAATTTTGCAAGCTCTAAAATCAAATTTTGACTGCCAATTTCCAAATTGAGAAGTTGAAAGAACTATCTCGCATGCCCGATATCTATGAGAGGCTAACTAGTTCCTTAGCTCCGAGTACTTAGGAGCTAGAAGATGTAAAAAAAGGGCTCTTGTGCTAGGTATCTTTCTTTGCATTCATGTTCGATTAATTAATAATTTTTTACATGTTCTTTGAACCATATGTTAACCATTATGCTTCTTAAATAGCTTTTCGAGGGACCTACAATAAAACTAGCTTCAGGCACTACTTTTCGTGGTGATATCAACATCCTACTTGTTGGGGATCTAGGTACAAGTACATCTCAACTACTTTAGTATGTGCATAAGTTGGCTCCTCGAGGAATTTATACAAGTGGTCATGGAAGCTCTGCGGTTGGTTTGACTGCTTATGTATCAAAGGATCCTGAAACTAGTGAAACAGTAAGTTATTAACTCAATTTGTTGATCATTGAGCTCTTTGGGCTGCCTACTCCCCCATTGCTACCTACCACTTTATTCTATATAAACTACTTATTTCTTTGAACTCAACAGGTTCTAGAAAGTGGAGCATTGGTAATGAGTGATAGAGGTGTTTGCTGCATAGACAAGTTTGATAAGATGTCAGACAATGCTCATAGCATGTTATGTGGTGTGATTTTTCTTCAAGCTCTTCGAATTATGTGCTTTTACTAGTTTCTTGACTTCGTAATCTATGCTATTGGTTGACTTGTATATCAATGTCCGGTCATTCCTTTGAAGTAGGTTATGGAACAACAAATAGTGTCAATTGCAAAGGCTGGGATCATAGCATCTCTAAATGCAAGAACATTTGTTTTAGCTTGTGCCAATCCTAGTGGTTCACGCTACAACCCTAGATTTTTAGTGATTGACAATATCCAACTTCCTCCAACATTGCTTTCCAGGTGGAGTATGTTTGGTTTTAGAATTCAAGCTGGAGAATTTATTTGTTGTCACTCAAGTATAAAAGAATCACAAAAAATTCCTGGAGGTTTGAGTTGATCTACATAGTGCTTGATAAAGTTGATGAACAAATGGACAGGCACCTTGCAAGGCATCTTATTGCATTACATTATGATGAGCTAGAGGTAAGTTCTGATTTGGTCAATACTATGTAGTAATTAATGGGGGGTCCAATGACCTGATATTTTTTATGTGAACTACATTATGATTCTAGGACCAAACGCTAGATTCATTCGACCTCTTGACTCTCACTTCATATATCACTTATGGAAGACAACATATACATCCTAAGATATCTGATGAGGTAGCAGAAGATCTGATTCGTGGTTATGTTGAAATGCGTAGGAAGGGAAACTTCCCTGGCAGTAGCAAGAAGGTTAGCTCAATATATTCTCAAATTCAATTTCTGTATAATATGCTTACAAGTTACACACATGAAAAAAGTAATAGTATATCTCATACTTCTACTGAAGAATGAATCTAGATGCAGGGCAATTCTCATGTTATGTTAACTTGTTCTCTTGAATGAATTATATAGGTTATCACAATGAGTCCATGCCAAATTGAAAGCTTAATAAGAATAAGTGAAGCCCTCACCTGCATCAGATTCTCTAGTGGGTAAGAAAATCCTATGTAGACAAAAGTGGGTTACATTCTTGAATGTTTTAAAGCTAGATTGAGGCAATAAAAAGATATCTTACATTCCAATTCTGCAGGTTGAAAGGTGTGATGTGGCAGAATCATTCTGACTTCTTGAAGTTGCACTTCAACAATCTCCCACCATTCATTCAACTAGTAACCATTGTGCATCTTTGGCAATGAGGATTGTCGATTCATTTAGTTGTATATTGAATGCATTATCATCACAAAATTAGTCAGCTCTAAAAGAACTATGTTAATTGGAAGCCACTGAATGCATTTGAGTGTCATGGTTACAGGGACCATTGACATGGATCTCATAAACATGGGAGTCTCAGCCAGTGAAAGAATGAGACAAGCCAATCTTATTTCATCACTGAGGATTCTTATCATGGAAAGGATGCAAGTAGGGGGACCATCAACCTGTATTACGAAGGTAACATTCTTTATACTACTTGAGAAAATTGTTGGTATGGCACCTAACTAGATATGAATGAATGCAATCACAGTTGATGGAGGAAATGCACAAATAGGGATCCAATGAAGTCACCCTGAATGATGTAAGTAATTCTTTGTTGTGGGTAAATTTCAAGCTATTTCCAGCTTCATTTTCTTGGGGGAAATGAATACATTATGAGTTATGTTATTCAATTTCAGATTTGTAATGCAATTGGAAACCTTGTGAGTGAGGGGTTTGTTACAATTCATGGGGACAATGTGAAGAGGACCTGAACGAGTTTTGAGGATGATATGGCCCCTATAATAATTAGTAATGAAGTATCTAATAAGACTATGGTTAGTGTGTTGTGGCAAACTATTTTAATATGCCTTGAGCTTCATGCTCTTTAGTACATCAATGGGTACTTTCTCTTGTAAAAAAATCCAAAAAATTGAAGGAATCCAAAGCCTGGGTGTACTATCTGTGACAAAGACAACCATCGAGGTAATGATGGATATCTTATAATTCTTGCTCAGATAAGAGGATGATAATTATAAATTATGAGAATCATTGGTGTTTTGTTCTATCAAGTTTTGGAGTGAGGAAAAAGTAATTGCAATTATAAAGGCATTTTTTTTCAACCAACGTAATGGAAAAAGTTCATTTTAATGTTCACAATGGCATTTGTCCTCTCCCTCTAGTTTCACATGGTTACCTAAATATAAAGAGAATTAAATATAAAAAGAGCAATTTATTTTAATCTATATTTTAAATTAAATATAAAGAGGAAAAATTAGAATCTAATCTTGATGTAGTGATGATTCTATGGTGGTGACTTCAACAATTGAGAATGCTGAATATCATCAGCAGCTTGTCTTCCATACACACCAATGATGTTAATCATGGTGCCGTGAAGACTTGGTTTGCTATGAATAGCTACAAGGGAGAAACAAAAAAAGTGCAGAATGCAGATGAATTTACTTGGCACAATGCATCATATGCTCTACTATGAAGCAACTACAAGATGTGGAAACACATAGCTATTAGCTATTTCTCTAGATATGATCATAAGAAGTTTTCAAGATGTAGAACATTGTTATTATAAACTTGAAGCACTTATAAGGAAAAGGGACCGAAAAAAAAAGACGGCGAAGAATCATTTTCAAATTGGGAAGTCATTATTCAAAATTTATGAATCAAAGGGAATTGCAATGTACAAGATATTATAGAGGTGAATTCAAAAGCTTTATAAGATTCTAGCAATCATGACCATGATACATCGCAAGGATAATCTCTAATAAATGCTACCCATAGTCAGTTTCAAGCTAGAGAATTCAGGAAAGAATAGGGATTATTTGAAATTACTCGAATGCAATACTGATGCAAATTTAATTTATTCAAGTATATATCTAATGTTTTAAATTTACAGATTGAGATTTATATGCAGTACAACTAAATGTTTCAACTAATATACAGCCAGCCCCACCAAGCTGAAGCAATTGAGTGTCATGAATACATTCTTGATAAGAAAATATAATTATCATGGTACATAGTACAACTATTTTTTATAAAACTCAAATTTATGTTTGAGATTACAGATTCTCTACCTGAAATCTGAATTTTTTGACAGGAAAATCAATAAAATTTGATTATTTAAGAGTCTGAGCTATAGATCCCACCATGGCACAAGGAATTCCAGTTTATTTTTCTTCCTTCAATTGACTTTCCATTGGACCAATCTCAGATTGCTCGAAACCATTTTGCCTCCTCCTACAAACCAGCAAAGAGTGTGTATCAAATCTAGCAAATTTATAAATAATCAAGTCATCTACACAATCATGTTCATCTCATTTCAAGATCAATAAATACATAGTTAAATGCAGTCAAATCATGGTGTCATTACAAACAAAAATGCATGTTGAAGGAGATTGTACTCCAAAGTTCAATCAAGGGTCAAGATAACTAATTGCCTTAGATTTCCATATTGGAAAAGATAATCCAAGTTTTGGGGCTAGATATCATTAGTGTCAAGTTTGTGCAGATTGACCAAATGGATAATGGTTAGATTTTTCTACATGAAACTGAAAAACATTGTTTGAGGGTTTGATGAAAAAGATTTGTTTTTGAGCATGCAGATCGATGTATCTTTGAATGAGATGCAGGAGCTCGGTGACAAACTATTTGCCAAAGTACAAGAGGAATGAGTTATTTTTAATTGCCTTAAATTTTCTACGTGTTGAGTTTCTCCTCAATATAGAAGTTGTTGTGAAGGTCCTCCAAGAATGAATAGGGAATGAAATTGAAGAAGTATAGGAATCTCCAAGGTAAGTTTATAAAGTTGCTATTGAATTTTAATATATCAGAATGTGCAAAGTAAAGTTTTGCAACAAAGATTTATGCATAGAGTCATCGTCCAAATTTGATAGTAAGGTAAAGATAGGATTGTGGTTATGATAAACCCATCTAATGATAATACAAGGAAAATTTGGAATGTGTTTGGTCATTAATAAGCTTGAGTTTTTAGAACTGTGCATAGAAGCTAGCATGTGGGAAGTCTCCAGTTTTGACAACTTGATATTACTAATTTCATTCAATGTCTTTGACAACATTTTTGAGCAACTATTTTAATTGTATTTTTAAAATGTATAGTTTGGAGTTTAGCTATTCAAATTATTTAAATAATCATAAGTATAGAATTATAAAGAGTCTTTAGCAATTCAAAATGATAATTTTTACTTCTAAAAATCTCTACTGTATTTACTTACAGTTGTTCATTTTTGGCAGATTACCTACTTAAGTTTTCACTATGATGCATGAATAAGTAGACATTTGAAGCTTTAGTTTTGCCACATTTCATGCCTTGTGAGCTACTTTTGTATCATTTGTAGTAACAAGAAAATCTCTGCTTTCATTTGTTTCCATTGGGGGATCCAATGGAGGTGAATTGTGTCAACTGATTTTAGTTTCCACTTGCAATAAAATTTCCTCACTCATTTCATCCATGGAAAACTGGATCTCACTCCCATCCGCTGCAACTGAATCAACTTCAATTGGAATAGATGACATTGGATGATCTCTTGAGTGAGGCTATGGAAGCCTGTCTGAATCCATCACCTCGTAGCAAGCTTCACATAGATCAAAATCTGGGAAATCATTACAATGCCAATGCCACCTAAGAATGGGAATAGTTGAGCAACCATCACAACAATACTGAACAGATGAAGTATTGATATCTTCTTCAATAATCCCCTGGCCACTACCTCTAGTGGCAACACTTGTGTTCGAAGGAACTGGCAAAGATTTGTTATTCTCTGTCACATCATATGTTGCCAACATTGTCTTCTTTGGGAAGGGAACCTAAAGCAACATGGGAGACATGGCCAAGCTGGAAGAGAACAAAAAATAAAGAATTTTAGGCATTTGTGAATGCAATTATCCCAAAAGAGTCAATTTTCCCTAAAGAAAATACAAACTAAGCATATTTGAATATCAAAGCAAAAACCTGCAGGATGTCTGAACTGCCTCATAAGGAGCAAATAGAAGCCTTTTTAGTAATGCAATAGTAGGTGCAACAGTAGAGCATGTGAGCGTTCACTATTACTATCATCATCTTCTTCTTTGTCCATACTAGCCAGCTCACCATCTGATGTACTTCATCTTCATCTGTTGATGTGGCATCACACTCCATTGCGGCAGATTGAGCTCCCTGATTGATTGGATTAACTAGTGCATATGTGTTCTTTTTAGTAACATTTGACTTCAACTTACAGATAGTAGATCCATTGCTACAACTAGTATTTGACCATGGTTTTTCTATGGACTTTTCCAAAACATGTTTGTTAGCACCACATGCAACCAACATAGGTATCAGGAAGCCAAAAATAAACTTTAATCCTTCAAGTTGAATTTCGCAAGCAGATAGCTTGACCATTATATTAATTGCACCCTTGACAACATGCTTTATGGTAGGCTCACCATTTTCCAATTGAACTAAGAAATTGAAGTAGGCTTTCGCACTGAAAATATCAAACAACACAAATGCTTTCTCTAGACTAATAAGCATTGCATCCAGAAAATGATCAAGAAGCTCTCTAGATTTTAAATGAGATGATGGTAACAAAAGAGCATTTATGAAAGCAATTGTTGAGTCCCTTACTGAATTGGCAATTCTATGTGTTGATGCAATACCTAATGATGATATAATGGTATATCCTAACAACCTTTTCTCCAACCATCTAGCCAAAGTAGGCAAATCCATCAATAAAAAATTTCATTGCAAATCCTACTTTATGTTCAAATAACTAGGATCGTCAGTCAAAAAGTTGACGAAAAGCTACAACAACTTTACATTTACTAATTCACTATGGCATCCATCCAAAGAATCAACAAGAGCTAAAAGGTTGCCATGTTCTCCCAAAAAAATTCTTAACTTCAACTCGTTCAACATATTTGATTCCCTAGCATGACCCAAATAATATTTAAGCACATCAAGCTTATTTGGATCCACCCTAAGACATTCCACTGTATCATCTGCATTTGTGATTACATTCTCTTGTACAGCTAAGTATATATCCTTCGAGTTCATTTCACTTACCAAACCTTCCATATGCTTGATTACAAATAGATTAGCATAGATGTGCCTCTCTTCATTTTTGGGAATCAAATAATTTAGGAATGCCTCACATTTATTGTGTATACCCTCAAACTGTTTGTCAATCTTCATGATCATTGTAACATTGATCAAAGTATTTAAAACTTATGACTCCATACCAGCCTTACCTAATGCATCCCTTGTCCTGAGAAATTCTTTGATTTTATCCAAAATACCTTCCACTGAAAGGATAGCTAATACTAATACCACACTCCCTGGGTGATTGTGTGATGGGAAACCATGCAATAAAGATCTTAGGAAAAATTTATTGAAATTCCCTATATTTTCTTGATTCACAAGTCTTGCCAAACTTGAGATTGTTACATATATAGATTTAATCAGTTCAAACCTAGCTCCAAGCTTCTCCAGGAGTGCTTCCTCCTTTGACTTATCCAATCCTAATTTAAGGAGTAAATTTATAGAAAATAGTGTATCATTTTTACACTGTTTACCATCAAGAACAACAAGTGCAGCATCTTGTACTGCCTCAACATACATGCTTAAAATGGATGTTAAAATGTTCAGCACCAAACTTGTTTGCCCTTCCTCTAGTATATGATAAATAAATTGCTCAGATAGTGTGAGAAATGCAGTATTCTTATATGTCTATTCCATCCAAGGTGTATCATCCGTTGAAACATCCCACCTCCCCAGGGACACTTTCCACAAGCCTGCTTCAAGTAATGATATGACTAGAGATAGCCATGCTCCATGCCTCAAAAAAACCCAACCCTTCTCATTCAAATTTCCCTATTTATGCACCATTTACTAAGTAGAAAGTACTTCCAAAAGGAAATTTTTTAGCTGCGATAGCTTTCCACAATGTGCCAAATTAATGTTATTGCGCAAAATTCTACTAAAATGTATGAAGCATTCAATTCCCAGCAACTTTCCCTCGGGTTCAGCTTTCCAAGGTAGAACATTGACTTCCTCAAATCCAACATCACATAAAGTGCTCTAGCCAAGAATAAAATAGTACCTTTCTAGTATAAGCTCCTCCACTTGGGAAGGTGTCTTACCCTACCAAGCTTCCAAAATGCATGCAATCATAGAATAAAGATCAAGCCAATCCAAACCCAAATCTTTAAGTACATTGTATTCTATGATACTCGAATTACAAATCCCACTAACATCAATAAGTTGAAAAGAGAGATCATCCATTCCTTGCTCTCCTGTGATCCCCTCATTCAAATTTATAACATTTTGTACTACATGGTAAACCCATGATTCTAGTCCTAGATGTCCCACACCCTTGAATAGATGAAGATATTCTCCCTGTGAACCCTACCTCAACTTATTCCTCATTTGCAACATCAGTCAAGATGGAAAGGTAGTGAAATAATGAATCATGTGCTGAACGACTAGCATTAGTTGAGAAACTAACAAAGACCAACAAGCCAATTGTGTATTGTTAAATTCTATTGGAGGACTACTCACATTGCTTAAAGCCAAAAATGTAATCTCTGCCATCTTAGTTTGTTCACATGCACTTGATAATTGATATACCATGAGTATAATTTCCAAGTGAAATAGATATGGTAAGCTTGTAGAGACTTCTCGTACATTTAGGCATCTTGTGTGTAAACCTTTTACTTTCTCCGCAATAAAATCAACATAACCCTTACAGATTTTTAGTCTTAGTGGATCCTCACTAAAACTGGACCTTTTAGATGCCCTGATAGTAAATAGCAGTAGAGAGTAAACATTGGGTCAGTTTTAGAGAACTTCTCATCAGCTACTACATATTGTTGTAGGTTATTTGCAAGTGGTTGCATGCTATTGTTAATTAATGTAACCTAGCATGTTTTGTCAATAAGAATCCAGTAGTTTTAGTGTGGTGAGTTCTCTATAAACTTTTTTTTGTAGAACTAGCCAATGGCTGCATTCGTTAGAGAATTTACACAATATTATCAGTCTATGGAATTAAAATTTAAATATAAAGGAAAAGACATGGTTCCTAAAGGAATTTTTGATTAATCAATATGAGTGGTCACTCCTAAGGGATGGAGAGGACTCTCCACAAGGGACAAATTGCATAGGTAACCAACTACTCTCTAGTAAAAGGCATGCCTACTAGGTAAGCTTCATTTGTCATAATAACATTCATATAATATTGGATAGTCATAATGTGCTATTTAGTAATTTGTCTCTAGGATTACTATTGGATAGGGTTTTTTAATGCATCATAGAGTTGGAAATAGGTTCTAAGCTTGTCATGAACGTCCTTTACTACCATCCACAGATGTATAGAGAAGAAAAAGAAAACATCACAAAGCAATTGTTGGAGATAGATCACATCAGGCCAAGTTCTAGCTCTTTTGAATCATATGTGGTGCTTCTAAAGAGAAAAGATGGTATGTGACATGTGCATAGACCATAGAACCTTGAGTAGAAAAATCATCAAGAATAGGTATTTTCCTACCATCAAGAATAGGTATTTGTCTCTCACGATGAATGGCTTATCAATGAGTTGCATGGAGCAATTATCAATGAGTTGCATGGAGCAATCTATTTTTTAAAGATTGATCTCAAGTTAGGATATCATTAAATCCATGTGTGCAACGAGGATGTGCGCAAGACAACATTCAGATTCTTTTTTGGGTACTACGAGTTTTGGTCATGGCTTATGGCTAATAAATGCTCTAACGACTTTCTCGTCATGTACCCATTGCCAATCAATAATCAAGTAAGATTTTTTTTTTTGATGATATATTGATTTACGCATAACATAGCAATACCATCTAAAGAATTTAAATATAGCTCTTGGAATAGTAGAGCAATAGGATATTTTTAAAGAAGTGGGCTAGTGCTAGGTTGGGGTTATAAATTTTATGTACTTGTGCCTTGTTATTAGTGCTCAAAGTTTTTAGGTGGATCAATAAAAAATCCAAACCATTTTGGATTGGCCTCTTACTAATTGAATTGACATGGTGAAGGGGATGCTTTGGCCTTTATAGTTAATGTAGGAGGTTTGTTAGGATTTTACTCTCAACCAAAAACTCCCATAACTAATATGATTACAAAGTGAAAATTCTCATGGGAGTGACATTTCCCAAGAGTTCTTCAAGAAGCTCAAAGAGTTAATGAATTCATTATCAATTCATTAAATATCATTTGAATACAAAGAATATTTTAAGAGATTAAAGAGCATAATTATAAGCCAAATTTGTGGAAGACCTAAATCAAACCTAAGTCAATAGACATGTGAAGGCTTATTTTGAATATGACGAGCAGATCTAAGGCAGAATTTTTATGAAGGTATATTCCAAGTTTAGAGCATTTATTGAAAAACAATATTTCAAATCTTAGAGAATTATTCATAAGTACAAGGAAAATTTATTGAAGACCTTGAAGGAGATCTAAGGAAAATCTACCTACATTATAAACACTTTGCATTTCAAAGGTCAGTTCCTTCTGCAATGCAGGATTTGAGGTTGGTGTCTCTTGCTAATTGAGCCTACAAATTTGTTTGAAGTTATATACATACATACATGTGTGTGTGTGTGTGTGTGTGTGTGTGTGTGTGTGTGTGTGTGTGTGTACATACACACACAATTCACCTACAAGGATTTCCATGCTAAATAGTATATGCATCTTGTCTTCTTTTGTTAGACATCAACTATGTGAATGCTTTCTACATTGCTTTTAGTTGACTAAATATATATAATAAAATATGCAGGTTTCTATGCCAAACTAACTCCAATGTGGAAAAATATCTAATAATTGGGATTTAAACTAAGGAAGAACTATATGTTCAAGGAACCAAAAGATGACTGCAATGAGACTATTACAAGCAAAAAAACTTCAATCTCGTTAAAGAGAATTGGGATGTGTGTTTGAAGACTTAACAAATTTGAGCTTCACTTGGTTTCAAGAATAGTATAATATTCTCTACTTAACAAGGCCAACCATGTGAAGGTGGAAGCTCATCTGGCCTCACCCCCCTCCCCCTAACATCAATCTAGAGTACCCATTATCATCTAATTACATACGTTATTCATTCATCATCCATTTATGAACTATAACATTCAATTAATACAATCACATAACATTCATTAATATGATATAAAATTCATTAATACACAATACTAATCAAAACTTCATTAACACATAACAATATTCATTAACATAAAATAAAAATATGCATTAATATGCATCATTCATACATAATTACTTAAAACAAAGTTCTTTCATTATCCAACAAGGTTTATCAAAGAAGATTTTTAAAACATCATTTCTTTTTTTTGTTTTTCTGAGCTCTCTTAAGAAAAGTGCTCATAGGGACATCCATATCTACTTCATTCTCCTCCTCTTCTGGCACGTGTAATGTCAAATTACGATGGCTCCTTCTCTTTGTAGGAGTAGGAGGTTGCTACACTAAAGGGGGCTCTATTGCAAGAACAAGTGAATGTGATAAATTGGCATACTCTTTTTCTTTTTCTAACTGTTAACAATATAACATACCACAAAAATGAGTAAGCCCAGGGGCATCATGTATTGTCCATAAAAGCATTGCATGGAATTGAAATTGTTGATATCCTATTGGTCTAGAGATGTCATACATAGTGATGCCATTCCATAACTTCAACAACTCATCAATTAGGGGCTCAATATACACGTTCATATCTTTAACTTGGTATTTACCTAACAATTGAATGAACATAAACATTACATAATTATTATAACTATTTTCATGCACTATTTATAAATTAATTTAGATAACTATAAAATAAAAAAATACCTAGCACAATCATTAACAACATTATGTGCTCCCTCTTTATGGACATCCAAGGAGGAATGTTATTGTTAATAACAGAAATAGGCCATACTAAGTAAATAGATCTCATATCTCCATATGGATTGACACCATTCGCTACCAATGAAAGTTGCATATTATGAGGTTCTTCTTTAAAGTGTGACCATGTTTCTTCTATCTCTTTAAATGCAGAACTATCGGCAGGCATTCGCATAATGTCATCCTGACTTCTATTGTGTGCATGGTAATCCATAAATTGTGCCAAGCTAGCGCACCTGAATAACCATTCAAGACATGGAATAATGGGAATGTATCGAAGGACCTTGTTAGGCACTTTTTTTGTTATTTGATCTGATCGATATCTACTAACTTGACAATCAGGACATTCTATTGCAAATTCATGTTGTTTATGATATAGAATGTGATCATTGGGACATGCATGTATTGTTTGATACTTCATTTCAATCTTATCCATAATGTTAGATAATTTTTGGTACGAATAAGGCAAAATGTTTGATGGTGGTAAAAAAAACTCACTAATCAACCTACAACAAAAAATATGTATTGTTAATATAATGAATAGTAATTGTATGCTAACATTGAAGATGACAAAAATGACATACCTTAGCATATGTGACATTGCTACATTGGATATACTATTCATAACCTTTAAGTTCACCAACAACACTATAGCCAATAGTAGAGTTTTTTGGGAGCCTTCGTATAAAGGGTCATGTGCCTTCTCAAGTAAAGGTATATCAAGACCATCTTCATCATTATTATTAGATTCGCTAGTACCATCATTGTGAGCCTCTTCATCACTTGCCCCAATACCGTCTTCTTCAATCATGTCCTCTAGCACATTATCATCTTCTTCCATGGAAGTGTTATCCTCGTCTTGGTTATTCACACCTCCATGTTCCTCCAATAGGAAATCCACATTCAACAATGGACAAAAATCATGGCCCCCTTCAACACAACCATATTGCCTAAAATGACTCTGGGCTTTTGTGATTAGAATTCTTCAATTCTTTAAACCCTTACACTTTTTGCAAGGACAATAACATTTATCAAGTTTTCTTCAAAACTGAGCCCACAATGTAGCCATTGTCTCATTATTTTCTTCTGGGTTCATTTTGTCAGGCGTGGTCTTTCTTCATAGGAAAATATACCTACAAATAAATTGGACATGTTGTGATTAATGTTTATATCTGCATATATGGTTTTTGTTAATTAATGTTTTCAAATGTAACTAAAATGATTACAAACATATCGAAAAGGACCTTCACAAGGTCTTATTACATCAACTGTTCTAACATGGTCATGTTGGTTATCTTGAGACCTTAATGTCTTCTCATGCCTTCAACCTTGACCTTGATGCTCCTGCATCATTCTCCCAAGGATCAAGGAAAGTTGGATCATCATGGAATTGAGTAGGCAAACCTTCTAGGAAGTTGCAATACTTCAACCTTGTAAGTGTCACGTCAATGCAATGGGTACTAAACAAACAATTTAAGTTGATGAGAAATGGTTGTTATGAATTCAAATTGTAAGCATCACCTCAATGCATTGGGTATTAAACAAACAATTCAAGCTAATGAGTATGGGTTTTTATGAGCCACAACTCATGAAATATGCATTAAGTCCATACCTACTATTTACAATGAGTATCGGTTTTTTTCTAAGAACATGCCTGTTGTTTACAGTCAGTAAGTTTCTATATCCTCTAAGAAATTTGAAGCAATGAGCCAAAGTCACATGGTTGAAGATGATCATTGTCCCCTCAAAGCACCATCGTTTGATAAATTGTTGCATTGAAATATGATCTAGAAAGGGCCTTTCCACATAGTATGTTGGCACTATTTGGAAATCATCGATCATGTGGTTATTGCAAAGAGGCTAAGGACCAAACATGGAATCATGGAGATAGTGCACGAATGTACAAAGAAAATTTTTTGCTCTTTAGCTACTAATCTTTATTTGTGCTTGTCAATTAAAACATTATTTTTAAACTTTATCTTAATACTTTTTATAATCAATGGCTTTCTTTCCAATGTCTATCTCTCGACTCAACACATTTTTTCATTTTTCTTTCCTTCTTGCTTCATCATAAATACTTGGTTCACAAGCACTTATGGTGTTCTTCTTGCTAAGATTATGAAGTGGACAATGAATTTCAATCTAGATAATCAAATGTTTGGCTCAACTTTTTTGGGTAAGTGTGATGATATGTAGTGCACTATAAATTTTCTCTTCAATGAAAGGATTAGCACCTCTAATTTTCAAATGGCGATCAACCAGAACTAGCTGACAATCTAATCTTAAAAATACAGTTTATGCCAAATTCCAATTATAGTTAAAGACATTTAGCTATTGGAAATTTTGAAAAGATTATGTCTTATTTCATATATGCAATAAAATGGGCAAGAAATGTGGAAGAACGTTAAGTTTTTATCCACCAAAACATGAGTAAAATTGATAAACTAAATGTATTTTTAAAAATAATGTCAATTCCCTTTAAAAGAAATATTTTTCATGCAACTTACTTGCTAAAGATATTTCAAGTTTAGTAACTCTTTAATCATAGGATCCACAATAGTTGGAAGCTTTGACCTGTCTGTCAGTTGTGGCTTGGCCTACAACAACAAAAAATTCATTAGCATATGCATCTCAACATTTAAAAAAATAGATCAAGCAATTCAGGTCAGTTCCATTCTGTAAATTAACTGGCATTTGTTTCTTCTTTAACATATTCAACAATCAAGTACAACATTTTTTAGTTTGGACTCTGCCCTGATGAGCATTCCCTTACAATCAAATTTACTTACTTTGGCATTGTAGTTTGTATCAAGGAGAACATTTGATGATTTCAAATCATAGTGAATGATAGATGGATCACAGTGCTCGTGCAAATGCTTCAGTGCTCTGTAATATTTAGGGCATAATGACTTTAGATTCTGTTGCACTGTCTTTATTTTTACAAAAGAAAAACACGGAGAATCTACTCTTGGCTCAAATCATTATCACTATTGGCTCAAACCGTTTTCACTTAAACTAAATGAATAGGCATCAAAAAAGAGATAAAATAATGCCAAAACAAAGGATGGTCTATTTAGAAGTTTTAACAGCCCATAACCACTTTAGGAGGCTTATTGAACCTATTTAGAATTGAAAGTGAATAAAAATGGGACAAGGTTAGTAATTGAAAGAGAATAATAAATGAGTATAGAATCTCACTTGAAAACAAATATAACTAAAGATTTAATGTGATGAAGAAGACTGGAAAAGAAAATGCCAATGAATAGAGTAGATCAAGATGTAATGATCGTGTGGACAATAGAAAAATCTACCAATTTAAGCTCTAAAGCCATGGGAGTTGGTGCAAAACCCACAATCATCCATATCACAGTTTTGGATCAATGAGAACCTACAACATCAAATTATGTTCTTGGTAGCAGCAGCTGAAGATTTTGTGCATGGACACACATTTTTTGAAGTGCCACGACTCTACAATATTTTTATTCTACATCAACAAAGTGTAAAGTGGACTTAAAAGTACAAAGTTATTTTTGAACAAGTTATAAAATAAAAAAATAAAAAATAAAAAAATTACAACTATAACTACAAGCAAATAAAAATAAAATAGAATAAAGAAAAAATTGAACATTCCAACCATTTGTTAAAGTAATTGATGCAAAGTGATTGAAATGCATTCAAACAACCAATGCATTTAAAGATTTATTGGCTACAGAGCCAGATTGAAATCAAACTATATATATTTCCAAGTCTGTCTTTAACACCTATATTATGTGCAACATTTCATATATTGATTCCTAGCCAAGACTTTTTTAATTTTAAATTCAGACTTCTTTTTCTTGTTTCCATATACTGATTATAAATCACTATTTTATGTAGAACATTTATGACAAAATTTTGCAGAAACAAATTCTAAAATATATTAATGATAGATAAATCTAAACTCAAAAATAGCCCTTTACCTACAAGATTTGAACAGAAATTTAAAAAAGTTCAAATTGATTGACATCAAAAACAAGTGAATAAAAGAGATATACCAAGTACAGAGGAAAAGTGATCTATGAAAAGTGATCAGACTTTTGATAAGGTTTTGGGCTAAGGAGATTATTGATCAAAATTTATCAAAACTGAAATGCTACTGAGATAATTGCTGGAAATGTTTTTAAAAGATCTTTGGTTCTATTATTGTATTTAGAAATAGGATTTTTAATTTGGGCTAAAATTGAATTTCATATTTTCTTAAATTGTGAGCTCCTGTAGCTGCAACTTATGTATATTGAAAAGAAGAGGGAATACAGTTGAGAATAATCAGAGAGGCCTTTGATTGACCATTTCTATTTGAATTTAGTGTTTCATTGCAACATTCTTTGCACAATGCTGAAAACATAGACTGATAATAATCCAACTATTTCATTGCAATGTTATTTGTGCGCAAAGTAGCTAGTATTGAAAGGTGGTGAATGAAAATGCACATACCTGAAATGGGGGTTTCCATGATCAATTGAATTGGGAAGAACATGCATGCTCTCAGGCATTGAATATTTTCCATATGCTCCTAAAGTGTGTGGGCAATAACGAAATTCCTCACAAGCCAGAAAGATCTGCACGATATGAGAGAAAGATCACTAGTTGTGTAAGCATCAAGATCATGATTTGAGTCATAAGCTGAGAAAGGAGAAAGCCGAATTCCCACACACTCTACACTGATTTCATCAACAACTGCTTCCACAACTTCAAGAGAAAATCTTATTTAATTGTAGAACAATTGATGTAATAAGTGTAATGGGATAGTAACAAAGTTATTTTTGGCCAAGTTCAAAATGCTTCGATGTCTTTTGGTGTGCAGTGTTAACTATTGGCTCCATTGGGGGGCTTTAGCTAATCTAGAAGAAATATAGGATCAATGATGGTGATTCCCTGTATTAAGTTGCACACAGGATCCTCCAAGTTGGAAATGCTTCAGTATCTTTTGGTGTGCAATGTTAACTAGTGGTTCCATTGGGGGGTTAGCTAATCTTGAAGAAATATAGGATCAATGATGGTTATTCCCTATATTAAGTTGCACACAAGATCCTCCAATTTTCAATTGATTGATTGCAACAAATAAAATATTGCTCTTTCTATGTATTCAAATAAGGAATTTAGTTGAACCAACCAAGAAATGTATTCAAGAAACACTTATGTCCTGCTTCAAATTCCAAGAGAACTCAACCAATGTTGTTCCTACTTTAGTAGATAGCCCCTTTCACATCCTCCCTTGCCTCTCTAATTAAGTGAATACTCGTAGAAGTTTCCTATCATGAGAAATGGAGCCATGGGGATTACATTACTACCTTAAAATTCAATAATAAACTAGGTGTTCCAACTATTCATATATGTGCTATTGATACAGATTTGGAAATGGTCCTTACTATCAAGATAATTCAAATGGAGATTGGATGTGAACATTGATTATGAAGAAAATGCCTGCCCAAATCAACTCAAAGCAGCAACCTGATAAGGCACAATAGGCTTGTCTCCCAAAGAGGAATAATAGTTAAAGAAATGCAAGGCTCAACTGATTTGATAGCATTGTGGAAGCATTTGGGCCTATTCAAGCTTCTTATAAGGAATCAACTCAAAGCTATTCAAGAAGATAGTATTGTGGAAGATATCAAACTTAAACACCTAAACGAGTCAACCAAAGCCATTCAAAACTAATTTGATACCAAAGAAAAGAGAATCAAAGAATTACCTTGCATGAAACTCCAACTAAATGCTTTTCGTACCAAACACCAATGTTGTAAAACTATAAAATAAACAACTAGATGTAAAATAAAATAAATAACATCAACATTGGAAACTATGATTGCATTAAATAAAAGGTAATCTATTCCATCCAACATACGTTTCTTGAAATATGAAAAAACTGTTCGACTAAACAAAATGTCTATAACTTGTATGCACTCCATACTAATAAAAAATGTGGTTTGAGGTTCTTGAAAGGGCCAATGTTTAGATTCATTATGTTACAAGATACTCATTAATGCTACTTAGGATTGATAACGCTATGTGGAATGGTGTGCAAAATTTTTGGTAAAATCATTATTATCTACATAATGGAGACCATTGAACATGTAAAATCAACAATTTCTTGAGTACTTTGATTTGTATAATACCACATAAAATGTATGGTCAGCTTATATTCTACTAATATCTTGCAACTATGTCAAGTTGAAAACAAGTGCATGCTCAAAAGAAACTATATTTCATATTGGAAAATAGAACATGCTTTCAAGTTAGTAAATGTCAATAAACCTCCCTAGCTAAAGGTTTGATCTCTCTTGGCAGGATAGGTTGAGGTGCCTAGTTCTTGTAAGGGACTTGATTTCCTCCTCATGAACCCTTACATGTATACTTTAATGGAGGTTGGTAGTACTTTTGGACGAGTGTCAATAATCTTTGTTTTCAAGTTAAGCTTTGGGCTCATTATTTGGGGAGTATATCCCTCTGATATGTGTATTTCATTGGTCATTAAGGTTGTCAAAAATATTCACTCAATTTCAAGAGTGACCTTTGTTATGTTAATACATATTGTGCTGACTAGTTTTATTATTTTAATTGTTGGCTAAGGTATTTTATCAGATGACTATACATTTTTAAATGCAATGGTTAGGTTTTAATTGACAACTATTCATCCTTAAAATGGTACTAATGTTGTCATGGAAAGGGCACATTTTTGAAAGACCCTCCCTGTATCACTTGCACTGTAAATGGAAACCTCTGGAATAAGGCATTAATTGTTATATACTAATGCAATCATTTTGGTCTGAATTGTTATTCTTTTTTTTCTACCATGACTTATTATCTTGTAGTGGGGTAGGATTTTTTATGGTTACATCGTTGTGTGCATGTCATTTTGAGCTCATCCCCCATACATGGATCATATCAAAATAGAAAAGGTCATTGGCAAAGCTAAGAAGCTCAGTGATGTGTCAAGGGTAGATTTGATGGATGATTTCCTTGAGATGGAGAGATTGGCTTCCATGGATTCAACTAGATTAGATCAGGTAGAAGTAGGAAATTTAGATGAAATAACCAACAAAAATGTTTCAGGAAGTTTTGATATTTCATCTAATCAAGAAGATAGAGCTTTCTTAGAAGAAGCTCTTGCACAAAAAGAATCAAAGCTTCAAACTGTCAATCAGGAATGCTTTGAGTTGTTAAAAAAAATTAACCATTTACAAGAAAATCTAATTGTTCTGCAAGCTAGAAACACTTGGAATGAATCTGCCCTAGTTAGTTTCAAAGAAAAGCATGATATGATCCTTGTTGTTGATGTTGAGGGTGTAGACCTGCACAAAATACTAGATGAGGTCAAATATGCCATGGCAATAGATGCTAAAAGTACTAAAGATTCTCAAACACATATCTGGTCTTCTCTGAAAGCTAACTTCACTTCTCATTCTAATACTAGGATTAGAATTAGTTCTATTGATGTAGAGTTTCCAACTGCTATTGTCAACGTCGTTAATTTCTTACAATATATAGCCCAAGACCCTGAAAAGAATCAAAAATTTAAATCATTAGATACTGATAAACTAGTTTTTAGAATTCAAGAGTTTTCTCAGTTAGTGGATTACTTTTTGTAGTGCAAAGAAAACATTACAGAGTTAATTGTTGAACTGATATCTTTGTTATCTCAATTTAGGAAAATGTTTTCTCTTGGTTTCAGTGAAATCTTCCAAAATGAAGCCACAGATTTTGGCAACCGATTGCCCAACTTGATGCAGTCTAGTTTTCTTCATAATTCAATTAGTACAGATAATTTCACAAGACAAGAAAGTGCTCAGGATCTTTCAGGAGAAGAAAAGGCTAATAGCCTACGCTTTCAACTAGCTAGTGGCAATTTATACATAATTAGGAAGCTTAATAGCATTCAAGTAGAAAAAACATCTTTGGAATCTGAGTTGAAGGCCCAGGTAAGCATAATTGGAGGCCTAAACTCCCAAATACAAAGTTATGGTCAATTTTCTTGATAACATATGGCTTAAGATAATAATGGAGGCCTGAACTCCCAAATAGTTAAGCCTTTTTTGGTACATCTAGAGTGGCCAAACAATTGGCAAGTTGAGGTAAGGCATTGTTATGGAAATGATTAAGGATGGGCTAAACTTGTGTAATCACTTAGTGATGGGGTTCAAGTCCATGGCTTTAGTTCTCTTGGGACTTCTTTTAATATCGTGCAGCTTGATACAAGCCTATAGTCAAGGTAATCTAATGCATGAGTTGTAATATTGTCAAGTTTGAAATCTTTCAAGAAGCGGGTCATCTATGCATAATTCATGTTGTAGCAAGTGATAGTAAGCATATCTAGAAGTGATGATATGGTCTTCATTGAAATCTTTTTAGAAATGGATCTTCTAGTATAATTTATATTGTAGTCATTGATAATAAGTGTTAGCTATATGAGATTTCTACAATCTATAATATTTCTTTGTGCTATTTGTGGACTATGTTTATTTGTATGGACATCTTAGATCATATCTATTGATCCAACATTAGGATCTTCAAGAGTTCATAAGTAGAAAGATGAAATATGTAAAGCTCTGATGTTGGATCATTGAATAAGATCTGAATGTTGATGGAAATAAACATACACAATTAAATCAAGAAATGACATAAAGAAATGGTAAGTATATCTGAAACTGATGAAAATCTTGTAACATCATAGTTGAAATCTTTGTTATAATAGATCCTTGCATAAATTATGTTATAGAAACTGGCAGTAAGCATGTATGAATTGATGAAGAAGTTACAATACTGTCTTAGTTGGAATCCTTCAAGAAATGGATCCTCTAGCATAACTTATCTTATCGTAACTAGTAGTAAGCATATCTAAAACTGATGAAGAATTTAGCATACAATGATAAATAGTTGACTTGGGTCTCTTCTCTTGCAGATCAAAGTATAAAGAAAGCATTACAAATGGACCATCCAGCTGCTTCTACAACCAATGAATCATTCCTTACCTCCTTTGGGAAGCACAAGGTATTTATATGATATAAAGCTCTCTTATCTTTCTAGATGGGTACAAGGGTCTTCTCCTCTTTACGTCTTGGGTGACTATATATAAGACTTTTATAAAATAAAATAAAGTCAAACATTTTGTTTGATACAACCTTAGATTCGTGCAGCATATATTGTAATCTAGTTCTTTTTGTTTTTTTGGTACAATCTTATCTGATTCATGATATGTTTGTCATGGCACGCGTTAAGGAGTAGAAAACTATTAGTGGAAGGGGAAGCATTGAGAGAGAAGATAGTGGGTCGTAGTAGCAATAAGTCACCTGAGGGCAGCCATGCACAAGCCTCCAAGAATGGATCTAACGAGGAGTTGACAGGTGCCAATTTAAATCATAAATATTCACAAAATGAAGGGAAACATTTGGCTTCAAATGAGATGACTAAATCACCTACTCAAGTGCACATACCTCCTCAGATGTATGCGAAGCCTAATTTTAATGTTGATTATAGTGGACCCCAAACCCACGGCCCTAAGCACCACTAAGTTGGTTCTACAATATTTGTTTAAGCATCATCCAAAGAGGATATAACTAGACAAGAGACAGGATTAACATTTAGAGTTTGGATGTAAGCAGAAGTATATGTAAACTTAGACCAAGTAAAAGAGAACAAACAAATCAAGGCTTCTGTATAGATTTGTAAGAAGCTCATGACTCAAGACTCAAACTAGTTCTATAAGCTCCATCCATGGGGTCAAATGTATGAATTAGATAGACATCATAATATTCTATCATAGCTCTTACAAGATAAAGTTTGCACATTACTCCTCTGGGTGTGTGAAATTTGACAAAATTATTCATTTATGAAAACTTAAGTTATATGTATATATAAACAAGATTTTTAATATGTGGTTGTATGTTGTTTGTGTGTAATCCAAAGACTCAGTGCTTAGCACTATGAATATTATACAAAATGTATTGATTTTCTACTATCTATGAATTAATTTTAGATTTCTTTTAGATTCAATTGTGTATTTGTTTCTGTATTAATATTTTAGATTATATTCTATGATCTATCATCATTGTTTATTCTATTAATTCTTCTTCATCTTGATGATAGATCATAGAATATTATCTAAAAACTTGATAAAGAAACTAACACAATTTAATTTAAAAACAATCTATAATTAACATTATAATAACTTGAATGAACTGGTATTATATTCTCTTTGTTTTAAAGCTCTACAGTCTGGATCTTCAATATTTAAGCTTGAATTATGCTTGTCTACCGATTCTCAATTATGATCACCAAACTATACTTCATAGTTCAAGCTTGTTCTTTTTCTTCTGATCTGACCATAATACTGCATATTCTTATTTTTTTATGGGTGTTTTATGTATTCTTTAGGTAAGTAGGGTTTTTGAGGCTAGTTGGTAACAAAATATGATGGACAACTATTATTTCTTGCTATAGAGAAATAGGCTTCTTCCATTTGGACAACTAGGGCAATACAAGTAGTCAATGGAGAGGAAAAATCCAACTTAGAGGTATTATATAACAATGTTATCTTTAGATTAGTTTTTCTTTTATAATTCTTATTTCAAACTTCTATTTCATTTCATACTAAATCATTAAGATTAGGATTAGGGTTAGGGTTAGGGTTGAAATTTCACACCTATTGATAATAGTCATTTCATTTCATTAAGATTAGGGTTAGGATTAGAGTTGAAATTTCACACCTAATGATAATAGTCATTTCTTTTTATCTTAACAGATGAATGAAAAACAACACATGAGAACATCTTTGAAATCATTTATGAGCAGCCTTCTCAAAACATTACACAAGAGGCCAGCACTGCTAAAGGTCTCCTCCAAGAAGATGTCTGGTAGAACTCTTGCTTCTAAAAATGTCATTCTAGATTCAAATAGTGAGAGACTTAGCCTAGCAAGTCCACTTTCTCAAGAAAAGTCTCAGATATTCTTCAACTCACACTCAACAAAATCAACTGATTATGATGATAATGGAGAGATTACAAGAATGGACTACACTCCTGCTTAGAGAAAACCCCCTATTCACAATGAGGCATTACCTTAAATGTAATCAAATAAATGCAAATAATAATACTCTTAATCATAGCTTGCACCATCTTTTCACCTTATAGAATTGCCCTACTATAAAAAAAAATTGAGACAGTGTGTATAAGAGAGTCATATGTGTTATCTATAGATAAGGACCTATATTTTATGGTCTTGTAAGTTACTTCAAACAAGGGTCGGATTTCAAGCATAGTTATAATGCCATTGTGAGCTATTGTCCCAATGTCAATTTTTGATACTTCTGTTCAAAAGAAATACAATCAGTGTGTTTTATTTATTCATCTTCTATGTGTTGAGATTTCCAAACATAACCTTTTTTTCGTTAAGCATGGAATATTCTTTGTCTCTCTATTCCTCACTATAATAAGTTAACAACATTTGTCTCTCAAACATGATACGCAAGTTTTGTTTTTTGTTCCATCAATGCTGATGGGCTTCCATACCTTTACATTTAATGCATGTGGGCTTAATCTGGACTGAATAAAGAGGTCTATAAGAGTTTGTTTTGAGACTTCCATCACTTCCATGTGCTGTGAAGTGGTCTGTCTATTTGGAAGAAAATATGATAAGCATGTGAAGATGATATGGGACTAGCTAAATGCCTTGTGATTTTCAAATTATATCATATATGATGGAGGAGATAGTATAATTAATGCAATCAATTTTGGTTGACTTGGGTCTAGATTTAGGTATTAAGACAAGCCATCCTAATAATGAGGAACAGTTCTCATCCATTTGGATGTGGATGCATGAGTGGAGACAAGGTGTCCCAATAAAAACAATAGAATTTCATTCCTTGGAAGTTTCAAAGCCATTCAGTCATTCACCTAGAGGATTCACCTCCATTATTATCTTAAAGATGACCATCTCTCTTTCATGGGGATGCTGACATCTCAACTTTCACATGTGAATGAGTTGATCAACTTAAACACCTATACCTACATGCTTTTCTTATCAATGTACTTACTTCTCCAATGGATTTGTTCTAATCAACAAAAAGGGAAAAAATGATACACTGATCTGAACTGCCCTTAATTGCATACCCATGCCTTTTTCATTTCTTGGTTTGGTGACATTTTGATCAAGTTGTTTTCATATGTATATGACCATTTATGTCGATATATTTTTGTATGAAATTTGGTGAATAATCTTATTTTAGTTTCATTTATATGTGTGAATGCTATAGGTCTAGATCTAGTTTTGGAATTTATATTATTCATCACCTTATTTTTGATTCATAGATGCAAAGGTAACTCATCCAAATTTGATACACAAATTAGAGTCTCAAAATTTAACATGTTTTGACATCATTTTAATCAAGTTGTTTTGTAAATTGATTAGATTTAAAGTAGGTGATTTTTGCATGGAAGTTGGTAAATAATATCAACCCAACTTCATTTACATGTATACATCCAAAAGGTCTACCTCTAATCTTGCAATCTCTATCAAACATCACCAAATTTTTGGTTCATAGATGAAAAATTGACCCATTTTATTTTCATTACTCATTTGAATCGCTTGCATTCACATCTCCAAATTTAAGTTTGACCCATATTCCATCTTTCCTACTAACTACTATCGCTTGCTAAAATACAAATTATTTTAAACTATATCCTAAGATGATGCTTTAAATGATATGCCCAAATTCATTATTATTAGCTAAGTAGAAATTCAAGATTAATATTGATATAGTATAGAGGGCATAGCTAGAGTTTTAGCATTGCATCATCATAGGCACACTACATGGATTTTGATAGTATTTGATATTTTTCATTTCCATTGAATCGGCCCACTTTAAGGTTTGACAAAAAACATACTCCCTAACTAGAAAACTCTTCAATAATATTTTTAAACATTATTGGCCAATTGTTACATGCCAAAAACACATTGGTGAATAGATCATACAAGCATCAAGAAGAGAAGTTCACATCCTCAACTCTATATGCAATTTTGCATATTGGTTTTATTTTGTAATAACATAGATCATTTTAACATGAGCATAGAGGAGAATTGGATAGTCATACAGAGGTTTTTAGTGTTGGCCATGCATGCATGTAGAGAGCATAACTAGAACATTAGCATTACATCATCATAGGAACACTAAATGGATGCTTGTTGTTTTGATCTTTGATCACTAACATTGAATCAAATCACTTTAAACTTTGAACAAAAATATATCCCCTATCTAGCAACCTCTTCAAACATTGTTAGGTAGTTTTTATAAGTCACAAACACATTAATGAATAGGTAGGAGTCATCAATAGACACTCACATCTCAACTCTAAGTATAATTTTCATGTGGGTTTTATTTTGTAATCACAAAGATCATGACACACTCATCTAAATGAACCATTTTCTCATACCATGAAAAAATAGTATCTGTCTATCATAATAATTCCTTCTTGACTTTTGGAGTTGATTAAAAAATTTAATTCATTTAATTACTTGACTAGTTTTCTATATTTCTATGAAATTTGTAAGTATTTAATGTTCTCCAAGTTTAATAATATTGCTATAGCATTATATTTCATTTTAAATTTATAATTATGATATTATGGTAGCATGAATACATAGGATGGACTTTTGTTGCCGCATAAAGTACATAAGTTGAAGCATATTCTAAATTCATGCAATGCCATCATAAGTTAAAATGTTCATTTGAACAATAAGGGGCCAAGGAGATATAATATCAAAGAACACCATATCATGGAGTCCATACTAGGTTTATATAATCGATGGTTTTTATAAATCTTCAAAGATTCATTGTGTATTGAATCTTAGGGCTCAAGGCCTCAATGTATTATAATTATTTTTAGGCAATAATGGATATCATCTCCAACATAGTTATGTTTTGGTATAATGTATTAATTTCTATGCTTTTTTTGTATTTCCATTATGCATCAGGCTAGTTGGTGTAGTGAAGTGAATTGGTTTAAGAAACCTTTAACTGGGTAAAAACACAGAGAATGAAGGCTTAAAATCTCTAAGTAAACAAGAGGACTACACTCGAGGTTTAATATTTCCAAAAGCTTACCTCTAGTAGAGAAAGATATGGGAAAGAGTATGTTATAGTATTTCCAATTTGCCAATTTTTCATGATCGTCGTGTCTCGCATGCGAGATCTTTTACTCCGCCATGTTCTTCTCAAAAGTGTGCTAATCCCTATGTTGTTGTGCGGAGCTGAGCACCTTCTATTTGCTGGGAACTAGAGCCCTCTGTAGGAGCCTTGTGCAGTAAACCCCCTAGGGTGGTCCCCCATGAAGCTCTCAAGAAGAAGGGTAGTAATCTGCGATAGACCTATAGAAAGGTCTCTTCAATAAGACCCACACAGAACTTCGTGAAAATATACTTTTTCACTCAGAGCTCCTGGTTCTTCAACTCTCGTGTGTGTGTTGAAGCTGAATGGAGAAAACAACGAAATGGGCAGCATTTGCTGAATAGAGATCTAATGAAATGGGCAGCATTTTCCCTTTTTAGATATTAAGCTCGTGTTGGTTAAAATTTTGACCAACACAGGCATAGATTAAAAAAAAGCCATAGTTTCCCTTTCCATACCGACCAATTTAATAAATGGTCAAAAAATGACCTCAAATCTACTAGTGTGTGTTTCAATTGCAATGAGGTTGGTCATATTGCTGCTAGATGTCTAGAAAAGAAGAATTATAGAGGTGGTGACAAGTTAAAAAGTAGAAGAGATGAAGATAGAAAAGATTACAAATACAAAGGCAAGAAGTCTTGCTACATTGTCAAAGAGGAAACAAAAGATAGATCTAACAAATGGTGTATGTTGTAATGAAGGATGAATCTGATGAGGATGAGGTAACTACACTAGTGCCTTGTGTGAACAAGAATGATAGATGGATCATTGATAATGTGTGTTCACATCATATGAATAGAGATAGAAGTAAGTTCATTACCTTGAATTATTATAATGGAAATAACATAAGGTTTGGTAATGATGCACGTTGTCTGATAAAAGGAAAAGGTTCTATCAAACTCATAGAAAATATTTTATGTGACAATGCTTACTATGTTGAAGGACTTAACTATAATTTTTTGAGTGTGTTACAACTGAATAATTCAGATTGTAAGGTTGAGTTTGAAAACAAGATTGCTAAGATATATGATACTAATGGAAAACTAATTAGAAAAGGTGATCAAACTAAAGGTGATCTATTCTACCTTGATATAGAGGATGCTACTTGTTTAATTATAGAATTTGATGATGTGTGGGTATGACACAAGAGGTTATGTCATGTTAATTTTGATAACTTGGCTAGTATTAGTAATATGAAAAAAGTCTAAGGTTTTCTTAAGTTGAAGAAACCTGACAATATAATTTGCAAACAATGTCAATTTGGAAAAATGACAAAGTCAAGTTTTAAGAGTAAGACTCATACCTCTAAAGGAATATTAGAGATTGTTCATACTAACTTGTGTGGACCAATTGCAATGAAAAGCTACACAGAAGATAAGTATATTATGCTACTTGTTGATGATTATTCTAGAATGCTGACTATTATGATTTTGAAATAGAAATTTGATGCTTTCCAAATGTTTAAGTCGTACTTTCCAAATGTTTAAGTAGTACTAAGAAAGAGTTGAGAAGGAAATAGGTAAAAGTATAAAATGTTTGAGATCTAAAAAAGGAGGAGAATTTACATCAAATGAGTTTGAGATGTCTTGTAATGACAAAGGAATCAAAAGATAGACATCTCCTCCTAGAACCCCTCCACAAAATAGAATTGTTGAAAGGAGGAATATATCTACAATGGACTATGCTAGGATACTCATGATGGAGAAAAAAAATTATTTGAAATATTGTAGAGAAGATGTAAGTACATATTTCTATACCTTGAATTGTGTGCAAGTCAAGAAAGGTAGTCATTCAACACCTCTTAAGCTATGGTATGGATACTCACCCAATGTAAAATATTTTAATGTATTTGGAAGCAAGTGTTATATTCTCAAAGATTTCAAGAATGGTAAACTAGACAAAAAAAGTGAATAAGGTATATTCCTTGGTTATTCCACAGGAATTAAAGCTTATAAGTGTTTAAATACTAACACTAAAAAAGTTGTGGAAAGTGCAAATATGAAATTTGATGAATATATAGAAGTATATGAGGTTGAACCTATGAAGTAACCAGAAGAATACAAAATCATTTGCATACTTTTATGAAGGTATTTCTATTGATGAAGATGTGGTAAACCAAGTTTCAAACTAATAGCAAGTTTCAGTGACCATCGACTCACACACTATGAATGTCGAGTTTCATTTAGGAACTGAGTTACACTCAGGTGCCGAGTTACAAAATGAAGTTGAGGCACATTTTGATTCCACAATTAGTGTAAATGAAAGAGATGTTGAACTACCTAATAGAGATGTACATAGTGATTCAAAAGTGAGAGACCAAGTGAAGAAACTAGAACTGAACCAAGATTTTCTAAGTATGTCAAGAGACATCACCCTACTGCACAAATCATTGGAGATAAAGATGTTAGACTAATGACAAGGAATAAATTTAAAAATGATACATGTTTCCTAAGCATGCAAGAACCTAAAACAATGAAAGATTCCTTGGAGGATGTGGACTAGAGTAAAGCCATGAAAGAAGAGATTGAAAAAATTAAGAAAAATAAGACATGGACTCTTGTTCCTAGACTAGAAGATAAAAATGTGATTGGTGCCAAGTGGGTATATAGAAATAAGTTAGATGAAAATGGTGAAGTCACAAGGAACAAGGCAAGATTAGTTTGTAAATAATATGCACAAGAAGAAGGGATTGACTATGGAGAAACATTTGCCCCTATTGCAAGACTAGAAGGAGTAAGAACTTTGCTTGTTACTCTTCATGAAAAGGTTTCAAATTTTATCAAATAAATGTTAAGTCTACATTTTTGAATGGTATATTAGAGGAAAAGGTTTATATAGAGCAGCCATAAGAATTTGTTGATGTTGACAACAAAAACATGGTATGTAGACTACACAAAGCTTTATATGGTTTGAAGCAAGCACCAAGAGCATGGCATAAAAGGCTTCATACTTATCTTGTGGAAGATTGGATTTGAGAGGACTGGTGATAACAATAATATGTACTTGAAGACAGAGAAAGGAAAAGGTATTTTACTATCTAAAATTTTTATTGATGATATCATATTTAGAGGTCAAGATACTTTATGTAAAGCTTTTGCAAATGAAATTAGAATGAATTTGAGATGTCTATGTTTAGAGGGATCAAGTTATTTATGAGTTTGCAAGTATTGGAAATATAGAGCAGGCTAGGTTACTAAGAGGGGAGGGGTGAATTAGGAACCAATAAAACTTAATCTTATTTCACCAATTAATCCTTTATACATTCTAATCTAATTGCATGTATGAAAGGCTAAAAGTAGTAAAAACATTCATAATAGTTTGACACAAGATATGGTGACCCAAAAAACTTCCAAATAGAAAGTAAAACTAGGGTGGGGATGATACCCACAAGCTTTAGTACTATAGTATAAAGTTGGCTAGTTAAGGCTTACATTTGATCACTTCTGATGATCTACCTAGTTAAGGGAAATAAGGACTACTAGGTCCACCTTGTTAAAGGATTTACAAAAAATACAATGAAGTATGCACTCAGTAAAGATATTTTGTAAAGATTGTTAAGTCTACCTTGTTAAAGGATTTAACTAATACACCTATTAGGATGAACCAGTGGCTGATCTTTAATCTACAACTTTGATTTGGTGGTTGAGATTCCTTTGAAATGCAAAGATCATCTTGTTGTGATAGATAAATCTTTTTTGCTCCTTATACTGCTTGTAGCCTTTGCACTTCTACTCTCTATATTTGCATCATATTTTTTTCTTACTTGATCTTGGATGTGATATAATACATTACATATATACCAATCCAAATTACAATTCATCAAAGTTGGCTACAACATAGATTTCCAATAAGATCACAAAGTCAGCTCAATTATTGGCACTTGGGTTCTAAAGGAAAACTCAGTGAGGTCTGATACTCGACAACCATTGCCAACACTCAGCATCATCATGCTCTTGATAGACATAGAAGCTTGATTCATACTAATCACTTCAAAGTATTTTGAACTCAGTTAGCACTAGTGACTTGCTAAACATTATGTAACTCAACATATCTAAATCACTTGGTTGACACTAAATGGCTCGATCAACACTAACACTACAAGCTTTGTATAAAATAAATCACTTGGTTGACACTACTTGGGTTGGTCAATACTAGATTCACATCATTGACATTGTGAGCTTAGTAGACACTAGAGACCATGGTTGACATTGTGCAGCTCAGTTAATATTATGAAGCTCAATTTGCATTGTTGCTAACCAACTCGATAGATACTACTCTGTGTGAACTGAATATAGATTTTGAAACTTAGTAGAAACTGTTGGTAGAAGCTTAACCAATTGACTAAGTGTGAGTCACTAATAAAAAAATATGACCTTAATGTCAACAATCTCCCCCTTTGGCATTAGTGACAAAAACACTTATCAATCCAAAACTAAATTCTCAAAATTTCTAGGTCAAAACACTCCTTTAGTCTCAATCGTGTGTCTTCAACTTGATAACATACTCTATTTTTGAAATTTTCCAAAATTGCTTTTGTAAAAGATGTTTTTAAATTATCTGTATATGTATATGTATAATATTATCCTACTCCCCCATACATATATACACATATTATACTTTTCTCAATATATATTATCTTCTATCTTTTCTCCCCCTTTTATATATCATATATTATCTCATCTTCTCTCCTTTATATATCACATCTTCTCCCCCTTTTTGACATTAATGCCAAAGGTGTATACTACATGGTTATGCCAAAATGTTACAAGAAGTCAAAATGTACCTTCAAAATCAATGTCATTCTCTTGTCCCAATTTTCCTATAACACCTTACTTACATGAAGTGAAATCTATACTTCTACTAATAACTCCATCATGTGATCATCTATGAAGAATTTATATTCATGGATGAGAGTTTTGGCATGTGCAATGCATCCATTTTTTGGAGAATCATTCCTTGGAGTGTGGCCCTTATCTTAGCTTGTTCCCTTAGTAATTATGCTTGCAAATTTGTTAGATATCTAATCTTTGAATAGTGAGCATAACTATAGCCTGGATCAAGTGACAACTAGTGTGCAATTTCCTTCAAGTCTTCATCTATCTTAGATTTTTTATCTTTGATTTCCTGAATCAAGATAGATATATCACACAACTTATTGAATAATGAAGCAACATTATTTGTAAAGGTTTCCAATGAGCTGAGAATAGTAGATAGTTCTACGTGATTTATTGCAATTTTCTATGTGACTTGCTCGAATACTTTGTTCTCAAATTTCCTCTTTGCTCTCTGTAGCAAATTTCTTGTCCATTCAGATCTTTATTGAATTTTTGGACAACTTCTACTGCCTGAACCAAAATAGGTTGTGTACTATCAACCTCAATACTTAGTGCATCTATAAGTATGTTTTTCACATCTTTAAGCACTTGGTTTTCTCTACTCGTTTCTCCTCTAAGCTTATGTTTCTTAGTTCTCTTTTGCAACAGTTTACCCATGATGTTCATTTGATCAAAGATTAGAGTAGAGATATTCCAATTCAGGATAACTATATCCTCATCTAGATCAATGTCTTCTTCTTTACCTTTATCCTTACTTGAAACTTTAGTACTCAGTTGAGACTTATCCTCAACTATCCTTGTACTTGCTATTTGTATACTTGGAATTGTAACAACAATATAAATAGAAGGCTAGCAAAAAAATTAGATATTGAACTACCATAGAAATACCTTATTTTTGTGTTGCCAAATCTGATTATGGTGGAGGCACTAGTTACTCGATAGATGAAATGTTGATCACTTCACTAAATATGGTACTCAGCTAAATAGGTGCAAGGATTGGTTTGGTGCATAGTGTTGTATTGGTTGACACAACCAACTTGGTAGAAGCTTTCTCTAATATTGATGGCATTAAAGCTTTTCTTAGAGAATGAGGAAATGAAGCCATTACTGTTGTTGTAATCTTCTCTAGGTTGGTTTCCTCAATACTCTGAATCTCAGGGAGATTCTCCTCTATAGTTTTTGATTCTTCCTCCTCATCATCTAGATTTAAATCTATTATTTCTATATCTTCTTCATCATTATTGTCATTATCTTCCTTGTCATCTTCATCATCTATGTCACTAACAAGAACAACAAAATCACCCAGTTGGTAAATTTTGTAAACATTCGTCCATGTAGTTGTAGTTGTCTTCACCACATGTTCAATGTCATTTACCAATATCATGCATGTGTTGAATTTCAAAGTGAGCTTTTCTTCATTTTTATTTATGGATTCTTTCACCTCTTTGCCACTAAGACTCAACATGAGTTACCCCAGAGTCTATTCATAGATCTCGTTTGTATTCTTCTTAGCATTTTCCCATCTTGGCTTGATTTCTTGCATAAGCTCATTGGGAATTTGTTGTACAAGTTAATCAGGTGAGTATTTCCAGTTACCTAATTTTGACATCATCATGTCTTCAATTTAATTCTTCTCATTTACATTCCTGGTTTCATGCCAGAGAGATTTGAAGTTTTCCATTCTAGCTCCTCCTTCAATATCTTTTAATTTTTCTTGAAATTTAGGTGGAGACTTCTTGAAAATAACTTCCTTGGCATCCTCTTCACCTAATTTCAATTTCTTTCTTGATCTTGGTGCTCTTCTTTTGAATATTGTAGTAGATGACTTGGTGGGTTATCTAATGATAACCTTACCCTTCTTCCTTATAGGCTCTTCTTCTTTCACATCATCTCCTTTTCCTTTAATCAATAGGAGAGTACAACCTTCTTGCCTCAGTTTTTCTATCCTCTTCTTTTCTTTATTAGCTACTTGAGGAAGCTTAATTTCAAGTTATATTCTAGCCTTGGATTCATCATAAGTACTAAAATATGTGGCCTTGGGGTCCACAAGTTCATTCAATAGTGCCTTAATGATATCATTGGTATCATCAATGTTAACCTGATAGCTTAGAGACTTAACCCACACCACTCTAGGTTTGATTGCTTGAATGTATACTTTGTCACAATCTACCATGAAACAAATATAATCCTTGTAATATTCTATAAGTTTCTTAGTATTCTACATCTATTATTCATCTTTTCCTTGAATGAATCAAAATAGTTGTCCACGATACTGACAAAGTTCTCACCCATCTCTTCTATATATTCATTAATTTGATATAAGATTGGTACATCTTTTCTTCATATGAGTAAACCTTTAGAAGGGAAAAAAAATTGCACATAGAAGAACAAACAAGTTAAGAGTGAACCAAACTTACATGGATTATTCTTTGAAGTCTTGATGCACTCCATTTTCTTATTGAACTAATTCAACATTAGCTTGGCAAGGCCAAAGGACATGTTGTTCACTACCTTAAGAACCAGATCAACTTCCACACATAGCACATTGTTGAGATGACTGGAGCTATAAATCTTATGGGTGATTACATGAATTCCAAATTTCAAATCCATGTCAGTCACATTGTTGATCTTCATTCCTCTTCCATCCCATTTGGCAAGAGTCTTGTTTTCCAGTTCTACCCAACTTAGGGTTTTGGTAGTTTTTTCTTTGTTCAACATTGGGAGCCATGTGATTTGATGAATCATTTTCTTTGTGATTTGAATAGGTTGCTCCAACCATAATTTCCCATTGTGTACATGGTTGAGGATAAACCTTATCCATTTAATTTGAAAGTCTCAAGGCAAATGTAGAATGTGTGTTAAACCATTGGTCTCCAAATGTTGATGCTTGGGTTTCAACACACCATTCAGACATAACTTTTTTAAAGTCTCATCCATCTCTAGGGTTCTAATTTCTTGTATTGAATAATGAAAATGTGAATGACTATCGTTAGTGAGTAATACCTTGGGTAAAATCTATGATTGACTCCAATTGGATCAAGCACTTCTGCAATTGCCAAACTCAACTTGAAGTCTGGTGCCTTCCATTCAATTCCATGAACCAACATCTCGGATCCTTTCTTGGTTTTGCTGCTAGAAGATACCATGCTTGGTAGGGTTTATGAAAACATGAAAAACTTTAGCAACAAACACATAGATCACTTGGAAGCACAAAAATCGCCCTTTGCAAATAGTTCTTCAAAAATTCATGGTGATAAATGAATTTGATTTCCTTTCTTTTAACAAATTTTTGCTTTTCAATTGCCATAAATGCTTGGTATGATTTCTTATTCAATGATAGACTATCTTCCACTTGGTTCAATCTTAATGCTTGGTAGAGTCATTCATAGCTTGGTGTCCACACAATGTTTTAGTGTATCCCAACCTTGCTCAGTAGGGTCTTGTAACCCAACCTAGCTTGGTAAGGTCTATATTTTCACAATCACTCAATGATCCCTTTACATTTTGAATGTTGATATGGATTTTTCCTTCTAGCTAGTTGGAATTGATGTAAGATGTATGCTCTAGTGTCTTAGCTCTAGTCATTCGTATGAGAGATTAAGTTGAAATGCTTGAATCACCAAATTCTTGAGTGACATGTGCTTTATGACTTGGACTTGTATTCTTAGAAGATTTTGGAATCTATTGTTGCCTCATCTTCTTTCTGATATTGTTAGCTTTGGCTTTCTTTTCATCTTCAATCCTTCTAGTGTTCATATAGTTCTTGGCAAGATGTCCAAGTTCTATACAAATAAAACATCTTATAGTGGTGTCTCTTGTTCTCATGTGATGTTTCACACAATTTTATCCAATGTGCCCAAATTCTCCACAATAGTAGCATCTACACTATGTGTTGTAGTCGCAACCAAATATAGATTTCATAATCAATTCTGTTGGATTCAATATCTTAGTTTTGCATTCAAAAGATTTGTGTTCGTGCTTCTAGCACTTGTGGCATTTACTTTCAAATTTAGGTTTCTCTTTGCATTCACTTGCTCTATGACCATGCTTAATGCAATTGTAACACTTTCCATTGAATTTTTCTTTACCATTACTCCAACATTTTTTGGATGTGTGACCTAATTTACCACAGTGATTGCAAGTACATCTTTGATACTTTTTAGCTCCTTGCTTGGATGATTTACCTTCTTCTATTTATCCTATTCCTACTTTATCTTTCTATCTGTATTGACTTTTCTCATTCAACTTATTCATGTCTGCTTGAGATTTCATCATCCTTTCATTGATTTTCTTCTTGATGTTTAAATCATTTTGAAATATTTCATTCTCTAATCTTAGATTCATGATTTCTTCATTTACATTAGTAATATGATCAATGAAGTGTGTTTATTGAAGGGATATATGTTGAATTTCATTATTCTTTTCTTCTATCTCTTCTTTGGCTTTGTCTTTTTCTTTCATGACTTCATATAATCTTACTGACTAAATTTCTTGTTCCCTTTTGAACTTTCTAACTTCTTCTTAAAGCTTGGAATTCTTTTCTAATAGATCTTTGATTGCTTCATCAACTTCATTTGAATTTCTTTATGAATAGATATCTTCAATTCTTTCTTCAGTGTAGAGATTGTCATTCATTTGTATTGCAACATCTTTTCTTCTTTTAAATGAATGAGAGAGTTTCTCCATTTCCTTTTTTAGTTTCCCAATAGTCAATTCCAAATCCAACTTTTCTGTTGGAAATATTCAAGATATGATATGTTACTGAGAGGGGAGGAGTGAATCAGTAACATTAAAACTTTTAAAATAATTCAACACTTTAACCATATATACTATTCTCAATTCATTCATTTAATTTACTACATATATGAGAGTAACATTTATAACACATGTACACAGTGATTTGGTGACCCAGAAACCTTCCAAATAGAAAGTAAAACTAGGGTGGGGATGATACCCACAAAACTTCATTACTACAACATGAAGTTGGCCTATTAAGGCTTACATTGACCACTTCTAGTGATCTGCCCTATTAGGAGCACAAAGGACTGCTAGGTCCACCTTGTTAGAGGATTTAAAAACATACACTGAAGTATGCACTTTGTTAGGAGATTTATACAAAGACTGTTAAGTCTACCCTGTTAAAGGATTTACAAAACTGATTCACCTGTTAGGATGAAACAGTGGATCTACTTACAAACTTGATTTCTAATTAGATCCTTGAAGTATAGATCACCTCTTGTGACTGATGAAACTTTACTACTCCTTGTAGACCTTGCTAAATATTCTGCTCTTCTATTGATTCGCATTTTCACTTCTCAAAACATACATGTCTCTTTTGATACTCTCTTCCATATACCATACATCTTGCAAATGATATAATACATTACATATATACCATTTCAATAATTACAATTGCAAGGTTTGCCATAACACAAGTGAACAAAACATTACTGAGTCGGCCCAATAGTAAATAACTCAAGTTCACTAAACTGACTCAGTGACCTTCTGATACTTGGCATCCACTGCATTACTCGGCATCGTCATGCACTCAGTAGAAGTGAAAGCTTGGTCCATACTAATCACTCGACGTAGTTCTAAACTTGGTAACCATAGGTGACTCGGTAGATGTAGTGTCACTCAGTAAAAACTAGATCCTTCGTTTACCTTGATTTCACTCAATAAACACTACACTTCCATCACTCGATAAATGTTACACTTCCATCACAGGGTAAACATTACACTTCCATCACTTGATAAATGTTACACTTCCATCACTCGATAAATGTTACACTTCCATCACTCGGTAAACATTACACTTCCATCACTCGATAAATACTATGAAGCTCGGTGTGTACTGTGAAGCTCATTGAGTGTAGGAAACTAAGTGCTAAGCTCGGTAGCTATACCAATATAGATAAGTGTTGTCACTAATGGAAATAATATCTTAATGCCAACACTTTTCATTCTCAATATCCTTATCCAGTTTGTATACCTCTATTGTCTCTTATCTTTTCTCAAGTTGTTTAACTTCTTCTCTAAGAGCTACAAAGCTTCGCTATCAATTGTTGGAAATATAGGATAGGCTAGGTTAATGAGAGGGGAGGTATGAATTAGGACCAATAAAACTTAATCTTATTTCACCAATTAATCCTTTATATATATTTGGATCTAATTGCCTGCATGAAAGATTGAAAGTAGCAAAACATTCATAAAATTTTGACACAAGATATGGTGACCCAAAAAAATTCCAAATAGAAAGTAAAATTAGGGTGGGGATGATACACACAAAATTTAGTAATATAGTATAAATTTGGTTGGTTAAGGCTTACATTCGATCACCTCTAATGATCTTCCCTATTAAGAGCAATAAGGACTACTAGATCCACCTTGTTAAAGGATTTACAAAACATACAATGAAGTATACACTCGGTAAGGAGATTTGCTAAAAATTGTTAAGTCTGCCTTGTTAAAGGATTTAATGATACATCTTTTAGAATGAACCAATGGCTGATCTCTGATCTAAAACTTTGATTTGTTGGTTGAGATTCCTTTGAAATGTAATGATCACCTTGTTGTGATAGATAAATCTTTTTTTATCCTTATATTGCTTGTAGCCTTCACACTTCTACTCTCTAGCTATATTCACATCATATATTTTTTCTTACTTGATCTTGGATGTGATATAACACATTACATATATACCAATTATCATGCCCAAACAATGAGGGCAAAAACACACAATCTCTTTTTTTTTTAATTTCTAATAGAATGTACTAGCTATCTAGTTATACTAAGCACTTGAATAATTTGTTTTAACAACATTGCATGATTGATTTTTTTGTTTTCAACAATCATGAAAATGAATCTACGTTCATAACATACTTTTCATTTCAACATATAAGAAATAGAATTTTGCCTAATTGAACATTATCATTTCATCTTATTTTTGATGTGCATACATATAACTGAAAATTACAAAGAAACTCATGAGAAGCAATAATACTCAATCACTATTTTATCAGAAAACCTAATTCAAAGGCTCAATTGAGAAAGAACTAGGAAGAAAACCAGATGTCGTTTCCATTACAACAAAGTTATGAAATACAATTTACATAGGATTCAAATCCCAAAATTACAACAATCCAAATAAATTTCCTTCATGACCCTTATCAAGGGTTCCATATCTTCTTCGTTTTTCCAACACATTGTTAAGATCATGGAGGGCACAGAATCTGATCAGGTGTCAAACAAGCATGACCAAGAGACAAAATCAAACTTGCATATTCATACTATATTTTCACAACAGGATTCACAATGAATCAAAACTAGGGAAAGGTGGATTTTTCCAATAGGAGATGTTAGACACAACACCAAACCAAGTGCCCAATCAGGGCTATAAATCAAGAACTTTTGTTCTTCCATTCTTACATGCCAAAAATCATATGTGGTTTGTGCTGATAGGTAGGGGCCCATAACACCCTACCCTCTCTCCCTCTTCTCATCCTAAGAAGAGACTCTACACTGTTGGAGTCCAACTAAAAGGACTTTTCCCAAAATTGGCCACTTCTTCCTTATCCAAGGGTGAGTAATGCCAAAACACCCATACAAAAAAACTTCAAAATTTAAACAAGAACATGGAAGAAAAGAATTCAAGAAACATGGTTTCAATCCTTCCCAACAAGCATCCAGATAACAACACAATAGCATAAGAATGAAATAATCATGAAAAAATCTGAACAAGGGAGATGAAGAATGCCTACCTTCACAAAGAGGTAATGGCAAATGAACAAATTGAGAAGAGCTTTCCCTTCCTTCAATCTTCCAAGACTCCTCTCTAAAAGTAGAGATTGGGTAACAACCCAACTACTCCAAAAAGGGCCTCTAAATAAAATCCAACCTCAACCACCAAAAAGGTCAATAACTTCACCCACTCGCCTAAAAATCTAGAAGTTTCTAACTCAACCAAACCTAAGGTTAATGACTAAGTGGAGTTGAGGTTATGCAACTCATGGTAACCACTTTCAATTTTCACACAAAGGAAAAAATAGACTTTTTGAGTGACCTCAAAAGTCAATAAAATACCCCCAACCCATACCCCTATCCCTTAGGTATTAAGATTTCATGTTTTAAAGGACTTAAGAATTGATTTGGAACCAAACGAAAGCTAGGAATAATTAGGACCAACTAACAACTCCAAAATGCAAATTAAGCACTAATCCAGATTAGGGGTGACTAAACTCAATTAAGAAACAAATTAGCAAAAAGAGACACTAACTAAATCCGACTTAGGTCCAAAGGTTACATAGTTAACCCTAACTAGCATGTTGGAATGCATATGCAAATTCATGAGTGTCAAGCGACACTATAAGAAGACAATTAAGAACATTAACATTTACGGAACATGGAAAGATACATTCATACATGTCACAATAGAATTAAGTTATGAACAACAAGGTTTCCATAAATGGCACATAGGGATTAGTTCCGTTCCTTCGTCGGGTTTCTTGGCTAAAATATCCTGCAAACTCATTGCACACATCAGTAGTCCCATAAAATCACATGCACATATGTATATACATATCAGGGAATCACATAAATTAAAACATACATCTATAAATCAATCAGGGTTTCTCTCATCCTACTCATATTCTTAACCATTAAAATCTCTTAATCAAAGTTTTAATCCTACATTTACTTATTTCATCAACATACATATACATAAAACATTAAATGGTGAACATCAAATATCTAAAAGTAACATCACACAACATGAAATAATATACTATGTTCAAAGCATCAGATAATTTCCTAACATCTCGAGTCGTGAGTATCAAAATAATAATAAGGTATCACTATGCTATGATGGGTCAGGGCGAGGCCTCACACCAATCTAAATTATAATTCATCAAAGTTGGCTACAACATAGATTTCCAATAAGATCACAAAATTGGGTTAACTACTGACACTCAGGTTTTGAAGGTTCTGATACTCCATAACCATTGTCAATACTTGACATCATCATGCTCTTAGTAGACATAGAATCTCAATTCATACTAATATCTTCAAAGTAATCTGAACTAGGCACTAGTGACTTGGTGAACACTATCAAATTTGGCATATAAACTGAATCACTTGGTTGACACTACATAGCTTGGTCAACACTAACACTATGAGCTTGGTATAAACTGAATCACTTGGTTGACACTCCTTGGGTTGGTCAACACTAGATTCACATCACTAATGTTGTGAGCTCAGTAGACACTAGAGATCATAGTTGACACTATGCAACTTAGTTAATACTATGAAGCTTAGTTTGCACTGTAATTGATCAACTCAGTAGATACTACTCGATGCGAACTGAATGTAGATTTTGAAACTCGGTAGTAATTGTAGACTGAAGGATAAGCTCAGTAGAAGCTTAACCAATAAACTAAGTGTGAGTCACTAATAAATAAACTTGACCTTAATGTCAATAGCAAGTACATCAGGTGAAATATGGTATATACATCACTCAATCAAAGTATGTTAAGGAGATATTGAAAACTTTTGGATTAGAGGATACCAAGCTAGTAAGCACACCTATGGTGACAAGACACAAATTGTCAAAGGATGATGATTTAGCTAAGGTGAATCAAACATTATAGAGGTCTATGATTGGAAAATCACAATATGTAGTACACAATAGACCTAATATTACATTATCTATACGGATAGTTGCAAGATTCTCTACTAATCCTAGGGAAAATCATTTGATGATTGTTAAGAGAATAATGAGATATCTGAAAGGAACAGAAGACTATGGTCTATACTGTAATAAAAATGAGAAATTTGAATTGAGACCCTACACTAATGTTGATTGGGCTAGAAATATTAATGACAGAAAGAGAACTAGTGGAGGAGCATTTTTCTTAGAAAAAAGGTTGGTTACATGGACTAGAAAGAAACAAAAATGCATTTCTCAATCTACTGTAGAAGCTAAATATGTTGTTGTAGTAGTAAATTATACAAACATTGTATGGATCAAAAAACTACTCAAAGGTATGAAGGAAGAATGACAAAAAGAGAACTAGTGGAGGAGCATTTTTCTTAGGCAAAAGCTTGGTTACATAGATTGGCAAGAAACAAAAATGCATCTCTCAATCTATTATAGAAGTTGAATCTGTTGTTGCTATAGTAAATTATACAAACATTGTATGGATCAAACAATTACTCAAAGGTATGAAGGAAGAAATTACTAAACCTATGATACTTTATTTTGAAAATACAAGTGTTATAAATATATCAAAAAATCTTATGATGCATACAAAGACTAAGCACATTGCAATCAAGTACCATTACTTGAGAGAGTTAGTTCAAGACAAAGAGGTGAATATAGAATATGTTAACACAAAAGAGAAAATAGCAAATATCTTCACAAAAGCATTACCTAACATGAGTATCTAAGAGGTAAACTAGGGGTGATACCCCAATCAAATGCTATCTAAGAAGCATGAGGATTATCCTACATCAAACAAGTTGATTGAAATATGTTACACATTGATGCAATGGATCTTACTTTAGGAGCTGCCTAAAGTAATCAAAGAGCTAGAATTACAAATCAATCCAAGCTAGGTGACTGAGGGAGAAACTGGAAATGTTCATATCTGCATATGAAGATGAAAAGTCTTTGAAATTTTTGTCAAAGAGGGAGAAATCTTTAAGGGAGAAAGACAGATACATATGGAGAAATCATTAAGGTTAAATTTGAGGGAGCAATCTTGATCTGCCTAATCTTGTTAAGAGAGAAATTATGACTGCGGAGGGAGATGAAAGAGAAAACATAGAAGAACCATGAATACATAGTAAGAGGGAGTTAATGTCAAAGGAGAAATAAGAAGTGATTAAGAGGGATTCATAAGGATGAGTTGATTGATTTTCTATTGTTCAGAACAAAATTTTGTAACCTATTTAGAAGATAAAAGTTGTTGATAGAGGGAGAGATTTCAATACAAGGAATTATTTTCTTTTTGGTATTTTTTAGGTTATACTGATTAAGTTTGATCAGTTTGGTTTTTGATCAATGTCAAAGAGGGAGATTGTTGAAAATAGATTGATACAAGTATGATAAATGTGTTTTAATCATTGTTTTTTCACTGATGTCAAACTTGCCACTTGCAAGTAAGACAATTGTTTATATGATTTGAGTATTATCATTTATTTGATTGATGAAGAGGATTTCATCAAATGAGGTAACAATAGCACCTAGAGGAAAAGTTGAGTTATGATATGGAAAAGGAATACAAGGATCAGTTAAGACAGTGATATTATAGTGCATTGATAATCTACTTCAAGTTGCAAAGGATAGTTACACTGACTAAGTTCAAAAGAACAAGTTAAACAAAGTTTGTCTACCATGGTTAACAATCTACATTGTAGGTGCCAAGAAAAGTTAGTGTAAGTTGAGTAGAAAATTAGTTGGAGTCAAGAAAAGTCAAATTTTAGTGTAAGCCTAGTGATATAGTGTAAGCTGAGTAAAGTTTAGTTGATGTCGAGCAGTAGTAAAACTTAGTTTGTACCATGTGATTTGATAGAGGATGTCAAGCAACACAGTATATGCCAAGCATCAGAAGCAAATTAATGTCGAGTGTTAGCATTATGAGAAATATCAAGAATTTGATGAATTTGAGCCAACAAGTTTGATTTCTTGGATTGTGTGAATTTTGTGGAAGATAAGATTTTTGAGCTAGTGGCATAGAATTCATGATGAACTTTTTTTAGGTGAATCCAAAGTGGATTGAAGGATAAGTTTCTAGAAGGGAATAAAATGAAATGATGGGTAGATTCATTGAATCCTACCTAATCTAACCTAACCCTAAAATGGATGGAGGATGAATGATAAAATATCTTAATTCTCTATTTATAGAGATGGTTGGTTAGAAGAAAAGGTTGTCATGTTCAAGAATCTAAGGAAGACAAGGAGTCTAGGGTATTGCTTCATTCAATGACCTAAGAGAAGATATTTCATTGGCAAGCAAAGAAAGAAGGCTTAAGGCTATGAATACTTGAAGAGTGAATAATCTATCAAAGCTAAAGTGTGTGAAAGCCAAGCAAAATGAAGGATTGAAATAGAGATATGTAATCCGAAAGTGTGTTCTAAGTTGTTATTAGATCAAGCCTTACTTTTACTTTCTAATCATTATATCAGTCTAGGGTAAATCTTTTGGATTAAAGTTGACCTAATAGTCATTTGTAAATCCTTTAACCAGGTGGCATTCCAAGTGAATGATCTAAAGTCCTCTAACAAGGCTTACTCCTAATAAGGTGATTGAAATCCTTTAACCAAGTCACATTTAGCAGTGTGCATTGTAACCTTTAATAGGCTTGGCCTTTCATAGGGCATCACTTTAGAAGAGTAAAAATTCAAGTAGCATGTTACTTGTAGTTTTTACGAAATTGGGTTTCCACATTAAATCATTGTGTCAAATGTTATATTGAATCTGTTATGTTTCATGTTTACATTTCTACAAAGTTGATTTGATAGTAACCTACAAGTTTAAGTGATTGTACAATCTAATGGATGCATACATGATGAAAATGTTTTATGGATATGGATTCACTAAGCTGTGAAAAGTTTTAATTTACATCTAGACCTTGAATAATTAATTCATCCCCCCCCCCCCCCCACCTCTCTTATTTATTCTAAAGAATTCCAATATACATTGAGGTCATCCATGATATACCTCTACATGAGAAGGAAAACATGTCCCTCTATGAAGGATCCCAATCAACTCTTCTCTTGGTTGTATTGTTGTTGGTGAATTTGAAGGTTATGAATGGTTTATCCAACATAACAATGTCACATATGCTAACGTTTGTGATATACATCATTATAGTATATAAAAGGTCAAATATGTACCATTAAGATTGTTTATATTATTGAATAATATTTTTTATTGTAGAATAATAAGTAACTATTTTTTACCACCATCAAATGTTCTCCCTCGCTCATACCGAGAATTATGTGCCACTATGAAACATATTGGAATGGAGTATCAATCAATAGATGCTTGTCCTCAAGATCATGTAATTTATTATAAAGAGCCTGAAAATACAATAGAATGCCCTAAATGCCATACAAGTATATATCAAGATGATCAAGTGACAAAAAAGGTGTCTCGCAAGGTTCTTTGTTACATCCCCATTATTTTGTGTCTTAAACGATTATTCAAGTGAAGTAGTTTGGCACAATTTATGGATTACAATACATGTAATAGAGGTCAAGATGACATTATTTGAATGCATGTGGATGGTTTAGCATTTAAGGACATGGAGGAAAAGCGGCCACATTTTAAAGAAGAACCTCTAAATCTCGGGCTTTCTCTGGCAACTGATGGTGTCAATCCATATGGAGAGATGAGTTCCATTTACTCAGTCTAGCCTACTTTTGTTATCAATAATAACATTTCTCCATAGATGTCAATAAAGAGGGAGCACATTATGTTGGAAATGATTGTTCCAAGTATTAAATTATTTTATTGTTACCTACATGTAATTATAAGTCTTGGAGTGAAATGACCACAATAATTATTTAATGTTGTTCATTCAAGTAGGTAAGTACCAAGTAAAAGATATGAATATATATATTGTACCTCTTATTGGCAAGTTGTTGGTGTTATGGAATGATTTCACTATGTATGATATCTCTAGACCAATTGGACAAAAACAATTTCAATTCCATGCAATGCTTGTGTGGATAATTCATGATGCCTCGAGTTTGACATATTTCTATGGTATGTTATGTTGAAATCTAGTTGTATGTGATAATACTAATTCCAAAAATGAACACTTTTTATCCAATTGTATCATTATCTTATAGGTCTTCAAACAAAGGGAAAATTTGCATGTCTAATGTGTGGTCCAAAGATGAAATCTCATCATTCCAAAAGTTTCAGAAAGCGGGTGTTTGATGAGAATAAGCACTTTCTCCATACAAAACATAAGTATCAAAATGTTGAAAAACATCTTTTCAGTGGGAAAGAAAAGACTACATCAAAGCCACAATGAATGACATCTCACCTATGGTAGTTGGAATATAATAGAATTTGAGGTCATAAATGCATCAGTACTAACCACCTTTCAAAGGGACTAAAATGTTATCCCAAAGAATTTAGTAGGTTGTCCTACTATGAGCAGTTATAAATTGTGCATTTGTTTGATACCATGCAGATTGGAAAGAATGTAATAGAGACACTATGGAAAATATTGGATAGAAGTCATGACAAAGAAAAACTTGCCAAAATTTGTAGTGACATTCATGATTCCAATCATGCAATGAAAACTGTCATTGAATCAAATAGAAATGGAGACCATATTAATGCAAGTGTCCTTCCTTGGTTATTAATGAAGCAACAAAGTAATGCCATAAAAGAAGTCATACAAAAATTGAAATTTCTTATAGGATTTTTTGTGAATATAAGCAATGTCATATCAAACAAAAGTTAATTTGGCCCGGGACTAAAAATGCATGATTGGCATACCTTCATCAAGGTAAGTCATAGTCTTTTGTATTTACAATATATTTGTGAAATTGAAGTCAATTTTCAATGTATTACATTAGAAAAGAATGAAATGATTAGTTTAAAATTGTTGTATTATGTGCTACCCCTATTGCTCCCAAAAAACTTTGACAATAATATCAAACAAGTAATAAATTGCAAAGTCTCATATTTATGTGTTTTTGTGTCTTGAATCCCTTGTAGGTGGTTGTCATCTAAAGAAATCCATAAAGAAGATTTAGAATATTGGAAGAAAAGAATTCCTCTACTAATGTTTGAAATGCAAAATTGTTTACCTTCAACTTTTTTCAATGCACAAAACACTACCTCATACACCAAGTTGAGTAGATTGAATTGTGTGGACCTATATAGCCTAGGTCAATGTGGATGGTTGATAGACACTTGAAATTTTTGAAGGGTTTGGTTCAAAAAAGAGCACATCCTAAGGGTTCTATGATTGAGGGATATATGGCATACTAGATGATGGTGTACATTACTTAATATCTTCCTATTCTTGCAGCAAAGACCAATGTAGATTGCATTTGGGATCTTGACTCCATTAAAAAAATTGAAGGGGAGTATTTGGTGGTGAAAGGTAGATTTAGGAAAGTGAAAGGTAATAAAATGAGATGTTATTGTAGTTAAATAATTCTTAATCTTCAAAATAAATTTTCTCTAAGTTATCTATTTACTTTTGTATTGCTGCTAAAGAGTGGGATGCAATACATTTGTTTATTGCAAACAATCAAAGATTGGATGATGGTATGGAATGAACGATGCCAACATTCTAATCATGGATTAAAATGAGAATCCATGCCTTCATTGGCTAAAAAAGATCATTTTAATGGAGATCCCAATGTTACACAAAAGGAAATAGATTTAACATATGGTTTAAGAGATCTCCAAGTACTTATAAGTTTGCTAATCAATGTATGTTTTTAAACTCATGATGGAATAATTTATACATGTTTAACATTATTGTGGGTGAAATGCCACAAGACTATTTTTTAAATGGTTATAAATTTTTCATCAAAGATTTAGATGACACAAAGAAAACTTGTGATTTTGAGATAAGTGCAGTCTTCCAAGTAACCAATATTTTATCTAGAAATGACTCTCATCCTCAATAATCTCAAAATTGATACTATGGAATTTTGGTTCATATACTTGACTATGACTTTAGTTCCTTCAAATTAGTTCTCTTCATCGTCAAATGGTATAGACTATGACTCAATCAAAATGATCCTGATAGAATTTTTATTGAGCATGAGAATGGATTTCCAATGATTAATACAAGGTTTTTTTAGCCAATTAGGGATAAGCCCTATGTTCTTCTAAGCCAATGTGAGCAGGTATTTAACTCAAAGGCTCCACATAAACTAGGTTGGTCATTTTTTGTTAGACATGATCCAAGGGGATGGATGATAAAGTATAATGTGATGGAAAAAGAAGATACCAAGGAAGAGTAAGAAGTGGATCATGATCGACAGTTAGTCAATGATGCTCCTGAAGAAAATGATACTGCTACTGATCATGATGATGGTGCTTCTACTACTCATGATGATGATGATGATGATGATGATGACAACGATGATGATGATGACAATGAAGACCAGAATAATGGTGGTGGCAATGTTGACAATGATGATGATCCTAATGATGAGATGGATGAAGAATAATATCAATGTATATACAAGTAAACATTTTCTATTTGATTTTTTGTTTCTGAATTATTAATACAAGTAAACATTTTAAATTGAATTTGGTGTAGTATTACAAATTTAACTATAATGTGTTGGGATAAAGTAAACATATTGTATTGCAGTTGTAGGGATGTTGAGGTTGTTCCTAATGAGCGTGTTGAGGTCCAAGCTAGCGAGTGGGCAAGATGATGTGATTGGACAAGGTAAAGAGCACTACAATGTTCTTTAAAATCTTTTAAGTCTCAATTTTTTTAATTTAAACCTTTTATTTAATATTGTAGAGGACCAACCTTTGCAAAGCACAGTGAGTGCATATCCACAGGTGAGAAGAAATACCAATGACGACATGGATATGCCTCTGCAACAATATAGGGAATGACAAAAAAAAGAAAAAAGAAATGATTCATGTGAACTTATGTAACTTATTTGATAATGACTTGTGTTTATGTATAAATGTTTTATTTATGTTTTATTGAATGTTCTAATGAATTTTATTTTTCAATGTTAATGTGAATGTTCTAATGGAACTAATGTGTTAATAAATGTTATCATGTGATAATTCATGAATGTTACATTTTATTAATAGAATGAATGAATTTTAGATGTTAATAGGGAATTTAGATGTTGGGGGGAGAAAATGAGCTTCCACCTTCACATGGTTGGCCTTGATTAGTAGAGAATATTAAACTATTCTCAAAACCAAGTGGAGCTCAACATCAACCTATGATTGCATGACAATTGTGTGAATCTCTTGGTTTCAAGCAATGTAGAAGGATGCCATAGTCAAACTCATTTATTTATGTTGAATAGTATTATAGGGAGGAAGCAGAGGATCATAAAGTCTATATGACATGCAACACTTAATGGAGAAAGCAAGTAACATTTATAATTTCATACTTTATAGTCCTTCCATAGTCCTCTATATACTCATAAATCTATCCATAGAGAAAGCATAGTCCTCTATATAGTCATAAACCTATCCATAGAAGCCTTCATAAATCTACAATTTATCTTTGCTAATAGATTCCTACTTTTCTCTTTAGTAGGGGTGAGTTGTGAAATAACCTTCATAATTGTTGTTGTAGAACCTTTCAAATTTAAATGTGCTCAAATTCATCAAATGTAGAATCCATGGGATCACTAAAATTGGGCATCTTTTTTTAGACTTAACAGGGTCTGAGAGCTTAGAAGAACTATGTAATGACTTTCACTACCTGGTAGGACTAAAAACATTAGAATTGAGTGATTGCAAGAGGTTGTTAAGGTTGCCTCTAGGTTTTGGGAAACTTGGATCACTAGAAACCCTAAAATTATCAATGAACTAGAGGAATTGTGCTGTGATTTTCATTTTCTTGTAGCGCTAAAATATCCAGATCTTTCAAAGTGCGATACTTTAAGCAAACTTCTGGACCATTTTGGTGATCTTATCTATTTGGAAAAATTAGATATGTCAGGATGATTAGAAATATTGATGAGGACTAAATTCTCCTTGATTCTCATCAATGCCCCTTCCATTTATTATCACTCCAACCATAAACTCCCCTCATCTTCATCATCAATTCAATAAATCATGACTATACTCATGAAAAAATGGAAACACTGGGGAAGAACTTGCAGTAGCTATAGTTTACTTTGAAAGACATGCAAGTCATATATGTTGGGAGCTATCATAAATCATTAGCATCTAAGTTTCACATCAGAATCTTGACTTATACACCTGACAACTCCCAGACTTCCTCTTTTTGTCATCAATTATTTGTTATTTTCAAGACTAAAAGCTTTTCAATTTTTTGTAGCACTGAACAATTAGAACATAATGGCCTAAAATGATTGCTAGCATGGGAAGACATGTCTTCTTATTCACTAGATTGAGTGGCCTTCCTCACAAACACTCCGAGATATAATTCATTGTTAGCTATAAAACATCATGTGTTTGCATGGCGGATGAGAAGATGAGGATTTCAAACAAAGATGCAATGGCAATGATTGATACCACTTTCTCCATTAGTTAAGTACTGAAATAAGAGTATTGCATTCTAATTAATTTTTGTGATATGATTTCAATTAACCTCTATTGAATATTAGTTTGATCTGTATTCTATTTCATGAGCCTTGTCACAACATACTAATTCAAAGATGGAATATACATGCTTGCAGAGTTTCAGATATTAGCAATGACAAGGGTAGCCACATTAACAAAAGTTGTGACCAAAAGCATATGAGAAAGAGGAACCTCCAAGAAAGAGATGAGAAAGGAAGACACACATCCCCCAATGAAACACCAACATGCAAAGTGGGCACTACATTGCAAGAACCAAGAAAAGGAGCTCTAGCGACACCATCAACAACAACAAGAGGACCTCAAACTATGACAAAAGCAATTGAAACCATCACAAGGGATTTTTCAATTATGTGATCTTCTACATAATGTTGTGAGTTATTAAGCATGATTAATTTTAAGATCACACTCACAATATGTTAGTATACATTATTTAGAACATGTTAAAAAAATGTTTGTTCTTCTTTGTTAGAAATACATTTTACTATATTGATCACACGTGTGCATTGTTTAGTGTAGGTCATGCAATTTCCTTTTTGGCCTCTCTCATGGAGATTGTGTTTGACATTATTCTAAGTTGTCTAATTGATACTACTTCTACTCAAGTGTTTCACAGATAGTGTTGTATTTCCATTTTCTTTTTATATTACTATAGATAAGAAGTTGAACGTTGTAATTTTTTTTGAGTGTGCATGGAGAAATAATTACAACATTCAACTTTTTATTTATAGTACTATAAAAAGGAAATGAAAATGAAACACTATCTATGAAACACTTGAGCAGAAGGAGTATAAATCAAACAACTTAGAAGAATGTCAAACACAATCTCCATTAGAGGGGCCAAAGAGGAAACTGCATGACCTATGCTAAACAGTGTACATGTGTGATCAACATAGTAAAATGTATTTCTAACAAAGAAGAACAAACTTTTTTTTTCATATATCAGTAGTCTGTCACAATAGCAATGGCACATTCGATGGAACGTCATTAGAATAAGAGCATTGCCCTTGCATATCCATCGCAAGTGCGACAAATAAACATGATAGAAAATCGTTGCACCCATGGAACTATTGTCGCATACCATCACCATTGCAATGTTAGTCTCCTATCACAATTGACAATGTGATGACAGCCTATTGGCATTGGCTTTTACCAAATTGTGATGGATTTTGGCATCATACTTGTGACAGACAAGCTTGTCATTACAATCTATGATGCAAAAAGTGTGACACCTGGGAACAATTTTTGGTTCTATCTCTTCAGTGACACTAGGACATCATAATTACCATAGCTTTTCATTGCAATTCAAGTCCAAATGTAGTAGTGAGAAAAAAATTCATTATATAATGCTTCATTTTTCTACCTAGAAAGTAGCAACATTCTTAACCTGCTAACCAAAATGTCATCTTGGTGAAACTTTGTGATGAAAAATAACCTAGGAGGTTAATGATGAAAAAAATCAACACTGACCTTGCCTCTTGAATCCTTGAGAATAGACTCAAGTTGAGAGATTCCTAATTTTCCATTATAGGCACCACCAAAACTCATTTTCATCCAATTCTCCTATGGAGGTAGCCAAAGAGATTTTGATCTATCGATTTTAGAGAATGTTCTAGATGATTCTAGTGTTGTTATGAGCTTAAGAGAAAGCCATAATTTGAGGATGACATGTTCCCAAGATGAAAAAATTCTACAAGAGTTTGGAACTGTCCTACAAAAAGAACTAGCTAACTCAAAGATTAATTCCTCGATTTTCAAAAGTATTTAGGAAAGTTTAAATTTTTTATCCTTGAAATTTATGATGCTTCAATCTTGTAATAAGTTCCAAATAATAATGGATGAGACAGTCTTCCAAAAGAAAGAAAAACTTGATTTATCACAAGATTAGGCCAATATTGGAAGTGATTAAGTAGCATTCTATGAAAAGGACCTTTCTAGAGCAATTTATTTTGGAATAATTTCCATTTTTTTGAAATATATTAGACTAAAAGATGGTTTATAGTCTCATAATATTTATCACAAAATATAGCTAAATAGAAGAATGATTCCCTATCTTTCAAGTCTCATCTATTTATAAACAAGTTTTACTTATCTAATCTACAACTTAACAAATTAATTGTGTTGAGGAGCAATAATAAAACTTGTTATTTTAGGAAGGAAAACAACTAGGTTCCCATGTTTTTATTTATTCAAGCATTTTTTACCAATTCAATGATTTACTGATGTTACAACACTACAAACAAATGCAAGTAACACAACTAAGCTAACTATGATGATACTAAAAGTTGTTAGAATATATAGTCCACTAATATAACTAATAGGGGCGGTGAATTAGTTATGCAACTAATATCACAAATAATAACTTTAAACAATCTTGATCATATGAGTAATGTAAATTGAAACCACAATAAGATACTCATATACAATAACACTAGATATGTTAAATAGGGGAACCCTTGATCAAAGGGAAAACCTCAGTGGGCATGGTACCCACAAGATGATGTATTAATATAAATATTCCTTGTTAGAGGATAGATCCTATTAGGAGTCTATTAAACATTCAATACATATGAGTCCTTGTTAGAAGACCTTGAATCCCTATTAGGAGATTCCAACCCTATTAGGAGTTGTGCCAACCCTGTAAAGGAGTTTTGTATGACAGCTAGACCCATTGCCCAAATAGTTTCAAGGTTAAGATCAAAGAACCCACTGTCCAAATGATATCTATATTATTCCTTGCAGAATAATAGAATTGAAATGTACATTCTTCCTTTGTCTTTGTCTTGTCAACTGAACTTCTTCTCCTTCAAATCTTGTAACCAAATCTCATATTGTGCATCCAATGATCCCTTGGATCGCTTACACGCATTCAATAAGCATTCTGCTCCTTCTCGTGTTGTGCACTAATACTTCGCATTCCACTTGATCTTATTCCTCAAGATACCTTACAAACAAGGAAAACAACTTTCCTTTATACCTTATCTACATAATAATTTCTTGAGTTAGAATGCACTCCCAATTAATTAAAATAAGATAATTAATTAGTTCATAATTAAAATAGCATTGTTGGCTCATAGTCTATACAAAACTTCACACGTGTGAAACCATGTCTTGCAAACACACCAATGGTATCATACGATTGTCTTCTATCACTGTGTGACTGTACATCTCTTCATTACATCTTAAATGAAAGATAATGATAGATCATCAGAATCCTATTTTCCAATGCTCTATTTCTATACTGCTTCTAATAAATTAAATGTAACTTTTGTACACAATTGACTCAGACTTAGTCCTCTTAACCACATCATCAAGAAAGCCTCAAGAATATTTCCTCCATTGTGCATCATCTAAAACTTCCTCAGCTTCTATGCATCATAAGATTACTAATTGTTATTCTACTAGTCTTAACAAGATTTATGCTATGTTGATATCAATGAAAAATATGATCATGATTCCAACATTTCAATACTCTTCAGTGCTTAGGATACTCCCTCAGTGTAGTATCATTAGCATTCATGCTAACAAAGTGTTAGATTTTTAAACAATAATGTGTGATGCAAAAAATATTGGAATAACCTAATATTTTTGTCATGTGTTGATGTAAGATCTAATGTAGATATCTAAATAGAGTTGTATGAGTAACCTTGTAGCATATAAATGTAATGGGGTTTTTGTTAGCATGACTATTGATGGTATTCCTTTGGGGGAGTATCCTAAGCATTGGAGAGCATGTGGCAGTATTGGCATGTTGTATTCATGATTGTGTTTATCATTGATGTCAACAATGAAGTAAGTTTGTGATGATTGGTAGAGTAATAGAAAGAGATCATAATCATATGAACAGATTTTTTATTGTCTAGTGAAGTGTGGCTAAGGATGTGTTCTACATTGTGTCCTAATGATAAGGTTAAATGCACGTAAAGTAATTCAAAGATGTATGGAAGATATGCCTAATTTATAGAAAGTAGTATAGAGATAAAGTACCTAAGAAGCAATTTATGGTGATTGTGTTATATCTTCTAACAAAAAATAATCTGGAGATGTGCAGTTAGCCAGTGACAGAAGACAATCTGATGGTGACTTCAACAAGTGTGCAAGCACTAGTATTTCATGTTTGAGAACTCATATAGAATATGAGCTGAAAGTGCTATTATAATTGTGAATTAATTAATTATCTTATTATAATTAATTAAGAAAGCTTCAAGGTTGACTCAAGGAATTATTTTGAAGATATGGTATAAAAAAAAAAGATGTTTTCCTTGTTTGTTACATGTGTTGAATAAGTATTAAATGGGAAAAGGAGCAGAGTGTTTGGTTAATGTGAGTAAACAATCCAAGGGATTATTGGATGTGAAGTTTGTGATCTAGTTGCAAGATCAAAAAGAGAAAAAGTATGGTTGACAAGACAAAGAAAGAGGAAGGGATAGTACAGTTCAATTCTATTATTCTACAAGGAATAATATGGAGATTATTTGGACAATGGGTTCATTGGTCTTGCCCCTGAAGCTTTTTCGACAGTGGGACCATCTGCCTTCTACAACTCCTAATAGGGTTGGCACAACTCCTAACATGGTTGGAATATCCTAATAGGGATTCAAAGTCTCCTAATAGGGATTGATATGTACTGAATGTATTTCATAGTCTCTTAATAGGGTCCATCCTCTAACAAGGAATATTTATATTAGTACATCATTTTGTGGGTACCATCCTCATTGGGGTTTTCCCTTTGATCAAGGGTTACCCTAGTTAACATATCTAGTGTTATTATGCATGAATATCTTGTTGTGGTTTCTAATTATATTGCTCATATGGTTAAGATTTAATAAGGTTGATAATTGTGATAATAGTTGGATAACTGATTCACACCCCACACCGCACCCCACCCCCCCACTTCCCCCCCCCCCCCCCCCCACATGCCCGCCCCACCTCCCCCCCCCACCCCCACCCCTTCTCAGTTATATTGGTGGACTATATATTCTAACAATTTTCCTAAGAATGGTTGTATTTGGGGTTGATTCATGATTCAAATTATTTGGGACTAATGCACTTCTAAACTTATTGTACACATATAACTCAAAAAAAAAAAAAAAAATGAAAAATAACAAATAATGATTATTTTAAACTAGGTCACTTTCACATAGATATAAGATTTAAATTAGAATTTAAAAGTTCAATATTATAACTATAATTCTAATTTAGATTGGAATGGTACTTATCCTTCGTCACTTAACATTAAAAAGTGATCTAAAAATTAAAATATTTTCCAAAACTATTTTAATTATAAAATCATTAAAAATTCAAATCAATTCAAAAATATATGTTAACCTAAAATATTTAAATATACATATAAGTTTATAACAAAAAAAACTACCATAAAATTCATACTTTCCATTTTCATTATTATATTATTAAAATTCTTAATATTTATGTTGAAGATAATCTATATGGCACATATCAAAGAATTTTAAAAATATTAAGATTAACCAATTTTATATATATATATATATATATATATATATATATATATATATATATATATATATATATATATATATATATATATATATATATATATATATATATATATATATATATATATATATATATATATATATATATATATATATGAATACTATGTAGGATATGCATATATTATGAATCAAATTTATTGACCCATTTTTTATGGACAATAGCTTGGCTTACAATCACTCACCACTTTTTCAATTCTAGAATTATTAATTATAAAACTTTTTAATATTTAAATAGAATTAAATTATAGATTTATTTTATAAATAATAAATAAATTTAATTATTGAAGGATTTGAGAAATACAAATCCATGGCTCCAATAGTTCACTTGCATGCAAAAACCTGTCATGAGGAAGTAAAAGATGAGAAAAGGCAAGGGTTTGACTCTGAAATTCTGAAAATATGAAGAATATATTAATTGGATGAAAACAGAATGAATAATTACAAAGAGAGATCATCCTTATAAAAGAGATTGAGAAACATTAAAAAAGGAAACCCTACGTTGCATGATGATAATTAATAATAGAATTAATTATTAAATGCCTAAGTTTAGCTTAAGTAACTAGAGTTAATAAGTGAATTAATAATTAAATTTAAAAATATTTAATTAATAAGACAATATCTTATTACTGTAACACCCCCCTTTAAGATAAACTTAGGGAGTAGCTATAAACCTAGTAACTATTATTGAAAGGAAAAAAAAATGGGTCCCAGCAACAAAGGCCTAATCAAGTACCCAAGCACAATCGAATCTCTATAAAGAGGAGAAATAGAGAAAACTATGTGGGAAAGAGATAGAAAGAAAGTACAAATGATATGTCTCAAGAGATTCACTCAAAAACCATAAGTATAATGAAACTACCCATGATAGAGGCTTGAGACTCCATAGCCCCCCTAGAAAGGTAGAATTCCTATGCTGATGACCAAACCAATTTGGCTCTAATATGGAAAAAACAAAGGTAGTGAACAAGGAAGATGAAAACCTTGAATGTAAGATGAAGCTAGAAATCTTAGCTGATGCTCAAAAAAGAATGCATGAGAATCCTGAAATGGAATCTCCAATGGAGGTGGGATTATAGGTGCATTGAATCTATCATTTGAGAGATGGATGTCCTCTGATATATCCTCAACAACTACATAAGGTGGCTCGATGAGTGGAGCTGCAATGTCAGGAAATGTTAAAGAGTAATCTTGTGCAATAAATGAAATCTAAACATGAGATAGAGGTGTAGAAGTCACAACGGTAGTCTTAGGAACAACACATAAGTTCAAGTGAGATGACTTCACCTCAGTATTCTCTCATGAAGTAGGAGAGTTAGTCTTCAATAGTGGAGATGGTGGCCCAAAATGAGAGGATTACAAGTGTGAAGAATGATCAAAAGTCCCTATAGCAACAATATTTCTTGTCTCACTATCTTTGATGTGCATTGAATCTCATGCGAACTCAATTTATTCCCTATCCCACTGTGTGTAATCTAATAAATAGAGAGAAGGTTAGAGGACAAATATGGAACACATACTACATCATGAAATGTACCATCATCAATGTCAATATAACCTTTCCCATAAATAGTCATAACAATGTTGTTCCTCGTCAAAATGTGTGGAGTAGGAGAAACCTCAAAAGAAGAGAACAAATCCTAGCAAGATGCCATATGGTGTGAAGCACGTAAATCTGGTAACCATCTAGAAGAATGTAAAGAAGTAGTTGCACATAATGCATGACCCTTTCCTATGTCTTTACCATCTGACTAAAATGATGATGGCGAAGAAGATGTGTGAGAAGTAGAAAGAACATCAATGGTGCTCTTCTAAAGGAGAGCTATCAAATTTGAAACATATTTGGCATAGCCATCTAACTTTTTCTCATAGCAATGTGACTTATCATAATTGGGCTTATTACAGTAAGCACACTTTAGTCTATCTGACTTTTATTTATCCCCCTTAGGAGGAGGTGGGCCTGAAGAGAGGTGAGGGCTAGAATCAATCTGAGATTTTGTAGGATATGACTTATGTTTCTTTTCCTTCTTTCCAGAAGATGTCTGAGCTACCAATGCATGAGTCTGTGAGGCTATGAGATAATCCAATTGAGAGAGCTTAGCTTGATCTTGAGTCAAATGATCACAAAAATAACTTAAAGGCTGGCATGGTAAATCTAGTACCCAAAGAGTCCATGGTGGAATGGAAGGTAGAAGAGGAGAAAAGGAAAGGGTTTGACTTTGGAACTCTAAAAATATGAAGAATATATTAATCAGATGAAAATAGAATGAGTAATTACAAAGAGAGATCGTCCTTATAAAGGAGATCAAGAAACATGAAAAAGGAAAACCCTAGATTACATGATAATAATTAATAATAGAATTAATTATTATATGCCTAAATTTAGCTTAAGCAAGTAGATTTAATAAGTAAATTAATAATTAAATAAAAAAGGATTTAATTAACTTGAAAATATATTATTACTCTAATAATTATTGTTTAAAATAAAATAAATAATTTTTATTGATTTTTGTATATCAATGTAAATTAAAAATAAATGACAACATCCTTTTAATAATAGTAAAAAAAAATTATAATATTGTTTTGATGTGAAAAGAGTTACAATATTTTTATTAAAATTACAATTATCGTTATTCATTGTAAATTCATCTTTTCATATTAAATTTCAACCCGTATTTTGTTCTCCTACTACTCTTTGACTTCCATCTCGTCAAGTCTTATTGATTCTTCACACTAATCGCTTCTTAAGAATAATGTAATTTCTTTCATCATACATCTTTGAGTTCATCCATTCTCATTTCCTATGCAGCAATAGCAAGTATAGATTTCTTCCTTCCTATTGTGTAGCTTTATATGTTTCTCACACTACCTAACTTCAACTAAGATTCCTATATCTTGGACAATATTTCTTTAAACCTATATCTATGTATGCATTACTCTCCCCTTAAGTAATGCAACCCACGTCACCTTTACTAATTTTCTTCCACCTTGTATTTGCATCCCATCTGCATAAAGGATGTATGTCTATTTTGAATTTCCTATGATTCTTCCTTTTTAAATCTTGGAATGGCTCTTGAACATTTAATTGATTCATAGTTGAATTGATTTTACATTAGATGCCTAGATTCCACAAACTAAATGCCTTGTCTAATCGACTTTATTTTCTTCTGAAGTGATGATTGTCTTTTCATGTCAGAACACTTGTTAATTGACACATGGCTATTTATATTCACCAATTTGAATTTCAACATTTGTAAACTACTATATTTATTTATAGCATTTCTAATAATTGATTTAACACCTTGGTTTGTGTTGGAAGATGCTAGCAAAGGATTTTTGAAATTGGCCTCACACCTGCCAATCATTATAAAACTCCTCAACAATTGAATTTCACAATCCACATTATTACATATCTTTGAGGTACTCAATCAAATAACTTGTACGACTTGTCTACATTTCCATAGTTTGCATGCAATTTATCAAGGAATTTTTTTGGATGAATAGTCCTTCTCTATTAATATATAATACAAAAGTACACATTCACACAAAAAGTTATGGAATATGGGATCATTCCATAGGAGTCAAATGACTTTAGACTAGAAATGAAGATTACATATAACTATTCATTAGAATACAAAATAAAAAATCTAGTAAAATTTTAACTTCGAAATAAAGATTTTGCACAATGTGTCAAAATCAATTACTAGGAGATGTCATAGATCTTCAAACCAAAACAAGTAAAAGCAAGAAATATTTTTGGGTGGTGTTGATTGTTTGTTAGCCTAGGTGCTCCTGCACTAAATACACTAGGTAATAAATTTTTTGTGAAGCTTATATTTTTTGATCTAAAATGGTATTGATTAATTGAACTATTCTTTCAAGTTGCTCTAGAAACTTATAGTGAACGCAATTGTTGTGTTAAAGAGCTGAAATATCTTATTTTTATTTCTCTTCTAGCATCTTGTTGGAATGCCTCTCACCCTTTTCTCACTATAATATTAATATATGGACTAATTTTATAAAGAATAAAATAATTTATTATGAAAGTTTGTTTAGGCTTCCATAAACTAATTTAGTCATAATTTTTATTATAAATATTATTCCTTCTATATTACTTTTACTATAATTAATAAACATGGTTTTCCAATAAATAAATAAATAAATAAGAGTTTTCTTGACATAACTTTTGATAAAAGGATTCAATTTTCCTACTAAATATTTCAAATTATTTTTTGCATGGGCAAAAAAGATGGTCTAAGGTACAAGAATGGGAAAGATATGAGAAAAGATTTCGAGACAAATATTTCAAACCAATTTTTTCGTGGGTGAAAATTATTATCTATTGTAAAAGAAAATCATTCATAATAATCAAAATTAAAGGAGTATATGTATGAGCAATTAAATATTTCAATATGCCATTCCGTGGTGAAAAAGATTGTCTAATGTAAAAGAATATCATTTCTAATAATCAAAATTAAAAGTAATAATAATGTGTGTACCCATTAAAACCAAACAGCCTTGGATGCATCCCATATAGATATGAAGTCAATTACTCTATTTGCTATATATAACATTTTTTTAAAAAGTTGAAAATCTAATTTTATATGTAAGATGTAAAAAGCTTACATACTTTTAAAATCAAACCTTACTTAGCTATAACTAACTTTGCCCATTAAACTTTTATTTTATACTAAAATATTAAAGTATATTCTTCTATTTTATACTACAATCTTAAAGACCTATTCTAAATGTAATAACACAATATTTTTTAATTCATTATGAAAAGTTCTTTGAGACTTTCATAAACTAGTTTGATCGTAAATTCAATATGAAATGTTATTTTCTACATATTCATTTAACTACTATTTATAATCATGTTTTTCTAATAAATAAAATTATATAGAAAGAGTTTCAATGACATAGCTCTTTATAAGACTATTCAAATTAGCTACACCAATATTTCAAATTAAATTTTAAACCAATAAAAGAGATGGTCCAAGGTACAAACATAATATAGAGTTGAGTTAAAACTTTGAGGCACTTTGATATTTCAAACTACTTTTTCGATGGACAAGAAAGATTGTCTATTGTAAAAGAATGTTATTATTAATAAGAAAAACCAAAAATTTGTGTATCTATTTGGACAACTTTTCCACGGTGAACCAAAAGAATGTTTATCTATATAACTTTTTCATAGTGAAATGTGTGTTTGGTGTACAATCCTCATAGCCAAAATCAAAAGTTACAATAATTGTGGGCGTACATGTGAAGTCTAAAATATAATTGGCTAAGGGTCTCATGTAGATTTGAGATCGATTCATGTTTGTCTAATTGTGTGAACACCCTTCCAAGATATGAGCTTGTATGTAGTAGACATATATATAAACCCATACACACTTTTAATAGGTTTGTCGTATTCAACAATTTTATCAAGTTCCCTTTAACATCATTAAATTCAAAAAATATGTATAAAGTACAAAATATTCTTAATATTTAAAATAAAAATAAACAAATTTATATAAAATGAATTATAAATAACATTGTAATAGATCATGTAAAATGAAATTTCTTTTATAGAAACATTTAATAAAAAGATTTATTTTAAATTCTAATATTATATTATTTTAAGATGTGCAAACCTTGCCTACTTTTAAAACTTACACCCTACTTAGCTACAAACAACTCTACTCATCAATCTTCTATTTATATTGCAATATTAGGGCCTAAATTCATAACTCATAAAAAAATTATTCAATATGAAAAGTTTCTTGAATTATTTCATAAATTAATCTGATCATACTTTAATATGAATAATATTTTCTACGCACTCTTTTTTTTTATTATCAACAATTGTATTTTTTTCTAAGAATAAAAAGATGTAGAAATAATTCTAATGGCATGACTCTTTTATATTTAAAATATTTTTTACATGGATAAGATGATGGTCTAAGGTATAAGAATAGTTAAGAGTTGATATTTTCTTTAAATGTATTCAGATAATTTTTTGACACTTTAAATGTTATAAACTACTTTTTCTATGAATGAAAAAGATGATCAAAAACATTTCTTACAAGGGTTGTGTGCAACTCTACTAGTCCCTAACTAAGTTGGGGTAGGAGGAACTATCTTGGCCTTTCGAAGCCACCTTCAAAAAATGTTTGAGCTAGTCTTGAAAAGTGTATTTGTGCAAAGTGAATTTCCATGATTTGTATAATATTTTTTGTTAGAATTCAAGTTCTAAAGTATTTGATCCAACCATTTAATCACTGAAATTTACAATAATTGGTTATGGTCACTCATAGGTATTGTCATAATATGATATAATATTAATGTTCATTTTATGCAATTTATCCGAGAACTATCTCCCCTTCTTGCAAATATCTTATTAATAAAGTCTAAACTTCCTTTCATGTTGTGGTCAAAATCTTTTTTTATCTATTAGGCGAGAAGAAGAGTAGCAAAAAAATATAAAGACACCTTCAAAAATATATGAGAAAAATGTACACTTGTAGATGAACATCATATTCTCGAAACTAATGAAAAATAACACAATGAACAAGTTTTTGTAGAAAGGCAAACATATAGTTAAAATGGAGATGTATTTAAAGAAGGAAAAGACAATAATCATTCTTGTGAAATAAATGTTAAAAGAAGGGTCAATCTGGTTAGGCTAGGCCACCAAAATCTTATTTAAATCCAAGTACTCTCTCTTCCTTATCCTCTTTTGTAAAAGAGGGGCATATTAGTCACAGGAAATTTTGTTGCTACTTTCAAGGCTATTACTTTTATTATTGGCCTACTATGAAAATTGTTAAAGTATACAATACCTATGGGACTAATTTTTCCTAATATATGGTTGTGAATCTAACACATACCCCAAACATCAAATGTAGGTGCTAGGGTAGGAAGCACTTCATATGTGATGGTAGATGTCAAAACCTATCTAGTGGTCCAAATTAGAACTAGTATAGATTTAGATAAGGGTGAGGTTTAAGCCTAACATCAATAGCTCCAAATCAATGCATTAATATACTTACATGTCATTTTATAAACAATTAAACATGTCATGTGAAATGCATGTACATTAGTGATAACAGATTTCTGAAATTCATGTAAATATCAACTATATGCTTTTGGATTTAATTACCAATAGACAATCTTTGAAAATCAATGTGTCAAGTCATGCTACATAATCCATGGAGAACTTATTAATCTCTTTCTCATCTTGATCATGGATGAAGTAGCGTGACTTAATACATTGATGGGCAAAATTAATTAATATACAATCAAATCTAGAAGGATGGATAATAATGAACATTTCTCATTTAATTTGAAGGCATGCCTCAATAACTTTTTACCAAATAAATGCATTTTTGGACTTATGTAGAACCTCGCGTATAGTGCAAATACATTGCTCAACTTCTGGTAGTGGACACATTAATAAGATATTCAATATAGTCAATGTGGTCTTCTAAGTTGAATTTGTTAATGATGTTAAGGTGCCCAAACTGACCTCCAACATCTTATGGAACAAAAGGAGAGGAAATATGTTTCATACATTTATATGATTTGGTTTTCCATTGATAATACCTCTGTAGCACTATACTATTTGAGATACCTAGAGGAGACTATTGTTGCTCCTATTTTAATAGGAATTTTTAGACAAGGTACTTTAGTTACTATTGGACATGTCTACTAAGACATATACCCATCCATATATTTAGCACACCATATGGCTTCTATAAGTGTTAAGGCTAAAATTTTGCAATTCACAATCCCCACAGGATTTTTCAATGAGCCAAATAGCAGCAACTTGTGCAATTTTATCTTTAAAGGTATAATTCAATAATAAAATATACTCATATTTTATGGCTTGTAAAGAATTAACAAGTAAAGTTTCTGTATGTTTCATGGCTCCTATTCTGATATCTTAAATACAAAATTAACTAGTAGAATTTACTTACATTTTCATTGGACCATTCCATAGTCAGTGTCTTTACTACTCACATGTCATTATATATAATTCTTATTCAAATTCTTACAAATCCTATGCTTCAAGTGAATTAGAATCAAGGAATGTACCTCAAGATATTGAGGTGTTTGAAGCTGTCACTCAAGGGAAATCAATCATTATCAAATAAGAAATTAAGCTACTCTTCATTGAAGTGCTTACTTGTAAAGAGTGTTTATGGGATGCAATACTTATAGACAAGTTCTATGAAGCCTTTTGAGAATTCTTGTGTAAATTATAATGCTGAAATATGGTCTCAATATGTTTATCTAGTTTTGAATCTTGTTGATAATTTGTCTTAGTGAAGAAAGGTTTGATAATATTCTAGGACTAATGATTTCAGAAACACCTAGGAATTCTATGAAACTAGAAGATTATTGGTCAAGAATATTGAGATGCTAAATAATCATTCATCTACCTTCCAAAAAAATAGAAAAGTGAAGAAAGGATTGCAATTAAAGTAAAAGCAAAAACTTGAAGAATATTTTCTGCATGACAATCATATTGAAGCATCCATTTCAGCAATAAAGGAAAATAACTATCCAACAATTTCTTTGGAACATGGAAAAATGAGCTAGAATACATTCATAGGATAAAAATAATTTTGTATCTATCTCATTTGAATTTTGTATGCTATTTATTCATTTTTACGAGAATTTTAATGTGATATTAATAACACATTTTATATATTTTTGACTATTTGATGTTGAAATGGGGGACTTTTATTCATTCTTTCCAACATATTGTAACTCACATTCTCAATTTCATGCCCCCCAAATATATTGTTCAAACATACAACAAAGTTTGGATTCAAGTTACATTATTTATAACTCAAAACATATGACATAAGGAGCTAAAAGTTAGAAGGATATTGAGTTCCATTGAATGAGAGGTGGATGCCAATGAATTGAGAAATTACAATAAAAAATTTGAAAAATCATGTCACACGCTTGTGTATGTCTGCCTAGAAACACATCACCCAAGCCTAGAGGAAATAAAATCAATGCCTCATGAAGGTTTTCTCAAACACATAAATCTAATTAGCATCTAATTTGTAGCATTTTGGTACAAAGTTCAAATAATACACCATACTCCACACACAAGAAGAATCAAGGTCTAAAATTTGAGAATGCCTTTTACAAAAGTGTGCCACTAGAAAATGTTGTCCATAGACACCAAGAAAACAAAAAATCTACTCCAAAGTATTTGAAGACAACAACAAAAATATGAAATCATTGGAGTAATTATAGAACTCAATGTTACATAATGAATATCAAAATTTTAATTTTGGGTAGCATTATATCTATGTTGATCCTTCAAGAGAATCATGAGGCCTCTTGATGTTGTATTGACTTTCTCAAATTCAACATTTTGGGTCTTTATTAGATGCACATGGGAATAGGGAAAAATGTTAATTATTCTTTTATTATGAAAATCCATGATGCAACAAGATGAAATACATGGGTTTAAACTCCCCCATTTTTACACAGAGACAAGCTCCATAAGAGACATATGGGAATAGGGCACAATTTTAATTTTTTTTTACTATGCAAGTCCATGATGCAACAAGATGAAATACATGGGTTTAAACTCCCCCATTTTTACACAGAGACAAGGTCCATAAGAGACATACTCATGTAAGAATAAAAAGTATTGGTTTTAAACCACAAAACAACTCACAGATATATATTTATTATAGAAAGTAGTATGTATTTGCACAAATTAATGACTCCCCAAATACCTTAACCAAATTGAGATCCAAATAGTGCATGCATGAGCATAAAAAATGGTGAAAGACAATTTGAATCTACAAAAAATAGAGATGAGCATATAAGAGTCGAACCAATAATTTTGTGCTAATTTAAGAATTTATGAAAAGGGATGTCATTACAAGGAAAATAGATTAGGGTCTCAAGATCTTGTTAGGCATTACAATGATAGATAAAATCATGGGACTAATTTTCACTCAATAGATAACAATAAAATTGTGTAGCAAGAATATTAAACACAAAAAAAACAAAACTTTGGTCATCTATATTAATTTTATGAAACATATCAGCATACATGTTGCAAATTATTTGTGTTGTCTAAAATGCAACTTATTCTACAATAATATTCTCAAATAAGCCCTAAACCATAAACATTAAGGATCACAATAGATGGCCCAAGAAAGTAGTGAGAGGAATTGAAATCAATTTGAATTAGAGTACAAAGCAGTCTATGAACAAAGCCTGTGGAAAAACTTATTTGAAAGAAGAAAATGAATGTCAAACACATAAAGGGAATGAAGCATATAATTTGATACACCAACAAGCTTACATGTCAAATGTCACATGAAACCTCCCAAGAATGAGATGACTACTACCATGCAAAGTGTTATGCTTATACCTCTACAACCCTATTTTAACTCAATAGTTGAGTGTTCCATTGTCACCATTTTCCATGACTTGTTGAGCTCATTTTGCTGGTTTTTTTCAAAAAATAAAATAAAAAGATTGTTGAGAAAAAGAATCCCAGCCAATGAAAAATTAAAAAAATTAGAGTGACAAATTCGTTTTAATAAACATTAATCAATAGACCATAGTTTATAGCAATTATTTTATAGTTTGCATGGTTTCCTAGACTTAAACTAATACAGGAAAGAGCCATAAAACTTTAGTCCCTGCCTTAGATGGCAAGCAAGGGCTAATAATAATAAAAATCAAGAGTGTGTGTGTGTGTGTGTGTGTGTCTATATACACACATATACACATACACATATACATATATACATATAAGCAAACTACATTTTCATGGTGAAAAATTATTGGTTCTTATAAAAGAATATATATCATTCCTAATAACCAAAATCAAAGTGATAATAATATATTTCCTTGTGTGTAATATTATTAACTCCAAAGAATAGTATGGTTGGCTAAGGGATTTGAATTCATCTCATGTATCTATGAGGTCAATTAACAATTTTAAATGTGATAAATTATATGCAAAATTCAACACTTGAATATTTCATACTATGAAGTAACTAAATAAATTTATTTGAGACTTTCGTAAGTTAATTTATTATAAGTATAATATACAATGATATGTTTTACATATTATTTTTACTATTTTAAATAAGCATATTTTTATCATATATATATATATATATATATATATATATATATATATATATATATATATATATATATATATATATATATATATATATATATATATATATATATATATATATATATATATATATATATATATATATATATATAATTCTGATGACAAATATCTTCTTATATTCAAACTATTCTTTTACACAGGTGAAAAAGATGGTCTAAGATACAAGAAAAGTAAAGAGTTGAGACTTCTTTTTTTCAACGAGAGAAAACATGTCCCACTTTAAATGTTTCAAATTATTTTTTCTATAGGTAAAAAAGATGGTCTATTGTAAAAGAATATCATATCTAACAAGGATGCAAAGCTTCAAAGTTCCATCGAAGTTGAATGTAATATGTTGACAACTAATGAATAGGAAATAATAGTAATTGGAGTGTATTTTAAGATAGAAAATATGAATTATAGTAGAAAAATGTGCAATTGGACAAAATCATACTATAATATTTAATACGATTGAATGTAATAAGTTGAAAATTAATTAGCAAGAAATATAGTAATTGAAGTGTTTGACTTTTTACTCAAAATAAATATGTTATATATATGTAAACTCGTGGGTAGTATGATTAAAGATCTTTTTAGAGTTTACAAACTTTTTAAACATAAATTTAGTTTGTAGACTTTTCAATTGTCTTTTATCAACTAGTATATTGCATAAAGTTGTCAAACAAAACACTCTTAAACAACAATAAAATGCATAAAGTTGTCAAACAAAACACTATTGAGCAATAGTAGAATGCATAAAGTTGACAAAACCATAACTATCGAACAATATTGTCATGTGGGTTGGAAGATTTTTGAAACTATATAGTTACAAAAAGTTCTTGAAAAATGCAGTATTATGATTGGACAATAGTTTCTAAAATAAAATCTTAGTTTTTGTTCCAAGAAACAACAAAAATCTCACTCATGATTGTAGCAACAATCAATCAATAATACTAGAGATAAATATGTTCTATTCAATTGTGCAAAAATCAATATCTATTAAAATTATATAGTTACAAAAAGTTCTTGAAAATTTTAGTATTATGATTGGGCAATTGATGGGCCTCCAAAAGGCCATCTTTTTAAGTTCTTTTTATTTTGTTTTCAAACATTTATCTTGCAAAACAATCATGACTTTGTGGTTTCAAGCATATGAACTTATGGTCTTTTATGTATATGTTATATATGTGTGAAAACATGAAGCAGAAGTATGGATAGTTTAAAGATGTTATATTTACTTGAATTCATGGACAGAAATGGTATAATGAAGTAGTTATACATGTTGATAAATGTTTCCCCATATATGTTATGTTTTGGGTAGTTTTCTTCTTGTAGCCATAGGATTTGCAAGAGTGGTAATTAGAACTTTACACCTTTTCTCCAATATTGATAATGAAAATAGATATGTATATGGAGGTTGTGTGCACATTGATTATTTTACATGTATTTTTCGCGGGTATTCAAGAATCAACATTTCAACACTAGAGTAGTCAAATGTAATGTCCCCATTTTAGCAGTTGACCAATTGTGTGTGTGTTAGCCTTGTTCTACATGGTCCCGAGGGCTAACGAAGGGTTTAATGGGATCTTGGAGTGTTTTGGCCTAGTCATTTCCAATTTGGGCCAAAATGAAGTTGATTTACTCAGTTTCAGGCATACTTACTATTTTTAGTAAGTCGGCAGGACACAGTGCAGGTCAATTTTGGTGATTGGATTCGATACTCCTCGGTGAGAGCTTTCCGATGAGCTATCACTCGCATTATTCGGAGTCCGATTGCTAATACATTTTAATGCCTGAAGTTTTATTAAAGTAACGTCTAATTTAATTGTAAAATATTAAAGTGTTACTTTAATATTTATTTTATGGTGATGTGTACCCAAGGGAGACATAAGGGGTATTTTAATATATGTTTTATATTACACATCTTTTATCCCACATTGCCCATATGAGTTGAGCGGACCCGTGGGAATAGAATAAAATGAAGCATCTGTGGCTTCATTAGGGAGGTTAAATATGAGAAGAAATTGGTGTGTGAGTTGCAGCTTTGTTCTTGGCATTGGAGGACGTCTATCCTCTCTTGTAACATTCTAGACGTCATTCCCTTGGGGTTTGGCCTTTGGAATTCTTTCTTATTGGCTTCATTATCAGGCAGTTTAGTTGCATTTCCGGCTACAGGCAGATTTGATATTTTGCTCATATCTTCTTCACTACTTGTCCGACGCTTATGCCGCTTGGAGGGAATGGTATTATGAAGGTAGTGGACTGATTGGAGGACAAAGTATTGTAGCAGCAAGTTCGTAAGCATGGGCTGGAGTATTATGACAATATTGCTGAAGTAATTAGTGAGTTGATAAATCTGCCATGTATTTGGTTTTATGAATTCTAAAAATAACATTTTATTAGCAGCAGTTCATTTCCACTTTGCATATTATTGTATTTTCTTTCTTGTTTATGTTGTATGATACCAATTCCATGCATGAAACACAAAAAAAAAATAAACGTTTGATTTTCGGAGTTATAAGGGATTTTAAGAAGTTGAATGCAAACTATTTGACATAATTCCTTTCAGCAATTTGGTTTAGTTTTTTGGGACATCCAAGGGTGTCCATTACATCAAAGCCAACCAAATTGCTATACCTTTGCAAGTGGAAAAAATCAATGATTTCTTTCTTTTTTTTCTTCCACAACTTTCTATATTCTTCGAGGATTTATTTTTGGTTAATGTTGTTTCTGTTTCAAACTTTATGAGTCTATAATTGATCCTCATTAATGGAGTGATCTTAGATTTAGGAATTAGTTGTTGTTTCCTTTAAAATAACAATGGTTGTAACTTTGAAGTCAGTTGGGAAAGAATAGAATAAGTTGATTTTCATAGCAGCAAAGTGTGATACTATTTTTATCAAGTGTGATCTTTCACCATGAATGAATAGAATGCACAGTTCAAGTTTATATCTCTAATCTTGATTGTATTTTTCATTCATTCATCCAAGGGGGGCCACTTGGCGAGTGAACTATTCCATTAGAATAGATTTCATTTCCTTGTTGTTTCTAAGTAAGGTAGAACTTTGTTGCTCCTACAACCATTGATAATAGAATCAATGAACTGTTCCTGCAGCATAGGCAGTCAGATTAGCTTATGTCCATGATTGTATGCTTTTTTAGAGTAATTTCATTTATTGGCTCTAGTTTAGTTTTCCTAAAGCTCAAGCATTTGAATTCCATAGGTTAGTCTTAGATTGAGAGGTTTAAAGCATATACTTTGCAAATGTCATTCCAAGTTCATGTCCCTAGTCCATAATCAAATGAGACTAAATAATTCATTTAGAAACCAATTAGAGTGTCCAATCCTAAATAGGTAGTCCATTGTTGTAGATTTTTGATACTATTATTTGGCTGACCAAGAATCAAATTACACAGTTTCTTTTCATGAATGCAATAGTTTCTACCTACAACATAACTAATAACCAAAACCAAAAGTGTATATTAAATGTGAGGGTGTGTTTATATATATAAAAACAAACAAATTACCTTTATATATAATATTTTTTACTATGAAAAGCTAGTATGTATGTATGTATGTATGTATGTACATATGTGTACATATGCATGTATATATATAGATATACATGTATATACTACATATATACATGTGTGTGTATCATTTCTAATAACCAAAATTAAATGTGGTAATAATATGTGCCTTTATGTGTGTGTGTGTGTGTGTGTGTGTGTGTGTACCCATATATACAAGTGTGTGTGTGTGTGTGTGTGTGTGTGTGTGTGTGTCATTTCTAATAACCAAAATTAAATATGGTAATAATATGTGTCTAGTAAAAAAAATCAAATATAATAATAATATGTGTATTTATATATGTGTGTGTGTACATATATGTGTGGAATAACCAAATATATATTATTATAATATGTGTATTTGTGTGTGTGTACACATATATACAAATATGTGTGTCTACATACATACATACATACATACATATATATAGTAATACACACGCACGCACGCACACACGCGCGTGCGCATGCACACACACACACACACACACACACACACACACACACACACACACACACATAGTAAAAATATGTGTGTCTAATAACAAAAACTCAAATATACTAATAATATGTGTGTCTTTATGTGTGTGTGTGTACACACATATGCAAATGTATGTCTATACATATATGTATATATATTAATACACACACACACACATATCATTCCTAATAACCAAAATCAAATGTGGGTAAGGCCTTTGAATTTGTCTTCTGTCTATCCCAAGGTTTACTCTCAATTGCCTCATTGTAAGCTTGTTTTGGTCTACACCTTAAGAGCTTTATGGTAGAGTTCTAGAAACAAAAGGAAAGGAAAGGTTCTTTTATGATTTAGGATACTAATCATATGCTTTTGAGTTTACATATGGTGACAAAAATATGGGACTAGGTACCCCATGCTCCTTGCCAACCCTACCCTCTAGTGGAATTTGAATTTAGTACCTATCTTTCATGAGTAAAAGTTCTCCACCACCAGGCAAAATAAGATTGCACATTCAACCCATATAAGATTGTGCATTCATCCCATATAGGATTGATGTAGTTGAATAAACACTTTGAATTTTTTCCATATAGAATCCAAGGCTTAATCATGATTGCCTCATAATACAATTCTTTTCATTTCTATTCTTAGAGTAGTGTAATTAGCTTAAGACTTTACATTCATCTCATACACATTCCAAGATCAACTCTCCAGAGAATTTGATGACTAAGTTTGTATATAGATCCTAAAGTTACCTAATTACTTGCCCTTCCTCCCCTAATCTTGAGGAGTTGCTCCAATTAAATTTAAAATTTCTCCACCCAATTATTATTATATTAATAAATAAGAAGAGAATATTGGAAATCACTTGCCCTTCCTCCCTTAATCTTGAGAAGTTGCTCCAATTACATTAAAAATTTATCTACCCAATTATTATTATATTAATAAATACATGGTTCACACAGGGTAAATGCAGACACGGAGAGAAGATATGCATATATATACATATATACATGTGTGTGTCATTTCTAAAAACCAAAATTAAAAGTGGTAATAATATGTGTCTAATAATAAAAAATCAAATATAATAATAATATGTGTCTTTATATGTGTGTGTGTCTATATCATTTCTAACAACCAAAATTAAATATGGTAATAATATGTGTGTATAATAATAAACAATCAAATATAATAACATACATGTGTCTTTATATATGTGTGTGTACACATATATACAAATATGTGCATGTACATATATGTCTGGAATAACCAAATACATATAATAATAATGTGTGTATACACGTATATACAAATATGTGTGTCTACGTGCGTGTGTGTGTGTGTGTGTGTGTGTGTGTGTGTGTGTGTAATCACACACACACACATATAGTAAAAATGTGTGTGTCTAATAACAAAACTCAAATATAGTAATAATATGTGTGTCATTATGTGTGTGTGTGTGTGTATGTGTATTTGTGTATACATATATGTATATATATAAATACACACACACACACACACACACACACACACACACATATAAACCTATAGTAAAAATATGTGTCTAATAAGAAAAACTCAAATATAGTAATAATATGTGTGTCTTTGTGTGTGTGTGTGTGTGTGTGTGTAAAAATACACAAACACATATCATTCCTAACAACCAAAATCAAATGTAGGTAAGGTATTTGAATTTATCTTATGTATATCCCAAGGTTTACCCTCAATTGGCTCATTGTAGGCTTGTTTTGGTCTACACCCTAAGAGGTTAATGGTAGAGTTTTAGGAAAAAAAGGAAAGGAGAGGTTCTTTTATGATCTAGGATACCAATCATATGCTTTTGGGTCTACATATGGTGACAACAATATGGGACTAGGTACCCCATACTCTTTGTCAACCCTACCTCTAGTGGGATTTGAATTTGTTCCCTATCTAAATCAAGAGTACAAGTTTTCCATCACTAGGAGAACTAAGATTGCACATACAACCCATATAAGATTGCACATTCATCACATATAAGAGTGATGCAGTTGACTAAAGACTTTGGATTTTTCTCATATAGAATCCAAGGCCTAATCGTAATTGCCTCATAATACACTTCTTTTGATTTCCATTCTTAGAGTAGTGTAATTAGCTATAGACTTTACATTCATCTCATACACATCCCAAGATCAATTCTCTAGACAAGTTGATGACTAATTTTGTATATAAATCTCAAAGTTACCTAAGTACTTGCCCTTCCTCCCCTAATCTTAAGGAGTTGCTCCAATTACATTAAAATTTTCTCTACCCAATTATTATTATATTAATAAATAAGAAGAGAATATTGGAATAACCAAATACATGGTTCGCATATGGTAAACGCAAACACACACACAGAGTGTGTTCTATAACCAAAAGTAAATGTGGTAATTGTGTGTGTGTGTGTGTGTGTGTGTGTGTGTGTGTGTGTGTGTGTGTGTGTGTGTGTGTGTGTGTGTGTGTGTTTTCTATAAACAAAATTAAATGTGGTAATAATATGTGTCTAATAATAAAAAAATCAAATATAATAATATGTGTCTTTATATGTGTGTGTATACACATTTATACAAATATGTGTGTGTGTACACACATCATTCCTAATAACCAAAATCAGAAGTGGTTAAGGCCTTTGAATTTATCTTATGTATATCCCAAGGTTTACTCTCAATTTCCTCATTGTAGGCTTGTTTTGGTCTACATCCTAAGAGGTTTATGGTAGAGTCCTAGGCCAAAAAAGAAAGGAGAGGTCCTTTTATGATCTAGGGTAAAAATAATACGCTTTTGGGTCTACATATTGTGAAAACAATATAAGACTTGGTATCCAATTTTCCTTGCCAACTCTACCTTCTAGTAGGATTTCAATTTGTGACTTACCTTGCAAGAGTACAAGTTCTCCACCATAGACCAACTCATATTTCACATTCATCCTATATAGGAGTGATGTAGTTGGAATTATCCCATGTAGAATCCAAGGCCTATTCTTAATTATCTCATAAATTTTATTTAGCGTAGTTAGCTAAAGATCATTTCTCTTAAGAAGTTGATGAATGAGTTTGTATGTAGATCCCTATAAGTTACCTAATTACTTGCCCTTGCTCCCCTAGCCTTCAGGAGTTGCTCCAAGTACATTTAAAATTTGCCTCCCCTATGAGTATATTGACAAATAACAAGAGAATATTGGAATTACCAAATACATGGTTCGCACACGCTAAAAGGCAGACACGGAAAAAGGCTGATAAGCTTTTGTGCTGCTTCGCTGTCAGCTGCTGTGTTTTACGTGCTCTGACCACTCACTTAGCTGTCCATTGTTTTCTGCACTGTCCTCTCTCCCTCCCATTTCTTTATTTTCTTCATTTCCCCCTTCACCACAGATCACATTTTTTCATATCACTCCTCAACCTTCTTAGAAACCAGAGGAAATTTCAGTAAACGGAGAAAATTAAAAGGACCAAGAAATAAGGGAAGACGATGGAAAATCAGAGCAAAGAGGTGGGTTATCGAAGCATTTGATTGATTGTGCGGTTATTTACACTGTGTTTTGAGTGATTAGTAATGTATTTGATTTTTTGTTTTTGTTTATGCAGAAAACGGGGTCATATGCAGCGGTGCCCAAGTTCGGTGGGTGGGAAAGTGCGACGATGCCCACGGATTATTCGATCGTGTTCGCCACCGCCAGAGAGCAGAAGAAAACAGGGGTTAAGATCGAAAGACCGGCTGTCAACAATCAAGTCAGTGATGATGGAGTTAAGGGCCACCTTATTTCTCAATCGCATGCCGCTCATAATCATGTAAGATCATTTCGCCTTAGCTTCCCAGATTTGGGGTTTTAGGTTTTTTCTCCCTTTTCTTTCCGCTTTATCAATCTCATAATAGATATGCTAATGTAAGATCATGGCCTTAGCCTCTCAGATTTGGGTTTTTAGGTCCCCCTCTGCCGCTTTTCTTTCTTGTTTTCTTAGTAGAAGCTTGTTTGGTTTATCTTTTTTTTTCCCTTTTTTGGGTATTTCAGTTTTAATGTTCTAGAATTTCATAATTTTGGTTGTATGGATTTGGAGTTATTTTCCCTGTTTGCGAGATTTTTGAGGATGCAGACAAAACAGAAGAATGAATGTGTCAATTCTGTTTTTGAGAGATCAATTGAGTGAGGATTTTTTAAGTTTTTAGATTACATATTCTCTGTCGAGATGGTTTGTGGGATTTCTGTGGATTCAAATAGAGTGCCAACTTTGTTTTTGAGAAATTATTTGAGGGAGGAATTTTTAATTTTCAAATACATATTTTCTGTCAGGTGGGTTGTGTGGAATTTTTTAGGATTGAGACAGACTATCAATATTTCAGGACAGGAATGAATGAGTCAACTTTATGAGAATAATGAATTTGTCAACTGTATTGGGTTTTCAAGACAGCGATGAATGAGTCAAAATGAATTTGTCAACTGTATGGGATTTTTGAGGATTGAGATAGATGAAGGATTTATCAACTTCATTTTTCAGAGGAATGAATTTGTCAATTTTTTTATTCAGGGGGAATGAATTTGTTCACTTTATTTTTCAGAGAGAAATGAAATTGTCATCTTTATTTTTGGAAGATCAATTGAAAAGGGTTATGTTTGATCCCGATACATCTAATCTATCAAGAATGCTTGTGAGAATATTGAGGATTGAGACAGACTGCCATATTTTAAGATAGTAAATTTTTTTCAACTCTGTTATCCCGAGGACAACTGAATGAGGATTGTTTTTATTTGCAGATGCACATTCTCAGATAGTTTCTGCAAACTAATTGTTTATGTCAGGATCAAAAGGACTAGACGTTATAAATATGTTTAGACACAATATCAAAATAATCAAGCTCGGTATTTCTGCCTATCTTCTCCTTCTCCATTCCACTGGTTGAAAAATCTAGGAGGCCGAGGCATGCAGGAAAGTATATGCCCATAGAAAAACGCGTATTACAGATCTTTCTCACACTTGATTGAGATTTTTTATATTGAATTTGTCTTTTTGTTTTTGTTTTTATATAGACAGCCAAAAAGTTCAAAGGCCTATGGCTTATTGCAGATTTCTTGATAACTAATTAAATTTGTCTTTTTATCTCTGTTTTATTTAGAAAACCAGTAAGTACTATTGGCTTATTGTATAGACTTGATAGTCCTGTTATCATTTGGGTTGATTGTAGACAGCAGTAATAAGTTCTATTCGGCTCAGTAAGTTGGGAAATATTGAATTTATAGTTTTCTATTGATCTCTCTTGCTTTCTCATTGCAGTTGGGTGTTGCTGAATTTCTTTCTTTCTCAGTATGGTTGGACAATGTTGAATTTCCTGATTTCTGTTGATTGATGTTGAATTTTGTGTTTTCCATTGCAGAAGAGGACTTGGCTGGATAAATACTTCAGCTGCTGCATAAGTGCTGCCTGAGGGCAGTATATTTCTTGATCATTCAAGTATTCATCTGTTGGGGATGAAGGTTGAAAACCATCAGCCTGATTCTATGACTCTGTAAAATTCCAAATCTGGGGCTTGCAGGGTATTCAGTATGTGAAATTTTATTTTTGGGTCATGAAGAATGGATTGAACTTATTTGTAAAATTTTGGAGTTCTCCACTCAATGCGCTGTACTTTAAAAAGCAAATTTCTGTTTGAGTTTTGTGCTTTGTACCAGATGCATTGTCTGACATTACAGAATTCCATAAAAAGAACTCTTCTCTGTTATAAAATCCATTCTTTGTTTCAAGATCAAGTAAGACAATTTACTTTGCACTCGGAGACAAAACAATTGAAATCCATATATCTAGGAACTGATCTGTGGTATAAACTTCATTCTTTCTTTTCAAGATCAATCAAGCAAGATAATTTACGTTGCACTCGACACAAAACAAATGAGATCTATATATTGTTCCAAAAAGGACCTTTTTTTTGAAGTGTGAGCAGAGGATAAAAAGGAATAGGAAAACCATTAAATACTGAATGGATCATAACCCACATTTCAAATATCTAATATTGTTAAAGCATAACATTCGTTTCTGTATGGAAAACAAGGAAAATGGATTCTTTCAAGAAATATGGTAGGAGGAATTTGATAGCGTAAGCTACAGAAGACTGTAAACAAAAATTGCTTACGGTGACATAATAAAAAAACAGACCAACGTAATCAACTGTCGGCCTTAGTCATGATTATATAATGAGTCGATCATTTTCTAATGACAAATGTTACTATATTGGTATATTTTATTTATTTATAAAAATTTGATTGTTTTACCTTTCGAGTCATTTTTTTAATGGGCGGTTAGATTTGATCATAAAATGATACTTTTCTTATGACATGACTTCATATATGATTTTTTTTTTTTATGGTTTAATGATAGTCGTGAAATGTCAATTGGCCTTTTCTCTACTGATCAAGTTGAAAAGTTGAAAGGTTCTTAAAGATCGCCACCGACATTAAAAAGTAACTGTAAGGCTAAGGCTCATGCTCCCTATGGGGTAGTGACAAATATTTTTGTGGAGGACCTCCATCAAAAAAAAGTCCTCAAAATGTGAATGAATTTGAATTGGTCTAGGTAATTCTAAGAAATTGTGAATGAATTTGAATTGGTCTAGGTAATTCTAAGAAATTGTGCATTGTTTGACTCAATATTTACTTTTGGTAAGTTAAAGTGGGAAGGGCTAAAATCCATTTACATAATCAGCTTTGAAGGTGACAAAGTGGGTGAAATAAAGAAAATGAGCTTTTTATAACTCATTGCTTGATTTTTTGTTTGAAGAATATGAATTGTTTTGTGTGTGTATATCCTTCAAGGTGGTAAAGGGTTCTTACGAAAAGTGAAACAGCCAAAAAGGGGCTATTTTAAAAGAGCTAGGAGTTGATGAGAAATGAGGATCTTTGCCTTGGAAAAAGAGGAATTAGGACATCTCCTATGTCTACTAACAATAGACCTACCAATTCTATTAGTTGAACTTCCATGAGGAAGGGGAAGAAGAGGAGGATGTCCCTACCAATTCTATTAGTTGAACTTCCATGAGGAAGGGGAAGAAGAGGAGGATGTCCTTGTACGGGGGAGATAAATAACTCTTGTAGGAGCCTACTCTCAACCAATTCTATTAGTTGAACTCCCTCATAACTCTTGTAGGAGCCTACTCTCAACCAATTCTATTAGTTGAACTCCCATTAGTTGAGGGCCTGTTTGGTTGTTGGAATATAAATTAAGCATTGGCATTTGGAATGCTGGCTTTGGGATTCTAGAATTTGAAATCCATATTATGGTTTTAAGAATTTAATTTGGGACCGTTTAGTTGATCAAGAATTCGTAATGCCGAAAGATATTTTCTCTATTTGGTTGCACATTTATAGAATTGGAATATCACTAAAATATGCATGTTTTAAATTTTACAGATCATGAGATGCATGTCTTCTTACTTGACAGGAAAGGGCAATATTCCAAAGAACATTGTTCCCAATGTTAATAAAAAATTGGTTGGATCTTTGATCAAGAAGATCATATTTGTTTTTTTTTTTTAAATCTCGCCTCCTCAAATAAATCATTAAATCATCCATTCATTTCTTAGATATTTTTAGCATCAATTTAAACAAATACATATAAATTACAGTAGCATGCATAAATCAAAGAGCATGGATGAATCTGATTCACTGCTCTTCTTGCTTCAGCTTCTCAGAGTGCAAAATCTTCCCTCCCATCTCATAATCCCTGGGCCGGTAGATTCAAAAGCTAGATTCACTAGGCTATGGGTGAACTTTGAAATCAAGTGGTGGATTCATTGCTCGCTTATAGAATGGGCACAGCGAGATTGATTTGTTTATAGGGGCGCTCCATTGAATTTTAGAATTTTACAAACTCAAATCAATTGTTGGATTCACAAGCTCAGCCATGGCTAAGATTGATGTGTTGACTTGGGTTTTGTTTTAGTTGCTTCTATGCTCAATTCCATGCCTCAAGCCCAATATTTTGCCAAATCCCCTCTCTTCTTGTTCAATATCCATTGAAATGAATCTGTGTAATGTAGCCACCAATAATACGCTCTTTCTACCACAAGTCAATCAGAGAGAGAAAGGATATTGTTCATCTGATGTTTTAAGCAAATACAACTTCACAGTTGGTCATCATTGTTGCTACATCCTCAGCAAATTTGTCTAGGTGGACTTGAAAATGTTTTTATTTCATTTTATTTCCAATGTTCACTTTTGACAAATTGGAATTAGAACAAGAATTTGAGCAATTCCACCTTTTTAGATGGAAGACCAAATCCTAGTTTTGGGGGGTAAATGAGGATACCGAATTCAAATTTTTTCGAATTTCCATTCTCATTTTGCAGACCCAAACAGTGGATTAGAATTTTTCAAGAATTCCAAATTCTAATTCTTGTCCATATCCTCAATCCAAACAAGCCCTGAACTCTCATAAAGAAGGGGAAGAAGAGGAGGATTTCTCCTACGGGGATAACTGTTGTAGGAGCCTATTATGAGCAAATGTAAAAGAGAGTAAATGTACAACCATCGAGTGATCATCAAAAAAATTTTGCCATGAAGTTGTTGCAGGAGCATCTTGCATGTAAAAAGTATTAAAAAAAAAAAAAAAATCTAGAGGAGAGAGAAAGTGACAAAAATTAGAGGAGAAATAATAAAATAAAAAAGGGGAAAAAGGAGAAAAGAAAGAAAAAGAGGATTTCTATTTTCGAGGTGCATAGGTGGCATAATAGAAAAAATAAAAAAATAAATGGTTGTCATTCCATTTATCGAGGTGTGTGGGTAGAATTCTAAAAAGTTATGAATATTGTAGAAAGTTGTGGATATTGTAGAAGGTTATGGAAGTTGTAGAAGGTTGTGGAGGAATTCTAGAAGGTTGTGGATAAGTCATGCATGGGGTGGTAAGTGCCTATTTAAGCAAGGCATATGAGCATTTCTAAATCAAGCTCAAGAAGGAGCTCAAGAAATAGAAGCTCAAGTGGAAGCTTGAGAAGGAAAAGCTTGAGAAGGTGAAGCTCAAGGAGAAGCTCGAGAAGAAGGTGAAAGCTCGAGGAGTAGAAGCTCGAGGAGTGGAAGCTCGAGAAGGAGAAGCTCGAGAAGGAGTAGTTTGGAAAGGTGAAAGTTGTGGAAGGTGAAGCTTGGAAAGCTTGGAAGGCTTCAAGGTGTGAAAGAGAAGGAGGAAGTGAAGAGTGAGTTTTCCTGAGTCTGTGGACAGAGCGCCGAGTGTGAGGCAGTTTACAGCAGGATTATGGTGGAGTTATGAGTGTGTAGACAGAGCGCCGAATGTGAGGCAGTTTACACTTGGATCTTGGATTAGGTTTGTGAGAAGAGCTAGTGACTGCGGTTTAGAAACAAGGAGGTTGCTTGGTGGCTTGCGAGCACAAGTTGAGATCTCATAGGTTTCTACCAGAGTGTGATCTGGGCTAGCTTGGGTTTGGATTGGATCTTGAGAGATCTTGTTGCATTCTTTGTCATGAGTTGGTAAGGGTGGTGTGGCCCTTTGTCAGTGGTATCAGAGAGGTTCTTCATCAGTGGTATCAAAGCGTACCTTCATCAATGGTATCAAAGTAGTACTTCATCAAGTGGTATCAGAGCAGGAGATCCTGAGTGTACAAGCAGATCGTCGAAGTGTGAGGCAGTTTGTACCAGGACCTTGGTTGGGTGAAATTTATTAGAGCAGGAGTTCCTGAGTGTACAAGCAGATCGTCGAAGAGTGAGGCAGTTTGTACCAGGACCTTGGTTGGGCAAAGTTTATCAGAGCTTGTGGATTGCAGATCCGTTTTCCTAGACTTGTAATGCGGTTCCTGATTGTTTGTGCGAGGTGGCAGGTTGCGATCTGACTTGCAAACAATTTGAGGTTGTCACAAGGAGCATGGGAAGGATTTGTTGCAGAGGGTTTATGAAGATCTTGGAAGATGGCTCCAAGAGGATTGGACCCTAAGATGATTGCGAAAATCCATGATATAGTGGAGAGGAATTTTTCTAAGATGATTTCTCGGTTGGATGCTAGATTGGCTAATCAAGCTAAGAAGGTCAAGGTGGAAGAGGATGGTTTTGTTGATCAGTTTGTGGAGTCTGATGCAAAACCTGCAGAGCAACTAGAGGTTGTTGCTGAAGATATTCCTAATGTTGTTGATGTTGGGACAGAGGTTGGTTTTCATGATCAATTGGTTGAGTCTGACATGGAGACTGTAGAGCATTTGGTCATGGATGATCTAGTTGATGTTGGTGGTGACTTGAATGTTGCAGAGCACTTGGTCATGGATGATCCGGTTGTTGAAGGTGAGCTATGTATTGCAGAGCATCTTGTTGTGAGCAATGAGGTTACTGGTGTAGAGAGTTTGGCATGTGTTGATGGAGATCTACATGTGGCTGCTGATGTGGAGCTTGTTATTGCTGGTATGGATTCACTAGTTGTTGATGTGAATGGGAGTTCGGCAATGAAGCATTATGTTCAGTTTGTTCCTGGGAATGAGCATGTTGATTGGATGGTTGAGATGCTGGTGTGGAGGATTTGCATGGTGGTTTTGTTGTCCCTATTGAGGTGGAAGCCTTTGGTGAAGATGAAGATGGTTGTAGACCTTTCTTTTTGGCATCAAAGTGTGGGACACACTTTTCTATCTACCGGAGGAGTCTGATGCAGAAGCATCTTGCATGGAAAAAGTATTGAAAAAAAAAAAAAAAAATTGAAAAAAAAATTTGACAAAAAAAAAAAAAAAAAATCTAGAGGAGAGAGAAAGTGACAAAAATTAGAGGAGAAATAATAAAATAAAAAAGTGGAAAAAGGAGAAAAGAAAGAAAAAGAGGATTTCTATTTTCGAGGTGCATAGGTGGCATAATAGAAAAAATAAAAAAATAAATGGTTGTCATTCCATTTATCAAGGTGTGTGGGTAGAATTCTAAAAAGTTATGAATATTGTAGAAAGTTGTGGATATTGTAGAAGGTTATGGAAGTTGTAGAAGGTTGTGGAGGAATTCTAGAAGGTTGTGGATAAGTCATGCATGGGGTGGTAAGTGCCTATTTAAGCAAGGCATATGAGCATTTCTAAATCAAGCTCAAGAAGGAGCTCAAGAAATAGAAGCTCAAGTGGAAGCTTGAGAAGGAAAAGCTTGAGAAGGTGAAGCTCAAGGAGAAGCTCGAGAAGAAGGTGAAAGCTCGAGGAGTAGAAGCTCGAGGAGTGGAAGCTTGAGAAGGAGAAGCTCGAGAAGGAGTAGTTTGGAAAGGTGAAAGTTGTGGAAGGTGAAGCTTGGAAAGCTTGGAAGGCTTCAAGGCGTGAAAGAGAAGGAGGAAGTGAAGAGTGAGTTTTCCTGAGTCTGTGGACAGAGCGCCGAGTGTGAAGCAGTTTACAGCAGGATTATGGTGGAATTATGAGTGTGTAGACAGAGCGCCGAATGTGAGGCAGTTTACACTTGGATCTTGGATTAGGTTTGTGAGAAGAGCTAGTGACTACAGTTTAGAAACAAGGAGGTTGCTTGGTGGCTTGTGAGCACAAATTGAGATCTCAGAGGTTTCTACCAGAGTGTGGATCTGGGCTAGCTTGGGTTTGGATTGGATCTTGAGAGATCTTGTTGCATTCTTTGTCATGAGTTGGTAAGGGTGGTGTGGCCCTTTGTCAGTGGTATCAGAGAGGTTCTTCATCAGAAGTAGTCAACCTCTTATAATGAATTGGAGAGCAAGTTGAAGCTAAATGTCCTGTGGTGGAGCAATGGTGACAGCCAAAAGGGATACACTCATAATCCAAAGGTTGAGACCAAGGTTGATCCCCAACCATCACGACCACCTTTCCTTGATGAAGCAAGTAGAGATCAATATCCATCAAGGAGCAAGCATAAGTGGAGTGCTCCATAGAAGAAGTCAACTTGTTAACTTTCAAGAATGTGCCAATAGGATTCAAAAGGTCTCATAGCAAGTCTTCTCCCAAAAGAACGAGTTTAGTTTTGAGAATGAGTGGTCAGGTGTTTAGTTTAAAAATAAATTTAGTTTAAAAGAAAAAAAATTTATATTCATGGGTGTGGAATTCATCAAATGGTTCTCATAAACTAATCTAACCCTAACTATTCAAATTGGATTCATGTTTCTTTTTTGTTTCTTTTTGTAACAAATTGCTATGAGTGAACTAAAGGATAAAATATTTTAAATACATGATAGAGAGATGTAGTTAAAGTATCCCTAATTCATATAAGTTGTCTAGGATTGATTTATGATTTAAGAGAAGTCAATACTTGGTTCCATTATTGAATTGAAGGAGATTTATTAATTATAAATAGGTCTTGAAGAAGAGGTTTGATTCAAATGGCATTGTTAACAAGTATAAAGCAAGATTGATTGGGTTGACTTCGGTGAGATTTTTTCTCTGATTGCTAAACTAACCCCTATTTAGTTTATGTTATATACTACTACATTTTTTTAATTTTGAATTTGTATATGAGTATGAAGGGGGGAAAAAACTCCTACATAGTGCCCTACAGGAAGAAGTCTACATGACACAACCTAAGCACTATGCAATAAAAATTAAGGAGTCATTGATTTATTTAATAAAGAAATGTGTTAATGGTCTGGAATAGTCATCTAGAATTTGTTGGAAAAATTTGGAATCAAATGCTTTGAAGTTAAAAATTGTGAGTTACAAATTAGAAAAATATAAATTTATGAGGTCCAAATTAGATCAATATGCATATTTCAAGCATTGTGATCTAATTACTTATTTATTGTTACTTTGTTCATAGATGATAAATTGTTATTTAGTGGTTGTAAGGAGATGATTCAAGATCTAAAGACACGTCTCTCATTATGGTTTGATATGAAAAATATTGGGGACTACTAAGTTCATCTTTGGTATGGAAATCAATAGTGATTGATCTAACAAAAGGCTCTAGTGAGAAAAAAGTATGTTGGAAATATATTACAACCTTTTAACATTCTAGACAAGCCAACGAGGTGTCCATTGAGAAATGTTCATAGTCATTGAGATGGCAAATATGTTTCATGTTTCTTAGGCTAGTCTAGTTGGTAGTATTATGTATGTTATGTTCTATACTAGATCAAACATTGCCCAAGTAATGAGGGTCTTGAGCTAGTTTACAACTAATTTTGGTAAGGAGCATTTTTTGATAGTGAAGAGGGGTTCAGGTACTTAGACAATTTATTTTTCTACCCAGGTCACTTTTAGCAAGTTTTCACTTACTTAAAAGGGGGAAAAAAAAACACTTGTAGAAAAGGCCCATAGAGGTTACCTAAAACATAGCAAGATTGGAGGCATTTGCAACCATGCATAATAGAGCAATAAAATAATGTTGAACAGTAACAGTAACAATGCACAAAGATAACTCATAACACCATATTTTGTTAACTAGGGAAACTATGGCCAAGGGAAAACCCCAGTGGGGATGATACCCACTAGATATATGTTCCTTGTTAGAGGATGGACCCTATTAGGAGTCAATGAGAAAATTCGGTATAAGCAGTCCCTGTTAGGAGATTCCAATCCTATTAGGGGATTCCAACCTTGTTAGGAGTTGTAGTGTAATGTATGCAAGAAAAGCTCATTGCCCAAACATGCAACTTCAACTACAGGAAGAGCTCACTACTCAATCAAGTAATTTACTGTTATTTTCTTTCCTTTTCTAATCTCTAATCTTCAACTTGATCTCAGATCACCAAATAGCTCATATAGAACTTTGCATATATTGCTTTCACATATAGTCACAATTCGCAATTCATACTTGCACTTCACTAAGATAATACACCAAGATAGCACACTGCTTATCGCAAGAAGTCCTTTGCATAAATACCATGCCTTTACACAAATTACTGCTTGTTCGGCTAAGACAACAATTCACTTTCCCAAGTTAGAGTAAACATCTTGGATGTCGGCCCTAATTGGACAAGTAATTATTTTGTAAACAAAACAATTCTCTCCTTCAATTTTGTTGTCCTACTTCTTCAAAACATGATTAATTTTGTTTTGTATAGTCCGTACAAACTTTTGAGGTTATACACATCATCACCAACTATACATACTATATAGAACAAAGTTAACTTTGTTCTGTATAGTCCGTACAAACTTTTGAGGTTATACACATCAATTTATATTTAGACAATTTTCTGATTACCAAACACTATCTTTATTTCTGAGGTTTCCTGTCAACATGCACATCATTTGTTGCCATTAATGACAACAATTACATATCACTATTAGCCAATTGTTAACAATCTCCCCCTTTGGCATTAATGGCAAAAAAATAGGGAAAATTGGCTAAGTGACAAAAATAAACATTACATCTATGACAACTTGTTCAACTTTACATATATGCTCCCCCTTACACTATACTTTACACTTTTACAATCTTCACATGTATCTCTCCCTTTGTATTTCTCCCAATAATGACATGTATACAATTTTCACGTGTCTCCCCTCTTTGACATCAATGACAAAGGTCAAAATGTCAAGATATTGTCCAAAAACTATCAAAATTGATGTCATTCCTTATGCTGAAATAATTTTCATACAATGATCAAAAATAGTCTTCAGATTGTCCATATTTTTGTTCCACGTCTCTTTGGTAGATTCAACTGATGTTAGAATTGCACATAAAGCATATGATGCAATCTCAACTGCATTAATATCTGAATACAAAAAGTTCGAATATGTGTCCTTGGCCTTGACACATTCCTCTAACTACTTCTCAACAAAAGATACCTTTAGAGCAATAGATTCTTTGAAATCAGATTTCTCTTCAAAATATGTTCTTTCCGAAGTTCCAGTTTCCTGATGTCACTGTGAATATTGACAACTTGACTTTCAAAATAATCTACTTTGCTAGATGGATGTTGGATCTAGCTAGATAAAACCTCTAGCTCACTCAGCTTTGTCTCTATTTGATTTTCCAAGTCTTTAGTCAGTTTGTATGATAAAGTACACTTAACATATAGAGTTTTCCCTTCTTGCTGACATTTCTGAAGTTATTTATACAAGTATCAAGATTGACTAAGGCGTTCTTGCTATTCTGAAAAATGGTGCTAAACAAGTTAGCATTATGGGAAATTTGAGCCTTTGCCTCTGCAACATTCAACAGGTTCATAAACTCTTCATCAAAAAGACTTTAGCACTACTTGTGCTCTCTGTTCGGGATTTGACTCAGTATGTTGTACTGTCAAAGTGTTATGCAGTCTATCTGTCACTTCCATTAAAGTTTTTTGCAAACTTTACACAGTTTTGTTCTTCTATATGAGTTTGGATAGGGATGAGATCAGATTTGTTTGATCATCATCATCAGTAGCCAAACTAGCAAGAGAGAGCAGAGAAGATGAACTAGATGGTTTAGTCTCATCCTCCCTCTATTTCTTTGCTGCTTCTTTAGTTCTTCTCTCTTTCTCTTCTTTCTTTTCCTTTTCCTCTCTTTCTCTGTTCTTTTCGGATCTTTTCTTTTCTTCTTCTACAATTTTCTTTATCCTCTCTTCTTATGCAATCCTTTTCTTGTCTTCATCTTCCTTTCTTTTCGTATCTTCCTCAAGCAATTGCTGCTTAGCTTCTTCTATTTTCTTCTTTTCTACTTCTAGTAGCTTCTTCTCTTCCTCAATTTGTTTCAACTTTTCTTCAATATCTTCAGTGTCTGGTTCTTTTGGCTCAGAACTGCCAAATGGATTGGTATCATCAATGTTAAGGGTAGCATTGGTTTGATCAATATACATAGTGTCACCACTTATTGACACTTCTAAGGTTCTAGGAGCTAGAGGAGATGCTACCTGTGACTCTGTCAACATCTTACTAATAGTTGTTGCAGTCTCCTTTCTCAACTTATCCTTTTCACCAACCATGAATAGAAATGGTCTCAACTTATTTCTTAAGTATGGCGCTAGGTTATTCAACAATCCTTTTATTTCATCTTCATCATCAGTCTTGCAGATAGTCCTCAGCATACTTTTGAAGTTCAAGGTCTTCTTCTCTTGCAGGAGTCTTCTTATTTATAAGTCTCTCACAAACTTTCTGGTTCACTACTCCTTCACTATCCTTCAAAATTAGATCGTTTTCTATGATATATCTCATAGTAGATATATCAATTTGATTTATTATATAAATCATTAAACTTGTTCAGCTAAACAAAGTTACCTTCATTGGAAATCATTGTATTTATCTTCTCAATCTTCGGCTTCCAAGGTTGTCGAGCTTTTCCTACTACTTGTTTAGGTGGAGTCATCTTTTCTACTTGTTTAGTTTCTTGTTCCTTGTCTTCTTCATCACTTGACTCAATTGTCAACAATGTTTTCTGCCTCTTACCAAGTCCTATAGCCAGTTGTTTGACTCTCTTTGTCTTTGTAGACATTGCTTCAACCAATCTTTCTGATTTTCTTTTATGTTCATTGGGTTGAACATCCGACATTGCTACATATGGAATGCTCTATTTCGAAGATGTCTCAGCAACTGATACTAACGAGGGTTTTATGTTTATTATACCTTGTTTCATTGTATATCTCACGGCCTCAAATTCACTTTCTACCATTCTAGCCTCTAATAGTGCCTTCTTCAATATTGATTCAACCTTCTTGTGTGATGCCTTCTCTAAGGTTGCTTGATGAGCATGTTGTGTGATCTCATCATACGTGCCAAATCTATATTCAGCTTTATCTTTCTCTAAAATCAACAACAATCAATGTAACCAACTGCAACATTATCATTCAATTCATAGCTCAAGGGATCAAGAAATGTCTCCCGAGGTTCCACTGCTTGAATATAAGTGTGATATGTATCAACTAATATACAAATGTCTTCCTTGAATCTATTCACAATTGCAGGTGAAATCCTAAATCTTTGTTTCATCTCATTCTGGAATATTCTCATTATTAAGTTTCCACTGTCCAATATCTTGTCTGCAGGGTGTCTTTTGCATACCTCTGATATCTTCTGTATTGTGCATCTATCACTATTCATTATGTCTGTGACTGATAAGTAGAGAAATCTCTTCAGTTCATGGAAGAATATGTGATTTGTCAATGATTGGAATCTAAACACACCATTCTTGATTCTCTTAATCTTTTCAAGGTTTTCTAAGAGTTGCATTCTCAGTATTTCACTCAGATTTACTTGCTCTTTCTCTACATATATCTTATAAGCTACATAAATAAATCCTACTAAAAGTTCATCAATTTTTGAACTTTCACAAACTGAATAATCAATAATTCTACTTAGAAATCTCACATCATCTTGCTTGATGGTGCTGATCACCATAGCCTTACCATTGTATACTGCTTTAGTGTAACTTTCCACTTTCTTCTTTACCATCTTCTCACCTATAGGTACATTGCCTTGTTTGCTAAGACCAGTTACCTCATGAATAAGGTTGACAGAAATGTCTACTGCATTATCTTGCATCCATAACTTGCCATCATGTATCCTACTCAATATAATTTGAGTCCATTCATCTATATCTAACTCACGATAGAAATGACACTTAAACAAGTCTAATTCCCTTAGATGTTCAAATCTAGGCTTCACAATCATGTCGTGGTTAAAGACCAATTCCATATCTTTGTTCATGTATTCACTACCAATTGACTCAAACTTGCAATTCAAATAACTTTCTATGTCTTCAAGGTAAACTACATTGTTTGGAGTGATAGACAATGCAGAGTTAGGGTTTCCTTCATTAGGCTTTATAGAAACTATCCTAAACTTAGGTCTACCTTTGTTCTCAACACTGTGTACTACTAACATATCCATGATCTTTATCAATTATGATCTTTTACTGAACAAATTTGTGGAAAAATTATAAAATACCTCTTTTTGAAAATAGGGTTTACTTCGAAAGTGCTTTGACAAGTCACTTCTAAATGCTCTTTGCTTTGAATGTGTTTGAAATGAAGTAAAATTAAATTATGTACTCTATTTATTCACCAACTTGAACTTGCATTAATTGCATACTTTGCAAATATGAAAAAGTTGTTAATTACATTTTGTAATTAGATAACTGCTCAAACTCGTCTATTTGATCTTCAAATGTCACACGAGGTTTACTATAGCCTCCTTCCATCATGACAAATATCCTCAAGACTTCGCATCACAAAATTCTCTACAAAAACATACTTTTCATCTTTTTTTACAAAATCAACCTTTACTATAATACTAATAGCTTTGAATTCCTTCATAACTTGTTTAGATGAGCTCCAAATCAAAAGCGATCTTAGGTACCATCTAAACTTAACTAGATACACCTTTTCCTAACTTCGCTACAGGGTTCTAATTCAATCTCTGACTAAAGTTCTCAAATTCTGATATTGTGAACAAGCTTGATTCAACTTAATTTAATCAAACTCAACCATTGACTTCAATCTTCTTGTCTTATCATCATCTAACTTTTCTTTTGAGATATCTATTCCTTTCATGAATGCTTCATTAGGTTCTTCTCAAAGTTCACTCACAATGTTTCTTTGTTCTTCACTGTTAGTTCCAGAGTTCCTTTCATGGTTCCTTCATCATTCCTTTCATTCCCAAAGTTTTTTCCATTGTTCCTTCTATCTCTGAAGTTTCAGTCCATTCTGCAATACTTCATTGTGTGTAAAGTTGTTGCATAACTGACATATAGGTGCTCTACTTCTAGGATTCTACTGATCATCAGGTGCATGACAATTCTAAGCAATGTTTCCTAAGTTGTTACACTTATAACACACGATTTATCTTCTATCTTTATAAGATCTTCCTTCACTCAATGTCATTTCATTAGATCTTCTTCTATCAGCAAGGTTAGTATATCTAGACATTCTACTATTTCTCCTATCATTATCATACTTAGGTTTCCTACAATCAATTGCATTATGACCCATACCATGACAATTATGACAATAAAAGTCCTTAACATGATTGAATGACTTATTAGTGCAATCTCTTTTCATATGACCTATTACACTATATAAAAAGAACTTACCTCTAAATTCATACATGGTTGCCTTAGGAGTTTCCACTTGCTTTGGTTCATCCAAGATTTCAGCTTCCTTGTTTTGCTCAACTCCTTTAGGCTTCTCAGAAGATTGACTAGATTCAATCTTATCATTAGATTTTTCTTTTTCTTTCAGATCTAATCTAATCTCAGACTTCTTTTCAGATATGTTAATTAGATAGCCAAGACCAGTCTTATCATAGGAAGGTCTATGTATAGACATTGAATCATCAAGCTTTTCTCTACTAGAATAAAGCTTCTCAAGTTGTTGTTTGCATTGTGTCAATTCACCTTTCACAATAGTATTGTGCTTAAGGAGTTCTTCATGGTCTTCTTTCAATGTTTCAAACTCAGATATTTTCTTTACTAGACTTGCTCTCAAATCTACATTTTCAATCTTCAAATCATATTCAACTTTGCTATGATAAGAGCCACATCTCATCATAGCATTCTAAGTTTTCGTGGATACCCTCTGAAGAATTTCCAAGTTCTTTTCCAAAAATACCCTCAAACAAAACTTGCTCAAAAATTCTCAAAGCAAGAATTATATTATTTCCAGCACAATTACTCTTGGAATCAACACCAACAAAAGGCTTCTCAGAATTCAAAACATTTTCTAGATAGAAGTGAGCCTTTCCAAGATTAGAGTTGATCTCAATCAGCACAAATCTATCATCCTTTGCTTCTAATAAGTTTGAAAACTCTTTATCTAAATTAGAGGAATTTGAAAGGCTTATACCTGGAGTTTTCATGAGAGCTATTCCTTCCTTGCATGTTGATAGAAAGCAGGACAACATTTCTTCACTGTGAGATAATGTGTTTGCTGAAACTTTTAATGGTCCTTGGGACTTTCCTTGTAGCATACTTGATTCAGCATTCTCCATGCCAAAGAGAAATAAATATTCTTTCCCACATGGAGGTGATTCTTGCATTCTGAAAAGAGGGTTTTCTCTAACAATGTCATCTTCATGAAACCCCGTTGGTAGGTATAGCGGGTTAAGCTCACTCCAAGACCACTTCTCATCTAGCTCTTCAAATTATGTTTTTGTATTACTTGCTGATTCATTCATTGCTTGAAGAAAATCTCTTTTACCCAAGCATGTGAGAGGTTCTTTCCTTTTGGGAACCTTTGCTGTCACGATTGAGTGTGATTTCCTCTAACTCATGAAGACTGCCTGACTGGGGTCTAACCATTCTTCTTGAGAAGAAGGGAAATAAAATAAAAAGGCTTCATATTCTACCTCTCCATCACCTTGAATGATGCCTTTCACTCCTTCCTCATGAAGCTTTTCTTTATCATACTAATTTGACATGCTTTCCTAATTAATGTTGATTGTTGAAATAGCATTAGAAAATTCAATAGAAGAAGATTCAAAGATTGGCTGAGAGGTATCCATTGGTAAGCTTGTATTTAACTCATTTTCAGCTGGCTCTTCCTCTATAGGAGGCATACTTAGATGCTTCATATAATCATCTGATTGGGAAATATGTTTGTTATTATTCTCATTGTGTGAATAGCAGCACCCTATTATATTAGAAGAACTATTTTCTTCAGGTGTGACTTCTTGAGAATCTCCATCATCATATTCAATATGCAGGTGATATGATCCCATTGTATGGTGAGAATTGTTTTCAGATAAATGAGGTATTACCAGATCCTCTGCACGAAAAACTGATGTAATTTGACAATCAGAAATAGAGGGTGTTGGTTTTACTTTTTTGAAGACAAGCCTTCTCATCTTGGGTGTTGCCTTCGAATGATATTGTTGTTCATAGGGGCAAACTCTTTTCTATGAAGGTTTATCGCTTATATGCTCATCTTTTAATTTAAAATCTGGACCTGAGACTTTTGCAATATTGTCTTGTTGAAACCAACCAAATAAAAATAAATCATCTTCAATTTTAACAACCTCTTTCTTGGCAATTTCAAAGTCACATACCTTACTTCTTTTGAGATGAAATCAGACTTCTGGATGCAATGCTACAATAAAGATTGACAATAGGTTATCTTGGCTAGGATGGTCAACTTGTGGGATTTTTGCCAAGGTTCGTGTGAATCGATCCACAAAGCTTCTTATTTCCTAATTTCCTCCTTTCTGAATCTTGAATAGTTGACATAATAGGTGGCCCACATTAACTGTTGGTTTAAATCTCGCAAGAAATTTATTTTCCAGCACATGCCAACCAGTTATGCACCCATCTTTCAAATGCTAAAACCAAACAGCAACATCACCGACAAGAGATTTAACAAATAAGCGAACATACACATCTTCTTCCAAAACACCAAGAATCCCACAAGCTGTTTTGAATGCTCAAATGTGGTTGTCTGGATCTTGATCGCTTCTTCCAGCATACTCAAGAAAATATTTCTTTCATTTGGCAGGCATGAGTGTAAAATGAGGCAGACCAAAAGGACCAAAATGCGGCTGCCATGATTGAGTTGCAGCCAAGGCCATGATTATACTGGGCTTCTTTTACCAAAAAGATCAGAGTCGCCAACCTCCATCCTCGGGGAGGTAACCTTTAGATATCCAAGGAAAGAAAGCACTAAAACTTCACTTTCTTCCCTAGCAGAGTCGCCAAAAACTATTAGTAAACAGTTTTGTCCTTTGAATAGAAATGCAAACAATGACTCAATATGTTTCAAAAGAAGAACAAGATGCACTAACGACTGGATAGATTATTGTTTTATTGATAATCTTCCTTTGAATTGAGAGGTACAGCTCCCTCATAAAAGATATTTAATGAATGTGATATCTAGCTATGTCTTTAACCTAAAGACACGAAGGGTTTTTCAGACATTCATCCATCAATATGAAATAAATGCGATCAATAGATTGCTAAACTAGAAATGATTGAAAAACTAGTAAATAGCCACAGGACTATCTACTATGTTTCCATATTACAAAGAAAATTGAGAAAGCAGTAAACATCTTTATGCAAAAATGTGAATACATAACCACAAGACTACATATATCACATTAGACAGTAATAAAGAACTGCATCTAAAACAGAAATAAAACGACTCCAAAATCCTTTTAGATCAGAAACACAAATGTATATGATTGTAAAATCTAACACACTTATGTCCCTCTTTATTTTAGAGACATGATAAAACAATAATAGTACTGTTCAATCCCCTTATCACAATCAGTCTGCATAAAATGAAACTGCTTCCTCTATTACAAAATAGAATTCTCTTCTCCCTGTAGTAGCAACTATAGAACTCCTCCCCCAAAAAAAAAGAACCCACACTACATCTGAATCTTGCAATAAATAACATTTTTAGGTTGTCTTTTGGTTTTTCATAACCGTTTCTTGAAAAATCAGTTTAATCATTCTCATGACTCATCTTCTTCTTACCCCTTTGGAATTTTAATCGCTGAGCCACTTTAAAGTTTCATAATTTATAACAAATATTTTTACAAAATTTAAAATGAATCCCTTGTGCATTGTTGGACAGATGGCATGTGTTAGTTACATATTGCAATCATGATCCTGTAACTGTCATTAATATACTGCTGCACTTAAATAGTCATAACTTTTGATCCGTTAGGAATCTTTCAAAACGGCTTGGAGATGATTTAGATAACTAGGTTTCCTCAAACATATCCAAAATTCAACTCAATCCAATGGTTTTATTAAAATCTATGGGCCCTGCAACATGACTGTTTTTCTGACTACAGAATATTTGCATTTGCTGGTGCATTGACAGACCCGCATTTAGTTCATCATAACTTTTGACTTTGGCCAAATTTTAAAAATCTCTTCAGTAAAGTTTTAGAAAACTTGATTTTCTACAACATATCAAAAATTGAGTAAAATTCGACAATGGGATAAAAAATTATTCTCCCCGCATTGTGACTGTTATAATGCTGACAAAAATCTGTAGCTACAAGCTGTATTAAAATTTATAACAATATATATACCAATACCTGCACATGAATCACATGTTGTTTTCCTACTATATATCTCATTATCCACCACCACCTTCTAACCTTGGATCTTGGACTTTGAACCTTGAAACAGGATTTGAGCTTGATTTTAAACTTGATCCACAAATTCGAATTGATGAATCTGAGCCTTTGATCTATGAACTGCATACTTGAAACTATCCATGAGCTTTGCACTTAAGACTACTGGATTCTTTTCAGGTTTCACCATTTCAAATACAATTTTGAAGCTCCCAATCTTGATTGAATCATAATGATTCTCGAACTTCTAACTGCCAAGGTTGAAACTGAAACTTTGAACTAACACTGCACTTTGCATCGACTCCAACACGAACTTGAAGTTGAAGTTAAACTGACACAAAACTTCAATTTCAACTTCGACCTCCCCATATGTGAATAGGAATGCTGACGAATAGGAGAATGAATTGCCTGATTTTAACATTTTGTGCTAATGATAGAACTTGAAGTTGAACTTGAACTGGTTGGAAGATTCAACTTCGACTTCAACACTCGAAAGTATATTATGAAATCACTGAACTTGAAGTTGAACTGACTCGAAGGTTCAACTTCAACTTCAACTTGGGCACTCCCACGACTTAAATGTTTGATGTTAAGGCTGACAAAAAATATAAGTGTAACACTAGATGAGTGTCATTACATAATCCTTAAATGTTGGGATCAAGCTCTTGAACTAATGTCACCCTACTACACTCAAGCCTTCTATATGATGATATATAGTCCTGATACTCCAATAAGACATATGAAGACTTAAATATCATTTATCTTTATTAATGTGTTAACCCAAACCCATTTATTTTATTAATTTTTCCACTTTATTACAAACTCACATGTACTCAAAACCTGGTCTCTACTACATGGAATCCTCAAGCAACCACTTCTTTGCCGTAGCACCTATGGTGAGCCACTCATCTAGGGAACCTAATCCTACTTAATACAACATAACAACCACATCCCAAATGGTGGTTTAGGAATGTACCAGGGTCCCACTCCCCTACAATAATCCTAAACCCTCACCCTAACTCTAAGGTTCTCAAATGTATCAATGAGTCAAAAGGCATTTATAATCAAATGAAAACATAAAACATATAGAAGACAAAATATTGTGACCTATAAGCCTCTGATGACCCTAAATAAAGCAACATGGAACCAATTTAGGAGGTTCAAGTAGGCATCAAATGATCTAATACAGAAAGATATAAGTCAAAAAATTTCCTTGCATTACAAAATAAAAAGAATGAAATAATAACCATTTATAGAATCATTAACAATTCAAAACCTTATTTACTCTACTTAATTAGTTTTGAATTTATTAAACTTAACTCTATATTATACTAGGAATTTAACAAATAGGTTTTATTTTAAAATTTAGCATAATTGAAAATTAACTTAAACGATACATATATATTAAAAAATATAAAATATGATGTGGGTGGGGGGGGGGACCCAACCCCCTTCTTGCTTCCCATAAGAGGGAAGACTCTGTGATTGTGGCCTTATGACGCCTTGCCACATGGGCTTCCCTACAGTCACTTAAGGTGGCAAGAGGGGATGGAATTCCTACCCCCTTCACTTCTTATATTTTTTAAAAATTCAATTTAATTTAAAAAAATTAATACAATATTTTTTCTTCTAAACGTAAATTTAATTAATATTATTTTATGTTAATAATTTTTAGACTATGCTCGAGTAATGTTTAATTTAATTTTATATTATTTTAGTTAATGTTTATCAATAAAAGGCTACAAATGAATAATCTTTCACTAGAACCAATGATTCCATAAGAAGGGTCACAAGTTAGTTTTTCAAAATATTGTTGGTGGCTCTCGTTATCACACATTCTAGGGTTGTGATTTGTAGACCAGTGTTGGTGATCATGTGGTTGTGAATCTTGATTCATCCACTAAGATGTTAGTGGGGATGGTTGTACCCCCATGGTGGGTAATCATAGTGCAGTGAATGCAGGGTTGATGACCCCCATTTTAGTGGCTTTTTATTTGCTTGACAGTGGGTTGGCTATGTAGAATGTTGTGGTGCGGCAAGATACTCTAGCTCCCTTGGTCCCTGTAGTTTCAGTGGCTACGGGTGCTATTTTGGAATCTTCTTAGGATCTTTTTTTTGCTAGTATTTCTATCTTGTAGGAATTTGGGGCTTGGAAGGAGGTCTTGGGAGGTTTGAAAGGGCCATCATATGCCCAATCAGTGTGTATTGATGACGGTTTGGGGACTATAACTAACGTGATGATTTCTAAACCTTTTCCTACATGTAGCCCTATTTTAGTCAATTTGAATAAGGATACCATCTCATAAATTGAGCAATGAACTAAGTTGCTTGAGGTAGATGTGCTCGTTTATTGATTTAGGGTTTTTGGCCCTCTCTCAAAGAGCTCTATACTTTTATTTCAAAGCATTAGGATACGTATCTTACTAATTATATCTAGATCTTTCCTCAAATAAGGAGTTTCTTTATTTCCAAATTTGATAATGTGAATGATAGGAAAGCTATTCTATGTCACCATTTCTTCACTTGGGAAAATCACTTCCCTTTTATCGTTAAACCTTGGCATAAGGCCTTTAATCCTGCCATTGAATCTTTTTGCAAAAATTTTATTTGGGTTCAAATTCCTAATTTCCCTCTTCATCTCTAGCATGATTTTGTAATTGAGGAAGTTGGTGAGGGTTTAGGTTATTTCTTAATGGTGGATTTAGAATCCTCTAATATATTGCATTCTACCCACGCAATGACACTTGTTGATATAGATGCTTCTAGAGGTCTTTCAACAGAGGTCAAGCTTGGTAGACCTACTGGCTATTAGATCCAACCTTTATACTATGAGGGTCTCCCATTTAGATACAAGAAATGCTTTAATACTAGGCATGTTGTGGCAAATTGTATGGTTGAAAAGATCAAATCCAAGAAACCCTCTTGGTGAATGGGGGCATTGTGGCAACATTATACAGTGGTCAAAATGCATGAATATGAAGTGGAAGTATCCCAAGATGCTATTGTTGATTTCCAATTTCGGGATGTTGATGATGTCCTTCTTCTGTTATAGTCGATGTGGTCTTCCTTATGGATATTACAAAGGTTCCTCTTTGGTTGGTTCTTGTTAGAGTAATTTGATATTTTCAATTAACTCTAGTTGTTTAAGCGAAACTTTAGGCATCTAATTATTAATTATTTTGATGCAACCTAGGTTAGACCTTTTTAATGTATTGATCTCCTTTATAAGGATGATCTTTCATTGTAAACAAAAATTGAGATTAATTCACTTTTGATAATAGCAATTTCTCTTTTTCCTCATCAAGAATGTCTCATTTATGGATTTGACAATTTCAGCCTCCATAGTATTTGCTTCTCTCTTTCTCTGATAGGTGTTTGCATGCATATGAATCTTGGGAGTTGTGGGGTTTAGATTTCATCAACTTGAACATGGAATCAAAGCTCCAGATCTTCATACCCTTATTTCATTTATGAGAAGTTTGGCTTGGCTTTCAGATCTATGTTTTTTGTTTAGTGGGTTTCTTTTTCAGAGTTTTTTTTGTATGAATCTAGGGGTCACAATTTTTTGTTGCACTTTGAGCCCAAATGAACCTCACTGTTGAGCTCAGAGTGCCCAAAAACCCCTATTTTCTTATAAAATTTGTCAAATTTGGACACAGTTAGAATTTGAGGCAAAAAAAAAAAAAAAAAATTTGCTCCCAAATTGGGCACATTTCTCGAGATGTTTTTTGAATTTTTTGGCACATTTTCCAAGGCATTGATTTTTAGATTTTTGGCACAAAAATCAAGGTTTTGGCACATTTTTTGAAGTGACAATTTCTAAATTTTGCACATAAATCAAGATTTTTTGACACGTTTCCCTATGTTGTGCTTTTGTATTTTTGTAGTAAAATAAATATTTTTTGGCACGCAAATCAAGATAGTTTTAGTATGGTGTTGGTCACTTCTTGATGCAAGTTCTGGTACTGGTGGACATGCTTTTCGAGGTATTTGGCACGGACCCTGAGGCATAGATTTATTTTGCTTTTCCAACATTTTTTTGGACCTACATGTGGTTTTTTGGCTATAACTTGCTCATCCCAACTCTATTTTTAGATCCAAAAAAAGTGTCAGAAAGCATATTTTAAGCCCATCCAATGGTGTTATTTATTTGGATTTTTGATGCTATTTGATGGCCTATTTTGGCTGTCAAAATCAGAATTTCTATTTTGCACTCTAAGAGACATATTTTCAGACATTCTATTTTCCAGATTCTGCTTGAGGCACACCCCATTCAATTTTTTTCTTTTCTGCATTTTGATGGATATCTTGGTTGTTTCAAGTCTAGTGATCAATTTTGTGTTTCAGATGATTTTTTATGGGCTATATTATCTATTATATTAGTCTTATGTCTCTCCTAGTCTATTTGGACATCATTTGTATGCATTCTTGTAGACGCACTAAGATAAAGTGTCATATTGCATCTATATTTTTGTTTTAGTAGTTTTGCCTTTTTTTTCCTTTTGATTCAAGTAGTGTCATCTGAGGACACTCATGTAGATTATTGCATTCTTAGGATTCATTATGTCTTGTGCCTTATTGTGCATGCATGCACTATTCTAATTAAAGTGCCTTGGGGGGTTGATGTGTTGCATTTGTTTGCCATCTCCCTTTGTCCAATGAGTGTCCCTTCTGTAACATTAGCCTCATGACGTATCTAAGATTGATCCCCTTAGTACACACATATGTCACTCTTTTGTGCATCTTGATCATGGTTCCTTAACATGCAATTCTTTTGGCCCACTTTTTCAGTTGCCGATCACCTCACCCTTTCTGCATTAGGGGGTTATTCTATTGTTTATCAAGCTTCCTTGGTTCAATTGATCAGCTCTTTAGGCCTTGGTGTTTCATGTCATCTATATTTTTGAGTTCAGTTGTTTTCCTTTGTGTGCCTCCTAATTTGATGCAGATTACAATCTTCTCTACCTGGTCAGGTTCTATTTTAGTGGAGTTCTTCATATCAGCAAGTTACTTTTGACAAATCTTTGCAACTTCTACATGCTTCAGTCATATTCTTCATGATCATCTTAGGTTCCTATCTTTTGGGATATTCCCTAGTCTGGAGGCTTCTTCAATCCTTCACTAATTTTTTTCAGCATTTTTCCATCTCTTTTTGGAGTAGGGTTTTTTCCATGTGGTTTTCTCTATTTCTCCTTTTTCAAAGATTTGGTTGTGCTTGGGTACCTCATCAGGCCTTGTTTGTTAGGACCCAAATCTACTTTTAGTAATAGTTTCTAGGTTTCTAGCTACTCCCTAAGTTTATCTTAAGGGGGGTGTTAGAGTAATTAGATATTTCTTAATTAAATCTAGTTGCTTAAGCTAAACTTTAGGCATCTAATAATAAATTATTTTGTTAATTATTTTGATGCAACCTAGGTTAGACCTTTTTAGGGTTTAGATCTCCTTTATAAGGACGATCTCTCATTGTAAACAAAAGTTTAGATTCATTCACTTTTGATAATAGCAATTTCTTTTTTTGCTCATCAAGAATGTCTCATCTATGGATCTAGCAATTTCAGCCTCCATAGTTTTTTCTTCTCTTCTTCTGTGACAAGTGTTTGCATGCATGTGATTCTTGGGAGCTGTGGGGTTGAGATTTCATCAACTTCAACAGTTTTGTCAATGGAGCTAATGATGTCACTATTTTTTCTATTGATCAAATTCTAATTGATACTATTATTTCAGCCCAACATGTTATTGTGGCTGGAAGTAGCTGAGTGGCTTCCATGGATAAGATTAATGTAGTTGACCCTTCTCATTTGGGCTTTATCATGGGTGATTCTTGTGCTTTTGGAGTTTCTTATATTGTACTTGTCAAATTTGAGGTTAGTTTTGTTGGTGCTAATAGGTTTTTTGATTCGTTGGCCTAGTGATGGGGCTATGAAATAGTATAGTTTTATGGATTTTATGGTTATTTGAAGGGTCCTTTCCTTTTTAATTTAAAATCCTTTTTATTTAATACTCTGTATAAACCTATAATTGCTATGCTCGGCTATGGTTTTGAAGATGTCATATGGTTTCATAAATATAATTCTATAGTTATATATTATATGTAAAAAATGGGATCATGTGTGTATGAGTTAGATAGAATATTTTCTTCCTTCAAATTTGTATGGGGTAGGTTCTTGTAGTCATATGTCATGAGCAAGGATTAGTCTATCTGTGTATTTAATTCTTTCTATTTATTGATATGGATATATATTTTTATATTTGGCATGTGTACCAACCTCTTATAGTAACAAGTCAAAGAGCATTAAAAGGAGTACAATCAAGGGAAGTAATGAAAAGTTCATGTGGTTTCCCTACACCAATGATTCATTTGAAGATTGGGTCAATGTAACTGTCAAACACTTGCATGCAAATCTAGAGTTATGGTATGCTACATTTGATGAAGACTTATTCAATTAAGAAGAATGTGTTCTACATTGATGTATTTCATTAATAATTTTGTTGAATCCTCATTTATTGATAGATCCTAGATTTAGAGAAGTTGGTTTTCCTTAGATTTTATAAATAAGTTGTTGATTTGAGCCTTTGGAGTTAGTTCATAAGTGATTGCAATTCATGAAAGTATTGAATATATAGTCTGTTATTTTCAATTTGTAATGTTGATGGTTCAATATCAATAAAAATGATAGTCTTTCCTTTTAGCACTTTATCCTAAGTTCATAATCATTCACTCATCCAAGGGGACCCACTTGGTGACTAAATCTAGTCAGTAGTAGTCCTTTCATTTCCTTTTAGAATAGATAGAACTTTGTTTCTCCTACAACCATTGGTAATAGAACTATTGGTTGTTCCTGCAACAAAGATAAATAGTGTAGAATCCTATTTGTAATTCAATTCCTATACTCTAGATTAGTTTACTTAATTATGCACTTCAATTTATTATTTTCATTTTTGTTAAGTCTAGCACTTTCATTCTCATAGATTAGTAATGTCAACTAGGAGGTTTTAGAGCACATACTTTGCATATACCATTTCAAGTCTACATCCCTAGTTGATAAATTAAATGATTTCAATGGGGTATTTGGATTCTATTTAGGATATCCAATCCATGAGTGCAAAGCTCTAGTTTCTAGACCAATCATTTGACCAAGCTTTTTTGGAGTCTTTACTAGGGATGGTGTCAATCTAAACCTTTCTCAAGGGTCATATTTCCAATTTACATAGGATAGAAGTTCTATTTTCATTTGCTTTGTATGCATAAAAGAAGAGACTATCTTGGGAGATTCCTTCCTTAGAATGACCTGTTGGAAATAGAATAAATTGTATACCCTAAGCAAGAAGATCCCCAAGTTGAGAACCAAGAAGCTAAAGAGTAACCTATTGAAGAACCACCATTTGAAAATCCATTTTTTGATGCCCAAGAAGACTTTCCTTCCCCACCATCATCTGAAGAATCATTGCACTTGAATGACCTTTTTTTTGAACATGAATATCAAGACAATCATCTAGCTCTTGTAATCTACTACCAACTAGGACAAGGAGTACCACCTCCACCACCAAAGATAGCTCAGCCAATCTTTCCCTTTTTTAGACATGACATTCATGATAATAATAACTTGAAGAAAATTCCTTATTCTGCATTGCCAAAATTCTATGGCCCTAATACTAAAGACCCTGAGAGCTATCCTATGTTAGAGCTATGACTACACAATTGATGCCCACAAGATAAAATTATTTCCATCCACGCTAAAAGAGGCAACTTTAAGATGGTTTATGGCATTGGGTGCAAATGTTGTATCTGATTGGAATGCAATGAAGGACTTATTTCTTGTAAAATGCAAGGAGTATTGTAGAGGTTTTGATATAAAAGGGGATGGAATTTTTAAGATGTCACCAAAAGAGGATGAGACATTAGAATATTTATGTCTCTAGGTTCATGTTCAATTTTCAAGGGAACACTCAACATTAGTTGAATGAGGTATCACAAAAACATCTTTTTCTTAAAGGTGATAAAATTATTGACGCATTGGACCTCATGGCAGACAATGATATCACTCAAAGAAGTTGGCAAGATAACAAGGCAATATGCCTTAACTTATCAAGAGAAATTGTGAAGAAAGGAAGAGGAGTTAAGACTACATCTAGTAGAATTAATGGTTTCAGAGTATCCAAGGTGGAGCTTTCTAATCTATCATCTAATTTCAAGTAGGACATTATAAATAATGTTGCTACACAACTTGACAATATGAAAGAAAAAAGGAAGCATGATGAAGTTGAAGCAATGCTCAATTAATTTTGTCCACACTGCAAAAGAAAGAAGAGGAATTAAAAGTGTAAGAAAATGGCCAATTCGGAAGCTCATCTATTTCCAACTAAATGTAAAGCCATAGATGAAAATGGGGATATTCTTAATGTTGTTCAACATAGGCCTTGGGCCTAAAGATAAGGTATGCCTTAAGACCCTTTGCATAACTCTAGTTATAATAGTAGTAAGTGGAAAGACTAATATTTCCCTAATCTTGGACCTCAAGGTCCTAATTGGAATAATAATATTTTCTAGTCAGACACAACCTTAGTGGAATAACCAGTGGAAAAAACCCCCATCTAACCAATGGTAGCAATCTAACCAATAATGGCAACAACCTTATCAAAATTGGCAAAATAGCCAATGGTAGTAGCCCTAAAAATCTTGGTAGTAGTCTAATCAATGATAGTCTCCACAAGGTAATTGGCAGTAGTTACCTCAATGGGGAACCAACTAGTCTAACCAACAAGCCATACTGCCACCACCTCACCAATAGGATATATTTCCTCCTCCTCCTACAACCAATACAAGTCACCCAAAGAAAACTCAACTTCCTACTCACCCTAATCCCAATCTTAATAGTAAGCAACCCAATCAACAGTAGGCATATTCCATTTCTCTTAATGACATTCACTTATGGTCAGGAACTTCTCTTCATGCACCAAAGGGTCATGTCATTACTAAGGTTAATGTTGATGACCTTCCTACTAAAATTAGGATGGATCCTAAGAAGGTTACAGAAATTTTGGAATGGCCTACACTTGAGAATGTGAGTGAGTTTAGATATTAGCATGAATTTTCATGGTATTCCTTTGGGGGAGTTTCCTAAGCATTGAAGAGTATTAACATGTTGCATTCATGACTGTGTTTGTCATTGATGTCAACACACTAGTAAGTCTATGAAGATTAGCAGAGTTGCAAACTGAGATCATAGTTGTTCAGACAAGGTATTTATTGTTTGGTGATGCACCGTTAAGCACATGTTGTACCTTGTGTCTTGATGATGAGGTTAAATGCACAGATTCTAAGTTGACGATGTACAAAAGTTATAAGTTGTTTACAAAGAGTAGTGCAGAGAAAAAGTGCATGGAAAGTAAAATTTTATTATCCTATTATATCCTCTAGTTGAGATATAATTTGGTGATGCACAATCAACTAGTGATTGAAGATAGTTTGATGGTAACATCAGTGAGTGCACAAGCCCTAGTATCGCACATGTGAAGTTTTGTATAGACTATGAATTGACAGTGCTATTATAATTGTGAATTAATTAATTATCTTATTATAATTAATTGGGAAAGCCTCAAGGTCAACTCAAGGAATTATTTTGAAGAAAGGGTATAAAGGATAGATGTTTTCTACATTCTTATGTGTGTTGTGTAATATATGGTCCATGTGAAGTGAAAAAAGAGTAGAGTTTTTGGTGAATGTGAGTAAGCAATCCAAGGTATTATTGGATGGAAGATTTGTGATCTAGTTACAAGATCAGAATGAGCAAAAGCCTGGTTGACGGGACAAAGAAAGAGGAAGTACAATTCAATTCTATTATTCTACAAGGAATAATACAAAGATCATTTGGACAATTGGTTAATTGGTCTTTCCTTTGAAGTTGTTTGGACAGTAAGTCCATCTACCTTCCCCAACTCCTAATAGGGATTCAAAGTCTCCTAACATGGATTGATATGTACTGAATGTTGTTATAGAATCCTAATAGGTTCCATCCTCTAACAAGGAATATTTATATTAGTACATCATCTTGTGGGTACCATCCCCACTAGGGTTTTCCATATGATCAAGTGTTTCCCTAGTTAATGTATCTGGTGTTATTGTGCATGAGTATCTTGTTATGGTTTTTTATTATATTTCTCACATGGTTAAGTTTATTTAAGCTTGATACTTTTGATAATAATTGGATGACTGATTCACCCCCCTCTCAATTATATTGATGGACTATATATTCTAACAATTGGTATCAGAGCTTTAGGTCCTTGAAGAGAAAGCTTAATAGCTTTAGGAGATCGGTGGCAAGTCATTTCAGAAAGGATAGTCCTAAGTCTGATGGAGGAAATTTTGACACCTAGAAGATTGAACTTTTTGGTGAGACATGAGAAATGTGTAAAGAATTGAACATCGAGTTTCCTGATCCAGAATCCTTTTGTTGCATACAAAAGATTAGAAGTACAAGTAAAGATAGATATAGATCTGAAGAAGACAAGAAGACCAAAGAAGGTATTGATCTACTCATGAAAAGATAGCTAGAAGGTATGAAATTTTTTGTTTGTTGGACATGTAAAGAGTTTGGTCATTTTTCATCTAGATGTCCTAAGAGAGTAAGAAAAACTAGAAAGAATTTGCTTTCTAATTAAGATGAAGAATTTAAAGAAAGTATGGAAAGATTCTTGAGTGATTGTGATGATAAAGATAATGAGCTTGAATTGGTTAAGAAAGAGGAAGTAGTAGAAGAGATAGCTTTGGTAACTATTGTTGATCCAAAGACTAACCATTAAAATGTGGAAGTTATCATTGAGACTAACAATGATTTGTAGAAAGGGAATCAGATGTGAGACTAGAGATTTGGGCATAGACCAAAAGAAATCTTTGAGTTGACAACTCCTAGCATAAGTATATCAAAGAATCACCCTCCAAAGCAGATAATTAGAAGTAAAGACAAAGGAGTGATGATAAGAAACAAAGTTAATGAAGATATATGTTTTATTCCTCAAGTTGAACCTAAGAGTGCAGATGAAGCCTATAAAGATTGTCATTAGATTCAAGAAATGAACGAAGAATTAGATCAAATTGTGAAGAATTAAATATGGGAATTAGTTCCAAGACCTAAAGAAAAGAATGTTATTGAAACCAAATGGGTATTCAGAAACAAGATGAATGAATAAGGTAAATTTGTAAGGAACAAGGATAGACTCTTGTGTAAATGATATCCATAGCAAGAAGGAATAGTCTATGAGGAAATATATACCCCTGTAGCTAGAATGGAAGCAGTAAGAATGTTCTTGGCTTATGCAGTAAACAAGAAATTCAAAGTGTATTAGATGATGTAAAATCAGCCTTCCTAAATGAGGAACTTGAAGATGAGGTATACATTGAGCAGCTTGAAGGTTTCCCTCTGAAAGAAGAAAAAGACATAGTATGTAGGCTAAAGAAAGATTTATATGGTTTGAAACAAGCACCTAGGACTTGGTATACAAGATTGGACAATTATTTGGCAAAGGTTGGATTTTCTAAAGGTACGACATACAATAACTTATATTTGAAAGAAATAGAGAATGATTTTTTGATAATAGTAATATTTGTTGATGACATAATATTTGGAGGTAATGATGAAACAAGTGATAAGTTTGCTGAAGAAATGAAGAATGAATTTGTGATGAGCATGATAGGAGAAATGAAATTTTTTCCTAGGTTTGCATATTGTGCAAAATAGTGATGGCATTTTTATTTCACAAGCTAAGTATTTGAAAGATTGGATGAAGAGATTTGGCTTGGAAAGTTGTAAGCCTATTGGTACACTAATGATAATTGGTCATATGTTATCTAGCAAAGATGAGACACCTACAGTTGAGAAAAAGTATAGATCCATGATTGGAGGCCTGGAATATCTAACTCACACCAAACCAAATATAGAAAATGTAGTTGGGATTATAGCTAGAATTCAAGTTGATGCTAAGGAGTATCATTATGCAAGAGTAAAAAGGATATTCTAATATTTGAAGGGAACATCTTATTATGAAATATGGTATGACAAATCGAGTGATTTCACTCTATGTGCATATATTGATGTGGATTGGGTAGCAGTATGGATGACAGAAAGAGCACCAGTGGTGGAGCATTATTTCTTAGAGGAAGATTGGTTTCTTGGTTGAGCAAGAAACAAGATTATATCTCATAGAGTACAAATGAGGGAGAATATGTGGTAGTAGCAAACAATTGTAATCAAGTGATGTGGATAAAGCAGATGTTAAAAGATATTAGGATAGAATTTTCAAAACATGTTATCATATACTATGATAACACGAGTATAGTGAGTATGTCTAAGAATCATGTATTGTATTCTAAGACTAAGCATATATCTATTAAGTATCATGTTTTGAGAGAGGAAGCAGTAGAAAAAGAGATTAGATTGGGTTTTGTGAGTACTAAAGATCATATTGAAAATATCTTTACCAAGCCTTTGCCTAAAGATACATTTGATACTTGAGAAGTATGGTTGGGGTTATGCCCCTGCCTACTTCAGAGTAGATGATGCATAGATTGCATCAGTCCAATTGTACAGAGCACTATTGTTTGATTGGACTAAATGTTGGTGCTTCATGTATGGGAGAGTATGTTTGATTAGCAGAGTCATTAAGGACTCTTGGTATTTGGTATTGCACAGTGCCTTTGGACACTTGAGCTAGTTAAAGTCTTTGAGAAACACTTGACATAATGAGGTCTTTGTCATCAATGTCAATAGGGGAGAAGAGTGCATGAAAAATCTCCTAAGAATGTATAAGTGAGAGATACTTTATTAGGGAGATTTAGAAAGATTCATGAAGATTCAAAACAAGCAGTGTTCTAAAGGATTTTTAGAATTGATTGATGAAGAGGATTTTAAAATATGAGAACACCACCACCACCACCACCACCACCAGAGTATTGTTTTCTATTCTTGGAACTTAGATGTTTTTCATCTATGTTGCCATAATTCCAAAGGAGATTATTAGAATGAATGTTGATGGTATTCCTTTGGGGGAGTATCCTAAACATTGAAGAGTATTGACATGTTGCATTCTTGATTGTGTTTGTCATTGATGTCAACATAGCAATAAGTCTATGAAGATTGGCAGAGTAGCAAACATAGATTATAGTTGTACGGACAAGGTTTTTATTTTCTAGTGATGCACAGTCAAGGACATGTTTTACCTTGTGTCCTAATGATGAGGTTAAATGCATAGATTTTGATTCAATGATGCATCACACGTATGAATTTTTGTATAGATTGTGAGACAACAATGCTATTGTAATTGCAAATTAATTAATTATCTTGTTATGATTAATTGGGAAAGCCTTAAGGCTGACTCAAGGAATTATTTTGAAGATAGGGTATAAAGGAAAGATGTTTTCCTTATTCATATGTGTGTTGTGTAATATATGTTCCATGAAAAATATGAAAAGGAATAGACTATTTGGTGAATGTGAGTAAGTGATCCAAGGGATTATTGGATGTGAATTTGTGATCTGGTTACAAGATCATAAGGAGCAGAAGTCTAGTTTACATGATAGAGAAAGAGGAATGAAGTACAATTTAATTCTATTATTCTATAAGGAATAATATAGAGATCATTTGGACAATGGGTTCATTGGTCTTTCCCTTGAAGCTATTTGGATAGTGGGTCCATCTGCCTTCCCCAACTCCTAATAGGGTTAGAATATCCTAAAAGGGATTTAAAGTCTCCTAAAAGGGACTAATATGTACTAAATTTTGTTATAGACTCTTAATAGGGTCTATTCTCTAATAAGGAATATTTATATTAGTACATCATATTTGTTAGAATTATTTAGAATAACTGAGGGGGGGGGGGGGGGGGGGTGGTGAATTAGTTATCCAAGGTCCAACGATGTCCAATAAAACTTTTTCTACAAATCCTTAATGGCACATAACTGAAATTATCATGCATGCAATTAAACATTAAACAACCATGAAAACTAAACATGCATCACACCATAACACTAAGGATTTGATAACCCAGAAACCCTCCAAGAATAAGAAGGTAAAACTGAAGTGGGGATGATACCCACAAAATAACTGTGCAATTGATTTCAACCACTTCTAATGGTCTACCTTGTTAAAGGCTATAGCACATTGTTAAATGTGACCTTGTTAAAGGATTTAAGAACATTCAACTTGGAATGTCACTCTATTAAAGTATTTACATAGAGTTGTTAGGCTCACCCAAGTCTTATGGGATTTGCAGTCACCTTCTCAAAAGAATCTTTCATCCCTCTCTAAGGATTTTCTATCCTCCTCCTAAGGATCTCTTATCCTTCTCCTAAGGATCTCTTTATCCTTCTCCTGGGGATCTTCTATTCTTTTCCTGAGGCTTATCCACCTAGCTGTTAAGCTAATCTAGCAATGTAGGGTTTTCAATATCTAATACAATGGTAAGAAAGTATTAGAAGGGTTTTGACCTGATATAGATTGCAACCCTAACTGTGTAGATTTTAGATCACTCTTCAATTCCTTTCTTTGCTTGGCTTCTCTTCCTTGCAGTGCTGACAGCTTGTTCACCCTTCAAGATCTGTCTCCTTGAGTTCTTTCACTCGTTATGCCAATGCAATCTCTTAGGTCACTCAATCAACTCAGAGTCTTGATGCTCTGTTCTTACTCCTCTTGGCTTCTTTGCATGATCACACTTATGACCACTTTCCTCTCTTGCAGACACACTTGATCTCTAACCTGTAACTCCTTATAAAGAAGTTCTATTCTTCATTTCCCGCTCATATCTTGATTTTCCCTTGAGAAAATGGTATTGCTTTTCCCTCCAAATTGTTTCTTCTGGAAACTTCATGATAAATCCATTAGCATTCGCCTTGGATTGGTTTGCATGGATTACATAGAATTTTGTGACATCTACTCATCATTCATAACTTCTAAATACTTCACAAAATTTGATGTAACAACCTTATCACTGCTAATCTGGCGAATCTTGTCTTAACAAATAATGTAGCAACGCGACATTATTGGTTTACTGATGCTCGGCACCTTCTGTGTTACTCAGCTTCTTAATGTTATTTACTAGCGCTCGGCACCTAAAGCTTTTTGGCTTTGCTCGGCACTTGAAAACTTACTTGGCATCCATTATCTTTTTTTCTACTCTGCACTTGAAGGATTCTGTGTTACTCGGCATCTAAGTAATCACTTGGCTTATACTAAATTTGAACTTGCTCGGCTTCAACTGAGAATCTATTCAGCACTAACTAGAACTTAGTTAATCCTTACATCTTTGATATGTCTTAGTGTGTCCATACTCTGTGTCTTAGAGTATGTCATCAATACACTATTTCATCAATGGCTTAGTTGATCCTTGTACTTCATTACAACATCATAACTTCAACCTTTCTCTAGGTACTCTAGTTACATCTTATTGATTGCCACCTCCTTGTCAATCAACCAATTAATAGTATTTGGATCTATAAAGCAATTGTCATTCCTGCAAGTAGCAAGTTTGACATCAATGACAAAACAATGATTGAAACATTCTTTACCAATTCCATTTCTCTTCATTCTTGATCTTTTCAATCATTTCCAACAATCTCCCTCTTTGGCATTGATGGAAAACCAAACTGATCAAAAGATTAAACTGATCAACTTAGTTACCACCAAAATTTAAATCCTTTGTTTTGTTTCTCCCTCTGGACTGCTACATCCTTACTTTGTATTCCTGATCCTTCATATATATCTCCATATATATCTCCCTCTTACTTTGTATTGATCAATTTCTCTTATATCTCCCTCTTTGACATAAATGCCAAAGATGTAGCATCTTCAACATGCTAAATAGAGACTTTGCATCTTCATGTTTTTCTCCCTCTGTCACCATGCTTGTGACTGATCTAGAGTTTCTGCTCCTGTTGTCATCCTCTACATCATTCTTTTGATATTTCAATGATCTACTCCTGTTGATGCAGGGTAGCTTCTATGTTGCTTTAGACTACTTGAGTTAGGGGCATTACCCCCAACTTGCCTCTAAGATATTCATATGCATCCTTGGGCAATGGTTTGGTGAAGATATCTGCAGTTTGTTCCTTTGTGTGAATGTACTCCATCTTCGCTTGTTTGTCTTCCACCAATTCTCTAACATAGTGATACTTGATTGCAATATGCTTAGTTTTTGCATGCATTACTGGATTCTTGGATATGTTTATAGCACTTGTATTATCACAATACAGTGTCACAGGTTTAGTTACCTCTTCTTTCATTCCTTTCAATAGATGTTTAAGCCACACAATATTTGTGCAATTGACTGCTACTACCACATATTCTACTTCTGCAGTGGACTAAGATGTGCATGTTTGTTTCTTGCTAGTCCAAGTAACTAGCCTTTTACCTAAGATTAATGCTCCTCCACTTGTGCTTTTTCTATCATCAATGTTTCCTCCCCAATCTGTGTCTGTGTATGCATTGAGCTCAAACTTCTCATCTTTTTGTAATATAGGCCAAAATCATCAATTCCTTTGAGATACCTCATTATCCATTTTACTACCATGAGATGATTTTCTCTAGGATTGGTAGAGAATCTAGCCACTATTCCAACTACTAGTGCTATGTCTGGTCTGCTATTTAGTTTTCCAATCATGGATCTATACATTGTTTGATTGACTTCAGCTGATTCAACATTTTTAGATAGCTTATGTCCTGTTGCCATTGGTGCGCTGATAGGTTTGGAATCTTCTAATCCAAACTTCTTGAGTATCTCTTTGATGTATTTTGATTGTGTCACAAATATACCATGTCTTAGTTGATGCACCTGCAATCCTACAAAGAACTTGATTTCTCCAAACATAGACATCTCAAACTCATGTTTCATTTTGTCAACAAAAATTTTGCAAAGTACTTCCTTCCGTCCAGAAACTATATCATCCACAAATATTTCAGATACAAGAATATCCTTACCTTCTTCTGATTTGATGTACATGTTGTTGTTATCATTAGTTCTTTCAAATCCTATTTGCACCAAATACTTGTGAAGTCTCTCATACCAAGCTCTAGGGGCTTGCTTTAATCCATATAGAGCCTTATGCAATTTACATACCTTATTTTTGTTCTTTTTATCAACAAAACCTTCTAGTTGCTCTATGTAGACTTCCTCTTTAAGTATACCATTCAAAAATGTGGACTTAACATCCATCTGATAGACTTTAAATCCTTTGAAGGTTGCATATGCCAGTAAGGTCCTTACTCCTTCCATTCTGGCAACTGGAGCAAAAGTTTTTCCATAGTCTAGTTCTTCTTCTTGTGCATATCCTTTGCAGACTAATCTTGCTTTGTTTCTTGTGATTTCACCATTCTCATCTAACTTGTTTCTAAACACCCACTTGGTTCCAATCATATTCTTGTCAGCTGGTCTTGAGACTAAGGTCCATGTCTTGTTCTTCTCAATTTGTTCTATTTCTTCTTTCATAGCATTATACTAGTCATCATCTGTTATGGCTTCACTTATTGTTTTTGGTTCCATTTTGTTGAGCAAACATGTTTCATTTCTGAGTCTATTTCTTATCATTGGTCTTGCCTCTTTATTTCCAATAATTTGATCTGCAGGATGATTTCTTCTTACATTCTTTTCCAATACTGGTTCTTTCCTTGTTTGCATGTTGTCTCTTTCAGAATCTGTATCCTCATGCATATTTTCATCAAGTATTTGTTCATTTTCTTCTTGTTGGCTGTTCTCAAAGTTTGAATGAACATTTTCTATATTCTGCAGCTCAGATTCTGAATGTGTCTATTGTTCAGCATTCACTGTCTGTGACTCGATAAATACTAAATTTTGTTGCTAATGGTCATTCTGAGTTGCAACTTCACCATCATTAGGTATACCTTCATAAAAGTATACAAAGGTCTTGTATTCCTCTGCTTTCTTGGTGTTTTCAATACTTTAAACTTCTGCAAGCTCATCAAATTTCACATTTGTGCTTTCTACTACTTTGTTAGTGTTAACATTCAAGCACTTATAAGCTTTGCTTCTAGTAGAATAACCAAGAAATGTGCCTTCCTCACTCTTTGCATCAAACTTTCCATTCCTAGACTATTTTTATATATAGCATTTACATCCAAATATTTTAAAATGTTTTACATTAGGAGAATGCCCATACCATAATTCAAAAGGTGTTGCATTTGTACCTTTCTTGACTTGGACTCTATTGAGTGTGTAGACTACAGTACTTACAGCTTCTCTCCAATACTTGAGTGCAACATTTTTCTCCATCATTAAGGTCTGGGCACAGTCAATAACTAATCTATTCCTTCTCTCTGCTATACCATTCTGAGGTGGATTCCTAGGTGTTGATGTCTACCTTTTGATTTCTCTTTCATTGCAGAACTTTTCAAATTCTCTTGATGTAAATTCACCTCCTCTATCAAATCTAAGACATTTTAGGCTCTTTCCAATTTCTTTCTCAAATCTTTCCAAGTACCATTTGAACATTTGGAATGCATCTAATTTTTGTTTCAGGAACATGACTATCATCATCCTTGAATAGTCATCTACAAATAGCATTATGTATCTATCACCTTTGTAGCTTTGTACTTCTATAGGACCACACAAGTTAGAATGAACTAGCTCTAATACTTCATTAGAAGTATAAGTCTTGCTTTTGAAAGTTGACTTGGTCATCTTTCCTAGTTGGCATTGTTTGCACATGATGTTATCAGGTTTCTTCAACTTTGGTAGTCCTTTGACTTTCTTCATCTTGCTGATGCTTATCAGATTGTCAAAATTTACATGACATAGCCTCTTGTGTCATAACCATACATCATCAGTTTGAACAATAAGACAAGAAGCATCTTCCATGTCTAGATAAAACAAGTTACTCCTAGTCTAATCACCTTTTCCTATTAGACTTCCTTGAGAATCATAAATCTTAGCAATTCCTTTTTTTAAATTCAACCTTACATCCTATGTTGCCTAACTATGAGACACTTAACAAGTTATAATTCAGGCCTTCAACATAGTATGCATTATCACATGATATCTTTTCAGTAAGCTTGATACTACCTTTCCCTTTGATCTAACATGGTGCATTGTTACCAAATCTAACACTATTTCCTTCATATTGAGTAAAGGAAATGAACTTACTTTTATCTCCAGTCATGTGATGAGAGCATCCGCTGTCTATGATCCATTTATCATTCTTGTTCATGCAGGTTACCAGGGCAGTTGGTTCTTCTTCATCTAATTCATCCTTCATAGCCACATAGACTACTTCATCATCATTTTCGTTAGAGTCTTCTTCAAAAATGTAGCATATTTTGCCTTTACCTTTGTAGTCCTTATTTTCCTCTTTCTTGTTCTTGAAGTTGCCTCCATCCTTGTAATTTTTCTTTTGTGTGCATCTAGCTGCAATGTGACCAACTTCATTACAATTGAAACAAATGATTGGTAGCTTACCTTTGAATTTGCCTCTTCCTCTTTGAAATCTTCTTGCTAGTAATGCCTCCAATTGATCTACATCATCTTCATCAGTGCTTCTGTCACTAGATACATACTTTTCTTTTCCATTCTTTTTCTTTGTTTGCACCTCATCATTGTCTTTTATCATCATCTTAGCTTTGAATGCAGATTCAAAATTTGCTGGCTTGTAGTTGTCAAAGTTGGATAACTCAAAGGTGGTAAGTCTTCCAATTATTCGTTCAAATTTCATTGTGTTTCCTAGTACACACCTTAGCTCTTGGATGGCTAATACTCTTATAGCATAGATGGGAAGCAAAGTTCTCAAGTATTTGTTGCATATTGTTTCTTCTACTAACTATCCTCCTAGGCTTCTTATGGCACTGGCTACTTCCTTCATCCTTGCACCGTATTGAGCAACATTCTCTCCTTCTTCCATTTTCATATCATCAAATTTTTCTCTCAGGCTTTATCTTTTGGCTCTCTTGACATTTTCATCTCCTCCATAGATTCTTGATAATGTATTCCACATCTGATGTGAAGTATCACATCCTTTGATGTCATCATACTCGGCATAGCTTAGTGCTGAAGCAATATCTAACATTGCTTGATTGTGCTCCTTCTTCTTGCTCATATCATGTACAGTAAGGGGTCCTACAGGGTTTACATGATCAACTTTAAGTGAGGTCTGTGCATAGTCACCTATTGATCCGAGGTGTAGCTTCATCAGACTTTGCCATGCAACAAAGTTGTCTTTGTTTAGCTTGGGAACTTCTCTCTTGGACATCTTGATCTTCCTGTTGCTAGTACCTTGAAACAAATCAGCAATCTACTCTGATACCAATTTTTAGAATTATTTAGAATAACTGAGAGGGGGAGTGAATCAGTTATCCAAGGTCTAATGATGTCCAATAAAACTTTTTCTACAAATCCTTAATGGCACATAACTAAAATTATCATGCATGCAATTAAACATTAAACAACCATGAAAACTAAACATGCATCATACCATAACACTAAGGATTGGATAACCCAGAAACCCTCCAAGAATAAGAAGGTAAAACTGGAGTGGGGATGATACCCACAAAATAACTATGCAATTGATTTCAACCACTTTTGATGGTCTGCCCTGTTAAAGGCTACAACACATTGTTAAATGTGACCTTGTTAAAGGATTTAAAAACATTCAACTTGGAATGTCACCCTGTCAAAGGATTTACATAGAGTTGTTAGGCTCACCCAAGTCTTATGGGATTTGTAGTCACCTTCTCAAAAGAATCTTTCATCCCTCTCTAAGGATCTCCTATCCTCCTCCTAAGGATCTCTTATCCTTTTCCTAAGGATCTCTTTATCCTTCTCCTGAGGATCTCTTTATTCTTCTCCTGGGGATCTTCTATTATTTTCCTAAGGCTTATCCACCTAGCTGTTAAGCTAACCTAGCAATGTAGGGTTTTCAATATCTAATACAATGGTAAGAAAGTATTAGAAGGGTTTTGACCTGATACAGATTGCAACCCTAACTGTGCAAATTTTAGATCACTCTTCAATTCCTTTCTTTGCTTGGCTTCTCTTCCTTGCAGTTCTAACAGCTTGTTCACCCTTCAAGATCTTTCTCCTTGAGTTCTTTCACTCGTTATGCCAATGCAATCTCTTTGGTCACTCGATCAACTCAGAGTCTTGATGCTCTATTCTTACTCCTCTTGGCTTCTTTGCATGATCACACTTATGACCAATTCCCTCTCTTGCACACACACTTTATCTTTGACCTGTAACTCCTTTTAAAGAAGTTATGTTCTTCATTTCCCACTCAAATCTTAATTTGCCCTTGAGAAAATGGTATTTTTTTTTCCTCCAAATTGTTTCTTCTGGAAACTTCATGATAAATCCATTAGCATTCACCTTGGATTGGTTTGCATTGATTACATAGAATTTTGTGACATCTACTCATCATTCATAACTTCCAACTACTTCACAAAATTTGATGTAACAACCTTATCGCTACTGATCTGGCAAATCTTGTCTTAACAAATAATGCAGCAACTTGGCATTATTGGTTTACTGATGCTCGGCACCTTCTGTGTTACTCGGCTTCTTAATGCTATTTACTGGCGCTCGGCACCTAAAGCATTTTGGCTTTGCTCGGCACTTGAAAACTTACTCGGCATCTATTATCTTTTTCTACTACTCGGCACCTGAAGGATTCTGTGTTACTCGGCATCTGAGTAATCACTCGGCTTATATGAAACTTGAACTTGCTCGGCTTCAACTAAGAATCTATTCAGCACTAACTAGAACTTAGTTAATCCTTAAATCTTTGATATGTCTTAGTGTGTCCATCCTCTGTGTCTTAGAGTATGTCATCAATACATTATTTCATCAATGGCTTAGTTGATCCTTTTACTTCATTACAACATCATAACTTCGACCTTTCTCTAGGTACTCTAGTTACATCTTATTGATTGCCACCTCCTCATCAATCAACCAATTAATAGTATTTGGATCACTAAAGCAATTGTCATTCCTGCAAGTAGCAAGTTTGACATCAATGACAAAAAAATGATTGAAACATTCTTTACCAATTCCATTTCTCTTCATTCTTGATCTTTTCAATCATTTCCAACAATCTTGTGGGTACTATCCCTACCAAGGTTTTCCCTCTTATCAAGGGTTTCCCTAGTTAACATATTTTGTGTTATTGTGTCTACGTATCTTGTTGTCATTTTTTATTATATTGATTATATTTATCACTTGGTTAAGTTAATTTAATGTTGATAATTGTGATAATAATAAGATGATTGATTCACCACCCCCCCACCCCCCAGTTATATTGGTGGACTATATATTCTAACATAAGATCATTTTATGGTTTAGCAGTTTCTACAAAATGTTTATAAAGAATTTTAGTTCTACTTATAATGCTATGAATAGGACAAAGAGAGGAGATAAAAGGGATTTTAGTGGACACATGGGGTTGATAAGAGTTTTGAGACTTTGAAACAAAAGGTTGTTGAGTTATCTGTATTGGCTTTACCTAATTTCAATAAGGTATTTCAAGTGGAATGTGATGCAAGTGGCAATGCAATAGTAGCCGTGTTGAGTCAAGAAGGTAAACATGTTTCTTTCTTTAGTGAGAATTTGAATGATGCTAAAAGGAAGTATTTTGTGTATGATCAAGATTTTTTATGTTATTGTTCAAGCCTTGAAGAAGTGAAGACATTATTTTATTCCTAAGGACTTTGTGTTGTATATTGATCATAAAGCTTTACAATATTTGGGAAGTCAACATAAGTTGAATTAGAGACATATGAAGTGGGTTGAATACTTGCAGAGTTTCATCTATCAGATCAAATGAGTAAGTTTGATGAGTATTTCATTCAAGAAGGTATATTTTTCAAAGGAATTTAGTTGTGTATACCAAGAAGTTCTATGAGAGTTAATTTGAGTAAGAAAAAATATTGTGATGGTTTGGCTAGACATTTTGGAATTGATAAGACATTGAGTTTGCTTAAAGATAAGTATTATTGGCCAAAAATGTATAAGGATGTTAAAAATTTTGTGAGTTGCAAAATTTGTCAAATTGCAAAAGGAGTAAGTTAGAATACTAGATTGTATACACCTATTTATGTTCCTGAGAAACCTTAGAGTGACATTGGTATGGATTTTGTTTTTGGATTACCTAAGACAATAAGAAGGTATGATTTCATATTTGTTGTTGTGGATAGATTTTCTAAAATGGCACATTTCATACCATGTAAGAAGACACCATATGTTGTGCATGTTGTAGATATTTTCTTCAAAGAGATTGTTAAATTGCATGGATTACCAAAAAGTATTATTTCTAATAGAGACAATAAGTTTGTTGGTTACTTTTGGAGGACTTTGTGGAGCAAGATGGGTATTTAGTTGATATTTAGTTCTACATTCCATCCACAAACAAATGGATAGCTGGAGGTTTTGAATAGAAGCTTGGGTAATTTGTTTAGATGTTTAGTTGGAGATAAGCTAAGTAATTGGGATATGGTATTGGAAAAATTTGATTTTGCATTTAATAATTATTTGAATAGGAGTATAGGAAAAACACCTTTTGAGATTGTTACTAGAATACAACTTAGAGGAGTATCAGATTTGAGGGATGTTTTTGGTGAAGAGAAGTGTTGCAGGGGAAAATTTTGTTGGTTTTATGAAGTCTTTGCATGAGGAAGTGAAGTTGAATTTGGAACAAAGTAATCAGAAGTATAAGGACAATGTTGATAAGTCTAGGAGACATCATGTTTTTGAAGTTGGTAATGAGGTGACGGTTCATTTGAAGAGAGGAAGATTTCCTATTAGAACATACTATAAGTTGAAAATGAAGAAGTTTGGACATTGTAAGATCTTGAGGAAGTTTGACAGTGGTAATGCTTATGAAGTTGAGATACCTGATGACATGGATATATCTCCTATATTTAATTCTTTTGATTTATATGAGTATCATGAGTCATATAATGAAGTTTTTGTACCTAATGATTAACCTAAGAAATAGCTTGAAGAGATTGAATAGATATTGGATCAGAGATTTGGTAAAAGGATGAGAAGAGAGGGTTACCATGAATATTTGGTAAAATGGAAAAATATACCTATTGAAGATGCATCATGGATTTCTCAATCTGAGTTGAATTTAGCTCAGGTTGTGACATCTCAATGATTTAGGGGAATCATTTCTTTCAACCCTGATTCTCTGATGCAAGAGAATCTTGGGTTTTCTTGCTATCCTACTCATCTTTGTTTATTCTGCCTCTTGGAGTCGAGTTCAAATGGTTTCCAAGTTGTTGTTGTTTTCAAGTTATTCAGTGTTGGCCAAGTTACTATAGCTAGTATTGGCCAAGTTACTATAGTTGTCAAGTTACTGTAGCTATCCAGTATTGGTTGAGCTATCTAGTGTTGGTCAAGTGTTCCTTTATGTGTTGAGTGAGCTTGATATTTAATGATGCTTGGTTCCTTCTTTGACCAAGTTTTTCTATGATTGATTTTTAGTTTGATCCAACTTATGTAATTAATTTAGATCATGAATTTATTGTTCGGATCTTATCTTGGGATGTATACAGACCATAATTAGGTCAGCCTTTCTATTATGTAATTATCTAGATTCTTCTATAAGCCATTTTGGTAAGTATAAATAAGGGTGTTTAGGTTTAGGTTAGGAAATTACTTAGAGATTTTAGAGAAAATGTTCCTAAAATAGTGAATTTGAAGCTGGATCATGGATTTTAAATTTATATTTTGTTGGTTGTAACCCAAAAGGCCTTGTAGTTGGGCATGTATGTAAATAATTTGATGAATTAATAAATAATTTTGAAGTTCCTTCCCTCCTTTTTGTTTTTCTCTTATTTTCTTTCATTGTGTTACTCAACACGATGATTGTATAGTTAGGTGTGCCTCTTACCCTAGTTGTTCATCCTCTCCTTTTGTCAAGTCTTCTCAGGTTTCTACAAGAAAACTAGCAAGAATTTGCATGGGAATACACTGATATGAAAGGGATTGACCCTAAACTCTTTATTCACATAATCTATATCAGTCCTAAGAGAAGACTAGTTAAGAAATCATAAAGAAGAATTAACCTAGTATTAAGAGATATAGTGAAAATTGAACTACAAAAGTTGTTAAACATGGAGTTCATTATCCAATTTTTCTAAGTGAATGGTTTTTTCCTTTGGTTATAGTTCCTAAAAAGGGAGGTAAATGGAGAGCTTGTGTGAACTATAGGGAGCTAAACTCAGAAAATAAGAAGGACCATTTTCCCTTACCTTTCATTGATAAGGTTTTTGATACCTTGGTTGGTAAGAGATATTTTTCCTTCTTACATGGCTTTAGTGGTTATAACTAGATAAAAATAGCACCTGAGGATCAAGATAAGATACCTTTACCTGTCCTTGGGAATCTTTGCCTATTCAATTCTACCTTTTGGTCTAAGCAATGCACCTACCACTTTTCAAAGAGTTGTGATTAGTATATTTTATGATATATCTCCTGATTGCATGAAAATCTATATGGATGATTGTACTATATATGGTTCCACTTTTGAGGAGGCACAATCTAACATGGAAAAGGTTCTCAAAAGATGTCATGATTATAATGTCTCTCTGAATATAGAATAGTGCTACATGATGATGGAGGAAGGAGTTGTTTTGGGGTATTATATTTCCTCCTTGGGTATTCAAGTTGATCTGGCTAAGATTGAAGTAATCAACACATTGCCAACTCCTGAAAAGAAAAAATATTTTAGAATCTTTCTTGGGCATGCTAGTTACTGTAGGAGATTCATCAAATACTTTAGTCAACTTTTAGCTCCATTATACAATTTCTTGAAGAAGGATGTTGATTTTTCATGGAATTCAGAATGTGAAAAATCATTCAAGTAACTAAAGGAAGTGTTGACTACAACACCTATTCTATGATGTCCTAATTGGAGCCTCCCATTCCATATCCATACATATGCTTTTGATTATGCTTTAGGGATTGTTTTGGGCCAAAAATAAGGGACTTTCAAACATGAAATCTACTATATTAGTAAGAATTTGCAAGGAGCAGAGTTCAATTATACTATCACTGAAAATGAGCTACTTGTAGTAATCTATGCACTTAACAAATTTGGACACTACATCACTGGTTATGAGATGTTTGTGCATACAGATCACTCTACTATCAAGTATTTGATGAAGAAGCCCATTGTTTCTAGATGATTGACTCACTAATTGTTACTCATGAAAGAATTTGATTTGACCATAGTAGAAAAACCAAGGAAAGTTAATGTGGTGGCTGATTTTATTCCGCATTTGCATGTTCTAGAAGATCCTCTAGCAATTGATGATAGTTTCCCAAATTAACATTTGTTTACTATATTAGAATGAAACCCATGGTATGTTGATATTTCCAAATGTACCTTACTATAGGAAGTACACCATCTCATTTCTCTCCTAAGGAGCATAGATTTCTAGCAAAGAAAACTTATAACTTTTCTTGGATTACTGGTTGTATGTTTTACATTAGACCTGATCAAGTGTTGCATAGATTTGTTAGGGAAGATGATACATATGAAATCTTGAGAGCATGTCATGATGAGCTATGTGGAGAACACTTTGTATATAAGAGAACAATATTAAAAATTATGACAATGGGTTACTACTGGCCCACTTTACAATGGATGCAATAGATATGCAAAAAAATATGATAGATGCCAAAGAATAGGAAGACCTACTAAGCCTGGTGAAATTCCCCTACATCCATAGGTAATTGTTACACATTTTGATAAATGAGGAATTGATTTTGTTGGGCCCATAGAACCTTCACCAAATAGGAAATCATACATTTTAGTTTGTATTGATTATGTTACTAACTGGGTTGAGGCTAAACCTATGGAGCATGCTAGGGATAACAATGTTCCATGGTTTTTTTATGAAGCAATATTCACTACATATGGTGTCCCTAGGGAAATAGTAACTAATCAGGACACATAATTCACTTACAATTTGATAATTTCCCTCATGAATGAATATACTATTAGACATGGCACATCTTCCCCTTATCATCCTCAATCCAATGGTCAAGAAGTGATTCCATTTTGACCAAAACAATAGCTATCCATAGAAAATATTGGGCATTTTGTCTACCTAAAGTGATTTGGGCTTATAGGACAACATGGTTATCTCACTGAGGCACAACAAGAGAGAATCCCATAATTGAATGGCCTAGATGAGTATAGGAAATCTTCCTTGCAAAAAACTAAAGTTATCTAGTAGGAAAGGAAGAAATGACATGATAAGTTTATTAAGGATAAATATTTTTTAGTTAGAGATTGGGCACTACTATATGATTTACGCTATCAAAACAGTTTGAGTAAGTTTCAAACAAGGTGACTATGGACATATGAATAATATCAATTTTTGACAATGGTGCAATACAACTTTCCACAGTTAATCTTTTCCATTTCTACTTTTGGTGAATAGTCATAGGCTTAAGCTCTATCATAAGCCACAAAGCAAGGAGGAGTTCTTGTAGCATTTTGAACTAGAGGAACCACATACTCCTCTTGTAGCTATAACAACTAGGTATTCTATCCAATTTGCCTTATCTCTTTGACTCTTCTCAAAGGCACATAATAAATCACCTTACTTTCTCCATAAAAAATCATCTCACCCTCTCTCTTTTCCAATTTTTGACCTCATCCTCACTTCAACATTAAAGTATGAAGCAACAATTTTTTCACAACTACATTGCTAGGTCAGAATCATGAATTTGTACATATAATTATTTTCCTTAATTTCATAGTTTAGTGTTACAATGTCTCTAGTGATCTTTTCTTGTGCATGCATGGTGGGAACCATGCTCTACTTTAAGTTGGGGGAGTGGGGGGGTAAAATGTGTGATATTTATATTCAAATATACACATATCAATTTGATTTCACATGTTAATACAATCTTAGTATCATAATGAAAGGACATGCCATAATTTTTTGAAAAAAAGAAGATTTAAATTAGGTCAATGTGATAACTAACTCACGCAAGCAAAAAGTATGAATGAATGCATTCATTAAAAGATAAGGATATGAGTATGTTAAAATTAATGATGATATGGAATTATCTAAGATGAATACATTTTTATAACTCATTTCATTTTCTTTGATGCACTGCCACTTTCAAGCAAATTTTCAAAACTTTCTTTGCTCTACAAATTGCCAAAACCTGTTTCATTACCAATTTGTGTTCTTTCTTATTTTGGGTTTTAACTAAATTTGTTAGAGTTTAGGGATAGCAGTCATGGGAGGATATTTGATATGTCATGAATAAATAACTCATGATATTACTCTTCAAGATAAACTCTATCATCCTTTGTTTGAAAATCAAGGGTGGCTGCAGTATTTTCTAAAGCTCATAGCATGGGATGATGAAGTGGCATTCCAATTCATGATTTCTCTTCACAATGATATTGCCATAGTTAAAGGTCTTAGAGTGGAATACATTGAAGACATTATTGTTGAGGTCCTGAGTTCATCATTGGAAGGGAAACTTTTTGAAGAATTTTTGACCCCAAGATCAGCCAGAGATCAATTTACCTTGCACATAAATAAACAACCAAAAATTGATAGAAAATAAGGCACAAGAAGAACATATATGCAAGAACCCTAAAATCAATATTCCCTCTAAATCATGGAGTACATCACTTCTAAAGGTAGGAATCAATGGTTGCATGTCATTCATTTTAAGCTTCTCGACTACCTCCATCATGAGAGTAGGCCAGTGAATCTTCTGCATTATTGAAGAAGAGAGTAGTTTTTATTCAGGAAGGTAAGCCCAACACTATGTCTAATCATTGTTTGATTAATTTTTTAGTCAAAAGGGCTTTGAGACAAAATTCTACTAGTTCATGGGATGATTTCTTATTAATGGATTAATATTTTCCTAAACTTGGAGGACCTAGAGGTTTAGGAATAGGAAGGAAGTTTTCTACAACATCAAGCATTGTAACAATAGTATAACAAACTATACCTTCAACTTATGGCTCTTCTAAAAAAATTAGGTCATCTAGAAAGAAGAAGAAGGTAGAAAAATCAGCATCTATTTCTACCTCGATGAAGGGTAAGGAGAAGGTTGTCCTGGAAGATACCCCTACTACTCCTCAATGGAAAACTAGTGTCACAACCATATCTTGTTCAAAAAGAGTTGAGAAAGAACCATCCCAAGAACTAGTAGGAAAAAACATAGAAAAACCAAAGGAATTATGGGATGTTGAATATATTAATATCACCTCTTGATAAGAGGAAGAAAGTCCAAAAGGGAATTCTTGCAACATCTATTGATGGAGATGTTGGAAATATAAGAGTAACTGAGAGGGGAGGGGTGAATCAATTACTACAAAAATAAATCTCAGATCCCTTAGATGTCAGTACAAAATGCAAACAGATAACTGAATACTGCTGAAGCTCAATAAACACATACAGAATGTTGTAACTCAGTAATAACTAGATTAGGTTGGTAAATGGTTAACATATAAACCTTTAGATGTTATCTATGATTACCATTACTTTAACTTAGTTGCAAACACATAAAAGAAAACAGCATGAACACATTTGACACCAAGATTTAACGTGGTAACCCAATTTGGGAAAAACCACCAATTGCAACTAGTTACTATTTTTCACTCTTTTGAAGTGAGCCCTATTAGGAGCCAACTCTATTAAAGGTTACAAAACACACTGTTAGGTGTGACCCTGTTAAAGAATTTAATCACCTTATTAGGAGTGGCCTTGTTAGAGGTCTTGAGAACAATTCAATGAAATTTTCACCTTGTTAGAGGATTTGCAAATAGTTATTAAGCCAAATCTGTTAGAATATTTAGATCACTACTATAATGGTTAGAGAGTAACAATGAGATGACCTAATTTGAATGTAACTGAATTGCTGATTATAGATCTCTGTTCTAGCTTGTACTTGATCCTTCTAGATTGAATATAGCTTTGCTGCTCCATAAGGATATTTTGTTTATCCTTCAAATTCTCTTCCTCTTCTCATCATTAAGTCTTCAACAACATCTTCATTTCATGCACTCTTTAAAATCGCAACTTGACCTTATACTTATATATTTCACTTTGTCAAGTCAGCTCAAATACAACTTAGAATAATCAATATTCATCACCTTAGTCAAATGGAATGAATAGATAAATCAATTAATCTTAGCACAAAAAAATAAGAAAATCCTTTGTTAGTTGACCCAGATCGGTAGAAACTAATTTAGAAACAATTTCCTTTGTTAACCAACAGAATCTCGATTAACACTACAAACTTGTGAAAATCCTTTGGCAACCAATTGAACTTGGTTAGCATTGGTTCCATCCAACTTTCCTTTATTAATTGAGTGAGTTTTGTTAATACTAACTTACTGCAACTTTTATTTTGACACCTGAGTGTACTAGATAGGCACTACCTTCTGAACTAGGCAAACACATGAATGCTTGGTAAACACTAAGAACTATCTTCACTGCTTGAATGAGTTCGGCATATACTAACTAATAATGATATGAAATTTGTGTAACATCAAAGATAACACACAATTAATCAGTTGTATCCAAAAATCTCCCTCTTTGGCATTGATGGAAACACAACATGTCATAGCACAATGAAATTTTGGATTTTAGACTTGAGATCTTCTTCTGTTAGTATGAGCTCTTCCTTTCACTGGATTGTGTCTACAATAGTTGTTACCAAGTTGATTTAGAACTTTCTCCCTCTTTCAGAAAACTTCTTCTTTGGAAAACTTCTCCCTCTTCGGTTCCTTACTTTATTATGGTTCCAAAAATTTCTCAAAGATATGACAGTAAACTTCTCCCTCTTTGACAACACATGTCAAAGAAAATAATTTAGTAAATACCAATGTACCATAAGTACTAATTCATTTGTAATATGCCCTTGCTAATTTTGCACCAACTTATTGATCTTCAATAGGTTCTGGTTGATGCATTCACTAAACTTCATTTAGTGGATTTCAGATAGGGGAATGACGTGTGGCTTACCTCTTAGATACAAAAATGTATCCTTAGGTAATGGCTTGGTGAATATATCTACAATCTATTCCTTTGTATTCACATATTCTAATCTGACTTCTTTATCTTTCACTAACTCTCTTAAGAAGTGATATTTTATAGCAATATGCTTTTTTTTGGAATGCATTACTAGATTCTTTGATATGTTGATTGCACTGGTGTTATCATAATATATGACAATTGGATCTTTGATCTCTACCTTCATTCCTTCCAATAGTTGTTTGAACCAAAAAATGTTAGAAAATTTGATTGTTGCTACTATATATTATGCCTCTACTATGGATTGAGATATATAATTTTTCTTTTTGCTTGTCCAAGATACTAGTCTTTTACCAAGAAAGAATGCTCCACCGCTAGTGTTTTTTCTATCATCAATACTTCCTACCCAATCAGCATTAGCAAACATTTTCAAGTCTAAATTGCCTCCAAGTTTGTACCATACACCATAGTTTTCAGTACCTTTTAGATATCTCATCAATCTCTTAATTGCAATCATGTGATTTTCTTTAGGATTTGCTAAGAATCTTGCCACTATTCCAACTACTAGAGCAATATCAAGCCTTGTGTGTACTACATACTACAATTTTCCAATCATTGATCTATATGTGGTCTTATCTACTTCTTTTGAATCATCATTTTTGGAGAGATTATATCTAGTAGACATAGAGGTTCCAGCTGGTCTTGAATCTTCCATTCCAAATTTTTTTAGTATCTCCTTGATATACTTAGATTGAGTGATGTAGATATTATTCTTGTTCTCATGTATCTACAATCCAAAAAATAATTTTATCTCACCAAACATAGACATCTCAAATTCTTTACTTATTTTTCTAAAATGCTTTGCACAAATCATCATTTCCTACAAACAGAGTATCATCAACAAATATTTCTGCCAACACAATTTGCTTATCTAGTCCTTCCTTGATATACAGACTATTGTTATCATTTGTTCTTTGAAAACTAATCTGTACCAAGTAATTATGGAGTCTTTCATACCAAGCTCTGGGAGCTTGCTTGAGACCATATAATGCTTTGTGCAACTTGAAAACCATGTCTCTTTTGCTAGGATCTACAAAACCTTCTGGTTGTTCAATGTAGACTTCTTCATCAAGAATTCTATTCAAGAATGTAGATTTGACATCCATTTGATATATTTTAAATCCTCTATGTGTTGCATATACTAGTAAAGTTCTAACAACTTCTAGTCTTGCCACAGGAGCAAAAGTTTCACATTAGTCAATACCTTCTTCTTGAGAATAACCTTTGCACACCAATCTTGCTTTGTTTCTTGAAACTTTTCCATCTTCATTCAGCTTATTTCTAAATACCCACTTTGTACCAATTACATTTTTATCCTGGGTCTAGGAACAAGAGTCCATGTTTTGTTCTTTTCTATATGTTCTATCTCTTCATTCGTTGCTTCAATCCAACTTTCATTTTATAGAGCATCTTTAACACTTCTAGGTTCAAATTCAAAAAGTAAACATGTACCTTTTAATTTCCCTCTTGTCATTGTTCCATCTAATTTTTCTCTAATGATCTGATCAGGTGCATGATGTCTTCTAACATAATTTGCTAACATAGGCTCCTTGGTCTTTGAATGAGATCCACCATCTTCTTGAATTTTAGTTTCAAGCTTGGGTCCTTCTATCTGTAACTCGGGTCCATCAAGCTTGGTTTGAACTAGCTTAGTAACCTCTGACGTAGGTCCTTCAGACTGTAGCTCAGGTTGCACTGTTTGTAACTCTGTAACTATAGGAGTTTCTAGAGACTCGGGAGATGAAGCTTCTTTTCTCTCAGATAGATTTTGTAGAGTATCAAGTTCATAGTAAACAAATCATCTATAATCTTTAGGTTTCTTCTTGCTTTCTTCTTCACTCTTTTGTAAAAATTCATCAATTCTGACATGTGCACTTTCTATGATTTTGTGAGTAGACAAATTCAAATATCTATATGCTTTACTTCTGCAGCAGTATCCTAGAAATATGCCTTCATTTCCTTTTACATCAAATTTTCCTTTTCTAGATTCTTTCAATATATAATATTTGTTGCCAAATACTTTCAAGTAACTTACATTAGGTTTGTAACCATACCATAGCTGATAAGGTGTTTTATTTGAATCCTTCTTCAACTGAACTATATTCAAGGCATGAACTTTAGTGCTAATAGCTTCTAGTATTTGAGAGCAACATTCTTTTCAATCATCAAGGTTCTTACACAGTCCATGATAGATTTGTTTCTTCTTTTAGCTATCCCATTCTATTGTGGTGTACCAGGGGCTAATACTTGTTTTTTTATTCCTCTTTCAATGCAAAAATTATTGAATTCATGGGAGATGAATTCACCACCTCTGTCTGATCTTAAGCATTTCAACCTTTTTCCAGTTTCCTTTTCTACTCTTTCCAAATATCACTTGAATTTTTGAAAGGCTTCTGATTTATCTTTTAGATACATTAGTATCATCATTCTAGAGTAGTCATCAACAAAAAGAATGAAAAAAATTTCTCCACTATAGCTTTCTATTCCAATAGATCCACATAAATTTGTATGAACATTCTAAGACTACTTCTGACTGATAGTCTTTTCTCTTGAAGTTTTTCTTTCCCATCTTACCAATTTGGCAATTCTTGCATAGACCCATGTCAAATTTCTTAAAACTAGGGATACCTCTTACTCTTCTATGTTTTCTTATCTTAACTAGATTATCAAAATTTAGATGACATAGCCTTTTGTGCCATAACTAGCTTTCCTCTACTTGAGAAATAATACATGAACAATCACTAAGATCAAGAGCCAAATCCAACAAAATTTCATTTCCCATCCAGCAGTTTGGAACCTTGAATCCAATGTTATTTAGTTGTGCCACACTTAGTAGATTATGCTTTAGTCCTTCAACCCAATAAGCATTGTCACATACAAGTTCTTTAGTCAACAAGATACATCATTTTCCTTTTATGTTACAAGGTTCATTATTTCCAAATCTTACACTACCTCCTTCATAATATTCCATATGCTCAAAAAAAAATGTGTCACTAGTTGTATGATGTGAGCAGCCACTATCAATAATCCATATATCATTTTTGCTAACATGAGCGATAAGTGTCATCTTATCTCCTTCATCATCGGATTCATCTTTCATAGAAATATATATCATTTCATCTTAACTTTTATCAAAATATTTAGCTATAAAACAAAATTTCTTACCTTTGTCCTTGTAGTTCTTGTAGTTCTTTGAGTCGGTCTTGCCTTTATGCTTGTTTCTTTTCTTCTCATCCTTGATTTCCTTGTTTGGACACCTAGAAACAATGTGACCAACTTCTTCACAAGAAAAGCATATCAAAGGAACTTTACCTTTGTACTTTTCTCTACCTTTGGAATACTTCCTTGCAAGCAAGGCCTCAACAACTTTAAGATCACTGTCTAAACTTTCTTCTGATGTTTCATCTTCTTCATTTGCTGATTGACTGGATTTTGACCTTTTACCCTTTTCTTTGAGTGTGAGTTTAGCTTTAAGTGCAAATTCAATATTCTTTGATGCAGGAACATAGTTATCATAGTTATCTAATTCAAAAGTGGTCAATCTTCCAACTAGAGCATCCAAGCCTAATTTTTTATTTGGATCACATCTTATTTCCTAAATAGAAAAGACTCTAATTGCATAAATAGGAAGAAGATTTTTGAGTACTTTACTTACAATAGTTTCCTCCTTAATATCTCCTCTAGATGCTTTGATTGCACTTACACTGGCCTTGATCCTTTCCACATATTTTGCAATGTTTTCATCTTCTCTCATTCTCATTTGATCAAATTATCCTCTAAGGCTTTCTCCTTTGGCTCTTTTTACATTTTCATCTTCTCCATAGATATCTCTCAATTTGTTCCTTATTTCATAAGCAGATTTGCAATCCTTTACCTCATCAAATTTAGCATAACTGAGAGCAGATGCAATATCTATCATCATGATATTATGATTCTTCTTTTCAGCAATATCTTCAACTGATAAAGTTCTAGTGAGAGTCTTGTATTCAACATCAAGATACTTGTAGCTTGAATCACTAATAGTAGCTAGATGTAATCTCATAAGTCCTTGCCATGCTACAAAATTGTCTATGTTCAGCTTGGGAATCTCTCTTTTGTAAGACATCCTTATCTTTAGCTTAGGTCCTCGAAACTTTCTCTGCAAGCACCAAAAGATCTGATACCAATTGTTGGAAATATAAGAGGAGTAACTGAGAGGGGAGGGGTGAATCAGTTACTACAAAAATAAATCTCAGATCCCTTAGATGTTAGTACAAAATGAAAATAGATAACTGAATACTGCTAAAGCTCAGTAAACACATACAAAATGTTGTAACTTGATAATAACTTGATTAGCTCAGTAAATGATTAACATATAAACCTTTAGATGTTATTTGTGATTACCATTTCTTTAACTTAGTTGCTAACACATAAAATAAAATAGCATGAACACATTTGACACTAGGATTTAATGCAAACACCCAATTTGGGAAAAAACCATCAATTGCAAGTAGCTACTATTTTTCACTCTTCTAAAGTGAGCCCTGTTAGGAGCTAGCCCTGTTAAAGGTTACAAAACACACTTTTAGGTGTGATCCTATTAAAGGATTTAATCACCCTATTAGGAGTGGCCTTGTTAGAGGTCTTGAGAACAATTCAATGGAATTGTCACCTTGTTAGAGGATTTGCAAATAGCTATTAAGCCAACTCTGTTAAGAGATTTAGATCACTACTACAATGGTTAGAGAGTAACAAAAAGATGACCTGATTTGAATGTAATTGAATTGATGATTATAGATCTCTGTTATGGCTTGTACTTGATCCTTCCAGATCAAATATAGTTTTGCTACTCCACAAGGATATTCTACTTATCCTTCAAATTCTCTTCCTCTTCTCATCATTAAATCTTCAATAACATCTTCATTTCATGCACTCTTTAAAATCACAACTTGACCTTATACTTATATCTTTCACTTTGTCAAGTTGACTCAAATACAACTTAGAATAATCAATATTCATCACCTTAATCAACTAGAATCAATAGATAAATCAATTAATCTTAGTACAAAAAACTAAGAAAATCCTTTGTTAGCTGGCCCATCTCAGTAGAAACTAACTCAAAAATGATTTCCTTTGTTAACCAACAAAAGCTTGATTAACGTTGTAAACTTGCGAAAATCCTTTGGCAACTAAGTGAGCTCGGTTAGCACTAGTTCCATCCAACTTTTCTTTATTAACTGAGTGAGCTTAGTTAACACTAACTTACTACAACTTTTCTTTTGATGCTCAAGTGAACTCAGTAGATACTACCTTTTGAACTAGGCAAACACAGGAATACTTGGTACACACTGAGAACTATCTTCACTATCTGAGTGAGCTCAACATATACTGACTGATAATGATATGACATTTGTGTAACATCAAAGACAACACATAATTAATCAATTGTATCCAATAGGAGAACCTTCAAAGAAGAAAAAGAAGGTGTCAAAAACTTTGTTTGAAGCACCTATGAGGAGAAGTGAAAAATTTGATAGAAACCCCAGTATAATTGATACACCTATTAACAAACTTGTTCATACTAATGTTCCTAAGATTGGAAAAGAAACTGATGAATTTGATAAGATGTAAATGTTAGGAAGAGATTCAGAAAATGTTCAACATAATGATCAACATGACTCAAGTCAATTTCAAGAGGATGAAAATATTGTTCACATGGAAGATGATGGTAGTGATAATAAATCTAGCCCACATAACTTTGTGTTTCATAAGAAATGAAAAGATTCTCGTGTTGTGTATGAATCTAATGATGAATAAGGAGTTTTGAATAATGAAACAATTTTATTTTTTGTAATGAGCAAGAGGGACATCCTACAGCCAAAAATGATAATCCTAAAGACCTTGATGAGGATTGTCCTACATTTAATGTAAATATTGTTGATCGAGCTATGGAGAAGATGGATAATGAAGGGTTAGAAACTTTAGTACAAGAAGGCCAGAAATGGAAACATAAAATCCTCCATAATAGCCAGTAAATGATAACCTAGAAAGAGCACTAGTTTTTTAGAAAAAGAATCTAGTTGATAATCCTAAAAATAATAAGCCACAAGATGTTACTGGCCTTGGGTAGATTGACATTGATAATGTTGGAATTACAATAGGAAAAGTAAACTTGTTGGGGGGGGGGAGGAAGTGGTGAATCAGTGCTTTAAACTTTGATCCATAAAATATTTACCACACATCCATCTCACATATTCAATAAGTAAATTAAAATACCATGTAAAGCATATACATCTAAAGCATTTAAATAAGTAAGCATTCACACATATATGACACCAGTTATGATTACCTAGAAGCCCTCCAATGAGAAGGTAAAATTAGGGTGGGGATGACACCTACAAATCTTCACTACTGTAGTAATAAAGTGTATCTAATGAAGGTTATAATGTTTGATCTGCATGAACCATGATCTACCCTGTAAAAGGTTTGCCTCGTTAAAGGCTTACAAAGATTGTTAGGTCTCACCTTGTTAGAGGATTTCAACACCCTGTTAGAAGTGTGCTTGGTAAAAGGACTTCAACTCACAATTAAGTAAGCACCTTGTTAGAGGATTTCAATATAGACTATTAGGACTACTCTATTAAGAGATTTAACTGATTTACCCATTAGAATGTCTCAATAATGATCATGTGGTTAGCACTCTAATGCTTGATGAAAGATCACCTCTATCCTATTATGTACTTGATCCTTCTAGATTAGGTGTCTCTCTATTGTTCACTACTTGCTTCCTCTATTTTCCTTTAACTGATTCTTCAATTTAGATCATAATACCTTGATTGCCATGAATGTCCTAGTTTACACATGTAAAAGTCTCCTTGATCATTAATTCATTCCCTTTCTCACTCATAAGAAGTTTAGGGTTTTTCCTCTTTAAGAAGACCTAGGTGACTTAGGGTTAGGTATGAATCAATGGCTGTGATTCATCCATATTGTTGCGTAAACCTTCCCTTTACCTAATCAGGTGCATGTTATACATGAGGGATTCCAACTTAAGATTCATTCTTATCACCAAAATATCGTAATTCAATCTTTAAGTTAGCTCAAAAATGGTTTACATAGTAATTTGTGCCAATACAAACAACTATGAAAAAATTGTGTTACTCGACATCTAAAGTCCCTGGTGCTCGGCACATACTATGACCTCAATGTTGTCACTCGACATCTGAATGACTTGGCATGCATTGCTTGCTCAGCTCCTGAATCACTCGACATATACTATCTACTTGGCACTTGAGTGACTCAGCACTCACTGTTTACTCGGCATGCTCTAAATTTATATGTTGTGCTCAACATATGTTACTTGTTTGGCACAAACTAAGTAAATGACTTAAGTATATAAACACTCACTTGGAAAAACTAAATCTGAGATTAACAATCTCCCCCTTTGACATGAGTGTCAAAAACACTTGGTCATACATAATACTCTTATTCTTACGAGCATAACATAAGTGATTATTTGGCTTCTATACAAAATTTCAAAAATATCAAAATTTTGCAACATGACTTATACCTCAAAATCTTATAATTCCCCCTGAGTTGTTTAATTTATTTTTTACTTTATTCTATATCAAAATGTTTCTCCTGTTGAGTAGGATCTGTGTCAACCGATACTCTTTCTTTGTTTCTACTTGCTTTCTCTTACTCCCCTTGTTTTCTCTTACTCCCCCATTCTTTTTCCTTGCTTCTTGCTCCCCCTTAGCTTATATCCCCCTTTTTGATACTAATGTTAATGGGTTATACACTAATAGTGTATTTGTCCAAAAAAGATTTATGGACCTCAAGAATAATCTGAAGAGTTGTATCCCAATTATCACATGCTACCTCCAAAGACTTATTTTGGATGGAAAGCTCAGCAGCAAGGTGTACTAAGCCATAATGTAGAAATATTTGGGTCTTTCTTCATAATTGTTTCTATATAGCCTAGCTCCTTTTGTAGAATCTACATATCAAGAGTCAATGTAGATTGGATGTTAATCAGTTTAGCCCTGATGTTGGCTTCATCTACTTGTAAAGTTGCTAACTGACTTTGGGATTGCAAGAATGTCTTGAAATGTTTCTCACTTTAAGCTAGTGTTATGGGAAATTTAGCTCCAGATGATTGCATTTGACTTTCCATGCTCAGGATGTGATTCATTATCTCCTATGTGAAGAGTGTAGGATTACACAATTTGGTGTACAGAGAGAAAAGGTTCTCTAGTACCTTCTCCACACTATCTATCTTAGTTGCCAATGAAACTTGTGTTAGTGAAATTTCACTAGATATCTTCTTATTCACTTTATTTTGAAACTTCTTCTCAGAACATTCTAATAATTTGACATTAGTATCTAGGTCTATATTACTTACTTTGTCCACTATGTTGGTCAATTATTCAATGATTTGATTTGTTTCATCTGGAGTAGGTATACTTAATGCATTTAAGAAAATGTCTTTGATCTCAATCAAAGCTTGCTTCTGCCTATGCTCCCTTATAAGTAGTTCTTGATGTTTCTTTCTTACTAGGGACTCTTGAAGTATACCCATTTTCTCAATTTTTATTGTTGCATAATCAAACTTAGTCAATACAATTTCTTCATCTAGGCTAACATCTCCATAAGTTATTACCTCTTCTACCTTCAATGAGCTAGGACTCAACATTTGGAATTGCAAAGGTGTTGCATCTATGCTCATCCTCTAAAGAGCTTGAATGGAAGGAGTTCCTAATGTTGGTAAAGTTACCAATGCTTGAATTGTTTCTAGCTCCTTTAGCTTGGGTATCAAATTAGTCTCTTTAGGCTTGACCTTTTCTGCCTCTTTCATTTCAGCTGCACCTTGATCTTGTGATGTAGGTGCATGTACTTCTACCTAACCTATTTGACTTGGTGTCTCATCATTAACTGGTGTTTCCAACTTATCTTCTCCAACTGTCTCAACCTTGTCTTTTTTAGGTTCTTGTACATTTTCTAAGAATGGAGTGCACTCCATGGGTGTACTAACAGTGCATCTTGTTGTCTCCTTCTTTTGATATACAACTAAATGTGGTGAAGCTTGTACACTTGTGACTTCAGGAATGAATGTAGATGTTTCTTGTGTTTTCACTTCCTCCCCTATAGTCATAGACTCTGCCTTCTAAATTTCATCAGCACTTACCAATACATGATTGTCACATAATTTGGTCTATAGTATGGATTGATCAAGTATTCTTTTCAAATCTTCCTCTATTAGGGGGTTGATGTTTTCATCAGTGGGATTAGAAACATCCTTTACTGTGACAGTTTTAGTACTTGTTCTTATTAACTATGGAGGGATGACACTCAGCATTTCATCAGTTGTTGCTTGATCATCAATATTCATATCAGTGCCTCCCTTAATTATGCCTTCTTCATTGTCATCTGCCTTGTCATCTTTTACCTTAATAGGTTCTTGTTCACCTTCTCTAGTTTTGGCTAGTTCATATGTAATCTTCCACATTTCTTTGGACTTTAGTATAACATACTCTATGTTATTTTGTAATATGCTAAATGCCCTATATTTAGGTATAAATCTCACAACATTTTTCTCTATGGCTTTAGACATTTCTGCCTTGCTAAGTTCTAGCATAACTTGAGCAAGGGTTTTCTCCCTAATTTTCTTCTTAGTGTCATTTTTGCTCAACTCTATCATATAATCTCTTAGGTATGGAGTTCAAAATTTCTAGAGGAGTTTTCTCAAAAGTAGCCATCATGGAATATATTGCCTCCTCTACTTTATTCTTCTCAATCTTTCCAAGGTTATCAAATTCAACGTGAGAGAAACTTGACAAGTCAGCATTGTTTCTAATGTTCTCACATAACTTATCTAAGTCTAAGGAGGGACTATGACTCACTACTTGGAATTGGTTATTGTCAGAAGATTCAATCTTCTTTTCATCAAATTTAGCTTGAGGAACATACTTTCTTCTTGATCATTTTTGTGGTCCACCTTCTTTCTTTTTAGGCTTGGCTACCTCTTTAGGCTTATGTATAGTGACTCTTGTACTAGCCCTTGTGGTAGGTTTTTTTGGTTTGGGTTGACATGGTTTTGCAACTTTCTTTGGTTTTGTCAATGTAGGTTTCTTTGTCTTCCTCTTCTTCTTATCAATAGGAGTGGGTGCTTCCTCGGCTTCTTCTCCATTAGCACCTTCTGCAATTTCTATTTCCTCCTCTTACTAATCATCTCTTTGACCTTGTGTCAATGCCAGTGGTGTTGAGCTTGTATTTCTTCTTCTCCGTCATCTTCTTCTTCTTCCTCTTCCTTGGCTCTTTCACCAAATTTCTCTTTCAGTTTCTTCACCAATTTTTTATTTTTCCTGATTACACAAGTAGTCTTTAAATCCAAGTGATTTTAGATTTGGCCAATTCATTGTTCCCAAATGCTTTGGCTTCTTTGTCCACTTCTTCTGCAAGTAATGTTATGATTTCTACAGAGGCCTCATCATCATTTATATCATATCCTAATGGCCTCAACCATCTCACTCTAGGAATTTTTTCTTGTTCATATGTATGATCAGTTTCAACCAAAGGGCAAACATCATCATAATGTTTCTCCACTAGTGATACTATAATCCTTAATCTCTTCTTCATAGATTGTTTAAAATCTTCAAAATAACTAGCCATTACTAACTCAAAATTATTTCCTAATTGTTCAATGAACTCTCCTATTTGTATTGCAATTGATCTATTTGTCTTCCATGCAACCTTACCAAATGTAGGAAATGTATTTTACACATAGAAGAAAATACATACCAAAATAGATCCAAATTTAAACTGAGCACTCTTTATTTTCCTTATTGCTCCCAGATTTTCAATCACTTGCTGCAACTGCAACTCGGCAAGATCATAAGTATGATCTTTCTTCATAATTTTATAGCCCAGATCCACTAAAATGTAAGGTACACTATTTAATCTACTTAACTAATAAAACTTATGTGTCATTACCCTCAGTGCAAAAATTATTAGGGGATCTTTGATTGTATCAATTATCATTCCCCTTTTGTTTCACATAGCCCTTATGTTCTTTTCAATGACTTCTTTTGACTCACTGCTTATAGTCTTTGGCTGATCTAGGTTTGGATACCCTGTTACCCTATGAATAATTTCCCTTATAATTTTAACTGGCCCATTCTCTAGCCATACTGAGCTATCATGAATTATGCTTAAGACAAGCCTTATCCACTCAGTTTTGAAAATATTTGGGAAATCTAGGGTACAAGTTAACCCTTTCTTCTTGACAATGTTGTATTGTTCCTTCAAAGCTCCATTTTCACAAAGTCTTCCATATTCTTCTCTAATTTCCATGTCACCTATACTACCAATCTTACAAGTATAATAGTTTTCAATATCTTGAATCATTAAAACTTGCGGTGGTATCATAGATAACGCACCAAAGGGATCCTATTTATATGCTATATTTGGAATAGCCTTGATAATAGGTTATTTAATCTCATTGATGATTAACTGAACATTTAAATCCTCCTTTACCTCTACTACTTTTCCTTTGGAAGAACTAGATGCCATCACATAAATCTAGGGTTTACAAAATTTGAAACTACGTAACTTGGCATATACTAAATACCTTTCAAATCCTGATGAAATGGGGTTGAATGGCCATTCAAATCTTCTGCAAACTCTTTAGATGGTATTCTCCATATTGCTTTTAGCTCTTCACTTTCTTTCTCAAATTCAAATGATGTTAAATGAACAGAAATTGATCGAATAGCCCTTAAAATACTACAATTAATGTGAAGTGCTTACATAGCCATAAGCTCGAAATCAACTAATTTTTGGCTCACTTAACATCCACATGTCTTTTCATTCATTTAGAAACCATTATGAGCTTGGCCTTAACTAACCAATTTCATTAGCTCTACGTCCACTAATATTTTACTTGGCATCCATAAGAGACTTTTCATGCTTGGCAATAACATGAAAAACTAACAAAATTTAAATTTTTTTGATTTCTAATAACACTTTGCATCTCTATTCATGCATATATAATCTTTTCAAAACTGAATCCTCAGAACTAATGTATGGTATATTTTTTGAATATCAGTCCCACATACCTCTTGATTGCTTAGTTCGATGAGGTGTGATCACCTGACCCATTTGGTGAAGTGAACCTATCTACACTTGATGCATTGCAATCCTCCTTTCTCTTCCATGTCCTATTCATCTCATCTCTTATATTTCCAATGTTTGCCTTGCCTTTGCCTTTTTTGAACTCACAACTTGGTACTTTTGACCTTTTTGGACAATATCGACTAATGTGACCAATCTTCAAATAGCTAAAACATGTGGTTTGACTCAACCACCTTTCGTAGTCACTCTTGAAGTGTATCCTAATATAGTTTTCAGGAACATGTCCATACTCTTGACAGTACTGAAAACTATACCTTGTATTATCATCCTAGTTATAAGAGTTTCCATTATACTTTACCTTTTTCTACTTTTTTGATGACCACATGGGTTTAGATCTGCACTCAAAAGCTCTATGTCCATACTTCTGACAATTATAACAATATCCTTCAAAACTTTGAGTGTGCATGGTCTTGGTTCTACATTCATGTTCTTGATGACCTTGTTTGTTGCACTTATGGTAGTGACCCATGTTCTTCTACTTAACATTCTAATTTATAGTCTTGCTCCTACACACATTAGTAGTATGTCCTTTCTTACCACAATTATGGCAAGTAGGTTTTGAGTTCTTACCATTTTAACTTCTTTCTTCAACACTTTTGGATGATTCTCCTTCTTATATACTTGTGTATCCCAGTCTCGATGTATCATTGTTAGATCTAGGAGATCTCATGATTTATTCAAAGTACTTGATAGCTTCATTTGGTTTATTGAAACTTTCAACAAAATCCTTTTCCCTTTTTACATCATTACTCAACTATTCACTATGCAACTTCAATGTTGTTATCTCAATGTCCTTGGCATTCAGTTCATGGTTTGCATTCATCATTTGACCCAAAGTTTCTAATTGCATCTTAGAAATCCTACTTACCTCTTATGATTTCTCTTCCAGTCTACTAGTCAAAACTCTTTTGTCATCATGATTTTGTCTTCCATAGCTTTATTTTTCTATTCAGTCACCTCGCATAGTAATATGGCTTGTGATTCTTGCTCTATTTTAAGATTTTTTATCTTTTCAGCGAGGGTTATATTATTTTCCATTAGATTTTCAACTGTTGCATCAAATTCATAGGAGTCTCCATTTGCAAATAACTTAGTGGTGTCCACCTCTCGGTATTTTGTGTCATTCCCCTCAATAGCAATTTCTTTCCTTCTCTTCAATGATTTCCTTACATCATCTCTTGCTTCATTCAACTGATGTAGAATGAGTTATTAGCATGAATGTTGATGCTATGGGGGAGTATTGTAGAACATTGTTATGATGTATTTATAACTGTGTTTGAAATTGATGACAACATAATAATGAATTTGTAAAAGACTAACAGAGCACCAGACTATGATTTTTGTGTTAAGGATAATGCATTACTTAATTGCTTATGCATAATTACTAGCACATACTATAGTATGTATTTGCCACTTGGGCAAGTGTGCAAAACTTGAATCGACAGTGTATGAAACATATGGTTGATATACAGAGAACCACATGGAAATAGAGCATTAGGAAAGTAGTTCCTACTAAATGATTGATATAGCTCATTGTAATTGATATAAAGGTTTGTGTAGTTAACTAGAGGTAGTATACTAACCACTAATGATATCAACAAGTGCACAAGTACAGAAGTTGCACATGTGAAAGTTTTTGTATAGCTATGAGCTAACAACATTAATTAAATGTGCATTTCATTTAATTAATGTATGACAATAAAGTGTGAAGCTGACTCAAGGAATTATTATTTAGTGTGGTATAAAGGAAAGATATTTTTTGAGTTTTAGACATCATCATTAAGATCAATGAGCAAAGAATAGTTGCGAATTGTGAAGCAATAGAGTAGAGTGATTCGCTAATGCATGTAAGTGACCTTAAGGTTTATTATAGATGGATACAGAGTTCCAAATCTAATTACATAATATGAAGGTGAAGAATTCCAACATACTGGATAAACGAAGAAGCGAAAGATTGTCACACATCTATTATTCTAAAAGGAATAGTACTGAGATCAATTGGACAGTGGGTTCATTGATATAATCCTAAAGTTGTTTAGACAGTGGGTTCAACTGCCTTCTACAACTCCTAACAGGGTTGGAATCTCCTTACAGGGACTCTTTGTACTAAGTGTTGTAATAGACTCCTAACAGGGTCCATCCTCTAATAAGGAATATTCACATTAGTACATCATTTTGTGGGCATCATTCCCACAGGGGTTTTCCTTATGATCAAGGAGTTTCCCTAGTCAACATATATAGCGTAATTGTGTGCATCTCTTTATGGTTGTTGTTTACTTTGATTGAATGGTTAAAATTTCTTAAAAGGATAAATGTTTCATATTGTTATATAATTGATTCACACCCCCCCCCCCCCCCCCCCCCCCCCCCGCCTCTTAGTTATATTGGTGGACTATTATTTATAATAATTGGTATTAGAGCATCAGGTCCTTGAAGGAAAAGTTTAACAACTTTGGGAGATCCATGGAAATTTTGTTTAGAAAGGAAAGTCCTAGATTTAATGGCATAAACTACGACAGCTGGAAGGATAGAATGAAGACTCATCTTTTGTGCATGGGTTTAGGATATTGGCTTGTAACCAAAGTATCTAAAAACATTGCAGAAGAAGACAATCTTGAAACCTGTACTGAGGAGCAAAGAGAAGTATTTATGTGCAACATAAGGGCAAGAGAAGCAATATTGTCAGCTCTACCTAAAAGTGAGTAGAGTCAAGTAAAACAACTCAAAACATCTCATGAAATTTGGAAAACTTTAGAGGCTAATTATGAGGGCGATACACATGCAAAAAGGGTGAGATTACAAATTTTGCATTGTGCATTCCAAGATGCTAGAATGATGGAAGATGAATCTATAAGAAGCCATATTGGAAAAATATCTAAGATTTTTGCAGGAATGACATCTCTTGGTGGAAAGAAATTTGATGATGAAGTGATATGGAAGATCTTGAAAATTCTGACACCACCTTTCAAGATAGTAGCACAAATGATTCATTTGATGATACTCTATACTACTAATTTCACCAAAGAAACATTGCTTGGTAGATTGGAAGCTAGAGAATTTGATCTGAAAAAATTTGGAGAATTAGCAAAAGTTGAGATAGCATTTAATGCATTGAATATTAAACCTGGTCTAGCAAGGAACACAAAAGCATAGGGTGACATTGCTAGCAGCAAGACTATTGAGGAAAAGATCCAAGAAGGAGTGGCTCTTCTTGTGGAAAGAGAAAAAGATGGTAAGAATATTTTTAAATGTTGGACATGTAATGAATATGGTCATTATGCAAGACTATTGAGGAAAAGATCTAGGAAGGAGTGGCTCTTCTTGTGGAAAGAGAAAAAGATGGTAAGAATATTTTTAAATGTTGGACATGTAATGAATATGGTCATTATGCATCTAAGTGTTCTAAAAGAGAAAGAAAGTATAAGGGAAGATTCAAATCTAGAAGACCTAGAAATTGTTTATATGCTAATGAAGAAGAATATGAAGAAGAATCTAATCAAAACAAGAGTGAAGATGAATTAGGATTCATAGCTATAAAGCAGGATGATCTTGATAGAGAGATCAGAGAAGAAAGTGCACTAATCTCACAAGTTAAAAAGAAATATTGGATCATTGATAGTGGTTGTTCACATAAAATGACTGGTGATATGAGTAAGTTTATCAAATTCAGAAGCCATGATGGAGGAATTGTTAGAGTAGGGAACAATGCAGCCTGCCACATCATAGGAATTGGATCTATCACATTTTGTTGGTAAAACATATACTGATGATGTTTATTTTGTTGATGGACTGAAACATAACTTGTTAAGTGTTGGACAGCTTATGGATAAAGCTTACCAATTTTAGTTTGGTAATGACACATGCATTATCAAAAATAAGGAAGGAAAACTACTTGGTACTAGCACAAGAACTAGAGGTAATGTATTTTAGTTAAACTCCACTAAAACAACATGTTTGATAGCTAAAGTTGACAACAGTTGGTTATAGCATAGAAGATTTTGTCACATTTACTTTGATAACATTGTAAAAGTCAGTAATACACTTGTTGTGAGAGATTTACCTAAGATCACTAATCCCACTGACATTATTTGTAAGGAATGTATCTTGCCTAAGCAGAAGAAAGTCTCATTTCCTAGCAAGCAGTTTTGTACTACACAAAAGCTAGAATTGGTTCATATAGATCTAAGTTGTTCTACAAGAACAAGAGGATTCTATGGAGAAAGGTATTTTATGATTTTTGTTGATGATTTTACTAGAATGATGTAGGTAGCCTTTGTTAAGGAAAAATTAGAGGCGTTTGAGAAGTTCAAGATATTCAAGAACAAAGTTGAGAATGAATCTAGAGTTAAAATCAAAAGCCTAAGATTAGATAGAGGAGGAGAATTCACTTCTAGAGAATTCAACATCTATTGTGAAGAGCATGATATTAGGAGACAATTATCCTCACCCCATAGACCTAAGCATAATGGGATTGTTGAAAGAAGAAACAATCAATTTCTGAAGTAGCAAGAGCTATGTTATTCGAGAATGATGTACCAAAAACCTTTTGGAGAGAAGTAGTCAATATAATAGTATATACATTGAACATAGTGCAGATTAGAAAAGGCATGGACAAAACACCTTATGAGTTATGGTTTTGTTACTCACCATCAGTCAAATATTTCAAAATATTTGGAAGCAAATGCTACATTATAAGAGATGATGATATTGGTAAATTTGATCCAAGGAGTGATGAAGGCATGTTCCTTGGCTATTCATTAAAAAGTAAAGCTTATAGATGTTTCAACTATAGTAGAGTGCACAAATGTTAAAATTAATGAAATGTTTGGCATTAACAAAAAGATGATAAATTATAACTCTAATGGAGATGATTATTCTAGGATGACCAATAGATGCAATGAACTATTTCTCAAGACTAACAATGACTTACAAAATAATGTGTAGTCTAAAGATGTAAGAGAAGAACAGAGTGTAGTACCTGAAATAAGAATTGAAGCAGCAAATCCTACCCCAAATAGGAATTTGATAAGAAATCATCCTGTTGATTAGATAATAGGAAGTAAAGAAAAAAAGAGTAATGACAAGAAGTAGAATTAATAAAAAACCATGCCTAATATCTCAAGTAGAACTAAAGAGCATAGATGAAGCAATCAAAGATGATCGTTAGATAAAAGAAATGGGGGAATAACTTCAGCATATAATTAAAAATGACACATGGGAATTAGTTCCTAGACCAAAGGACAAAAATGTGATTGGCACAAAATGGGTATTCAGAAATAAAATGAATGAACAAGGAGAAGTAATAAGGAATAAAGCAAGACTTGTATGTAAAGGCTACTCTCAGCAAGAAGGAATTGATTATGAGGAAAGATATGCATCTGTAGCAAGAATGGAAGTAGTCAAAATGTTCTTGGAATATGCAGGAAATAAGAATTTTAAGGTACATTAGATGGATGTTAAGTCAGCATTCTTGAATGGAAAACTTGAAGAAGAAGTTTATATTCAACCAGAAGGTTTTCCTTTGAAGGGTATGGTTTGCAAATTAAAGAAAATTTTGTATGGATTAAAGCAAGCACCTAGAACCTAGTATGCAAGGTTGGATAAATACTTAGGAAAGCTTGGATTTGCTAAAGGAATAGCAGATAGTAACTTGTACTTAAAAAAAATAAAAGATGGTTTGTTGATAATCATTGTATTTGTTGATGACATCATTTTTGGAGGAAATGATGAAGCCAATAATAAATTCTTAGAAGACATGAAGAATGAGTTTGAAATGAACATGATAGGACAAATGATTTTTTTCTTAGGATTGCAAATTGTTCAAAACAAAGAAGGTATCTTTATTTCTCAGACCAAGTATTTGAAAGATTTGCTTAAAAGATTTGGTCTAGAAAATATTAAACCTATTGGAATTCCTATGATAACTGGTCACAAGTTATCAAGCAAGGATGAGACACCTACTATTAAAAAAAAGAAGTACAGATCTATGATTGGAGGATTGAAGTATTTGACTCATAGTGGACTTGATATAGCTAATGCAGTTAGAATTATGGCAAGATTTCAGGTTGATCCCAGAGAATATCACTATGCAGCTATAAAAAGGATATTCAGATATCTGAAAGGGACATTAGATTATGGCATTTGGTATGATAGAAGCAATGATTTCACTCTTTGCACTTATATAGATGTTGATTGCATTGGAGATATGGATGGAAAGAAAAGAACTAGTGGAGGAGGATTCTTCCTTGGAGGAAGACTAGTTTCTTGGCTCAGCAAGAAGCAAGATTGTACCTGACAAAGTACTATAGAGGCAGAGTATGTTGTAGCAGCAAACAACTATAATCAAGTCATATGGATGAGGCAGATGATGAAGGATATTGGAATTACATTCAAAGAACCTACTATTATTTTTTGTGGTAACCCAAGTACAGTTTACATGTCTAAGAATCCTATTTTGCATTCTAAGACTAAGCACATAGATATAAAGTATCATGTGTTGAGAGAGAAAGTTGCAGAGAAAGAAATCATACTAGTACATCAACACTAAGGAACAGATTGCAAAAAATTTCACAAAGGCCTTACCAAAGGATACATTTGAGTACCTAAGAGGCATGCTTGGGGTTATTCCCCTGCCTAGTTCAGAATAGAAGATGCAAAAGTGTATTAGTCCAGGGTACCTAGCACAATTGTTAGATTGTATTGAATGTTGATGCTTCCTCAATGGGGGAGTATCTATGATGAACAGAGTCAGTCAAGGACTCTTGGGTTAATTGGTAATTGGTATGCAATAATGTCTTTAGACACTTGTGTTGTTTATAGAGTTATATGAAAAAGTTGTAAAGCAATAGACTGGCTTGTGGTCGTGCTAACAAATTATTGTATGTTCAAAACAATTAAACCATTTGTGTACTATGTTTGACATTGATGTCAATGGGGGAGAAGTATGGCATGAAAAACATTTTACTATGGGGGAGAAATGTTGCAATAAAGGATTTGCACGAAGAAAGATTTCATTGATGAAGAGACTTGTTCATATTCTTGGAACTAGATGTTTTTCATATATGTTGCCATCAATGCCAAAGGGGGAGATTGTTACCATGAACTTTGATGCTATGGGGTGCATTGTTATGATGTATTTATAACTATGTTTGTCATTGATGACAACATAGTAATGAGTTTGTTAAAGACTAACAGAGCAGCAAACTATGATTTTTTTGTTAAGGACAATGCACTACTAATCTACTTATGTGCAATTACTAGCACATACTACAGTATGTATCTGCCACTTGGGCAAGCACATAGAACTTGAATCAATAGTGTACGGAAGATATTGTTGATATATAGAGAACCACATGGAAATAGAGCATTAGGAAAGCAATTCCTACAATATGATTGATACAGCTCATTGTAATTGATATAAAGGGTTGCATAATTAATTGGAGGTAGTATAGTAACTGTTGATGATGTCAACAAGCATGCAAGTACAAAAGTTGCACATGTGAAAGTTTTTGTATAACTGTGAGCCAACAACATTAATTAAATGTGTATTTCATTTAATTAACATCTGATGATAAAGTGTGAAGCCGACTCAAGGATTTAATATTGAGTGTGGTATAAAGGAAAGATGCTTTCCAAGTTTTAAATGTTATCATTAAGATCGATGAGTAGAGAAGATTTGTGAATTGTGAAACAGCAGAGCAAGGTGATTTACTAATGTGTATAAGTGACCTTAAGGGATAGTGTTGATGGACAAAAAGTTCCAAATCTGATTGCATGATCTAAAAGTGAACAATTCTAACATAATGGATAGAGGAAGAAGCAAAAGATTGTCACACGTCTAATATTCTAAAATGAATAGTACCAAGATCAATTGGACAGTGGGTTCATTGATCTAATCCTGAAGCTGTTTGGATGGTGGGTTCACCTACCTTCTATAACTCCTAATAGGGGTTGCACAACTCCTAACAGGGTTGGAATCTCCTAATAGGGATTCAAAGCCTCCTAATAGGAACTCTTTGTACTAAGTGTTGTAATAGACTCCTAATAGGGATCATCCTCTAACAAGGAATATTCATATTAGTACATCATTTTGTTGGCATCATTCCCACTGGGGTTTTCTCTCTGATCAATAGTTTACCTAGTCAACATATTTGGTGTAATTATGAGCATCTCTTTATGGTTGTTGTTTACTTTGATTGAATGGTTGAAATTCCTTAAAAGGATAAATGTTTCAAATTGTTATATACCCAATTCACCCCCACTCTCAGTTATATTGGTGGACTATTATTTCTAACATGAGTTGTATTTCAATTCCTTGCTTCTCAATGATTCCAACTTGTAAACATTCATTTCCAAGATCTTTCCTCAAAGTTGCAAAGCTTCACTTTTAGAGAATTGCACTCTAATACCAATTGTTGGAATTACAATAGGAAAGGTAAACTTCTAAGAGGGGGGGGTGAATCAATGTTTTAAACTTTGACCCATAAAATATTCACCACACATCCATCTCACATATTTAATAATTAAAATAAAATACCATGTAAAGTATATACATCTAAAGCATGTAAATAAGTAAGCATTCACACATATATGACACCAGATATGATTACCCAGAAACCCTCAAATGAGAAGGTAAAATTGGGGTGGGGATGACACACACAAATCTTCACTACTATAGTAATAAACTATATTTAATAAAGGTTACAATGTTTGATCATGAACCATGATCTACCCTATGAAAGGTGTGCCCTAATAAATGCTTACAAAGACTGTTAGGTCTCACCTTGTTAGAGGATTTCAACACCCTATTAAAAGTGTGCCCGGTAAAAGGACTTCAACTCACAATTAAGTAAGCACCTTGTTAGAGGATCTCAATGGGTAAAAGCACAAACCTGTGTCACCTTTTATAAAGAAATGTGATATTAGAATGTGACAGTTCAACATTAATGACAAAAAAAATGGTATTTGTGTTTAAAATATGAAGATGATGTAAACTGATGAAATGTGTAGAATTGTATGAATTTTATGCCTATAATTTTTATAATTTTTTTGACTAAGAATTTATTCATTTTATTTTATTTTGAAGTCCATTTTTTAACTATAAAAAATATAGGATGTAGTTCCCGTCAAACAAGTATGTGCAAATCATTTTTTTTTGTTCTAATATGAAAATATTTTATAGATGACATGTATAGCTAGTGAACAAAAAAAGAAATAATTATTTTTGATGTATATTTTCTTTGTTATAAGTACTCAAGTTCGACCTTGTCAGAATCCAACAGTTTTTTCCTCCCGTCAAAACTTCCCTATCAAATCTATACCTTCTTGAAAAAAATTACATATTCGTGAAGAGGATTCTCTCCTCTAGTGATAAATATATATTTTTTTATTTTTTTGATATGATTTACTATTTTTTTTAATTTTTTGAGAGATCATCCTCTGAAATGTTGAAATATCGACTTATAATATTTTGAGATTATAACATATTATAACTAATCAAAACACTCAAAAATTTATATAATGATGATATTGAATCTGAGATCTATAAAAGGGTATTTTAGTTTTTGAAAAAAATTCTGTTTTGATAGACAAATGAGATTTGACCAAAACAGGTTTTTGTATCACAAACGGTGACACAGATATGTGCTTTGACCCCAATATAGCCTATTAGGAATACTCTGTTAAAAGATTTAACTAATTCACCTATTAGAACGTCTTAGCAATAATCCTATGGCTAGTACTCTGATGCTTGATGACAGATCACCTCTATTATGTTGTGTACTTGATCCTTCTTGATCAAATGTCTCTCTATTGTTCACTACTTCCTTCATTTGTTCTCCTTCAACTGATTCTTCAATTCAAATCATAATATCTTGATCACCATGAATGTCCTGGCTTGTGCATGCAAAAATCTCCTTGATCATTCATTCATTCCGTTTCTTGCTCATAAGAATTTTAGGGTTTTTCCTCCTTAAGAAGACCTAGGTTACTTAGGGTTAGGTATGAATCAATGGCTATGATTCATCCATATTGTCACTTTTAAACCTTCCCCTTACCTAATTGGGTGCATATTATACATAGGGATTCCAACTTAAGATTCATCATTATCACCAAAATATCATAATTCAATCTTTAAGTCAGCTCAAAAATGGTTTGCATAGTAGTTTGTGCTAATACGAACAACTATGACAAAATTGTGTTACTCGACATCTAAAGTCCCTAGTGCTTAGCACATACTATGACTTCAATGCTATCACTCAACATTTGAATGACTTGGCATGCACTTCTTGCTTGACTCCTAAATCACTTGGCATATACTATCTTCTCGCCACTTGAGTGACTCGACACATGAGTGACTTGGCACTTATTGTTTATTGGGAATGCTCTAAATTTATATGTTGTACTCAGCATATGTTACTTGTTCGGCATGAACTAAGTAAATGACTTAAGTGTATAGACACTTACTTGGTAAAACTAAATATGAGATTAACATATAATCAAGGTTTGATGCCTCCACCATATCTTTTTATGTCATTGGCAACATAACTGAGATTATATCAACAAATTTTGATGGGAAAGGCCATGTGGTTGGATGAGAAAAATAAATTGTAGAAGATTATTAATAATTAGCAGAGGGAATTTTTGGACAAGGAAATTGAGATTACAATTCTTGAGGATAAGGTCACTCAGATTATTGCATTGATACCTAGACTGGTTTAATGTAGGCCTCTAGCATATGTGTATACTTGTTTCCTTAAGGAACACATGTTAAATAATAAAATCACTAGAATTATTTAGGGTCTTAGTGTTGGAAATGCTAATGGGAAAGTAAGTTCTAAGAGGGGGGGCGTGAATCAGCAATCTAAAACTTTAACCTTAAAAAATAATTCACTGTACATCCATCTCATAACTTTGCATGTAAAATGAAATAACTAACCATACATCACATCCATAGAATTAATTAAATCAACACATAACACATAAGATTTGGCTCCCAAAAACCCTCCAAGGAGACGGTAAAACTAGGGTAGAAATGACACCCACAAATCTTCACACTACAGTTGTAAAGTGTGGCCAACTGTGGCTACAAAGTTTTGATCATAAACTATGATCTACCCTATGAGGGGTCTACCCTATTAAAATCTTACAAGACTATTAGATCTCACCTTGATTAAAGGATTTCAAACTCACAATTAAGTAAGCACTCTGTTAAGAGATTTACAAAAGCTTGTTAGGACTATTTTGTCAAGAGATTTTCTCTATATCACCTATTAGAATGATTCAACACCTTATCTTCAATTAACACCTTTTTGCTTGATGTTAGATCTCCTCTTTGCTGGTTGTTTCTTGACCCTTTTGATTTGATCTATCCTTTCTAAACCTCTCACTTCTTGTATATTTTCCTCTTAGACTGATTTTGCTTTGCATAACTCTATTATAGCCATCATAGCCACCATGAATGCCTTCTAAACTCTTAGCATTTGTCTCCTCGTACATAGATAAACTACTTTGGGATTTACCTTTCTTACATAAGCATTGGTGGAGATGGATTAGGTTAGAATCCATGGCTTTGGTTGATTCTTATTGCCGCCTAATGCTTCACTTAATCTGATTTGTTGCATGCATTGCATAAGAAGGCATAATATGACTCCATACTTATCTCTTATAATTGCAAATTTATGATTATGTTGTCCAAAAATGATTTACATAGAATTTTGTGTCATAAAAAAATATCTATGCCAAAAACTGTACACTCAGCATCAATAGGCTCTGATGCTCGACCTTCACTGTACTTTGAATATTGTTACTCAACTCTTATATAACTCAACACTTACTGTTACTTGGCACCTGAATCACTTGACATGTATAGACAACTTGACACTTGAGTGACTTAGCACATACTATCTTCTCAGCACTAACTAGTCATATTACTCAACATGCTTTGTTTGACTTGTGCTTGGCATGCTTTGATCACTTAGCTTACACTAATTTGTTGGCTCGCTCTGATCACTCGACATACACTATGTACTAGGCTTACACTATTCTTTTCTAAATAATTACTAAATGTTTTGTCACTATAATGTCAAAACCAAAATGAGATCAACAATCTCCCCCTTTGACATGAGTGGCAAAAATAGTTTGTCATGGCATACACATTCCTTCATGCATAAGTCAAAAAATGTCTCTTCTTTGCTTGGCTCCAATACAAAAACTTCAAAATCTTCAAAATTTACAAAAATGCAATCATTACCTCAACATGTTACTCCCCCTGAGTAAATACTTTGTGTCTTTTTTGTGACTCCCCCTGAGGAGATATCTATCTTGACAAAATTTCTTCAAAATTTGTATAATCCTCCTTTTTGACACTATGTCATGTGGGTGGTACACCTATAGTGTGTTAGCCAAAATTGGCTTGTGTAGATCCAAAATTATCTTCAAAGTTGCATCCCAATTTTCACTTATTGCATCTAGTGAATGGATTTGTATTTCAAGATTAGCAGCCAAGTCAACTAAGCCTAAATGTATAGAAAGATGGGAATCTTTCTTCATTAATATTTTTGCATAGGCTAGTTCCTTGTGCAATACTTCCATGTGAGGTGTCAACATGGACTGGATACTAATTAGAGTAGATCTAATATTAGCATCTTGCATTTGCATCTTGGCAAGTATACTCTGAGTTGTCAATAACCACTAAAAATGTAATTGACTATTACTAGGAGATTGTTTTAGTGTGGTACCTGTGAGTTGCAAATATCCTTACAGCTGGTCAATAGCCTATTGTGTTTCCTTGGTGAATATATTAATGTTGCATGACCTATTGTATAGAGATAAAATGTTCTCTAACAACTTCTTTACATTTTCCATCTTGGTTGCAAGATCAACCTGTCAAAGTGCAATGACACTAGATATCTTTTCCAGAACCTTTGTATGAAACTTCCTTTTAGACCATTCTAGTAATTTTATATTTGTTCCTAGGTATTCATCATTGCTCGTGTCCACTATATTGACAAGTTTCTCTATAATAGACTTTTCTGCATTTGAATCTGGGTGACTAAAAGCATCAATGAATATATCTTTGATTTCATGTAACACTTGCTTCTGCTTGTGCTCCCTCCTTAGAATTTCTTGCTAACATCCTCAAATGATGTAGCATCAACACTCTTTGGTGTGTTGGGACTCAACCTTGATATTTGCAATGGGGTGTCCTGTGTACTTAGCCTCTGAAGAGTTTGATTGTTGAGAGGAGATGTAGAAGCTAGTAAGGTAACTAGTGTCTCTATAACAATTTGCTCCTTAGGTGCATCAATCAACTTGTGCTCTTTTGTCTTTTCTCCCTCTTTATGTACTTCACACTGTGATGGTGGAATGGGTATAGGACTAGTTTCCTTGACCTTGTTCACTTTAGTTCCATCCTTGTCAACGATTAATGTAGCTAGAAAGCTTAAACTATTTAGGCTCGGCAATGATGTAGTTGTGGTTGTACCTCTACCTCTTTCACCTAAATGACTATAGTAGACAAAGCAGATGGTGTCTTTGAGGTGTCATCTTGTTGTTCAAGGTTTATACTTTGATCTTTTTGTATATCATGTGTCTCTATCTCCTATACCTCTGTAGCTGATGGGGGAAAATTTGGTGTAGCTTGTTGGTTCTCCCCTACAGATGCACTTTCTGCCTTCTTTATTTCATCTACTCTCACCAATACTAGATTAATGCATGGAATATATGCATTGGTATAATCTTGTTGTAGCTTCTTCAGATCTTCTTCAATCAAAGGATTAACATTCTAAGATGTATTATCAGGAATATGCTTGATAATAGTTGAGTCTTGTTGACTCTCTTGGTCTGCATGTGGGGGATTGGCACTCGGCACTTGAACATCTTGTGCATCTTGTTGTTCTTCCTCAACTATTTCTTCTCTTTCCTCTATAGTACCTTCCTTTGTTGAATCATCTTATTCTTTCTCTCCTTTCTCAATTATAGCTTTTGTGGATAACCCATAAATAGATTCCCAAAGCAATGTGCTCTTGGTTACCATATCTTCTACTAACTTCTTCAAAATATGAAATGCTCTATATTTAGGAGAAAATTTCCCTTTATGTTTCTCCATTGCTTCTAAAATCATCTACTTATCCAAAGTAGGCATAACTTGGGCTAATGTAGCCTCTCTGATTTGTCTCTCAGTGGTCAAACTAAATTGCCACTTTTGCTCAACTCTATCATATAAGCTCTTTGGTATGGAGTTGGAAATATCTAGAGGATGGTATTAAATGTTACCATCATTTCATGTATGGCCTCTTCTACATTATTTTTATCCATACTCCCTAGCTTATCAAAATCTATATGTGAAAAGCCTGATAAATTTGCATTTGTTTTAACATTTTCACATAGATTATCTATATCAGATGAAAGGTTGTAGGTTACCACTTTAAATTGACTCAATTCATAAGACTCTGTCTTATCCTCATCTAAATCTTCTTGAGACATTTACTTCCTCCTTGTCTTCTTAGCAAGTTGGCTCAACTCTACTATGGCACTTTCTCTCTCCCCTTTTTCCTTAGTAACTTATTTTGCTTGTGTAGTGGCAACCCTTGTGCTTGACCTTGTTAAAGGTATAGGTGGCTTTTGTTGTGACTGCTTCACAGTCTTCTTTGGTTTCTCCAGTACTTGTTTCTTTTCTTTCCTCTTCTTCTCAAATTGCCTTGGGTGCTTCATTGGCTTCTTCTTCCTTAGCATCTTTGTCTTCACCCAAACCTTGAGTAAATTCCAAAGGTATTTGACCTTCTTCTTCTTCTTCTTCTTCTTCTTCTTCTTCTTCTTCTTCTTCTTCTTCTTCCTCTTCATCTCCTTCTCCTTTACCTTCACCATATTTCTCAGTAAGTTTCCATACCATCTTATTCTTTTTCCTAATGACTGAGGTAGTCCACAAATTTATTGTAATTCTAGATTTTTCCTCGTCATAGTTGCCAAAGGATGTAGTATCCTTGTCAATTTCTTCTCCTAGTAGTGTAGTGATAGCTGCTAAAGCTTCATCAACATTTATTTCATATGGAAAGGGTATCAACCATCTAACCCTAAGTATAGCTACTTACACATATATGTAGTCACCATCCACTAGAAAACAAATATCATTGTAATGTTTTTCTACTAGGGATACATGTATTCTTAACCTTTGTTTCATGGATTTTTTAAAATCCTCAAAATAGCTTGTCATAACAAAATCAAAATTATCTCCTAGTTCAATAAACTTTTTTATTTGTTGGGTAACTAATATGTTCATCTTTCAAACAACTTTACCAAAAGTGGGAAAAGTGTTTTGCACATAAAATAATATGCAAATAATCAACGAGCCAAACTTACATGATGCACTTTTGGCCTTCCTGATGGCCTCCAAATTCTCTGAGAGTTTTTAAAGTTGTAACTTGGTTAGGTCATGAGAATGATCATGTTTTACAATCTTGTAGCCTAGGTCAGTTGCTACTTAGGAGACATTATTTAGTCAACTTGACTAAAAGAATTTGTGCACTATAATTCTAACTGCAAACACTACCAAGGGATCTAAAATTGTATCAATCGACATCCCTCTTTTGTTCCACAAGGCTCTAGTGTTCTATTCAATAACTTCATTTGCATCATTTCTCATACTTTTTGATCTATCTAGGGTGGGGTACCTTGACACTCTGGGAACAATCCTCTTTGAAATTTTGATTGGTTCATTCTCTAACCAAATCTGATTATCATGTATATGGCTCAATACAATCTTTATCCATTCATTTTTGAAAACCTAAGGAAAGTCTAGGGCATGCATCAATCCTTTCCTATTGATGATTTTGTTCTCCTCCTTTAACACTCTGTTATCACATAACTTCTGGTAGATATCTCTTATTTCCATGTCTCTTACTTCTCCTACTTTCCAACTATAGCAACATCGCACATCTTGAATCATTAACACTTTTGGTGGTATCATGGATAATGCACTAGATAGATCTCCCTTAAGTGTGATCTCAAGAATTGCATGGAATGGGTATTGTCTCACATCATTGCTAATTAGCTAAACATTAAAAACTCTCTTCCCTTCTTTCTTAAATGTTGTTGAAGAGTTGGCTGCAATATTTGACTTACTAGGGTTTGTGAAAAATATAGTGTAACTTGGCACAAGCTAAATACCTTTTGAATATGTAGAATGGTGTCGAGTAGTAGTTGAATCTTGCTCACAAATACTTGAATATCATTTTACTAATCACCTTTGTGCTCTTCAAACTCTAGTAGGTGCAAATGAGTCAAAAATTGACTATATAACCCTTCAAATTTGGCATTAATTTCTCAATGCTTATATAGTTATAATTTGGCTATCATAGGACATTCAACATGCTTAGCTAACATAGTGACCTCACCTATCATTAGCATATCTCCATTACTTGGCTATAACTACAATTTTCTAATACTTGGAAATAACATAGAAAACAACATAATGATGGAATATATCCTTCTTCTAAACAATTCATTTCATCTTAGTTCATGCATATGTGATCTTTTTAGATCTAGATATTTGGAACTGATGCATAATATTACATTTCAAATATCAATTCTACACATACCTTTCATTGCCTAGTTGGGGGTTATATGATCACTTGATCCATTGGATGAAGTGACCTCATCTTGACTTGGTGTGCTGAAATCTTCTTTCTTTCTCCATGTCTTATTCATCTGTAACCTTACCTTCTCAACATATACCTTTTCTTTTCCTTTGTTGTCTTTATTATTTGGTGTAGGTGACTGAATTGGATAGTTTTTGCTGACATGGCTGGTATAAAGACAACTAAAGCATACAATCTCATTCAACCATCTATTTTAATTGCCTCTAAAATGTTTCCTAATGCAATTTTCAACAATATGACCATATTCTTGAAAATAGTGACAACTGTACTTTGTGTTATAATCCCAATCATAAGAGTTTTCCATTATGGTGTACCCTTTTCTATTTGTTTGATGTCCACTTGGATTTGGATCTGAATTCATATGCCTTATGTCCATATTTCTGACAGTTGTAAGAATAACCTTCAAATCTTTGAATATTGGTAATCTTTGTCCTGTATTCATGTGGTTGGTGTCCTTGCTTCTTGTAGTTATGATAATGTCCCTTGAATTTCTACTTAGGGTTTTGATTTCCAATGTTTATCATGTAGACATTTGTTGTGTGACCCAATTTTCCTCAGTGATGACAAGTGGGTTTGTTGTACTTTCCTTTATTGTTCCTTTGTTCACCACTCCTAGATGATTCTCCTTGCTTAGTAGTAGAATATCCCAAACTAGTAGTGTTATCCTTTGGCCCTGGTCCTTCCATCAATTTTTTAAAGTACTTGATGGCTTCACTAGGCTTGTTAAGCTTTTCCTTAGCCTTCAATTCATTCTACAGTAGGGTATTATGTGTTTCCAAAGTTGTAATCTCAATGTCTTTCCTATTCAATTCTTGATTTGCAATTAGTAGTTGATTCATCGTATCCAATTGCATATTTGCAATCTTTTGTACATATGATGTCTTCTCCTCAAGTCTATTAGCTAGAAGTATTTTATCTTCTTCATTCATGGCTTTTTCTTCTTCAACTTTCTTTCTCAATTCGGTTGTGCCACACAAAAATATTGATTAAGCTTCTTGTTTTATTTTTGGGTTCCTAACTTCTTCACTTAGGGCATTATTCTTTTCCATCAAATCTAAAATTATTGCTTCAAACTCTTTAGACTTCCTATCCTCAAATAATCTAGTAGTGTCTTCTTCTTCATATTGAGTATCATTTTTTTGATTAGATATTTCCTTCCTTCTCTTTAGTGAATGTTGTAGCTCATATCTTGCCTCCTTGAGTTGATGTAGGGCAAGTTGTATTTCAATCTTCTTGTTCTCAATAGTCTTTCCCAACTTTTAGAATTCTATCTTCAAGATCTTACCTCTAAAGCTATCAAACTTTCCTTTCTAGAGAGCAAAGCTCTAATACCAATTGTTGGAAATACTAATGGGAGAGTAAGTTTTGAGAGGGGAGTGAATCAGCACTTTAAAACTTTAACCTTAAAAACAATTTAGCATACATCCATCTTATAACTTTGCATATAAACTGAAATAACTAACCATACATCATATCCATAGCATAAAGTAAATCAACACATAACACATAAGATTTGGTTACCCAAAAACCCTCCAAGGAGAAGGTAAAACTGGGGTGGGGATGACACCCACAAATCTTCACTAGTGCAGTTGTAAAGTGTGGCCAATTATGGCTACAAAGTTTTGATCATAAACTATGATCTACCATATGAGGGGTCTACTCTATTAAAAGCTTACATGACTATTAGTTATCACCTTGATTAAAGGACTTCAAACTCAAAATTAAGTAAGCACTCTGTTAAGAGATTTAGAACAGCCTGTTAGGACTATTCTATTAAGAGATTTACTTTGTATCACCTATTAGAATAATTTAGCACCTTTTTGCTTGATGTTAGATCTCCTCTTTTGTGGTTTCTTTTTTATCCTTCGAATTAGATCTATCCTTTCTAAACCTCTCACTGCTTGTCTCTATTCCTTTTAGACTGATTATTCTTTGCATAGGTCTTTCATAGCCACCATAGCCACCATGAATGCCTTCTAAACTCTTAGCATTCATCTCCTCATGCATAGATAAACTTCTTAAGGTTTACCTTTCTTAAATAAGAATTGGTGGAGATGGATTAGGTCATAATCAATGGATGTGGTTGATTCTTATTTCTACCTAATACTTCCCTTAATCCAATTGGTTGCATGCATTCCATAGAGATGTGTAATATGACTCCATACTTATCTCTTATAATCACAAATTTATGATTATGCCAGCCAAAAATGGTTTACATAGAAGTTTGTGCTATAAAAAACATCTATGCTAAAAACTATACACTCAACATCCATAGGCTCTAATGCTTGGCCTCGACTGTGCTCTGAATACTATTACTCATCTCTTGTATAACTTAGCACTTACTATTACTCAGCACTTGAATCACTCTACATGTATAGACTGCTCGGCACTTGAGTGACTCAGCACATACTATCTACTTGACACTAACTAGTCATATTACTGGGCATGCTTTGTATGGAGGCTTATGCTCAGCATGCTTTAATCACTCGGCTCACACTAATTGCTCATCTCTCTCTAATCACTCGATATGCACTATGTACTAGGCTCAAATGATTCTTTTCTAAATAACAACTAAGTGTTTTGTCACCATAATGTCAAAACCAAAATGAGATCAACATAGTCCTTTGAATACACCTCATGAATTTTATCATGTATTCCAACAATCTCTTGTAGTAATTAAGAATTTTTTGTATGAATTATACAAGCATAATTTAGCAATTCCAAATGACAGGGATTGGAATCCCTTAATGTATGTATAAGACATTCAACTTGGAGAATTCATGTCTTGGGCCCAAAATGAAATTGATGGATAAAATCAAGTCAAGACATATAGTGCAAAGGAAATGATAGCACCATTGTATCTTAGGCCTAAAGCAAGGGATCCAAGGACTTATTATTATAATTGGCTAAAGGTAGTAGTTAGCAAAGCAAGGAAGAAACATGTTAAGCCTCTTAGTGCTTATGCAGAATTTGAAGAATTATGGGTAAGAGAGCTACAAGAGGTAGAAAGATCAATTATCCATATATGGATAAGACTTCCCCATTATTTGCATGTCCAAGAGCCAAATTCTCCTTAAAAAAATTTTATGGCCAGTGGATGGGCTCCATGGTATGTAATGTTGGGATAAGCTAGAGAATTGTTTTGGATTCCACTCATATTTCAGCCCCCTTTACTTATGCATCCACTCTTAGGTGTCCATGAAGATGTAAATGAACATGATGTGACTGTTGAAGTATAGATTTGGGAACAATTAAGAGATTCTAAGGGATACTATTGGAGCTTGTAGAAAGGAGGAGCAGGAGAAAGAATTGCACCTAATTTCAGAATGAGATCTTGGGTAAGAAACCACATACTTGTTGGAGGACCAGTAGGACCTTAAGTTGGGGGAAATAATGGGGCTATGAAATAGTATATTTTTATGGGTTTCATGGTTATTTGAAGGATACTTTCCTTTTTAAGTTCAAAGAATTTTTTATTATATACTTTGTATAAACCTATAATTATTATGCTATGCTATGGTTTTGAAGGCATCATATGGTTCCATAAATATAATTCTATAGTTAGAACTTATATGTGAAAAATGAGATCATGTGTGTATAATTTAGATAGAATACTTTCTTTCTTCAAATTCATATGGGGTAGGTTCCTATAGCCATATGTCATGAGCAAGGATTAGTTTATCTGTGTATTTAATGCTTTCTATGAGTTATTGATATGGATATATGTTTCTATATTTAACATGTGTACTAATATCTTGCAGGAATAAGTCAAAGAGGATTAGAAAGAGTACGATCAAGGGAAGTAATGACATGTCCATGTGGTCACCCTATGCAAATAGTTCAATTGAAGATCAATTCAATGTAACTATCAACTGCTTGTGTGCAAATCTAGAGTTATGGTGCACTATATTTGATGAAGACTCGTTCAATTAAGAAGAATGTATCTACATTGATGTATTTCATTAATGATGTTGTTGAATCCTCTTTTTTTGAGGGATCTTAGATTTAGGGAAGTTGGTTTTCCTTAGATGTTGTAAATAAGTTGTTGATTTTGAGCCTCTGGAGTTCGTTCATAAGTTATTTTAATTCATTAAAGCATTTAATATATAGTTTTTAATTTTCAGTTTGTACTGTTGATGGTTCAATATCAATAAAAATGGTTGTGTTTCCTTTTAGTACTTTATCCTGAGTTCATAATCATTTTCTCATCCAAGGGGTCCCACTTAGTGAGTGAATCTAGTTAGTAGGAGTTATCTTTTCATTGCCTTTTAGAATAGATAGAACTTTGTTGCTCCTACAGCAATTAGTAACAAAACTATTGGTTGTTTCTACAACAAAGACAAATAGTGTAGAATCTTTTTTGTAATTCAATTCCTACATTCAAGATTGGTTTACTTAATTCTGCACTTACATTCATTATTTCCATTTACGTTAAGTATAGCACTTCCATTCTCATAGATTAGTAATGGCAACTAGGAGGGTTTAGAGCATGTACTTTGCAGATACCATTTTGACTCTACATCCCTTGTTGATAAATTAAATGAGTTCAATGGGGTATTTGGATGCTACTTAGGATATCCAATCCATGAGTGCAAAGATTTAGTTTCTAGACCAATCATTTGACTAAGCACATGGTACTCTGTAGCAGCCAATATTGAGGAGGTATGGACCATGGTTAAATGAAAACGTTCAAAGAAATTTCCCCCTTATTTTTCTCCTAATTCCCTCAAGAAGGGGGTGTTGGGAAAATCTTAAAATCAGATTTCGTGTAGGTTCATCTGATTATAAAGTGTTTATCCTTTCCTGGACCACCAATTCATTTTGTGGGTTTGTGAGTTATTTTGCACCCCCTTATTGTCTAAGTTATGTTATGTCTTTGTCCCGTGTCTCTATGTAGAGCATAGTGATTATCTTTTGGGTTTGTTCCATAGGTGTTTAGTTTTACACCTATTTTGTATTTGGGTTTCAGGGTCCCTTCAAAACCTATTTTCTTAATCAATAAAAAAAGGCTTTTTTTATTTTTATTAATAGTATAAAATATTTACAATGTTTTACCCCATTCAAAGTGTGGAAACTTAGGGGAAAATAATGGGGAATAATACCCCTAATGTAGCCAAAGATCGAAGTCGTATATATAAAGGAATGGAATGGGACCTCCAATACATGAATGAGAGGGTATACCCTCTATTACAACAACCAAAATAATAGGGCTTTGGGATGGCATACCAACTCTTACAATAAGTAAGTTGGAGATAACATAGAGTGAGTTGGATGTAATGTTTACCCCTTGTAGTCTAGACATTAGCTATTTGAGGACTTGCAAAAATAATGATCATAGAAACCATAAAAATAAAATGAGGGAGGGGGGGGTCAAAAGGTTTTCCCACAAAAAACCAATGAGATATATTATCAATCCAATCAAAGATGCTATAAAAGAGCTCTAGAATGTTATAACCAAGAAGGATACAATGCTCGATATTTCCATAACAACTTTGAAACCCAATAGACCATCTCTAATAAGGAGGAGAATCTTGCTTGCCTAATTGATAAAAATATGTGAGCCTACAAATTCACCATAATAATGGAAAACCTACATACTTTCACCATGTTCTTGCCAAAAAAAAATGGAGCATAGTATCTTATATCCAAGGATACCAATACTGAGTATAATATCATGAAACCAAAACTGAGCACCATATTGGAGGGTTCTTGGATTTAGAATCCAAATAACTAGTTAAGATAAAGGTATAAATATTTTCTAAAATCCATACTCCTGTTGGAGGTAGTCGATTACCTTTGTGCTTATAGAGGAAAATTATCTCAACCAGAGAGATGAGAGATTATGAGCCCTTTGCTAAATATAAATTATAATTATGATTCCACCAAGAGTGCTTAAAATAAGTGCAATATACTAATATGTCTAGCCTAGACTCACGACCAACAACAATGGTGAAAAAGGAAGGGAAATGGGGAACATGGAGAAAGTGTAACACCCTGCCAAGGGATCCAAAAGAATGAACCTAAAGTTTTACTAAGTTTGCTAAACATTTTTTTTAAAGATAACATATAAAAACAATAATAAAATAGCAGAAGCAATAACATACATTCATACATAAGCAACACATAAATAGATTACATTCCTTAAGAATCCCAAGATGTTAAATCACATTTAAATTTAAATAATACTAAATCCAATATATAATACATCCACATTAAAGATTAACCACAAGTTCAATTCCATTTAAATAATATACATATGTTCTGAATGCCACTTGGCAATAATGAGAATGCACAATCATCTATTGTACATGTCACGTGGTATGAAAGGATGAAAGAATATACATCATAAAAATAGATTACACCATCTCTTTAAGATCCATGAAATTAAATATAGTACAATAAGTAAAACCATCCATCATATAGATATAACCATCCATCATAATACACAAGGAGAAAATGAAAGGAAAGGCAGAACAAGGAACTCTAGCCATGGCAACAACTGACGGATCTCAATTGGTAACCCAAAAAGGTCCACTCCCACTGTGCCAAGGAGATAGTCTCAATTCCCAAACAAGATAACAAACTCAAAAGTCAAATACAATGTCTAAGTCAAGGAAAACATAAAAGCAATCTAACTCAAAGGTTCCAAGATAAAACATCTAAACCCCGAGGCTACAAAGACACATAGGATATCTATAATGCTAGTGGGCAAGTTTCATCGGATGAGCAAACTCTAGGATTACCCAGCTAATCTTTTAATCCTCTGGCCCCCTAGTGACTCTATGCGGCACTAGTATCCTTTCATACTAACAAGACATACTAATGATGCAAGGTCACAACCAAGCATCCTCTCTACTCCCATCCTAGTTTGTACTAGCACTTGAGACATGGGTGAGGAAAGACAAAGACTCTTATTAGGTTCATTTTACTCTCATTTAGTGTAGTATTTTCACTTATCAAATAACCTACAATGGGTTACCCATCAACCTTTTTAGGGCCTCAAACTTTATTTCAAGTCACTTCCCAACTTAACATAAAGATAACCTACCCTAAGCTCAGCAAAACAAAAAGATCTCAAAAGACCAAAAACCATACATCAATTCTCTAAATAAGCAACTAACAAGTACTAAAATTGCTTGGTCAAAATAGAAGCATCACTAATACGATCATCCTAATAGGACTGATCCAAGAAAGTACATATAAACCAAATCATAACATCATATGTAATCACTAAAAAAATACTTCTTAGCCTTTGGTAAACATCCTAGGACTGCTCAACACTCTAGTCAACCCCAAACCCAAAACATAAGACAACATACAGTTAATAGTGTAGTTTCATAGTTTTGTTTGATTTTGAAAACACACAGTCTAAGTTTACAGTAAGGTTCAAGTTTTCGTTTCAATGTAAGCTTTTGAGTTGATGAGGGTCACACTTTTCCTCTTACAATTTAACCTGTTTCCCATTTTAAAACAGAACACACACTTATCCTTAACTTGAGAAGTTACAAAGAGCACAATACGATAAATTTAAAATAATTATTTATTAAATTATTAAAATAATTATTATTGATCACTAAATAAAATAATTTCAATTCTAATAATAATCAAATTATTAAATAATAATAACAATAAATATATTTAAGCATTATTAACTAATATTTATCATTAATTTGAATTTAATTAAATTCCATTAATTAATTTCAATTAATAATCAACATTGAATAATCTATATTGCTAAAATAATTATTATTAATTAATTAATAATTAAAAACTATTAATAAAGTTCTTTAATAAATAACATTGTATATAATAACATTTTTTTTAAAAAAAATATTTAATATAATATTATTAAGTTAATTTAATTTAATAAAATTAAATTTCAAAAAAATAAAAAATCTTACCTGCGACTCTTTTATTTTAAAGCTCGCAAGCTATATGCTGCCATGGCAGCTCTGCTGTCGTGACAGCAAAGTACTACCATAGCAGTACTTCTGCTAGCATAATAGCAGGGTCTGTCATGCAACCCTTTAAAGGCTGCTAGCAACCCTTTCATTACTGTGATGAGGGAAAAATGGGAGGTGGGGGTTTAGTGGCCCCACTTCCATTCAATTTTATTTATTTTTAAAAAAAAAAATTTATATATATATATATATATATATTTTAAACATTTTGTTTAATAATAAATAAAACAACCCCCTTGGAAATATTATATATATATATATATATATACTCTAATAAAGAAAAAATGATAAACTAATAGATTTTTGCATTCTAACAATTCAATTTCTTCCCAAAACCCTTTATGATTAAATTATCAACTATTTAATTTACAGAACAAGGATTTCTAGTTTCTCAATCCGCATATATAGATAGAATTCAATATGAATACCAATAAATTTCACAATGAAAAGATTCATCCTAAATAGAACTCTGCAAACAAATTTAACTGACACAATGAAGACAGGAATTTCGAAGAACATAAATCATTGTACGAATAAAACACAAGATTCTACCTGAATCTGATGCTAATACACAACCACACAAAGAATGTGAGAAAATCCTTTTTCCTCTTAAACCCTTTTGTCTGAAAATCCTTCCTCTAAATTTCTGGTCTCTGCAAAATGAACTCTCAATCTCTAATAAGGAGTTCTCCCCTAAATTTGGGGAGCTGATTGTGCAATCATGCGAGGGAACTCGTTGATCACAATATTTTTAATATTTTATTACTTTTTTTTAATATTCATGCACACTTTTTGCAATTTAAAATATCTTTATTAATTTAATTTCTCTCTCTGTCTTTAATTAATTTATGAAGCATTTTTTTATAGAAATATTTATTAAGTAATAATAATATTTAGCATTTATTTAAAAATGATCTCCTAAATATATTATTATTAAATTGAATAAATATTATTATGCTCTAAAATTAGAACTACAATTTTATCTTTAAATTTAATTATTTTTATTTAATTAATTTCTCAATTGATTAAATACAATTAAATATTGAAATTATCTTAATAATTTTCTATTAAATTAAATCATTAAATATTCTTTTAATTTGATCTCCCAAAAGACGAACTATGAAAACCCATCATAAAATACAACATACAAGATCAAACTCAAAGGTTATAATCACGAATTTATGTCATATGATGAATTCGCAAGGGTAATCATCTCAAATACTTGTCCTAATTTCTAGGACAATTGGTTTAAGGTCAGGATTTGGACTCAAGAATTTATCTCCCCTCTCTTACCATTAAGATATTGTAATAGAGTACGCTCATCCTGGCAATTCAAGGAAGTCAATACTCAGTACATGCTTCCTGCATAAAATCCATGAATGTACAAACACATATATTCTAAAATAAATAGGCAATGGTAGGAAGTTATGCATCATGTAGATCCCAACTAGCAAGTGACTATGACTCCCTTCCTTAACCATATCAAAAATGTCAAACATAAAGAAAACATACACGTACACCATACACATACAAGTATGGGGTAAGTAACATAGAAAATAAGTGTAAATAATCCATCTAACTAACATCATTAAATAACTGGAATCACTATAAATAATCATCATCAATGTATAATCATGCATACATGAAATAACTAGTACCAAAGTAGTCTCATCATATAATCAACTGAGTATGAAAACAATATCTAATAATCTAGAAAATAATGTTACTGATCATCAAGCATAAGAATAAAGCTAGCCTAAAAGAGTTTGGAATTAATAACGGAAAAGTAAACTAGGGGTGGGCTCTACAGAAAGAAAATCAAGATCTCAAGAGGATATTAGATATTCATATGCAAAAACAAGGATACACTTGCTCCAGCAAATACCAACTAATTTTCTACCTCTAAATTAAATTAGTGAGCCAAATTTAGACCAAAGGGAGCCCAATGGAGCTCAATTTATATCAACTTTTACCATTTATATCCTTAAGGGATCATTTTGTTGCCAGAAGCATACATGAATTGGCATTTGTAATTCCTAAACATTTTTGATCCATTGTTTGTGTGCATAAAATTAGAATTGGAATTGCAAAAAAATTGAATTTGGTATCCCCATTTACCCTCAAATCTAGGATTTTCCATCTAAATGAGTAGAATTTCTCCAATTCCCATTTTAACTCCAATTTTTCAAAAGCTTCAATTACATATGAATTGATGAAAAACTTTTAAGATCCTCTTTTGATGTTGTTTATGTTGCCTTTGTGTTTTCCTTGCCCTACTCATGTTTACAATAAGTATGCTCACATTTACAATAGGTATAAAAGTCACAAAATTCTAGTAAAAATTTAGGATGTTCATACTCAAGATCATTTGCAAATCCAATATGTACTAAAGCATATGGAATTGGTTCTAGATGGTGCTCTCTCATATCTTCTATGATCACCCTTCATTTTGCCCCTGCAACCATATATCCACCAATAAGGAAGGGTTTCAATGTAGTGGGACTTCTTTTAATAATATAAAATATCACCACTCGCTCAAGACCAAATCTACATTTTAAAGTGAAGGATCTCATAGGTTATGATTGAAGAAAAGTTCATTCTTCTACAAAACCCTTAAAATAAAACTTTAATGCCAATATAGTGAAATAGTTGGAGAAAAATAAAATTTCTATATAGAGATAAATGGATGTTTGATTCATGAATGCCTCATAATTTAGAAACCTATTTGTGTGCCAAAGGTTTTTTTAATCGTTGTATTTGATAGTAATTAAGATAGAAATGTCATTTCAAGTTGTGTTTGGTCATGGGAATAAAATATCAAAATCATGACATCTGCTGGAAATATGAGGTAGGTAAGCTTTATGAGAGGGGAGGGGTGAATCAAGAACCAATAAATCTTTATCTTACTTAACTAATTAATCCTTCATATTTATGATCTAATTGCATACATGAAAGAATGAAAGCAATATAAACATTCATAGCAATTAGACACAAGATATGGTGACCCAGAAACCTCCCAATTAGAAAGTAAAACTAGGGTGGGGATGATACCCACAAGCTTTAGTGCTGCAATATAAAGTTAACTTATTAAGGCTTACAATTGATCACTTCTAGTGATCTGCCCTGTTAGGAGCAATAAGGACTATGAGGTCCACCTTGTAAAAGGATTTACAAACATACAATGAAGTATGCACTCAGTTAAGAAATTTAGCAAAGACTATTAATTCTACCTTGTTAAAGGATTTTACTGATGCACTTGTTAGGATGAACTAGTGTTGATCTCTTATCTATAACTCTAATTTGATGGTTGAGATTCCTTGTATTATAATGATCACCTAACTATGATAGATAATACTTTGTTGTCCCTTATACTGCTCGAAGCCTTATTTAATTTCCGCTTCTACTCATATGTTTTCTTCTAATACATATATGGATATGATATAATACATTACATATATACCAATCCAAATTACAACTCATTGGAGTCAACTACAATACCAATTACATCATAATCCACAAAGTCGGCCAAACTGCTATAACTCAGGTTCTGAAGACAAACTCAGTAATGTTTTGGTACATGACAAACATTGTCAATGCTTGGCAATCTTTGGCACTCAGTTGAACTTGAAGCTTAATCCATACTAATCACTTCCAAGTAGCTTGAACTTGGTTAGCACTATGCAACTCAGTGAACTCTGAGTAACTCAGTAGTAACTGGATCACTTAGTTGACACTGCATGACTTAGTCAACACTAGATCCATTTTGTTAACTCTGATAGCTAAATAGATACTGTTGGACTTGGTTAACATACCAGAGCTCAGTTAACACTACAATCTTGTTCACTTCCACTAACTAGCTCGGTAGCCTCTACTACGCTTGGTTTGCACTGAACTTTGTCTCTGAAGCTTGGTAAACACTATGCAGCTCAGTAGACATTACAAACTGACTACTTAGCTCAGGAACCTCTAAATCACTTGGTTAGCTCTACAAACTAAATGATAAGCTCCTATTAGCACCATCCACACATAATTCCCTAAATTGTTCATTCATTTCTATGGTTTTGAGTTATTGGATTGAGCAGTGATAAAAAGAACAAATTTCATGTATGATTAATACCTTAGGTGAAATTTATGATTGTGCACCAGCCAGGTCAAGTGTTTCTAAAATTTCTAAACTCAACGTGAATTTTGGTGCCTTGCAATCGACTCCTTGAACCAATATTCCAGACCCTTTCTTATTTTTTCTACTAGAAGATGCCATTGCTTGGTAGGGTTTTTGAAAACTTCTAGAATCTTCAACAAAAAATACTCAAATTGCTCAGGGGCTTTGACTTCGCTCTTCTCAACTAGCTCTAGAAATTTGTGGTGAAATAATACCTTTGATTTCTTCCATTTAATGAATTTCCATCTTTTAATCTCCATTGATGCTTTGTACTTCCTACTCACTCAGTGATAGGTTATCCTCCACTTGGTTTAGTCTTTAATACTCGAAAGACATCTACAACTCAATAGAGTCACCATCACTCGATAGGAACTACCAACTTGAGTTTGCAACAATATGTAACCTAACCTTGCTCAGGAAGATCTTGCAACCCAACCTTGCTCAGGAAGATCTTGCAACCCAACCTTGCTCAGTAAGGTCTCCTATTTTCCATTATGCTCAGTCATCCATGTGCATCTTGAATGTTGATTGGATCATTCTACTTGTTGGATGGAATTGGTGTTAGATTTATTTTTTGGAATCACAGCTTGAGTGATCTCCATAGGGAACTAAGTTGAAGTATTTGAACCACCCAATTCATTGATTTGGATGTCATTTAACTCATGGTCTTGGTTTGCATTCTCTAGAGATTTTTGTACCCATTTCTACCTCATTTTCTTTCTGATATTGTCAACTTTGGCTTTCTTTTCATCTTCAATTCTACCAGTGTTCATTCAGTTCTTAGCAAGATGTCCAAGTTCTGTACAAATAAAACATCTTTTTCTAGTGTATCTTTTCCTCATATGATGTTTTACACAATTTTCTCCAATGTGCCCAAATTCAGCATAGTAGTGACATCTGCACCATGTATTATAATCCCATCCAAATATTGCTTTCACAATTTGTTATGTTGGGTTCCATTGCGTGGTTTTTCACTTTGAAGATTTGTGTCCCTGTTTCTTGCAATTGTGACATTTACCTTCAAACTTAGGTTTCTCTGTGCACCCACTTGCTCTATGACCATGCTTATTGCAAATGTAACACTTTCTATTGAATTTTTCTGTCATTACTCCAACATTTGTTTGATGTATGGCCTATCTTACCACAATGACTGTAAGTAGGTCTATGATTCTTTTGAGCTCCTTGCTGAGATGATTCACCTTCTTTTGTATGTCCTATTCCAGCTTTTCCTTTGTGTCTGTACTGACTGTGTTCTTTCAATTGATTCATACTTTCCTGGGATTTCATCATTCTTTCATAGGTTTGTTTTTCAGTATTGAGATCATTCTATAGCATGTCATTCTCTGGTCTTAGATTCATAAGTTCTTCATTTGCATTAGTGAGATGATTAATAAAGGGATAGTTGTTGGATTTTGTTGTTCTTTTCTTTTTTCTCTTCTTTGGTTTTGTCTTTTTCTTCCATGACTTCACATGATCTGACTGATTGAATTTATTGTTGTCTTTTCATCTTTCTCACTTCTTCTTGAAAATTGGAAATCTTTTCTAATAGATCTTTGATTGCTTCATCAACTTCATCTGAATTTCTTTCAAGATATATATCTTTAATTATTTCTTTAGTGTAGAGATTATCATTTATTTTTACTAAATATCTTTCCTTCTTTTCAATGATTGAGAGAGTTACTCCTTTTCTTTCTTGAGTTTCCTAATGGCCAATTTGAGATCCAACTTTTCATTGTCAATAGTCTTATCTAGCATGTATACCTCCATTGCCTTTGATCTTTTCTCAAGCTATTAGACTTCTAATGAGAACTTGAAAATCTTTGATACCAATTATTGGAAATATGAGGTAGGAAAGGTTGCTAAGAGGGAAGGGGTGAATCAGGAGTCAATAAAACTTTATCTTACTTCACCAATTAATCCTTCATATAATATTATGATCTAATTGCATGCATGAAAGAATGAAAGAAAATAAACATTCATTGCAATTTGACACAAGATATGGTGACCCAGAAACCTTCCAACTAGAAAGTAAACCTAGGGTGGGGATGATTCCCACAAGCTTTAGTATTGCAGTATAAGGTTAACCTATTAAGACTTACAACTAATCACTTATGGTGATCTGCCCTATTAGGAGCAATAAGGACTGTGAGGTCCACCTTGTAAAAGGATTTACAAACATACAATGAAGTATGCACTCGGTTAAGATATTTAGTAAAGACTGTTAATTCTACCCTATTAAAGGATTTGACTGATGCACTTGTTAGGATGAACTAGTGGTTGATCTTTAATCTACAACTCTAATTTTCTAGTTGAGATTCCTTATATTACAATGATCACCTGGCTGTGATAGATAATACTTTGTTGTCCCTTATACTGCTTGTAGCCTTCTTTAATTCACACTTCTTCTCATATTTTTTCTTCACATACATACATGGATATGATATAATACATTACATATATACCAATCCAAATTATAACTCACTGGAGTTAGCTACAATACCAATTACATCATAATCCGCAAAGTCGTCCAAACTGTTGTAACTCAGGTTCTAAAGACAAACTCACTGATGTTCTGATACATGAAAAATACTATCAACGCTTGGCAATCTTTGGCACTCAGTTGAACTTGAAGCTCAGTCCATACTAATCACTTCCAAGTAGCTTGGACTTAGTCAGCACTATGTGACTTGGTGAACTCTAAGTAACTCGGTAGCAACTAGATCACTCGATTGACACTACATGACTTGGTCAACACTAGATCCATTTTGTTAACTTTGATAGCTTGATAGATACTATTGGACTTGGTTAACATAGCAGAGCTTGGTTAACACTATGATCTTCTTCACTTCCACTAACTAGCTCAGTAGCCTCTACTACGCTTGGTTTGCACTGAACTTTGTCTCTGAAGCTTAGTAAACATTGTATAGCTTGGTAGACACAGAAAACTAACTACTTAGCTTACGAACCTTTGAATCACTTGGTTAGCATTGCAAATTGAATAATAGGCTTGGTAGAAACTATAGAGCTCGGTAGCAATGTAACCAATTGACTAAGTGTTGAGTCACTGATAGACAAATTAACCTTAATGCCAATAGACATCTACATTTAAACTCAGTCATTGAAATTTTATTAATCTAAGTATCTTAGTACACCTATCAAATATCCCTCTACATGACTTGTTTGAATCTTGCTTTGTTGTGTTGGCTAGGTGAACCCACAATAGTGGGTTACACTTTTTTTCCTAAACTAACACTGAACTGTGAATTTTTTAGAAAGCTTTCACTTTCAAATGCAAATTTTCATTTAATGGTTAGGAACTTGAAGATGTAGTAAATTAGATTTTTTTAGGATTTTCTATCTAGATTCTTTTTCTTTTCTTTTTTGAATTGGTTATATTGAATTATTTTTTCTCCTACAAAAATTGGTATGTTATCAAAAACCTTATTTTGAAAGAGTGGCGTTACTTTTGACACATAACTTTATTTCTAAAATAGATATCAATTTGATTCTTTTGAATTTAGTTTTCTAACATTCATACCAAAACTGTGGAGGTGGTCTGATGTCTTTATCCTTGTTATTTAATATTTTATCAGAGTTTAAAGTTGGCATAACACTAATTTGGACATATGTGGCTTTTGACACATGTAACTTATTATATATTTATCTGATTTCAAATTTTCTTTTTTTTTTATTGAAAGATGACTCAAATATGGAGACTGTGGCTATTTTTCAAAAAAAAAATTCTCTTAGTTACTATTTTTCCATGAGCATCTAATAGAGAGGTTTTTTTTATAATGAAGCTTTGTTCAATTCATGTAAAAAAAATGTACACCTAGAAATTTCAAAAATGTATCAAATTCATAGTCATTAGAAAGATCATTCAAAGTACTTCTATCATACAAAATGACATGTCTTCAGTGCTCCATCCAAACCTAGTAATTGAGCCTGGAAGCCATGAAAACACTTGAAATCTTCTAACATTTGGAGAAGACTTGTAATTAGCTAGTTTCAATAGATACTTAGTTTCCATCAAAACTTTAAACATTAGTTTTGATAGAAACAAAATCATAAGGTTTATATCAAAACTAAAAACATGCAAAAATGTGGATTGCACACGCAGTTAGTTAACCTTAGGTAGTTTCGATAAAAACTACCTAAGGTAGTTTCCAATAGATATAGAATTAGAATCAACAAGGTCTTGGACAATAGTTTTCAAGAAATAAAACTTTTAACTATCCTAGCCTAGTTGACGATGGAATTGATAGGAAGCTTTAGGAGCAAATCACTTGGATTGAGATTTGGAAGTATCAATGGATTTGATAGGAGGAAGTGTTAACACATTAGCATTAAATAACTTCATTAACATCACATTATGCAAAGATTCAAAAATATAGGTATAACTACGAGTAGGTTTGAAAACATATAACAAAGGAGCCACACCTTTGGATGTACTTGCCACTTCTTCATCAACATTGTTAGACAATTTTTTTATTTTGATGAAGTTTTCTAATTGCAGCATGACTCTTATTAACGAGAACTGGATCCATTGGATCATTTCTCTCAAATCAACTCATTTGAAGTTGATAATGATGCAACATAGTACATAATTGAGGAAATTAAGAGAATTCAAAAATATGTATCTTATTTCTAATTTTGCTTTGTAAATTAACAATAAAAATGCATTATATATCAATATTAGGCATGATATAAGAAATATTAGTATGTGAATGCTTAAATCTACCAATGCAATCATTTACTTTTTATTTGATACCTTGTTTACAATGCATTAAGTTAGTTAAAGATATTTTAGGACCAACGTTGTTTTGAAATTGTTGAATAAAAGCATTAGCAATCTCGTGAAAGGAATCAATGAAATACAAAGGCAAATAACAATAACATTGCAAGAATTTTTCTCAAAAGGTTATTCTAAACAACTTTTCTAGGAAGTTGTGTTCATGAAAGAAATCATTACACAAGGTATGAAAGATATTAACATGAGTTTGAGGATCACCCTGACCATTATAAGTCTCAAGATGAGGAATTTCAATGTTTTGGAGAATAAAAACACACAATATCCAAAGACAAAGGACTACTAATATCAAAAGAAAGAATTTTGAACTTGAATTGAGTAATGGAGGTAATTTTTTGTTGCAAAGAAGACACAGCTTGAGCCAAGTTGTTAATAATAAAAATAATATAAGAGATAATAAGAGGAGAACCATGTAAATTATTAGGATCATATTGAAAATTGAAGGAATAGTTAAATAGCATGAGAAAGGAGCACTATGATAAGTGGGCATAGAATAAGACATTGAAATGCATGACATAATTGAATGGATGAAAGTAAGAAGGGGATTAAAAAGAATCACATGTTGAACTAAAATTTTGAATAAAATTGTTATGATAGGTGGACACATGAGGAATGAAAGTACATATAGGCAAGAAGGTCTTGACATTTGTAGTAGGTGGAGTGAAGCCTAAATATTGAGTGCACTCTCTGATTAGTTTTACATTAGTTTCAATGAAATGAGAAATGCTACACAAGAGGTTAGCACAATATTCATCATTATGAATAAGTTTTGAAACCTTCTACAAAATAAATGACCTTGGGATTAGAGATTTCTTGACCTAAACATTGTTCAAATTTCTCAGAGTAATGGGAATTTTTTTGGATTCAGAGAGGAATCCTTAAGAATTCATCTTTATCATGAGAAGAATGAAAATATTTATTCTCTATGATAGGATTGATATCATGAAAGTGGATGTTAGTCTCATCAATATTCCTATGAAATGAGTACTTGGGATCAAATAAACCCATAATTTTATGACTTCTTCTAGCTAGAATCCTACATGCATAAGGAAGTGAAAGGAAAGAGAGATATAATATAACGATGAGATTTTAAGGAAATATGCAAGAAAGAAAGACTTTTTAGGACAAGCACATTAACTATCAAATTCAAACTATATATGAATGCATACAATGTAGAAAATATGTATGTAAGTAGTGAGTATCACAATGCATGTACAGTAAATTAGATATTTAATTGAATATAAAGAGGATCTAACACAAAAATTAGAATGAAAATATTATATGTTAGGTTCACCAAAATGTAAAATAGAAAATAGTGAGCAATGTTAGGAATGTAGATCACTCACCAAATTATATTGTGCATTAGGAAAGCCCCCCCAAAGGTTCTCCCATAAACAAATTATACTATCACGACCCAAAATGGATAAAGGGGTGCTAATACAAGATTTAAATGAGAGTGGGGAATTTGGGCTTACTTTCATATAATGATAAATATGTGTGATATGATATGTAAATGTGTAAAAGGAATTAATGGTGTGATAAAGGAAATGACAAATGATAAGGTAGGATATCAAATAGAATCTATGAAAGTAAATGCAAGGCAAAAAGTAGAAAAAATGGATGCACCTTGAAGAAAGAATAGGCAAATGGACATTAAAATCTGATTTGACTATTGTAGATATGTTAAAGTCAGCTAAAACTCTAGATATGGTCTTATGATGTTCATAGCTACTTTCTATGAAAATATTTGTCCCAAAGAATAAGGTTGACCTAAATAGCCTAGTCAACTTGGGGGAGGTGAATTAGTTACTCAAGGTCCATAAGTACCATTTGAACAATCAAAACATTAAACATCATATGATCTATTAATCTTGTTTTAGCTCAGTCTCCATTTAATACTAATAAACAAAATTACTAGTAGTTCACTATCTTATTATAACAGACTTTGTTGAATGTAAACATGTAAATGCAAAATATCATAAAATATTCAACACAAGTTTGACACTAGGATTTTATGTGGAAACCCAATTTGGTAAAAAACTAGCAACAACATGTCACCACTTTTTCACTCTTTCGAAGTGAGCTCTGTTAGGAGTCAACCCTATTAAAAGTTATAATACACACTATTAAATATGACCTGGTTAAAGGATTTAATCACCCTGTTAGGAGTGGCCTTGGTAGAGGACTTTAATTATTCCATTTAGAATGTCACCTTGCTAAAGGATTTACATAGAATCTTAAGTCCTTCAATGGTTGTTGGATCAACCTTTGATTAAAAGGATTTCAATACAAACTGTTCACAATTATTAGAAGGAAAATAGTAGGTTTTGATCTGTATGATTACAACTCATTTTATAGTTTCATATCTTTGTTTGGTTCATGTTTTGATGCCTTGATAAGCCTTTCTTTTTGTCTATGTCTCTTATTCGCTTGGCAACCCCTCAAAAAATTATCCCTCTTCACATCAAACTTAAGCCTTTTGTTCAGATTCACTTATCAACTTTCAACAACATCTACACAAGCATTTCTTTCTCTTGCTTTGCTCTCACACTCAATCTTTCTCATTAACTCTATGCCTCCTTAAATATGTAATTTTGTCTTTTTCATTTTTCATAATAACCATAGATCTTAGGGTTTACAATTTTATTCATTAGGTTCAATGCATTTGTCTATCTTCTTTTCTAGAAACATCTCCTCAAATTATTTCATTAGATATTATACCTAATCCTCACCTTGAATTAAATGATCCAACTCATCAATCTTATCTTCAACATGGTTTCCATATTCCAAGAAATCAACTGAGTCCACTAGAAATCACGATTCCTCAAACACATTCAAAATATTGTTACTCGGCCATAACTAAGTTCTAGCACTCGGTATCACTAAATTGCTCTATCGATGTAGAGTTTGGCATCAACACTATCACTTGGTCAATGTTGATGCTCGATAAACACTAAATTTTCTCAACTTGTACTAAGGCTCGATTAACACTAGCAGCATTCAACATTCATTACTCTTTTACTCTATTGCTTGTTCAAGCTTTACATAAGTGATATATCTTGACTTGTACTACAAAGACTTGAATATCATCATGATATAAACAATCACTCTATCTTATCAAATTCTAACTAATCAAATGTCCATTGTAACTTCTTTTCATAACTCAACATTTCCTCTAGGTGCTTTTGTTATGAACAAACTCTCAAATCCTCTTCATCAATCAAATAGATATGATATTGAGATTAGATAGAAACATGTCTCATTAGTAGATTTGACATCAATGAAAAAACAACAATTATTCCAATTGTAGTTTCCAATAGTTCATAACTACTTTCTATGAAAATTTTAGTCCCAAAGAATAAGGTTGACCTAAATGGCCTAGTCTAGGACAATGTTCCAAAGTCTTGACCCAATCTCAGTAGCTCTAAATTTAATGAAAATTTTAGAGGCCTGCGATTATTTATTAAATTCCAAAATCTGAATCTTTATTTTCTATCATTATTACTACACACTTAAAAGAATGAAAAATATTGTAGAAATGGATTTTCCCTAGTCAATCCATTGTTTAGGAGTTAACTTTGAAATGAAATTGAGATTGCAAAAGTAAAGTATATAAACAAGATAAATGTTAATATTCAACTTGCATGAGAAAACCTCACAAATGGATGTTGTGATTCAATTAATCCATGAAGATTCTTATAAGCGTAGATCTTGAAATGAATGTAGAATCAAGTATGTAGAAATACATAGATCTAAGATCACCCATCCTAGATCTAGAATAATGATATGTTTGATAGTCTCAATAGAGGAGGAAAAATAAGAGTAGACGTATGGATATTCTTGCTTGATTAAGAATTCATCTACTCGTCCATCGTGGGAGATAATTTTTCATTAATGAGAGAAGATTGGCTTTTCTTGAATGAATATTAAAGAAGTGAAGACCTAGAGAACTTGAATTGGATTCTTATCTTTAAATCTTGAATCCAAATCCACAATAAGCTTGATTGCACTTGCTCTTGAAATCACGAATATTTTTCATGTAATTTTCTACTCTTGAATGTGGATATCGAAATGAGAGGGTTTGATGTCCTTTTATACTCATTTTGGGATTTAGTATTGTGTAGGCCAACCAAAATTAAATATCTAGGAGAAAAAACCCCCACATCATGCTCAAATCCAACTCAAGCACAAAGCTCTAGAAGAAGGTCAACCTAGACAACCTTGTTTAAGACAAGGTCAGCCTGTTTGACCTTGTCTAGGCAATGTTTTCTCAAAGTTTTCTCAATTCTATGGGAGCTCAGACCTTAAAATCACCAAAATGGTGTCTAATAGGACTTAGAGCCTCCAATTATGAGTCCTAAATTTTTAGGATAATATACTTTCAAATTTGAATATTAACATTTAAAAAAATGAAATTGAAGTTTACATTTTACTAACATTCCCATTAACAATTATTAGTGACTCAACATATGTTTTTGTTGTTTTGAACACTATGTAGTTGTATGTAAATACATTTATTTATTTATTTGAATAACACCTATGACATTCGTATTGATCACATCTAGCCTATTTAGCAAGATCATAAACAAAACTAAACTAAAAACATTATTACACTTCATTTAAGACATGTTGCATACTTTTTAATGTTCAATCTTTTCTTGAGAGCTAAAAAAATTAGACCATTAAAGGAAAAATGAATTCCCAAAATTAAATAATAAATATTAATGAGTGAACACCTAAGAATACATTATAATGCGTCTTAATCATCAACTTATAAACTAAATAAATTAGTCCAATTCATGCATCTAATTTAATTTAACATTTATTGTTTTGTTTCATTAAGCAATTGCATTTATTCAATTAGTGAAAGATTATTCTACATACATGAAACAAGTATTTCCTAAAACTTGTACACATTTCCTTCTAGATTATTGTATTCTACTAAAACTACACAAACAAAATATATTTCCCAAACCCTCTCAAAACCATTTATCACAATGATGACCTCATTGGATTGCAACTGTGATAACTATAATATAAGGTATAGCAGACCAAAATAAATCAAGGCCAATTGAGTCTTCAGGCATTAAATGTTGAGATCTAATTGAAAAGATCATTGTTGAAAGAGATTGTTGAAGTAATATATGTTTCAATCACTGTTTTGTCACTAATGTCAAACCTGTTATTTGGTGGTGAGAAAATTGCTTATAAGATCCAAAGACTATCATTTAGTTGATTGATGAGGAGGATTCAATCAATAAGATGTAACAACAATACCTAGAGGAAAGGTTGAGTTATGGTAATGTAATGAAGTACAAGGATTAGTTAAGACAATGGTGAAATAATGTATTGATAATCTACTTGAAGTTACAAAGGTTGGCCATACTAAGAAACTTTAGAAGTATAAGAAATACTAAGGTTTTCTACAAAGCTTGACCAAGTTGATGGCAGGTGCCGAGCAAAGATAAGTCATGCCGAGTAGAAAATTAGTTGGTGCTGAGTAAAGAAAATTCTAGTATGTGCCAAGTAACATAGTTAGTGCTGAGCAAAATTCAATAGGTGTCGAGCATCAGTAAAATGTAGTTGATGCCGAGTGACTTTCAATTGATGCTAAGCTACACAGTATGTGTCAAGCATCAGAAGATCAATAATGTCAAGCTGCTACATTATTGAAAAGATCAAAGATTCACCAAAGATAAGCTGACAATTTTGTTTTCTTGAAGTTTGTGAACTAGGTGGAAGATAAGACTAATGAGCTAGTGGTACAAAATTTGAGGTGAACCATTTTTGAGCGAATTCAAATGGATTCTAAAAGAAGTTTCTAGAAGAGACAAAATATGGGGTAGATACATTGTATCCTACCTAATCCATCTAAACCCTAATTGGATGATGGAAAATGGAAAAGTACTCTAATTTCCTATTTAAGGAATGTTTGTTCATGAAGTAAAAGAGTTGGAGTGAGTGGTGTCAAGGAGAAGACATAACAAAGGTCAGAAAGGACCAAGGAAGAACAAAGAATAGAGACTATTATAAACTAGAAAGTCTTGAATCTGCTTTTAAGGAAAAATTGTTGTTGAAGGATTCTGATGAAAAGAAGCAAAAGAAGAAAAGAAAAATAAAGCATGCATCTAGTGACAGTGATACATATGAAGAAGATGTTGAACAATTGGAAGCACTACTAGCAAGAATATTTCACAGAGGTAAAGGAAAATTCAAAGGTAAATTACCCATCATTTGTTTCAATTACAATGAAGTTGGTCATATTGTTGTAAGATGTACATAGAAGAAGAACTATAGATAAGGAAACAAGCACAAAAATAGAAGAGAAGATGATGGAAGAGACTACAGAGACAAAGGCAAAAAGTGTTACATTGTTGAAGAAGTTGAATCTGATGAACATGATGATGAAGTAGTATATGTTGCAATGAAGGATGAATCTAATGAGGAGGAAGCAACTGCACTTATGACTTGCGTGAACAAGAATGACAAGTGGATCATTGACAGTGGATGCTCACATCACATGATAGGAGATAAAAGTAAGTTCCTTACCTTAAATCATTATGATGGAAATAGTGTTAGATTTGGCAATGATGCTCCATGTATGATAAAAGGAAAAGGTTCCATTAAGCTCATAGAAAGGATCACATGTGATAATGCATATTATGTTGAAGGACTGAATTATAATCTATTGAGTGTGTCACAATTAAGCAATGTAGAATGCAAAGTTGAATTTCGAAACAAGACTGCCATGATATATGACAAAAATGGAAAACTGATAGGAAAAGGAAAACAAACTAGAAGTAATATATTTTACCTTTATATAGAAGATGCTACTTGTCTCGTGGTGAAATTTGATGATGAATGGTTATGGCATAGAAGGTTGTGTCATGTCAACTTTGATAACTTGATAAAAATCAGCAATATGAAGAACGTTTGAGGTTTGCCCAAACTAAAAAATCCTAATAATATGATTTGCAAACAATGTCAGCTAAGCAAGATGACCAAGTCAAGTTTTAAAAGTAAAACTTACACCTCTAAAGAGATACTAGAGATAGTTCACACTGACTTGTGTGGACCTATAGAAGTGCAAAGTTACAAAGGAGACAAGTATATAATGTTGTTTGTACATAACTACTCTAGGATGATGACAATCATGTTCTTAAAGAAAAAGTCTGATGCCTTTCAAATGTTTAAATGGTTTCTAGCAAGAGTTGAAAACAAGACAGGTAAGAGTCTGAAATGTTTGAGATCAAATAGAGGAGGAGAATTCACATCAAGATAATCTAAGATGTTTTGTAATGACAAAGGGATCAAAAGACAGACTTCTGCACCAAGAACCCCTCCACAGAATGGAATTGTTGAAAGAAGAAATAGGTCAATAATGGATTGTGCCAGGACACTTATGATGGACAAGAATGTTGCTCTAAGGTACTGGAGAGAAGCTGTAAGTATAGCTGTTTATACCCTGAACTAAGTACAAATCAAGAAAGGTACTAATGCAACACCTTTTGAATTATGGTATGGCCATTTACCCAATGTGAAACATTTCAAAGTATTTGGTAGTAAATTTTATATTCTCAAAGATATAAGAAATGGTAAGTTTGATGCAAAAAGTGATGAAGGCATATTCCTTGGCTACTCCACAACAAGTAAAGCATATAAGTGTTTAAATACTAACACTAAAAAAATTATGGAAAGTACAAATGTAAATTTTGATGAATACACAAAAGCTCATGATGCTAGATCAATTCAAGAATCAGAGGAGTACAAATCATTTGTATACTTCTATGAAGGAATGCCTGCTGAAGAAGAAGTTGCCAATCAAGTGGAGAACTAGCAACAAGTTTCAGTAACTACTAGTCACAACTAGTGAATGTTGAGTTGAATTCAGGAACTAAGCTACATTTAGATGCCGAGTTACAAAATGAAGAAACTACACATTCTGATTCTAAAGTTAGTATACATGAAAGAGAAGCTAATATACATGACAGAAATATGCATAGGGTCAAATGCTGAAAGACAAAATGAAGTTACAAGAATAGAACCAAGACTATGTAATGAACCCTTTTTGGGGAGTCCATCATTTATTTATGACTTTCCTTTTATTTATATTCTTTTGGCCATATTTTCCAATTGCTTATAGAAATGGGTGATTTGTTGCTCCTAATTTATCTTGATGGATATGCAAATATAATTGATATCACTTATAGTGATGAGGTGATGTTTCTGCTTTGTCTTTGTAAACTTACAACCATGGTGTTCTTCCTAATTTTGAACTTGATATGTATCTAGCCAGTTTATGCCAATGGCAATTTGCTCAAATTATTAAACCATTAAGGATGTAAAAGGGGAATAAGAAATAATTGATCATTGAAAGAATGAATTTGATATCCGTTATATATATTGCCATATCAAAGAGGTTGCATCTCTTGAATGTCTAAGGGACATATCCTTTCATAATATATCATATTAATTTAATAGTTATATTATATAATTATATATTTTAAAGCTTAGTTATAACAATTAATATAATAAGATATATTATATTAATAGTTATATTACAATTAATATATCGACTATATTTATATTATATTGTATTAATATAGTATTACTATATTAAAATATATCATAATGATAATATCATTATTTTTGTATTAGATTATTATTTAATTTGTATTTTCATATTACCATTATAATATGATATAATATGATATTTTTACATGATTATAATATAATATTACTTGTAAAATATTATTATTTTAATATTAATATTAATGTATATTACTTATTTATTATTTAAGTTATATGTTAAAGTGGGGACATTACAGTCCTCCCCTCTCGAATTTGCTTGCCCTCAAGCAAAATCTTTCATACACAAGCTTTGTCATAGATACACAAATATTTGCATACAAAAAGACCTAGAAGGTTTATAAAACATACATCTTTAATGAATAAAAACATGAAGTAGACACGATGTAGATAGATGAAGACACGATGTAGACACATCATACATAGCCTTGATTAGATCCTAAAAATAACAATGCACAATGACTATACTTCTTCATTAGGCTTAAGAACCCTACAACCACAAAATAAGCATCAGTACATGCATGTAAATATATAAACTTCAAAGAAATTCAAATGATAATAAGTTAATCCAAGCCAGTTCCATACTAAGCCCAAGAGCGAAACTTTGGCCCCCTTGGCCCCGGTGGTGGGTGTTAGGCATCCACACAAGGTGGTCTACTTAGTGGATTTCTTGTTTGGCTAGAAAGGTTCTTGTGAAAAGGAGCCATTACTATCTTTCCCTTAACTAGCACTACAATAGGGTGTCCTAACTGCTCTCCCTTGATTGCAGACTCCATAGGAAAGTTGGTAAGGTGCCCTTACTATCTTCCCCTTAACTAGTACTACAATAGGGTGTTCTCCCCTAATTGTAGACTCCATAGGAAAGTGGTAGGGTTCCCTTACTATCTTCCCCTTAACTAGTACTGCAATAGGGTATCATAGCAGCTCTTTCCTGATTGTAGACTCCATAGGAAGGATAGATGCCCTTATAGTCTTGCCCTTAACTAGTACTACAATAAGGTGTCTTAACAGACCTCCCTTAATTACAGACTCCATAAGAAAGTTAAATTTGGCCTTTCCCTTAACTACTACTACAATAAGGTGTCTTAACAGACCTCCCTTAATTGCAGACTCCATAGGAAAGTTAAATATGGCCTTTCCCTTAACTACTACTACAATAAGGTGTCTTAACAGACCTCCCTTAATTGCAGACTCTATAGGAAAGTTAAATATGGCCTTTCCCTTAACTAGTACTACAATAAGGTGTCTTAACAGACCTCTCTTAATTGCAGACTCCATAGGAAAGTTATATACATTAGAGTTTCTATATAGTCTTTCCCTTAACTAGTGCTACAATAAGGCATCTTATAGACCTTCATTAATTGTAGACTCCATAGGAAAGCTACTTGAAATCCCTAAATCATTTCTCAAATAATCAATTTTACACCTTTGTGATTACATTAATTAAGGAAACTCACAATTTCATATTTTAACTATGGTTGAACTTCCTCGAAGCCCCCTTGGCTTCCCTCTTTGTTCATTGACTGAATGTTATTGATGTTCCCTTTATCATATCTCATCTTCTTCTAAAGACAATAGTGAAAAAGGATCTTCAATGTTTGTCTCACCTGCTTCAGTATTCTCTTAACTCACTAAGAGATCCATTTATATGATACTTCTTAGATTAACAAGGTATCACTAAATGTGAATCAATTCATAATCCATTTATTAATTTCATTACATATTAAGCTATTCAATTTATGATTTTAAATAAAATACCATTCACATTATTTAATATATGAAATCATATCTATGCATCTCATTTTAATGGGTTTCACTTCTAATTGTAATCTTTACAATACATAAATTCAATATGTATTATCAAATCTTCCCTCATAATGAGTTATATTTTTCTATCCACAATATATCAAATATATGTTTATATTTATAATCATAATATTAAATCTAAATATATAGTCTTTTAAAAGGATAGAAATTCTATATATATTCATTTTTAAAATTAATTAATTAATTTCAATATGCAACTAATATAATATAAAATGATTTAATTATAAAATAATTAAATACTTTACCTTACCTTATGAAGTCACTTACCTTGACTCCTCTTTAATTCTTCTCATAGGGAATGTTTTAAATTAGGCATCTTTCTTTATTTCAAAATTTTGCCACTTTTTAGTGTCCCTTGAAATATACTGAACTCTCCCTAGAGGCGGTTGTTGTATTTAGTTCTTCCTTTATAATATGTCACTATTATCTCTTTATGTAGAATATACTTCTCCTCTCTATAGTTATAATAATAGAATTCCTTCCCTTACTTGATTTGGTTAGACTTCTATGATGGTGGCTGGTTGTATAAGTATGGAGATCCTCCCATAATGTATCCATGTTGAGGTGTTCATATTTATGTCTTCCTTCTTCACGTGGTAGTAGTCAAACATCTGATCTGCTATCGATATTTGTCTCCTCTATAAGTGAGGGAATTTGGAAATGTAAACAACACCAATATGTCTTATTATCTCATACTTTGGTCTCAACATAAACAGTCTTGCCAGTTTCTTGAGACTTGCACAATGGTTTCCAAAGTTCATTCCACAGGGTTGTGTATACTTTCAGAGTGTTTTCTTATACAGGCTTTTTCCTTTTTCTTCATGGGTCTCTTATTTCCTCCATTGTATATATCATTATTTATCCATGTCCATTATTCCTTCAAATTTGAAGTCAAGTTATTGATTCCTTCTGTTTATTGATATGCATGTATTCATATCGGCTCATGAATGTTGACTCAATATAGATGTTGAGCAGTCAATCTGATTATTACTTTTCATATATACCTGTGTGTCTTGCTATAGATTTTAGTTATTACAGCACATCTGCTCATGATAGTGGATATATATATCATGGTCATTTCATCATTGTCTCTGTCCAAACTATGTTTTTATTAGAAAATGATTCCTACTATTCATGGATTTTGTCCTGAAGACACTGACATGTGAATTTCGCATGTTTCTGATTTGCTGAACTAGGTTGATTCAATGAACTCCTTTCAATGTGAAATGTAGAGCTGGATGAAATTGCAATTATGATTATTAAAGAGGATGTTTGATTTATTCTTTCTATCTTTATTTTGTAGGATGGCAGGATCTCTGCTCTGATACCATTTGTAATGAATCCTTTTTGGGGGGTCCATCATTTATTTATGACTTTCCTTTTATTTATATTATTTTGGCCATATTTTCCAATTGCTTATAAAATGGGTGATTTGCTACTCCTGATTTATCTTGATTGATATGCAAATATAATTGATATCGCTTATAGTGATGAGGTGATGTTTCTGCTTTGTCTTTGTAAACTTACAACCATGGTGTTCTTCCTGATTTTGAACTTGATATGTATCCATCCAGTTTATGCCAATGGCAATTTGCTCAAATTATTAAACCATTAAGGATGTAAAAGGGGAATAAGAAATAATTGATCATTGAAAGAACGAATTTGATATCCATTATATATCTTGCCATATCAAAGAGGTTGCATCTCTTGAATGTCTAAGGGACATATCCTTTCATAATATATCATATTAATTTAATAGTTATATTATATAATTATATATTTTAAAGCTTAGTTATAACAATTAATATAATAAGATATACTATATTAATAGTTATATTACAATTAATATATCAACTATATTTATATTATATTGTATTAATATAGTATTACTATATTAAAATATATCATAATGATAATATCATTATTTTTGTATTAGATTATTATTTAATTTGTATTTTCATATTACCATTATAATATGATATAACATGATATTATTACATGATTATGATATAATATTACTTGTAAAATATTATTATTTTAATATTAATATTAATATATAATACTTATTTATTATTTAAGTTATATGTTAAAGTGGGGACACTACAAACTATCCAAATATGTTAGAAGACACCACCTTGTTGACCAAATCATTGGAAACAAAGATGCTAGACCAATGAAAAGGAATAGATTGAGGAATGAATCATGCCTACTAAGCAAGAAAGAATCCAAGATAGTGAAAGACACTCTGGAATATGATGATTGGTATAAATCCATGGAAGAGGAAATTGAGCAGATAGAGAAAAACAAAACTTGGAGTTTAGTTCCAAGGCTAGATGACAAAAATGTGATTGGTACCAAGTGGGTGTTCAGGGACAAGCTAAATGAAAATGGTGAAATAACAAGAAACAAAGCCAAACTAGTTTGTAAAGGATATGCACAAGAGGAAGGATTAGATTATGGGGAGACTATAGGATTTGAGCAAATAAGCCAATCAAATCCACAAAGCCTTTGAATCCCTGCATGCAAAAACCTATCACAGAAGAAAAAGATGAGAAGAGGCAAGGGTTTGCTAAAAAATGGAGATAGAAGAAAAGTTGCTCTCAAATGAAAAATGCATAAGAGATAATGAAATAAGTACAAGTCTCAACCTTATAAATGTGAGATAGAAACTCTAAACTAAAAATCTAGGTTGCACATTATTAATTAATAATGCACCTACTAGATAGCTTAAGCAAAATAGAGTAATAGGCAACTTAATTAATTAAATCAAAGTGATTTAATTAATAAGTGCAAACAAATAATTACTCTAACACCCCCCCTTAAGCGAAGCTCAGGAGGTAAGCTAACCTAGCACAGCTATGAAAGCAGGAAAATTGGGTCCCGGCAACAAGGCCTGATCAAGTACCCAATCACAACATAATCTCTATAAAGAGGAGAAATAGAGAAAAAAACATGGGAAAAACCCTACTCCAAAAAGAGATAGCAAAGAATGTTCCAGAAGAAGGAACAAAGAGATCAGAAGAGAATCACTGAAGCATGAAGAACCGCAAAACTCTGTCAAAATGCTGATCTGTAGAACCTCCATGGAAATAGAAGGCACAAATCGAGCTTGTCTATATGGTAGATGATCCATCTCACCGAAATGCATAGGTAGCCAGCCACTGCAATCGCCTAGTATGTAGGATCAGGTACTAAATACATAGCTCACACCAACGAACCATCAACCAATGAAGCATAGAACAATAATATAACCCCCCGTTAATGCAGGTGAGGTGACAGGCAGCTGAAAAGGCGGGCCAAAAAAATCTCCTACAACATAGGAACCAGACACATCGAGAGTGAGGTACAGACACTAATAAAGGCACGTGTCATCGACACTGCATGAGAAAAAAGAGAAAGAGGGCCTATAAGTGGCAAACAACTATCCCCCTCATGGCACTTTATATAATAGTGTGAGTACAATGAATCACAATGATGAAAAGGATCTCGAAACGCAAGAGTGGCACTTTATCTCAGTGCGTTGCATAAAAATGCTTACAATGAATATCAACAATGATCAAAAAAAACAAAGGCTGAAACAACAGAAGGTAGAGCCCAAAACGAAGCAACTGAAGCAACAAAATCGATCCCCGAACCTGAAACAAATAGGATATCCACCAGAATGCTAAAACGCAAAAGACTGAATAAGATGTGCCTGGAACAGAATATGGAATAACAACTAGCATCACTGGAAAGAGCATAGAAAGAGCTTTCCAGCAATATAAAGAAGTCCAAAATCGGAGATCGGATGCTCAAGATACGCCTCCCGGAGTGCAAAACAGAACATTCGGCTTTGACTACCAAAATAGGAAACCAAACTACATCAAAACTCAAAAAAGCCTACACTGATATCTCTGTCTCAGAACCAGCTTTCCGGTGCATTTTTCAGATCGAAAAAATACATCTGTATGCTCAAGTTACGGAGAAAAAACCACCAGGCCCTCTGAAATGCATGAAAAATTTATTTTTTTTAATAAAAAAAATAATAAATTTTTTTTTTTTTAAAATCACCACCGCCGGCGGAGCGACGGCCGGGTGGTGGGAGGGTGGAGCACCACCGCCGTGGTGGAGGATGAGCGCAGGCGAGCGGCTGAGCGCAGGCGGCCGGCGGAGGTGGAGCCGCAGCGGCCACAGAGCCGCTGGCGGTCTGCAGGACCGCAAGTGGTAACCGCCGGCGGTTTACCACAGCCGCTAGCGGTTTCGGTGACCGCCAGCGGTTTTCCTAACTGCCGCGGCCAAAAACTGCATTTTTTTCCAAAATTTTTGCAATTTTTTTTAATTTATCCGCCTCGAACTGCGTGCCAGGGGGTCGTACGGCCTTCTGGGTAAAAAAATTTGCCTCCCAGATCAACGTTGTCCAAAATGGACAAGTTTTATATCAAAATGGGGGTTCTGAATCCATCTGTGAGGTCTGTTTGGCCTCAAACTGCTCTGAAAATCAATGACCCCCTTGTTTTCTCAGAAAAAGATCGAAAAAATACCAGATCTGATCTGCCAAACCCTTGTTCTCCCTTTTTCTTGAAACACCGAACAAGCTACAGCAGATATGGCTCTAATACCATGTAGGATTTGAGCAAATAAGCCAATCAAATCCACAAATCCTTCGAATCCCTGCATGCAAAAACCTGTCACAGAAGTAAAAGACGAGAAGAGGCAAGGGTTTGCTAAAAAATGGAGATAGAAGAAAAGTTGCTCTCAAATGAAAAATGCATAAGAGATAATGAAATAAGTACAAGTCTCAACCTTATAAATGTGAGATAGAAACCCTAAACTAAAAAGCTAGGTTGCACATTATTAATTAATAATTAATTAATAATGCACCTACAAGATAGCTTAAGCAAAATAGAGTAATAGGCAACTTAATTAATTAAATCAAAGTGATTTAATTAATAAGTGCAAACAAATAATTACTCTAACAGAGACATTTGCCCCTATTGCAATGATGGAAGGAGTAAGAACATTACTTGCATATGTTGCCTAAATAGGTTTCAAAGTTTACCAGGTGGATGTTAAGTCTGTATTTATGAATGGCATACTAGAAGAAGAAGTTTACATAGAGCAGCCAAAGGGATTCGTTGATAACAACAATAAAAATAAGGTATGTAAATTGCACAAAGCTCTTTATGGTTTGAAACAAGCACCAAGAGCATGGTATGAAAGACTTCATAAGTATCTTGTGAAGATTGGATTTGAAAGAACTAATGATAACAGTAATCTATATATAAAAAATGAAAAAGGTAAAGATATTCTATTATCTGAAATCTTTGTTGATGATATAATATTTGGAGGACAAGATGTTTTATGCAAAGATTTTGCTAATCAGATGAAACATAAATTTGAAATGTCAATTTTTGGTGAGATCAAATTCTTTGTGGGATTACAAGTTTATCAACTTAAGTATGGCATATTTATTACCTAGTCAAAGTATATCAAGGAAATATTGAAAACATATGGACTGGAAGATTCAAAAGTAGTAAGCACACCCATGGTAACAGGACATAAACTATCAAAGAATGATGACTTTGCTGAAGTCAATCAAACTTTGTATAGGTCAATGATTGGTAAGTTGCAATATGTTGTACATAGTAGACCTAATATTGCATTATCTGTTGGAATAGTTGTAAGATTATCTGTAAATCCTAGAGAAAATCATTTAATGGCAATAAAAAGAATAATGAGATACTTGAAATGAACAAAAGAGTTTGGCCTATACTACAAAAAGAATGAAAATTTTGATTTAAGAGCCTTCACTGATGCTAATTGGGGAGGTAATATAGATGATAGAAAAAGTACCAGTGGTGGAGCACTTTTCTTAGGCAAGAGACTAGTTACCTAGACTAGTAAAAAGCAAAGTTGTACCTCACAATCCACAACTGAAGTTGAATATGTAGCTGCTACTATAAACTGTACAAACATTGTATGGATCAAGCACCTACTCAAAGGAATGAAGGAAGAAATAATAGAACCTATGATACTTTATTGTGATAATACCAATGCTATAAACCTATCAAAGAATCCACTAATGCATGCCAAAACAAAGCACATTGCAATCAAGTATCGTTATGTAAGAGAGCTAGTTGAAAACAAAGAGGTGAAGATGAAGTATGTCAATACAAAAGAACAAATTGCTGACATTTTTACCAAACCATTACCTAAGGATGCATATGAATATCTTAGAGGTAAGTAAGGGGTGATGCCCTATCAAAGGTTGTTTAATTAACAAAAGGATTGCCTTGCATCAAATAGGCTAATTGTTACATATCACAAATTGATGTAGAGGATATTACTTTAAGCATTGCCTGAAGTAATCAAAATGTTGAAATCCCAAAATAGTCAAAAGCAAGGCCACAGAGGGAGAAATTGGAAATACCGTATATTCTATATCTACATGATATGTTAAGATGATACATCTTTGGCATTATTGTCAAAGAGGGAGAAATAGTAGAAACTGATCAGTGACCTAAGAGGGAGAAAATCTAGAAAGGGAAAAAGTAGAAAGCAGCTAATAGAGAGAAATTACAGGAGCACAGCTAAAGAGGGAGCAATAGTAAGAAAATAGAAAGTGTATCAAAATATTGGTGTTGTTGATTAGAGGTAAACACATAAGGATGAATACATAAGGGAGAAATCCTACTCTATCTTGAAAGAGGGAGCTAAGAATGAAAAGAATTTGTAACTTACTTAGAAGTTGGAAATTACTAATGCAAGAAACACTTTTGAGACAATTTTTCTTTTTTGTATTGCCTTATTATTTCTAACCTAGTCAGATTGGTCAAATAATATGTTTTACCATTCTGATGATTTAGTTGATTAGTTTGGTTTGCCATCAATGCCAAAGAGGAAGATTGTTGAGATCTAATTGAAAAGATCATTGCTGAAAGAGATTGTTGAAGTAATATGTGTTTCAATCATTTTTTTGTCACTAATGTCAAACCTACTATTTGTTGGTGAGATAATTGCTTATAAGCTCCAAAGACTATCATTTAGTTGATTAATGAGGAGGATTCAATCAATAAGATGTAACAACTGTACCTAGAGGAAAGGTTGAGTTATGGTAATGCAATGAAGTACAAAGATCAGTTAAGACAATGGTGAAATAATGTATTGATAATCTACTCAAAGTTACAAAGGTTGGCCATACTAAGAAACTTTAGAAGTACAAGAAATACTAAGGTTGTCTGCAAAGCTTGACCAATTTGATAGTAGGTGTCGAGCAAAGATAAGTCATGCTAAGCAAAAAATTAGTTGGTGCCGAGTAAAAGCAAATTCTAGTATGTGTTGAGTAACATAGTAGTGTTGAGCAAAATTCAAAAGGTGTTGAGCATCAGTGAAATGTAGTTGATGTTGAGTGACTTTCAGTTGATGTTCAGTATGTGTCGAGCATCAGAAGATCAATAATGCCAAGCTGCTACATTATTGAAAAGATCGAAGATTTGCCAAATATAAGCTGAAAATTTTGTTTTCTTAAAGTTTGTGAACCAGGTGGAAGATAAGACTGATGATCTGGTGGTATAGAATTTGAGGTGAACCATTTTTGGGCGAGTTTAAATGGATTCTAAAAGAAGTTTCTAGAAGAGACAAAATATGGGGTAGATACATTGTATCCTACCTAATTCGTCTAAACCCTAATTGGACGATGGAAAATGGCAAAGTACTCTAATTTCCTATTTAAAGAATATCTAGTAATGGAGTAAAAGAGTTGGAGTGAGTGGTGTCAAGGAGAAGACATAACAAAGGTCAAAAAGGACCAAGGAAGAACAGAGAACAGAGACTCTGCTTCGTCAAGTGACCACAGTAGTGACTACATTAGCACAACAAGTAAGAAGACTTAAGGAGACAAAATCTTGAAGAGTGAACAAGTCCTTTAACCAAGCTCACTTCTAATAGTATGATTGAAATCCCTTAACTAGGTCACATTTAACAATGTGCATTATAACCTTTAACAAGGTTGGGTGCATTGTAACCTTTAACAGGGTTGGCATTTTCCCAAATTGGATTTCCACATTAAATCATCGTGTCAAGTGTGTGGATGAATTTGCATTTCTTATGTTTTATTGTTGCATGTTGATTTAATAGTAACTTGCAATTATTGATAGTAAGCTTGGATACACATACAGATATGAATGTTTAATGGGTTCACTAAGTTAAGTGGGAAGTTTTAATTGGTACATATGGACCTTGAATAACTGATTCACCCCCCCTCTCAGTTATTCTAAAGAATTATAACATTAAAGGTGGATGAAAAAAATTTAGTGAACAAATAAAAACAATGAATTTGATAATGTAAATTAGATGGTGTAAATTCATTAACTAACCACTTTCACACTAAGTCATTCAATACAAGAGAAAGAGGGGCTCCCAAGTATAACTCTGAAATAACCCAAGATAGATTAGAAATACCAAAATGAGATGAAGGTATGCTAATTCTAAACCTAAACTATATCAAGGAAGTACAAAAAAATCCCTCTTTTGTGCAATGTCAATTAATTTTAGATGTGCAATGGGAATGTGAAATTGAACCAATTGATTTAATGACAAGAGTAAGATAGATCTAGGCATTGAATAAAAATAATCAACCCAATTACAATATGGAAATAGGTCTTTTCTAAGAGAAAAGATAGACGATGGAAAACCTATCTTGAAATATGCAATATAAGATGCCTTTTCACTATGAAAATCATGGATCTAAAACTATGATTGTGATCCCAATTCTGGATCTATGATGAAAATAGAAAGCCAAAAAAACCTATTTTCTCAAATCTCCAAGAATAGGTTTATCTCAAGGAAAAATATCCAAAATGTTTATAAGATGATGGAAATTTTCTCAAGATATTATAACAAAATTGACCCAAGTTCTCGAGAAATCTCTCAATGAATAGATTTTGGATATGAAGTCACAATCTTGATAGCTTGCTCCTACACAAAAGAGGAAATATTTTTGTTTGTTTTGGGGAGGGCTTGCCTTATTCAAGACCTATATTAAGGAATCAACCTTGAAATAAAATGAAATGAAATGTAAAGTATGAAAAGAAGCAATAAAAATATAATTTTTTACCTTGTTTGACAAAACCCTTATCAATATGGATTTTACAATGCTTGAATGTCGTAGATGTTGAGTTCACAATGAAGAATGTAGGAAATCTCTACATATGTAATGAATATACCAAAAGCACAGCATGGAGCCAAGGATATAAATCTACACCAAAGAAGAAGATGATTAATGCAACAATATACATATCCTCCCTTGATGGACAAAAAGAATGCTAGATCTTGAAGAGTAAATGCTCAAAAAGAATCCTTAAATCTTGAATGCTTGAAATGCCTTAGAAACTATGATAACTTGAGTTCTTGTGCTTGTGAAGAATATCTTATGATTTCTATAATGAATCCTTAAATCTTGAATGCTTGAAATGCCTTAGAAACTATGATAACTTGAGTGCTTGTGCTTGTGACGAATATCTTGTGATTTCTATAATGGATGATGGATGTGAAAATGAGGTGCCTAGGCTCCCATTTATACAAGTTTTTATGCACAAAAACAAAGCAAGTTGACGATGTTGCATGACTTCCAAATTTGAATCTCCAAGAAAAAAGTGGCCTCCAAACCCAACGCCTCTAAGTAACAGGTTGCCCTAGATCAACCTAGGTTGTCTTATTATAGAATAGGTTGACCTGGGTCCTATTCCAGAATACGTTAAGCTAGGTTGACCTATTCTAGGGTTATCCCAAGAAGGGGTAACCTTGAGGTCTCAAAAAATTTGTATATGAAATTGAAATAAATGTGATTGAATGGGAGAAAGAGTTTATTGAGCACAAATCCATCTATAGTCCATAGATTAGTGTAGGAAGGGATATAAGAGGTTTTAAATTATGGGATCTTCCATTTTAAGATGGTACAAAAACTACAATTCATGATCATGATTTCTCCATTATGGAGAAATTTAAGACATTTATGAATAAGATAAGCCACAAATTAGTTAAGTTAAGCCAAGAAATACCAAGTTTGACTTGAAATTGATCAAAAGTTGGGATGATAATGAAGGTGACATTTAAAGTTTTACCACTAGCTTCAATCGGAAAAAAAGAAGAAGAAAAAACCATAAGGAGGATAAAAGAAACCATTGCAAGTTTGGTTAATAACATTAGATTTTATCATTAGGGTAACTTCTTGCTTTTGTTCTACTAGTTTTGGTTGCTAATCTGGGTTTCTATTTTTGTCTCTCTATGCTGGGTTTGTTCAAATTAAGGTCAATTTTTCTATCAGTGCCTCAATAATTAGTCAATTGATTACATTGTTACCAAGCTCTATAGTTTCTTCTAAGCTTATCATTCACTCAATAGTGTTAACCAAGTGTTTCAAATGCTCCCAAGCCAAGTAATTAGAACACAGTGTTGACCGAGTTCAAGCTACTTGGAAGTGATTAGTATGAACCAAGCTTCAAGTTCAACCGAGTGTCAAAGTTTTTTGAGTGTTGACAATGCTTGTTGTGTATTAGAACATCAATGAGCTTGTCTTCATAACCCAAGTTACAATAATTAGGCTAACTTTTTGAATTATGATGAAATAGGTATTGTAGCCAACTCCAGTAAGTTGTTATTTAGATTGGTATATATGTAATGCATTGTATCATAACCATATTTATATATCATTGAAGAAGATTATGAAGTGCATAAGTGTGAATTGAAGAAGGCTACAAGTAGTATAAGGAACATCAAAGATTTATCTATCATAGGTAGGTGATCATTGTAATACAAGGAATATCAACCAACAAATCAGAGTTGTAGATCAAAGATCAACCACTCATTCATCCTAATAGGCGCATCATTCAAATCTTTTAATAGAGTAGACTTAATAGTCTTTTTCTAAATCTCCTAACCAAGTGCATACTTCATTGTATTTTTGTAAATCCTTTAACTAGGTGGACCTCACAGTCCTTACTGCTCTTAACAGAGTAGATCATCATAAGTGGTCAATTATAAGCCTTAACAAGTTAACTTTATACTACTGAACTAAAGATTGTGGGTATCATCCTCAGCCTAGTTTTACTTTCTAATTGGAAGGTTTATGGGTCACCATATCTTGTGTCAAAGTGTTATGAATTTTTTATTTCTTTCATTCTTTCATGCGTGCAATTAGATCAAAATAACATATGAAGGATTAATTGGTGAAGTAAGATAAAGTTTTATTGGTTCTTGATTCACCCCTCCCCTATCAGTAATCTTTCCTACCTTATATTTCCAACAATTGGTATCAAAGCTTTTAGTTCTCATTGAAGAAGTTTAATAGCTTGAGATAAGATCAGAGGCAGTGGAGGTATACAAGCTATATAAGGCTATTGAGAATGAAAAGTTGGATCTAGAATTAACCATTGGACAACTAAAGAAAGAAAAAGAGCAACTCTCTCAATCATTGAAAAGAAGGAAAGATCTTGTATTAAAAATGGATGAAAGTCTCTATAATGAAAGTGTATATGAGCAATGTTAGTATGCTAATAGAAACCAAATTTAAATAAAGCTTCTACAAACTAAACAAAATTCATAAACTTCAAGATAGACTAAGATGAGCTCTCAATTGAGAATATGAGCCATTAATGGGCTCTCTCAATGAGAAGCTCTCTTGTTGAGTAGCTTTGTCTAAATAGATAGGATGTATGCTCAAGCTTATGCTTCCAAAGGCTTCAATGGATGATTGTGGATTTTTGGTGTGGATAGATGGCTTTAGTATGGATTTGGCTCTCAAAATAGCATTATAACTTTACTTCATGGATTGTGTTATTTTTCAAAGGGGAAGGATCCAATTTATAGGCAAGAGGCTTGAGGGTTTGAGGGCTAAGATGCAAGGATGGGAAAAAGCTTATGGAGGGCTCAGATTGCATGAGAGGAGAGCACATGGATTGTGCTTCCTTATAGCCAATCAAGGAGTGACACATGTCACATGGTGAGAGGATGGAGAAAAGGGGAAGGATGAGTCAACAAAGGAGGCTCAAGGGATAAAATCTTCATAAAGACCCTCATAATGACTTGTAAGAGCAATAAAAGGGCTTGTAAGAGTCATTTATGACCTAGTGGACTTCATAAAGTTTTATGGTTGAGATATTTTGAGGGTGATGAGAGAAAATTTGACTTGGACTTGATTAGGAAGGTTTTAAGCTTGTTTAGGCTTGTGCAAATGATTAGAGGATGGATTAGGATGGTTTAGGATTAGCTTAGGGATAGGCAAGTGGATGGCATTTAATGAGGGTGGGTGAAGGAGGAGATATTTGTTAACTTTGGCTTGGGTTAGTAAGTCTTAACCCATGTTTAGGGAATGTGACAAGGTTAGGAGGGGATTAGGATTAGGTTTAAAGACATCTTCTAGAAGAGTCTAGACTTTGGATGAGGATAAAGACTTTCTAGAATAGTCTAGAATTTCCTAGGATGAGGATGAAGACTTTCTAGAAGAGTCTAGAACTTCTTAGGATGAGGATAAATTAGATTTTTAAGAAATAAATAAAGTTTTATTTATTTCAAGGGTTTGGGTTGAGGAGATATTTATTAAAACTTTTTTAATAAACATGAGGATTAATATTTAATCTTAATTAAATATTTTGAGTTGGGATTAGGGGTAGGAAATGATGGGATTAGCCTTTAATCGAAATTAAAGAAGGATTAGAAGATTTTGGAAGAGGTTATTGGTCATAAGGAAATTGGACAAGTTTTGGGCAAAAAATAAATTTTTTTATTTATTTTAGGATTTTTGGTCAATTTATTAATTAAATAATTAATAAATAAGGAAATAATGTTTAAATAAGATTTAAACATTTTAGGGAGGGATTCCTTAATTAAATATTTGTAATTAAGATAAAGGGATTTAATGGCATAAAAATTAATTAATTAATTAAATAATTAATTAATTAATTAATGATGATGTCATCAGGACTTTTTCAAAAAATAAAAATACTTTATTTTCTAAAGGTTTTTAGGTGTCTACAGAAAGTACAATTAAAGATTTATGTCCTCAAATAAATTTAGATGAAGTTGATGCAACAATCAAAGACCTATTGGAGAAAAATTCCAATCTTCAAGAAAAAGTCAGAAAGTTGAAAAGAGAACAAGAAATATAATCAGTCAGATTATGTGAAGTCATGGAAGAAAAAGACAAAGCCAATGAAGTGATAGAAGAAAAGAATAATGAAATTCAACAACTATCCCTTCAGCAAGCAGACTGTATTGATTAACTCACTGGTGCAAATGAAGAACACATGAATCTAAGATCAGAAAATGAAAGACTGGAGAATGATCTCAGCATTGAAAAGAAAACCAATGAGAGAATGATAAAATCTCAGGAAAGCATGAATCAATTGAATGAGAAAAGTAAGTATAGACACAAAGGCAAAGTTGGATTAGGATATATAGAAGAAGGTGAATCATCTCAGCAAGGAGCTCGAAAGAACAAAAGACCTACTTGCAATCATTGTGGTAAGATAGGTCATACATCAAACAAATTTGGATCAATGGTAAAGAAAATTTTAATACAAAGTTTTATAGTTGTAACAAGCATGGTCATAGAGCAAGTGAAGGCATAAAGAAACCTAAGTTTGAAGGAAAGTGTCACAGTTGCAAGAAACAAGGACACAAATCTTCAGAGTGCAGAACCAAGAAGTGGAACCTAGTGGAGAAAATTGTGAAAGCAATATTTGGATGGGATTACGACACATGGTGTAGATGTCACTAATGTGGTGAGTTTGGGAACATTGGAGCAAACTATGTGAAACATCGCATGAGGAAAAGAGATACTACAAAGAGATGTTTTATTTGTATAGAAGTTGGACATCTTGCCAAAAACTGCATGAACACGAGAAGAATTGAAGATGAAAAGATAGCCAGAGCTGACAATATCAAAAAACAAATGAGGCAACAATGAGTACCAAAATCTCTAGAGAATGCAAGCCAAAATCATGAAGTGAATTACACCCAATTCAATGAGTTGGGTGACACAATCATTTCAACTTAGTTCCCTATGGAGATTACTAGAAGTGTGATTCAGAAGAAGTCATCTAACATCAATTCCAACTAATAAGCAGATCTATCCATTCAACATTCAAGATGCACAACGATCATCAAGTGATGATGGTAAATTCAACATCTTATTGAGTTAGGTCAGGTCGCAAGACCTTACCAAGCAAGGTCAGGATACACTAAAACACTAGATGCAGACTTCTAGTTGTTGGTGACTCTACTGAGTTATGAATGTCTCCTAAGCATTAAAAGCCAAACCAAGTGGAGGACAGTCTATCATCAAGTAAGTATACGTACAAAGTATTAATGGTGATTAGAAGGAGGAAATTCGTTAAAAGGAAGAAATCAAATGCATTATTTCACCACAAATTTCTAGAGCTATTTATGAAGAACGAATTCAAAGCCTCTAAGTGATTTGAGTATTTGTTGTTGAAGAATTCTTGAATTTTTAGAAACCCTACCAAGCATGACATCTTTGAGTAGTAAAGAAAGAAAGGTTATGAAATGTTAGTCCATGGAATCGATTGCAAGGCACCCACATTCAAGTTGAGTCTAGCGATTACACAGGCACTCAACCCAACTAGTGCACAATCTCAAATTCTACCCAAGGTATTACCCATGCATGATATTCATTCATTTTACCACTGTTCTATTTAGGAACTTGAAACCCTAGAAATGAATGAGGTGTTTAATGAATTATGTATGAATGGTGTATTGAAACTTGAGCATCAAGATTTGGAAACCAAGGGTTTGACGCATATTTCACATATGCTAAGGGATTTTCAAGTCAAATGGATCAGACTTATCCCGAGCCATGTTCACAATGGGAAATAATGGTTAGATCACCTCATTCAGATTACAAAGAAAATGATTCACATAATCACATTACTACCAATGCTAAACAAAGAAAAGACAACCTAAACCCTAGGTTGAATTGAAATAGATAAGCAAACTCTTGTTGAGTGTGACAAAAGAGGAATGAAGCTAAGTGGTGTAATAGATATGGGGCTAAAGTTTTGCATACATGTAATTGCTTACAATATTTACAACTCTAGTTGGTTAAATGGCATGTCATGTGAAGCTGTTGATCTTGCATACAAGGTGGTTCAAAATAATCTATCCTTTGACCTTGCCAAGTTATTGTTGAACCAATTCAACAAAAACATGGAGAGCATCAAAGTGTCAAAGAACAACCCATGTAAGTTTGGTTCCCTTTTGACATGTTTATTCTTCTTTGTTCAAAAGTTCTTCCCTTCCAAAGGTTTTGTAGTATGGAGGAAGGATGTTCCTATTTTATATCAAATCGATGAATATATAGCACAAATGGGTGAGAATTTGATAGCATCATGGATAATTATTTTGAAACATTCAAAGAAAAGATGAAAAATAGGTTTAGGATTCCCAGGAAGCTTTTGGAAGACTATGAGAAAGATATTTGTTTTACAGTTAACTGTGACAAAGTATACATTTAGGCAGTCAGACCTAGAGTGGAATGGGTTAAACCTCTAGAGTATGAGGTTAACATTGATGATACTAAGGATATCATTGAATCTTTGTTGAATGAGTCTGTGGATCCTAAAGCCATCTATTTTAGAACATTTGATGAAGGAAAGGCAAGAATTGAGCTTGAGATCAAGCTACCTCAAGTAATGAACAAAGGAAGAAAGAGGATAGGAAAGTTAATGAAAAACACAAAGCAAAAAAGTTCTACTCTCATGTTGACAGAAGGAAAAGGAGATGAAGTAGAAGATGATGATGAAGAGGATGAAGCTAAGGAATCTAAATTTGAGAAGGAAGAGCCTCTCAAGAAGAAGGGGGAGGTCATCATAACCAAACCTACCAAATCCTCCCCTATTGTATTTACTAGAAGAGCGGCCAAATCTAAAAAAAAGTTGAAATTAGGTGAAGATGAAACCAAATAGTGTTAGTGTAGTTTTTTTATTTTTCCTATTTCGCTAGGTTTTTCCTACACTTTTAATAATCTTGCTTAGGTTAATAAAGCATGTCTTATTAGGTGAATGGTTGTGAGGTGTCACCTTCCTACATGTGAGCATCCATTAGCTATCTTAGGAAGATACTTTGCTATCTTTAGTCCGATAGATGGTTGCTCCTCATTGGTTGGTGTTTCCACCTCCTCCCTCTTCTTAGCCTATATAAGCATGCTACCTAGCTTGTATTTGTATCTCTTATTTTTGCATCCTCTTAATGCTATTTTGCTTCCAACATTTGCATTACTCTCTTGGAGACTAACTCTATGATTCTATTTTGATTTTGTATCATTTGCATTCATAGTTTAAATATTTATTCTTTGCACTAGTTTTCTGGGTTATTAATCTTATCAGATTCTAACAAATAGATTATCTTCAAAAGATCTACACCTACACTCCAAGAAAGATTGAAAAATATAGAAGAAGGAATTGGCAAGGCATGTTTTAAGTTTCTCAAGTATGAGACAAGGAATGAAGAAGAGAAAAAGTAGATAGAGGATACACTCATGAAAAAATTAGGCAAATGGAAGTATTCACCAAATGAGCTTTCATAGAAAATTCTTAATGAACTTATCGAGGCAGTAAAACCTAGATGGGAAAATGCAAAGAAAACTACAAAGGACATCTTTGAATAGACTTTGAGACAACTTATATTGAGTCTCAATGAGAAGGAAGTGAAGGAATCCTTGAAGAAAAATGAGAAGAAGTTCACTCTTGAGTTAAACACATGTATGATATTGCTTAAGGATATTGAATCTATGGTGAAGGAATCTACTACTACATGGAAAAATAACTATCAGTTGTATCAACCTAGCAACTTTATTGTGTACGTTGATGACAAGGATGATGAAGATGAGGAAGAAGAAGTAGAAATAAAATATGATGAGGTAGATGATGTCAGTCTTGATGAGGAGGAGGAAGAACAGGAAGCTACTAGAGGAAGCCTTCAAAAGATACAAAGCATTGAGGAAACAGATGCGAAGAAAATTGTAGCAGAAGTCATGGCTTCATTTCCTCACTCTTCGAGCACAACCTTAGTGTAATTTGGCTCAAAGAAAGCTTATACTGAGTTGTTGTGATTACCACTACTGCATCAAGCACCCAACCAAGATCTGGATCTTTTTAGTTGAGTGTTACATTAACTGAAGTGCCCAAAACTTCATCTATCAAGCAGCAAGTTCCTCCATCACAAGGCTTGATCAAGCAACAACAAGGTATTCCTATTGTTAGTGTTATTTCTACATTTTTTGGTAGTCCATTTATTTCTACAATTATTTCTATTTCAAGTGTATCCATAGCTATTTCAATGATAGTTGAGAACTAGTCTCAACCGAGAACTGAAGTCTTAGATAAAGGTAAAGAAATTATTTCTACCATTCTAAAAGAAATGGGTAAAAAAGAAGAAAATGATATGGATGAGGACATAGTTATTCCAAATTGGGATATCTCTACCCTCACCCCTGATCAAATGAATACCCTAGGTGAACTATTACAGAAGAGAGCGAAGAAATAGAAGCTTACAGAAGAAAAGAAGAAGATAAATCAAGTCCTTGAGGACATAAAGAGCATATTTGTTGATGCTCTAAGTATTGAGGTCTCTAATACACAACCTATTCTTGATCAGCTAACTGAAATTGTCCAAAAATTCAATGAAGATCTAAATGGATAGGATAAACTGTTGCAAAGAGCTAAAATAAAATTTGAGAACAGAGTATTGGAACAAGTTGCACAAAAAATTGCAATAGATCAAGTAGAGTTATCTACTATTCTTGTTTCACTGGAAACATCTATTAATAATGTTATTTCACTATTTTTCAAGTTGAATGACACATCTATCTTCACAAAGGAGGCCAAGGATAAACTATCCAAGATAGATGAAGATATGAAGGCAAGTGCACACTAGCTATCACTTGACCCAAGTTATAGTTTTGCACATTTCTCAAAGATCAGATATCTGACAAATCTACAAGCAAAATTATTAAGGGAAGAAGCTAGAATCACAGCCATACTTGCAAAAATTTAGGGCATGATTCTTCCAAACATGGATGCATTATAGAAATACATTGCACATGCAAAGACTCTTATCCATGACAATAACTTCTCCATAGCTGATTACATGATGGAATTACCAGTAGAAGTTCAAATTGACTTGCATGTAAGTAAGGTATTACAAGAGAATTGGGTCAAGACTATGGTAGTGATTTTGGAGGTACATTTTAAATTCTTGTCACACTTTGGTATTAACATATAGATATTATACACCTTTGGCATTTGTGTCAAAAAGGGGGAGAAGTAAATATGATTAATATGTAAAGAGGGGGAAGATATTGTAAAAGGAGAAGTATACTATACTCCAGTTGTATGTATATAGGAGAGATATATGTATGGGGGAGTAGTATAGTATTATGCAAATAATTGTATAGATAAATAGAAAATATCTTTACAAATGCAATTTTGAAAAATTAGAATAATGGAGTATACTACCGAGCTACAGCAACAAGAAGTCAAAACTGAGTTGAAGACTTAGAATGATGATAAAGAAAGTTTCTGACTTATAGTTTTGAATTTTAAAATTTTTGGTTTGATAAGTGTTTTTGTCACTAATGCAAAGGGGGAGATTGTTGACATTAAGGTCAAATTGTCTATCAGTGACTCAACACTTAGTCAATCGGTTACATTGCTACTGAGCTCTATAGTTGCTATTAAGCTTATCATTCACTTAGTAGTGTTAACCAAGTGTTTCAGATGCTCCCAAGCCAAGTAATTAGAATATAGTATCTACCGAGCACCTGAGTCAATTTGTAGTGTTTTCCAAGCTCCACAATGTTTACTGAGCTTCAAAGACTATGTACAATGCAAATCGAGCGAAGCAAAGGCTATCGAGATATTCAAAAGAATTGAAGATCATAATGTTAACTAAGCTTTGGTATGTTAACCAAGTTCTACTGTATCTACCGAGCTCACAGTGTTAACAATGTAAATCTAGCTTTGACCAAGTCATGCAGTGTCAACTGAGTGATTCAACAGCTACCAAGTTTCTTAGTGTTCACCTAGTCACATAGGGTTGACCAAGTTCGAGCTACTTGGAAGTGATTAGTATGGACTGAGCTTCAAGTTCAACCAAGTGCCAAAGTTTGTCGAGTGTTGACAATGTTTGTCATGTATCAGAACATCAATGAGTTTGTCTTCAAAACTTGAGTTACAATAGTTAGGCCGACTTTGTGAATTATGATGAAATTGGTATTATAGCCAACTCTAGTAAGTTGTTATTTGGATTGGTATATAAGTAATGCATTGTATCATAACCATGTATGTCATTGAAGAAGATTATGAAGTGCATAAGTGTGAATTGAAGAAGGCTACAAGCAGTATAAGGAACAACAAAGATTCATCTATCACAGTCAAGTGATCATTGAAATATAAGAAGTCTCAACCACCATATCAGAGTTACAAATCACAGATCATCCACTAGTTCATCCCAACAAGTACATTAGTCAAATCATTTAATAGGGTAGACTTAACTGTCTTTTTCTAAATCTCCTAACTGAGTGCATACTTCATGGTATGTTTGTAGATCCTTTAACTATGTGGGCCTCACAGTCCTTATTACTCCTAATACGTTAGATCATCAGAAATGGTCAATTGTAAGCCTTAATAGGTTAACTTTATACTACAATACTAAATCTTGTGGGTATCATCCCTACCCCAGTTTTACTTTCTAATTGGAAGGTTTATGGGTCACCATATCTTGTGTCAAAGTGTTATGAATGTTTTATTGCTTTCATTCTTTCATGCATGCAATTAGATTAGAATAACATATGAAGGATTTATTGGTGAAGTAAGATAAAGTTTTATTGGTTCCTATTTCACTCCTCCCCTCTCAGTAACCTTACCTACCTTATATTTCCAACAGTTTTTTACTATTATTTTTTATTGCCAAATGGATTATGTTTGTATGCCATTATTTAGGTTCTAGGTTCTTGTAAAACCTAGTTTTGGGCTTTTTGTTGTTACTGCAGGTTGAAGGTCCATATAAAACCTTGTGGAATCTATTCATAATATGTTTTTTGTGTTTTGTATGAGGTTTTGGGTTCCCTCAAAACCTATTTTTCCATAATCCAAAAACATTAGATTTATCATAGAAATCACATTGCAATCATATACTATAAAGATATTTTTCATTTATCACATTCACACTGCAAGTGGGATCAATAAGGGCACCACTAAAAGGAATGTCATCAACCTTTATGACAATGTAGAGGAGACCATCACATGTTTTAATTAACTCAATAGAATTAGAGCTAATGGAAAGCTAAGGTGGAAGTTTAGGTTTAAGTTTCTCAACTTATAAGTTGACAAAATGATTGGCTTCATTAAAAATTTCATATTGTCATGCAAGGAGGAGAAGGAGGAGGTTGGTCAATGGTACTAGTTGGATGAGATGAAAAAAGGTTGGTGTAGATTTGAAAAATTTGGTTAGGAGATGTTATGAATTTGTTTCCTTGGTCATGATCTCTCTCTCTCTCTCTCTCTCTCTCTCTCTCTCTCTCTCTCTCTCTCTCTCTCTCTCTCTCTCTCTCTCTGTGTGTGTGTGTGTGTGTGTGTGTGTGTGTGTGTGTGTGTGTGTGTGTGTGTGTGCACAATTAGAATCAATAAGGTTTTGGACAATAGCTTTCAAGCAATAAAACTTGTCACTATCATGACTGGGTTAACAATGGTATTGACAATAAGCTTTATGGCCAAAGTATTTGGCTTGAGATTTGGATCTATCAATGGGTTTTATAGGAGGAAGTATTAACACATTAGCATTAAGTAACTTCAACATCTCATTAGGAAAAGATTCAAAAAGTTGGGTATAATCATGAGCAGGTTCAAAAACATATGACAAAGGAGTCACGACTTTGGATGTTTTTGCCACTTGTTCATCAACAATGTTAGATAATTTGTTGATTTTGATTAAGTTTTCTAATTTCTAAAAATTATGGAAATTTTTGTATGCAACATGACTCTTATCAATGAGAACTTGATCCATTGGAGCATTTCTTTCAAATGGACTCATTTGAAGTTGATAATGATGAAGCATTGTACATAATTTAGGAAATTAAGAGAATAAAAAAATGTGTATCTTATTTCTAATATTTCTTGGTAAATTAACAATAAAATTGCATTAGATATCAATATTAGGCATGAGATAAGAAATATGAGTATTTGAATGCTTAAATCTACCAATGAAATCACTTAAATTTTCTTTGATACCTTGTTTACAATGCATTAAGTCAGTTAAATATATTTGAGGACCAAGGTTGGTTTGAGATTGTTGAATAAAAGCATTAGCAATCTTGTGAATGGAATCAATGAAATACAAAGGCAAAGAACAATACAATTGTGAAAATTTGTCTCAAAAGGTTATTGTAAACAACATTTCTAGGAAGCTATTGTTAGTGTAAACTATTATTATTTACATTTTACTTAAGTTTACTTAGTTGAATGCATTAATTATTAGTTTTTAATCTAGGAGTAAGCATACTCTTATGTGTTGACTTGTTGACAACACAAGAGTTTGCACCTACCTTTTCATACTTATCCTCTTGTGCTTAATTGAGGATAATCCACTTCTAGTGGACATGTGCTTGGTTGTAAGACTTATCAGTTTGCTAACTCTTAGACATTCTAGAAGCATTCTAGAGGACTTTATATACAGGCACTCCTAGTGTACTTGTACAGAATATTGAATGACAATAAATCAAAATTGGATATTATTATTCTAATCATACCTTGTTGGTCTACCGTTGTTCTTGTGCTTGAGTTCCTTCATCTTGGGTGATTTTTCCCTAAGGAAAATTCTTACATGGTATCAGAGTTATACCAAATTCTTACAGCTATGTTCATGAGAAAAATCATTACACAAGGTATGCAAGGTCTTAACATGAGTCTGAGGATCACCCCTACCATTATAGGTCTCAAGATGAGGAATTTCAATATTTTGAAAAATAACAACACAAATAATATCCAAATACAAAGGACTACCAATGTCAAAAGAAAGAATGTCAAACTTTGAATGAGTCATGGAGGTAATTTGTTGTTGCAAAGAAGACATAGATTGAGCCAAGTTGTTAATAGTAAAAATAATAGAAGATATAATAAGAGGAGAAATGTGTAAATTATTAGGAGAATATTAAAAATTGAAGGAATAATTAAATATGTGAAAGTGACTCTATGATAAGTTAGCATAGAATAAGACATTGAAACACATGACATTCTTGAAGGGATGAAAGGAAGAAGAAGATTAAAAAGAATCATGTGTGGAACAATTTTTTTTAATGAAGTTGTTGTGATAGTTGGTAACACAAGGAATGGAAGTAAACATAGGAAAGGAGGTCTCAACATTTATAGTAGGTGGAGTGAAGCCTAAATCTTGAGCAGAATCTCTTATAACTTTGACAATAGTTTTAATGAAATGAGAAATGCTACATAAGAGGTTATCACCATATTCATCATTATGAATAAGTTTCCAAGCCTTCTACAAAGGAAACAACCTTGGGATTAGAGCTTTCTTGACCTAAGCATTGTTCAAATTTCTTAAAGTAATGGGATTTTTTTTGGATTTGGAGAGGAGGAGTCCTAAAGAATTTATCTTCAACACGTGAAGAATGAGAATATTTATTCGTCATGATAGGATTCATATGAAAAAGGTGCATGTTAGTCTCATCAATATTCTTGGGAAATGAGTACTTGGGATCAAATAAACACATAAGTTTATGAATTCTTCTAACTAGAATCCTACATGCACAAGGGAATGAAAGGAAAGAGATATATAATACAATTGTGAGATTTTAAGGAAATATGCAAAAAGAATGTCTTTACAGAACAAGTACATTAACTATCAAATTCAAACTACATAATGCATAAAATATAGTAAATATGTATGTAAGTAGTGACTATCACAATACATGTACAGAGTAAATTAGATATATAATTGAATAGAAAAAGGATCTAACACAAAAATCAAAATGGAAATGTTATATGTCAAGTTCATCAAAATGTATTGGTGAAGTTAATGAAATCTCAACCATAAAATGTCTAACCAAGGTTGCATGATAATGATTAATAAAAGAATTAATTATTATATGCCTAAAGTTTAGCTTAAGTAAAATAGAGTTAATTAGAAAATATCTAATTACTCTAACAACCCCCCTTAGACTTAGGGATTAGCTAAAAACCTAGAGACTACTACTGAAAGTAAATTTGGGTCCTAACAACAAGGCCTGATGAGGTACCCAAGTACAACCAAATCTTTGTGAAGAGGAGTAATAGAGAAAACCACATGAGAAAAACCTTACTCCAAGAAGAGATGGAAAGAATGTTGAAAGACTAGTGAAGGACTGAGGAAGCCTCCAAACTAGAGAATATCCTAGAAGATAGGAACAAAAGGGTGATTGTGAAGAACAACATTGAAGCATGTAGAAGTTGAAAAGCTTTGTCAAAAAGTAACTGCTGATATGAAGAACCTCCACTCAAATAAAACTTGACCAAGTAGAGAAGACTATAATCTACACGAGTCCTCTCAGAAGACACTACTTGAATTAGGAGGCACACAAAGGTAAACAAGTGAACTCGAAGATACAAATGGTGTGAAACACCAAAGCCTGAAGAGATGATCAATTAAACATGGAAGGTTGAATCCAAAGTAGGAACAAAAAGAAAAGTATTTATATGATAAATGTCCCATCTCACCAAAATGCATAGGTACCCAACCACTACATCTTCCTAGTGATCCCAAACTAGGGCACAAGACCCAAAATTTTGGAAAAGGTGCAAAAAATGCTAATAGGGTGCATGAGAAGTCATGCACTTGGAGAGTTGCAAGGTACATAAAAATGTTAGAATGATTAGAATAACTGGGGGGGTGAATTAGCTATCCTCATGTCCAGATGTACCAATACAACATTTGGAAACTTCAAACAACTTATTCACACTCATAAATATACTTGGTCCATATAGCAAATAATTAGTGATCCAACTTATTCATCTCATTACTTAACTCTTTATTATAGAGTATGTTGAATAATAGAAGCATATAGTATTAAATAGCATGAAATATGAAAATAACATTCACACAATTATGACAACAAGATTTAACATAGAAACCCGATTTGGGAAAAACATGCTACCACTTTTTCATTCTTCTAAAGTGAGCTTGGTTAAGAGCCAACATTGTTAAAGGTTACAAAATACACTATTAGGTGTGACCCTATTAAAGGATTTAATTACCATATTAGGAGTGGCCTTGTTAGAGGTCTTTAAAAAATCCCAACAGAATGTCACTTTGATTAAAAGATTTACAATATGATTGTTTGGTCAACCTTGATTAAATGATTTTATTGCCATAATGGTTAGAAAGTAACAACTAAGTTTATCTGATAAAATACAACTCACTTTGCATTTTTAGATCTCCATTTATCTCATTCATGGTTCATTGACTGGTCTTCATCATATTATCCATCTATGATCTTCTCTGTAACTCTTCAAGCAAATTCACTTTTACCAACTGCTCACTTTTCCTCTACAACTCTTGTTCTTCTACTTCACAAATTTTCTAGCCAACAACCACTATAAAACATCTCATATGAATCCTTAAATAGATAGGTTTAATATTTTGCCACTCAAACATAATTGTAGATCTTAGGGTTTGATTAGATTCATTGAATTCATCCATCATTTTGTCTTTCTTATTCTTTTCTTGAAACTTCTTGTTGAATCTTTGCCTTAGATAACTTAACAAACTCAATTCATGCATTAAATATGTCAACTCATCAATCCTTATCTTTAACACATTTTGGCTATCTACAAATTCAATTGTGTCAACCTTAAATCTTCGTTCTTTCTCAAAATATTAATTTTCTGACACTTAGTCATCACTATGTTCTTCAGCTCAGCCTTCACTAGGTAGCTCGATCACTACTGATCTGTCTTGCTCATCTTACATTGGCCTTCTTAGTCATCTATGTGCTCATTCTTTACTTTATTTTCCCTTCACCTTGCTCGATCATTACCATCATTGGCTAATACTTAAGTTCCTTAATATTTTTCTCGGTAATGCTTAACTCCTTCATTGACCTAGTAACCTATTACTTGGTTAAACACGTGTTTAACTCAACTTCTTAACTTTTATCAATCATTTCTTCCATAATTCAACTCATCTTTCTTCTTTACTTAATAAAATGATCAAATAACATATTACCTTGTCAAATACTAACTAATCATGTGCACTTTGTAGTTTCATCATACTTTTCTTTACTCAACCAGTTTACTAGTTCATCTTTTTATCTCACTTTTCAAATCCTCTTCATCAATCAATTGATATGGCACTCTACACTGTTAGAAAATGTCTTCCTAGTAAGGTTTGACATCAATGACAACATAACAATTTTTCCAATTGTAGTTTCCAACAATCTCCCTCTTTGGCATTGATGACAACACCTTTAGTAACCATGTGATTGCAAAATCATTCTCTAGATTGTCATTGTTAGCTCTCTTTGTATTCTGCATCATTTCTTCATTAATATCCTTAGTTTCATTATGGTTCTCATCCATGCAATCTCTAATATGCTCCCACTTTGCACTTCTCCTTCTATGATACCAATTGTATTGACTCCCTCTTTGACATGTTTCTCATGATGGTAACGAATGGTAACTTGACATACTTCTCCCTCTTTAACAATAATGCCAAAGACATGTAAATGAACACATATCTCTCTTTATCTTTTGTACAAACTAATCTTTGAATTATCTCTTCCTCTTTCTTACCTATTAGATACAAAAATGAATCTTTGGGTAATGCCTTGTGAATATATAAGCTATTTGCTCCTTTGTATTCACATATTCCAGTCTTACTTCTTTATCTTGCACTAATTACCTTAAGTAATGATACTTAATTGAAATAAGCTTGGTCTTTGTGTGCATCACAAGATTCTTGGATATGTTTATAGCACTTGTGTTATCACAATATATCACCACAGGTTAAATAATCTCTTCCTTCACACCTTCTAACAATTGTTTGATCCACGCTATGTTTGAGTGATTAACTAGTGTTGCAAAATATTAAGATTCTATTGTATATTGTGAAATACAATTTTGCTTCTTTTTTTCCATGAAATCAATCTCTTTCCTAGGAAGAAATCTCCTCCACTTGTACTTTTTGTGTCATCAATGGTTCCAATCCAATCAAGATATGTGTAAACTTTCATTTCAAACTTTTCATTCCTCTTATACCATAAATCATAGTATGTTGTTCCTTTCAGATATCTCAATATCCTTTTTGAAACCATATGGTGATTCTCCTTAGGATTAGTAGAAAATCTTGCAACAATTCCAACAACTAATGCAATTTCAAGTCTTCTATGAACAACATATTGTAATTTCCAATCATTGATCTATACGATGTCTACTTTATTTCAATAGAAACATCATACTTTGAAATGTCATGTCTAGTAGGCATAGGTGTTCCCACTAGTCTTCAATCTTCCATTCTAAAGGTCTTTAGTATCTCCTTGATATACTTTGGTTGTCTAATGTATATACCTCCTTTAATTTGATAGACTTGCAAACTAAAAAAGAAATTTATCTATCCAAACATTAACATTTGGAGTTCTTTCTTCATCTCATTAGAAAATTATTAGCACAATAAATTATGTTCTCCAAATATGATATCATCAAAAAATATTTTAGCTAACAATATCCTATCCTCATATTCACTTTTCAACTACAAATTGCTATTATCATTAGCTCTTGCAAAACCAATTCTCACCAAATATGTATGTAATATTTCATTCCATTCTCTGTGGGCTTGTTTCAAGCCATATGATGTTTTGTGCAACTTACTTACCATGTTCTTCTTGCCACGTTAAAAAATAATTTTAGGTTGTTCAATGTAGACTTCTTCTTCCAAGATTCCATTAAAAATGCAGATTTGACATCCATTGGATATACCTTGAATCCTTTGTAAGCAACATATACAAGTAATGTTCTTACTCCTTCCAACCTTGCAATTGGGGAAAATGTCTCTCCATAGTCATTTCCTTCCTCTTGTGCATATACCTTGCAAACCAATCTTGCTTTGTTGCTTCTAACTTCACCTTTCTCATTCAACTTGTTTCTGAATACCCACTTTTTATAATCTCATTCTTATCATTTTGTCTTGGTACCAATGCCCCTTTCCTATTTTTCTCTGTTTGATCAATTTCCTCATTCATTTCTCTAATCCAATTTTTATTCTCCAAAGCATCTTTAACTATTCTTGGCTCAAACTCACATAGTAAACATGTAGCATTCTCCAACTTGTTTCTTGTCTTGACTCCTGAATCCTTGTCTCTAATGATTTGATCATGTGTGTGGTGTCTTCTTACATATTTTTCCAAAATAGGTTCATATCTTCTTTCTTCGTGTTGTAGTTCACTTGTTCCATATTTCTCATCTTCTCCGGCTATTTTCTGTTGTAACTCAACTTCCTTTATTTAGTGCTCAATCTCCTGTCTCTATGACTCGACAGCTTGCTGACGCTCAACAAAGCTTCTCTACTATAACTATCTGCTCATGCTTAACAGTCTCTTTCTCTTGTTCTAATAAAGTACTTGGTTCTCCTTCGTAGATGTTTACAAATTTTTAGTAATTTTCACATTCCTTCTTGCATTATTTTGTGCAAATTTATCAACTCTAACATTTGCACTTTCTACAATTTTGTTAGTGTTAGTATTCAAACACTTGTATGCCTTACTTTTAGTGGAATATCCTAAGAATATACCTTCATCACTCTTTTCATCAAGCTTTCCATTTCTTTCATCTTTCAATATATAACACTAGCTTCTAAATGCTTTGAAATATTTGACATTAGGTGCATAGCCATACCACAGTTCAAAAAGTGCTTTGTTTTTACCTTTCTTGACTTGAACTTAGTTAAGTGTATAAACAAATGTACTTATAGCTTCTCTCCAATACTTTTGTCAAATATTCTTTTCCATCATTAGTGTTCATGCATGGTCCATGATTAATTTGTTTATTCTTTTAGCTATCCCATTTTGTGGTGGAGTCCTTGGTGCAGACATTTATATTTTGATTCCTTTATCATTGTTGAATGTATTAAAATCCTTTGATATGAATTCATCTCCTCTATTTTATCTTGAGCATTTCATAATTTTACCTATTTCCTTTTTAACTCTTTTAACTCTAGCCAAATATCACTTAAACATTTGAAAAGCATCAAATTTTTCTTTGAGAAATATCATAGTAATTATTATAGACAAATTATCAACAATCTTCATAATTCTCTTACTCTTTCCATCTTACTAATGCTAAACAATTATCAAAGTTAACATGATGTAACCTTTTTATGCCATAAGCTAACATCATCAAATTATGCAAATAAACATGTAGTTTCATGTAGATCTAGTTAGAACAAGTTCCCTCTTGTTTGCTCTCCACTTCCAATTAGTTCACCAATAACATCATATATTTTTGCTTTCTTGTTTTGAAATTCAACTTGGTAGCATAAACTATTCAGTTGTACCACACTCAATAGATTATATTGCAGTCCATTAACCCAATATGCATCATCACATTTGATTTTTTCATTCAATATATTAGATCCTTTCCTTTCACATAACATGGTGCATCTTTCCAAAACTTAACAAAACTTCCATTAGTGTTGTACCTTTTCAAACTTACTTGTATCACCAATCATATGATGTGAGAAAGCACTATCAATTATCCATTTGTCATTCTTACTAACATGTGAAATAGGAGTAGTTTCCTCAAAAATTTCATCTTCATTATATTCATCTTTCATTACAATATAAACAACTTCTTCATCAAATTCATCAAAATCACTCTTAGAACCATCTTTTTCAGCAATGTAACAACATTTCTTACCTTTTCCCTTATAGCCTCTATTACCTTGATTTCCTTTGTTGTCTCTCCTTCCTCGGTATCTATTGTCTCTCCTTTCCTCCTTTTCATCTTTTTTGGGACACCTTGCAGCAATATGACCAACTTTATTACATGTAAAATAGATTATAGGAACTTTACCTTTATATTTGTCTTTCCCTCTTGGTAGCCTTCTTCCAATAATGCTTCTATATCATCAAGGTAATCATCTAATTCACTATCATTGTCCATGGACTTACTTTTTCAACTTTTTCTTCTTTTAGATCCATCAAAGGTTAGTTGAGACATGAAAGCACATTCAACACTAGAAGGTGTATAATTTTAAAAATTTGACAATTTAAATGCAGTGAGTCTACCAATTAGACTATCCAGGGTTAGATCATTACCATGTGTACATCTTAGTTCTTGTATTGTAGTTACTCTAATGGCATAAATAGGAAGTAAAGTTCTTAATATCTTGGGGATCACAATCTCTTTAGGTATGTATGCTCCATCTCCTCTACTTGTTTCCACCACTTCTTTGATTTGGCTACAATATTGTACAATAATTTCTCCTTCTTCAATTCTCATGTCATCAAACTTTCCTCTCAAACTTTCAACTTTAGCCCTTAACACATTTTTGTCTCCTCTATGAATTTGTGCCAAATTATCCCATATTTTCTTTGCAGTAGTGCAATCCTTTACATCATTAAACTCAACATAACTTAGAGAAGATGTTAGAATTATCATCATTTGATTATGCTCATGCTTCTCTTTTATTTTTGTCAATTTTCATGGGTCTAAGTGCTTCTATGTATTCATTGTCCAAGCAGTATAGTGTAGAATCTCCAACTCCATATAGATGCAATCTCATCAGAAGTTTCCATGTTGGGAATTTCTCTTTGTTTATCTTGGGTACATCTCTCTTGTACATCTTGATCTTTAACTTAAGTCCCTTAAAAAATTTCCTTTCAAGTGAAGGATTTGAGAAATACAAATCCACAAAACCCAAAGAGCACCTGCATGCAAGAACTTGTCATAAAGAAGAAGAGATAAAGAAGGGTTTGGCTCTAAGAATATGCAAATTATATTATTAGATTGAAAAGATGAATGAAATTTATAATTTATCAATCCTTTTAGAAGGAGATCAAAAACCTAAAAGGTAAACCCTAATAGGTAAATGATATTTAATAATTACTAATTAATTATTAAATGAAAATGCAAGTGCATAAAGGGAAATCTTAAGAAGGGAGTAAAGGTAATTTAATAAATTAAATTAAATTAACCTTTTACTCTAGCAAACCCCCTTAATATGAGAAACAATGTAGGTACAAACAATGCATGAAAAAAAAGGAAACTACAATGCTGAGAGCAAAACTTGGGTCTTGGCAATAAGGCCTAACGAGGTACCCAATCACAACCAAATCTCTATGAAATGAAGAAAAAGAGAAAACCCAGTGGGAAAAACCCTACTCCAAAAAGATATAGAAAAGGATGCACAAATGAAATATCTCAAGAGATTCCCCTAAGACCATAAGTATAATGAAACCCCCCATGATAGAGGCTTTAGACTCCATAGCCCCCAGAATGGTAGAATTCTTGTGTCGATGAACATACCAATGTGGCTCCAATCTGAAAGAAACAAAGGTAGTGGACAAGGAGGGTGAAACCCTTCGATGTAATGTAAAGCTAGAAGTCCTAGTTATTCCTCAAAGGAGAATGCATAAGAATCCTAAAATAGAATCTCCAATGGAAGTGGGATAGCAAGTGTGTTGAATCTGTCATCTAAGATGAGTTGTGTGTCCTCTGATATATCCTCAACAACTGTAGTGGGTGGCTCGATGACTGGAGCTGCAATGGTAAGCAATTTTGAAGAGTAATCTTATGCAATGGATGGAATCTAAATAGGAGGTGGAGGTGTAGAAGTCACAACATTGGTCTTAGGAACAATTGATAAGTTCAAGTGACCTGACTTCACCTCAGTAGTCTCTTGTGAAGAAAGAGAGTGAGTCTCTAATGGTGGAGATGGTGGAACAAAATGAGAGAAAGAGTATAAGTGGGAAGAATGATAAATAGTCCATGTAGCAAAAATATTTCCTATCTCACTATCTCTGATGTGCACTAAATCTTTTGCAAACTCAATTATCTTCTATGTCCCACTATGTGTAATTTGAAAAATAGAGAGAAGGATAGAAGACAAAGATGGAACACATAGCACATCATGAAATATACCATTATCAATGTTAATAGAACCTTTTCCACATACAATCACAACAATGTTATTTCCCATAAAAAAAAAAATGGAGTAGGAGAAACCTCAAAATAAGAGAACAAATCCTAAGAAGATGCCACGTGGTGTGAAGCACCTAAATCCAGTAACCATCTAGAAGAGTGTGGAGTAGTAGTTGCACATAGTGCATGACCCTTTCCTATATCTTTACTATCTGACTAAAATGATGATGATGATGAAGATCTGTGAGAACTAGAAGGAATATCAATGTTGCTATTCTGAAGGAGAGATGTCAAAACTGAAACCTTTTTGGCATATCCATCTAACTTCTTCTTATAGCAATGTGACTCATCATGATTGGGCTTATTACAATAAGCACACTTCAGTCTTTATGGATTTGGTTTATCTACCTTAAGAGGAGGTGGGCCTGATGTGATGTAAGGGCTAGAATCAATCTGAGACTCTATAGGATGTGACAAGTATGTTTCTTTTCCTTCGTCCCAAAAGATGGTCGAGGTACCAATGCATAAGTCTATGAGCCTATGAGAGAATCCAACTGAGAGAGCTCAGCTTTCTCTCAAGTCAAACAATCACAAAAAAGCTCAAACGATGGCATGGTAAATCTAGTACCCAAAGTACACTTGGTGGAATAGAAGGTAGAAGCAAAAATTTGAAAATTGTCATGAAGCTTAGAAAGAATTAGGTAAATGCACTTAGTGATAGTCTTGATTTTCCCACAACCCTGCAATAAATATCTCTATTGTTTAAACTTCATCGAGAGGTCTTCAATGGAAGGAAAAGAATCTGGTATAAGAGAGGTAAGCGTTGCCTCAATCTAAAGTGCCCTAAACTCATTCATTGTACCAAACAAGTCGTCAAGCTTTGTCCACATAGCTAGAGGGGTATTGCACCCATCAAGATGAAACTATAGACTATCAAATACATATAAAGAAATCAACCCTGTGCCTTATCCATCTTGTTCTTGTGTTGCATGACCTCAAAAGGCCTCTATAAAATTGGTTGCACTGCATCTAAAAAAGACCATGACCCTTTTGACCGAAGAAGCTGTCATCAAGGTCTTCCATGTCTAATAGTTATGAGGGGTCAGAAGTTCCAGACAAGAAGAGATCTCAGCCATTGTTTTTATAAGGTTTTTTATTTTTTTTGAAAAATTTCTGGTTTACTAATGTAAATAGTAGAAACAATGAACACTCCCCACAATGCAAAAAAACAAACCCTAGCAGCTAGAAGGAATGTGTATACAAGAAAAGAGCAAAAAATATCTAGTTCAAGAATCACATGTACCTTTAAGAAATACTGATTAAAATTATGGATAATTTGGATAGTGATCAAGAAGAGCTTCTTGATGCTTCTTTCAGATTGAAAAATGAAGCTTTAACGAGCAAGTTACGCCCCCCGGAAGATAGAAGGCATCATTTGACTTTGAGCAAAAAAAGGTACTAAACTAGAAAAAAATCTAAAAAATACCTTCACCATTATGTTTGTCTCTGAATAAGATTTTTGGTGCTTCTTTCAGATCCAAAAAATGTCTTTGTATTCTCAAGTTAGAGCGCAAAAACCAACAAGGCCTCTGTAGCAAAGAAAAATTTGTAAACCCCTCTCAAAAATTGAAAAAGGGCTAAAAGTTAAGCCCCCTGCCCCCCATAGGACTATGAGATGGGTGGGGGAGGTGGAGGTGGTCTGACAGTGGTGCACAGGCAGAGGTAGTGCGACGATTGGTGGCGGGCTAGGTTGCGACGACGAGAACCAACAAAGGCACTATGCTATGATAGTTATCACGTGCAGTGAAGCTAATTGTTAGTGATGGTCGCTGCGGTTAGAATAACTGTGGTGGTTTTTTCACACAATTTTAAAAAATACACGAACATGCCTCGTTTTGTGTGCCAAAGGTCATATGACCTTGGTATGCAATTTTTTACCGCCCCAGTCAACATTGTCCAAAATTGATAAATTTTATATGAAAATAGGGGTTGTGATGTCTTTTAAATCTAATCCTGAGGTCTGTTTGGCATCAAAGTGCTCCAAATTTTAGAGACCCCCTATTTTCACAAAAAAATACTTGAAAAAAGCCAAATATGTCTTGTCAAAGCCTCATTCCTCTTTTTCTCCATGTAAGAACAAACTATAATGGGTCAGGCTCTTATACCATGAAGGATTTGAGCAATACAAATTCGTAAAACTCAAAGAACATGTGCATGCAAGAACTTGTCATAGAAAAGAAAATATAAAGAGGAGGCAGGGGTTTGGCTCTAAGAATATGCAAATTATATAATTAGACTGAAAAATGAATGAAATTTACAATTGATCAATCCTTATCGAAGGAGATGGAAAACCTAAAAGGGAAACCCTAAGAGGTAAATGACATTTAATAACTACTAATTAATTATTAAATTGAAATGTAAGTGGATAAATGGAAATCTTAAGAAGGGAGTAAAGGTAATATAATAAATTAAATTAAATTAACCTTTTACTCTAACAAGTACCAAAGCTCTGATACCAATTGTTATAATGATTAGAATAACTAAGAGGGGTTGAATCAATTATCCTTAGGTCCAAATGTACCAATACAACTTTTGACAACTTAATCACACTCATAATTTCACTTGGTCCATATAGAAAATCGTTAGCAATCCAACTTATTCATCTCATCACTTAACTCTTTGTTTTAGTGTATGCCAAATAATAGAAATATATAATAGTAAATAGCATGAAACATAAAAACAAGATTCACACAAGTATGACACCAAGATTTAATGTGGAAACCTAATTTGAGAAAAACCACCAAGTAACATGCTACCACTTTTTCACTCTTCTAAAGTGAGTTTAGTTAAGAGCCAACACTATTAAATGTTATAAAACACGATGTTAGGTGTGACCCTACTAAAGGATTTAATCACCTTGTTAGGAGTGACATTTTTAGAGGTCTTTAAAACATCCCATTATAATGCCACCTTGATTAAAAGATTTACAATATGACTATTAGGTCAACCTTGATTAAAGGATTTTACTACCACAATGGTTAGAAAGTAACAACTAGGTTAATCTGATAAAATACAACACACTATGCATGTTTAGATATCCATTCTGCTCATTCCTAGTTCATTGATTGGTCTGCATAACATTCTCCATCTCTAATATGCTTGGCAACTCTTCAAGCAATCTCACTTTCACCAACTTCTCACTTTTCCTCTATAACTCTTGTTCTTCCACTTACTCCACAAATTCACCATACAATAACTACTATAAAATGTCTTGTATGCCTCCTTAAATAGATAGGTTTAAAATCTTTTGCTACTTAAACATAATCATAAATCTTAGGGTTTGATCAGATTCATTGAATCTGTCCATAATTTTGTCCTTTTACTTCTTTCCTTGAAACTTATGGAAACTTCTCATTGAATCTTCCCCTTAGATCTCTTAACAAACTCAATTCATGCATTAAATATGCCAACTCATCAATCCTTATCTTCAGTATATTTTGACTATTCCATAACTTCAACTGTATGAGCCTAAAATCTTGATTATTTCTCAAACTATTAATTAGTTGACACTTGGTCATCACTTTAGCTAGACCATCACTAGGTAGCTTGGTCACTACTGATCTATCTCACTCAACTTACATTGGCTTTCTCAGTCATCTCTGTGATCAATCATTACTTCAGTTTCCCTTCACCTTGCTTGGTCATTGCCATCACTGGTTAATACTTAAGTTCCTTAATCTTTTGCTCGGTAATGCTTAACTCCTTCACTGACCTAGTAACCTATTACTTGATCAAGCACATGTTTAACTCAACTTCTTGACATCTATCAATCATCTCTTCCATACTTTAACTCAATTTTCTTCCTCACTTAATAAAATGATCAAACAACATATTACATTGTCAAATACTAACTGATCAAGTGCCCTTTGTAGTTCCATCTTACTTACTTGTCTTTACTTTACCACTTCACTTGTTCATCTTGTTATCTCTCTTTTCAAATCCTCTTCATCAATCAATTGATATGGCACTCTACACCATTAGCAAATGTCTTGCCATTAAGGTTTGACATCAATGACAACATAGCAAATTGTTCCATTTGTAGTTTCCAATAGAAAAATACTGAGGGGGAAAGTGGAGCCCAAGGTGGTCGTTGGCTACATCACAGGGGACCAAAAAATTTCAACAAAGACTTGTCGTGGTTTAAAAAAAGGCACAAGGTCAATGCCTAACCCAACTTAGGCCTAGTGTACTTTGGTGGCTGTGTTTTTCAAATACAAAAAATGCTACCCAAAAATAATGCAAATCCACCAATAAAAATAATGGGCCCAATGCTTGGAAAAGTTGGCTAAGGGGCGACTTACAAAGCATGCAAGCCCTAAGATAAGAAGGTATACACAATAGGTACTATGGAGGATGTATGAGCCATGTAGACATGGGCGTACCCTACATGGGTCCATGCACTAAAAGGCCTTCCTTTTTCAAAAACAAATGCCCCCAATATTATTTTTATTATAAAATCCATCCTTTGTTTTGAAAAAAAAAACTTTACCAATAAACATCTGGATGGTAACTAAGTACGGGACTTGACATGACCTATGATTGGAGAGCTCAGAGAAAGAGGCATGACTTTATGCACTTCATGATACTGTGATCTAGGTGGATCTTGAAGACCTAAAAAATTTTACCCACTCAAAATCTTCCAAAATCAGTATCAATGCATTGAGCATGAAAAAATGTTCCTAACACAACTTGAAGTGTGTCAAAAGGAGTTTGTTTGCTCAAGATATGCTTGGTCAAAGTGTTGGTCAAATAAGTGAAACAATGGTTGACCAAAAAGGTGAAAAAATGACCATCTCAAAATTGATAAATAAATGGTTTCAAATCAAAGAGCTCGTCAAGAGCTTTCTGACACATTTTGAAAGGATGAAAACTAAGTTCATAAGCAAAAGATACAAGCAATCAAAGTTCTACGATAAAAGGTTGACCGGGTGGACCAATGATGACATCATAACGATGTGGAAAAATGATGACACATGGCAGATAACATGCTATCACATGTGGCATGATGACGTTGCAAATTAAGGTGATTTGGATATGGATGAATTAATTCAAGAAAATAGTGACACATGTTCACCCATGGTTTAATAAATTATTACCACATGGTACTTGAATGGCAGTCTTTGGTTGAGACAACCAAAGATAGGACATAGAGGTTGTAACACTACACCTCCTTATTGGCATCCTATGGCTATACCAATACCCCGCATATCTAACTCTATTTTTGAAATGTGAAATAGTTTATTTAGATGCTACTAAATACAAGGAAAAGTCAAAACAAGAAACCACCCATTATATCCCTAAAAATCCACTCATCCAAAAACATTCCCCCAATAAACTCAAGATAAGATTGTGTATATATTGTTTTTGAGTTAACAGACAAAATAAAAAAATGATCACCCATTAAATGGCATGGTGATTTAAACTCATCACCATTCAATCTCTACATTTATGTTTCAAACATTACACTATTAGGTGGTCATATAATGGTTTTAGTATTATCTTATTTTAAAATTATTGATTAAATAATTTTTTTTTAAAATAAGGTTATTTTGTTATGGTTAAATGGGAGAAATGATTATTCGAGTAGAAGCCAACTACGGAGATTATTATGTATAAAAGGGTGATGAATTTGTGAGAGGGGGTACACTCATTTTTTTCACAAGACTTGGAGAAGTCTTTGTAATTCTTGGAGAGGAGAACTTGGTAGAATGCTCTAGAAAATTAAATGGTCTCATATTATGAGATAGAAACTTAATATTATTTGTGAGATTTTTTCATGACTTTATGTCATTATCGTAAAGGCTTAATGCCCATTGTATTCATATACTCTGCTAAGAAAGAGTAGTTTTATTATTGAGCATTGTAAATGTGACAAAGGAGCTAGGCACAAACATATTGCTAGTAAGTTCCTATCACCGCAGTGTGGAAGTGGAAATAAGTTTGTAACTCGATGGAAGACCATGGTGATGTGAAAGTATTTACATCATAATAATGGCATCGATCTTGCAAGTTTTCAAATCCATAGACATAGCCAAAGTATGGTGAACTTTGAAATAAAATCCTTTGTCTCTTTTTTTTCCATGATCCATGTTTTTACCTACTTAGTTATTTTATGCATTTCTAAGGATTATTTGCTTAGTTCACAAGCAACGTCAGTTACAATCTTTATTAAATTTGTATCCTAGTGAATCTTAAAATTGTAAGTGATTCATAACAAGGAATTTACATATCACTATGTACCAGTGATAAAGAAGCATGAAAAACTAGATCGTACAAGTCTTAAGGAAGGTGCGGGGCCCACTAAATGGAAAAAAAATTGCTTGAGAAACATGCACTCCTTCAACACAAGTGGTATTTTGAAAACAAAAAATTTGCAACTTATTTATTTATTTTAAAGTTCACCACCTCAATTTTCAAGCCCAAGGCTATACGACCTTGGACTAATTTTTTTTGCCCCAGATTTCAACAACGTCCAAATTGAAAAATGTTTATATGGAAATGGGGGTTTTTGGATGCTTTGAGCACAACAATGATGTCCATTTGAGCTCAAAGTGTCCAAATACAAAAGTCCCCTAGATCCAATACAAAAAACCTCTAGATGTTTAGATCTGAAAACCAATGCCGAACCTCTCATAAACAAAATAGGGGCATGAAGATCTAGAGCTTTAATACCATGTCAAAGTTGATGAAAACTCAACCTCATAGCTCCCAAGAACCACCTGCATGCAAGCACCTATCACAAAAAGAGAGAAGTAAAAGCTACGGACGCTGGAATTCACAAATCCATAGAGGAGACATTCTTGATGAGTAAAAAGAGAAACTTCTATTAATCAAAAAGTGAATAAATGAATCTAAATTACAACGAGAGATCAATTCTTATAGAAGGAGATCAAAACCCTAAAAGGTCTAACCTAGGTTGCATAATAATAATTAATTATTATATGCCTAAAGTTTAGTTTAAGTAAAATATAGTTAATTAGAGAATATCTAATTACTCTAACATATACAATAGAACATGGTGAGCAATGTTAGGAATGTAGATAACTCACTAAATTATATCATGCATTAGGAAAGTCCCCCCAAAGGTTCTCCCATAAAAAAATTAGATTAACACAACCCAAAATGGACAAATGGATGCTAATACAAGATATAAGGGAGAGTGGGGAATTTAGGTTTACATTCATTTAATGATAAATATGCATAATGTGATATGTAAATGTGTAAAAGGAATTAATGCTATGATAAATTAAATGACAAATGAAAAGGTATGATATCATATATGATGTATAAAAGTAAATGCAAGGGAGAAACTAGAAAACATGGACCCACCTTGATGAAAAGAAGAGGCAAATGGACCTTCAAATCTAATTTGACTATTGTAGAGATGTTAAAGTCAACTAAAACTCTAGAATGGGCTTATGATGTTTGTAACTTCTTTATAGGGAAATTTTTGTCCTAGAGGATGAGGTTGACCTAAATGACCTAGTCTATAAAGATGTTCCAAAATCTTGACCTAGTCTTAGTAGCTCCAAATTTGACAAAATTTTTAGAGGTCTCTGATTGTTAATGAAATTCCAGAATTTGAAGCTTCAAGTTTTGTCATTGTTCTTGCACACATAAAAGAAGCAAAAAAATATTGTGGAAAGTGATTTTCCCTAGTCAAACCATTGTTTAGGAGTTAACCTTGAAATGAGATTGAGATTGCATAAGTAAAGTAATATAAATAAGATAAATGTTAATATTCACCCTGCATGAGAAAACCTCATGGATAGATGTTGGGATCCAATTAATCCTAGAAGAAACTTGTAGGCGTAGATTTTGAAATGAATGTAGAATCCAGTGTGTCTTTAAAAATACATTGATCTAAGATCACCAATCCTAGATCTAGAATATTGATATGCTTGATAGCCTTAATAGAGGAGGGAAAAGAAGAGTGGATGTATGGATATTATTTCTTGATTAAGAATTCATCTACTCGTCCACCGTGGGAGAGAATTTTGCATCAATAAGAGAAGATTGTCTTTTCTTGAATGAATCTTAAAGAAGCGAAGACTTGGAGAGTTTGAACTGCATGCTTGTCTATAAATTTTGAATCCAAATCCACAATAAGCTTGATTGCACTTGCTCTTGAAATCATCAATAGTTTGCATGTAATGTTCTATTCTTGAAAGTGGATGCCAAAATGAGAGGATTTGATGTCCTTTTATACTCATTTTGAGATTCAATATTATGTAGGCCAACCACAATTAAAGATCTAGGAGAAAAAAAACCCTCATTAGGCTCAAAGCCCACTTAAGCACAAATCTCTAGAAGCAGGTCAACCTAGACAACCTTGTCTAAGACAAGGCTGACTTGTTTGACCTTGTCCAGGCAACATTTTCTCAAAGTTTGCTCAAGTCCAGGGGAGCTCAGACCTTGAAATCATGAAAATAGGGTCTAATAGGTCCTATAGTGAGTGCTAACTTTTTGGGATGATAAAATTGCAAATTTGAATATTAACATTTCAAAATGAAATTGAAGTTTACATTTTACTAACATTTCCACTAGCAATTATTAGTGACTCAATATATGTGTGTGTTGATTTGAACACTACATAGTTGTATTTAAAGGCATTCACTCATTTATTTGAATAACACATGATATTCATGTTGAGCACATCTAGTTTATCTACCAAGAGAATAAACAAATCCAAATCAAAATCATTATTACACATCATCTAAAACTTGTTGCACACTTTTTATTTTTCAATCTTTTGCCGAGATCTAGAAAATTTAGTCCATTAAAGGCAAAATGAATTCCCAAAAATACCCACTTTAATAAAATAGCAAGTGCTACGACATAGTAGCTTAGTACTTTCCTACAATTAAATTTGGTTAATTTTCATTTTAAAATTTTATGTAAATATAATCATTGTTTAATTATATTTATTATAAATTATAAATATTGTAATATTATGATTATAATTTGTTAATTGTACTATAAAATTCACCAAATCTGATGGGGACACAACCCCAGCACAAAATGGACACAACAGGAAAGGGAAAATTTTATTAACTGTGAAAATATGCTAGTACATTCAATACAGAGAAAATAGACTTCAAAACATGCCCTAAGGGCTTACAATAGCATAAATCTGGAGATAATTTCTTCTCCCAGTACCTCCTCTCAAACTCCACTCCGAACTACCTTTTACAATGTCAGAAATATTCTTAATAGACCCCGGAGGGTTAAGGATTAGGAATACATTCTAGAAAGTGCTAGTTGACATCCACTGACCAAATAGAAGGCTCTAGAAGTCACATTAGAAGTCGGCACAAAATTAGAAGAATCCAAAAATGGTATCCGAACTTTCGAGAGGCATAACTTTTGAACCGTAGCTCCGATCGACGAATCGTTTACATTTTTGGAAAGCTCTTGAAGTGCTCTATAGCCCTATGGACCAACTTTTCTTGTCCCCCATTTTTTGACCCTATTTGAGGTCATTTAATGCCCCTAACCTGACTTCAAAGCATTCTTAGGATGTCTCCAGAAACTGAAAAACTGCGATAACTTTCAAACCGTGGGGCCTTTTGACCTGATTCTTTTTTTGGAATGCTCTAAATTACAATGACAATCATCTGGCCAATTTACACCTTCTAGTTCACCAAAATGATGGATCAATTACATACTTCTATTTTTTTGACATTTACACATATCCCAAGCTGTTCAAATACTCTATCCTAGAACACTGATAGTGGAATTGTGAGAGTTGGAACCTTTATTTGACCCAAATGGGTATCTAGAAATGAAAATACATGAAATAGAAACTAAGTCTAAGTACATTTTTTTGGGTGACACAGGATTGCCCTTATACCTCTGGATGCTCCTGCATCAAAATCAGAATCATTTGGTGGAACAGAAGGGGCTATACATTAAAAAAGATTTTCAATCATTATGTGATATTTAAATATAGAATATTGAGAAATTTAAAAATGCTTATCAAAAGGAATATTAATCATTCTTGAATGTACTTTGTATGATATAAATATATATAAGAAAATAATCATATTTTCAATATTAATAGTGTGTCTTTAGAGGAGTTATATATTTAAGGTTTGATGAATATTATATAAGTGAACTTTTTATTTGTGTTGTTTTTATAAGTCTTTTAAGGGTGAAATATTATTGAAACTCTTGCAAAAAAAAATCTTATTATAGAGTGTAAGATAATATTGTTCTTTGGTCAAAACATTGTAAACTATCTATTTATATCAATTGATATATATTCTTTTGATTAGATTAATGTTTTATAAAACTCAAAGAAGAGTTATAATGTATTTGCCAACAATTAAACAGGATTGACAATTAAAAAGGTTCTCGATTAAAGATGCGTTGATCACAAGGAATATTGGTCATTCTTGAATGCACTTTGTGCAATATAGGTAAACATAAAAAATAATAATGGAAATTTCAATATTATTAGTGGTTTTCTAGAGTTGTTGTATATCTAAGTTTGATGAAGATTATATAAGTGGATTTTCTATTTGTACTATTTGTATGAAACTTTTAAGGATGAAATATTGTTGAAAAATCCTTTGGAAAAAACTTTATTAAACAGTCTAATATTCCCAATAAATTCTCAATTCATATGCAACACAAATTTACATTCATTAAAAAATTAACACATTTTTTAGACTGTGAAATGCAACATTGCTAACATTTTGTAGTTGTACATAATTCACGCTATGCAATTTGATAGTTATTTTTATAAATAATATAAATTTATTGTCTATGGTAGTTTGTCTCAAAATTACTAGTCTAGTATTGTTAGTCACTACAATTTTATTTTGACAAAAATCTCACCACTAAATTTTGATTTTAACAATATTTTGACAAATATTGTTAGTCACTGATTTTTTTGGATTCTTGGTCTGCAATCTACCATTTTTCTCCTCTCTTCATTTGCATGAACATCCTGATGATTGATCACGTAGTGTGATCTAAAATGTTGATGATATAAATTTGTTTACACAATCAAATCCACAAATTGAATAGTAATATTGATAGATTGTAGAAATATGATAGCTCTAATTGATACCCTCATGGTAGGGAATTATCTCACAAGTCTAGGCAATTGGAAATACTAAGGATCAAGCTTTCAAAGAATATTGCAGATCTTGCATTCCTTAAAAGATGTCATGACTATTAGCTCATCCTAGTTTTTGTCAAGATCACCCATCACCTGTAGAATGTTCATACTCAACACATATTTGTTCGGGTTGGCCTTTCTCTCCTCATAGTAGTTATTTAGTCCATGAGGAGGTCAATAGACTTGTTAAACTTGAGGCTCTTACCCCACATTTGGAACTTGCTACCTCCTTCTGTCCATATTTGTGGATTCATTTAGATCTTTCCTCCTTTGCTAGAGTCATGGGCAAGAAAGTGGAAGTCGCCAGGAGGCAACAACATAAATTCTTATTGCTATAGCAAAGGCAAGGTATCCTAGGCCAGATCAGGTCCTTTTCTACCCCTATTCTCAGCCCTCATGCTTGTTCTCCCCATTCTCATTATCTCCCTTTACCCCCTCGCTCTCTTTCCTGTCCCCAAACATCTCCACCATGCAACTCTTTGTCTTATTCATCCACTTGCTCGCCATCCACCCCTATGCCTTCAATCATTTGATCCATTTCTAAGATTGTATCACTATCCCTCCCCTATGTTGATTATTGTTTAGACATGTTGGGAATACCACACCAACCCCTTTAAGCATCCACGTTGTCATCTTCTCTTACCTTCAGCTCCAATGCTCCCCTCCTATAGGCTTCCTACCCCTCTCATTTGCTTTGACCCCCCTTTCTTCCAATCGACTCTTCTTATCCAATGGAGATTCCTATCCTACACAAAAAGATAGGTGAATGTGGACTTGCTAATGCTCAGGTATGTGGCAACAACCTCTCGCACTCACAACTACTCCAACGATCTACTACCAATGACTCTCCAACCAATACAAGTGCGCAGTCTCATCTCCCCCTTAATGTGGTACTTCTTTCAAATTGCACTAATGGTTCAAGCTCTTTTCTTTCAAATATGGTTAATGATTTTGATCGCATTAATGGTTTTGGGTCTCTTGAGCCATCTACCAAGGTCAACACTTGTGTGCACCATAAGACTTTCTCTAGGGCCTTGTCCCACTCCATCCCTTGTATTCCTTGAGCCCCTCCCTCATCCATGTGTTGTGTCAATCTTTCTTTTATTGGTGGTGCTAGTGATTTGACTCCTCATTCTTGCTCTCCTTCGAAGTTTGGGCCAACCACTCTTAGACATAATTGGGCCCACATACCTCCCTTCTCATGTAGACTATTGAATATAGAGTTGTCTTCCCATGTGGCTTCCTCATCTTGTTTCCAACCCTTGCTCTTGTGTGTCCTGTACTCACTTGTGCTCTCCCCCTGTTCCTCCCCCCTTTCCCCTCCTTTGACTAGAGTTGATGGCTGGGACTCCAAATTGGTGGTCAACCTATCACGTGCCGCTCTTAACCCCCTTGTTTTCAACTTTCTCAAATGGGGTCTCAGTTTCTCCTTGTCTCCTCATTCTATCCCTCACATCGACTTCCTCATCAACATTGGGAATGCAATTCAAGCTCTTCCATCTGACGTTGCTAAGGAAGTTAGAAAAGATTGCACTTTTTCTCTTAGATGTTCTAAACCTCCCAAGTGCAACATTTCTAAGGGTGAACTTTTGGATTTTAAAATGCTTGTGAGAAATAATGACCTTGTTATTGTCAAAGTAGATAAGGGCAATACCACAATCATTCTTGAAAAGTGATTAGATTATGTGACCAAGATGCTTGACCTTCTATCAGATACCAGTAGCTACAAGGTTATTTATTGAAACCCATGTGCCAATATCATTAGAAAGGTTAAAACAACCATTGCAACCTCCTCATTTGATGCCACCATTAAGAAGCATTTGTTGCTTACCAAAGAGGTTTATGTTGGAAATATAAGATGAGTAACTGCTAGGGGAGGGGTGAATCAATTACTACAAAAATTAATCCAGATCCCTTGGATGTCAGTACAAAACAATACTCTACTTAAATTGTATTTAGCTATAACTTGGTAAACACACATGCACTCGGTTTACACTAGCAAATACTGTAACTCGGGACCAACTGAATAACAACAATAACTTAGTAAATGCAAACCATAAGATGTTTATTGTGATTAGCCTTAAGATTAACTTAGTTGCATACACATAAAAGAAATAACATGAACACAATTGACACCAAGATTTAATGTGGAAACCCAATTTGGGAAAAACCACCAATTGCAACTAGTTATTGATTTTCACTCTTTTGAAGTGAGCCCTATTAGGAGCCAACCCTATTAAAGGTTACAAAACACACTGTTAGGTGTGACCCCATTAGAGGATTTAATCACCCTGTTAGGAGTGGCCTTGTTAGAGGTCTTTAGACACTTAAAATATAAATGCCACCTTTCTAAAAGATTTACAAATAATTTTTTAATCCAACTCGGTTAAGAGATTTAGATCATTGCTACAATGGTTAGAAAGTAACAATGAGATGACCTGATTTCTAATACAACTAAATTGTTGATTATAGATCTCAATTCTAGCTTGTATACTTGATCCTTCTTGATCAAATGTATCTTTGCAACTCAACAAGGATATTTTTCTTATCCTTCTAATTTGCTTCCTCTAAGCATCATCAAATCTTCTATTCCTTCCACACATATTCAATCCTCAACTTGACCTTATCTTTATATCTTACACATCGTCAAGTCAACTTGAATACAACTTAGAATACTTAATATTCATCTCATCAGTCTGCTAGAACCAACAACTTAATCAATTGAACTTAAAATGCCAAAACAAGAAAATCCTTCATTAGTTGACCATGCTTAGTAGATACTAACTCAAAAATGATTTTCCTATGTTAACCAAGTGAACTCGGTTAATACTGCATATTCACAAAGTTCCTTTCGTAACCAAGTGAGCTCGGTTAACATTGTTTCCATCCAACATTTTCTTTATTAACTGAGTGAGCTCAGTTAACACTCAACTTTTACAAACTTTCCTTTGAGGATTGAGTGAACTCAATAGACACTATCTTCTAAACTAGGCATGTTGGCATTTCTAACTTGTTCATCAAAGATTCTTACCATTTTGTAGATTTTGTTAAGGATGCTAGATATGATGATGACGACATCCTGGTAAGCTTTGATGTTGTTTCCCTCTTCACTAAGGTTCCAATTTCAGATTCTATTGAGATTGTCAAGCACGAGTTTGATATTGAGATTGCCTCTTTGGTGGAATTGTGCTTGCGCTCCACCTTCTTTTCCTTCCAAGACGTGATCTATGAGTAGGTTGAAGGGGTAGCCATGGTCTCCCCCATTTCTCCCGTGATTACCAACCTCTTCATGGAACATTTTGAGGATCTCGTCCTTTGCACAACCCCCCTTAAACCCAAGTGGTGGAAGCAATATGTGGATGATATCAACATTTGTTGACCCCATGGTCTAGACAAGTTGGAGGAATTTTACAATCACCTCAACAAGTTAGTTCCATGCATATCTTTCACCAAGGAAGTTGAGTCCAAAAATTGGCTTTCTTTTCTTAATGTTTTGATCATTAAGAAACTTGAGGGCTCTTTTGGCCTTTGTGTCCTCTTCAAAGCTACCCATACTGATTGCTACCTTCATGCCTCCTCGCATCACCATCCTAGCTAGAAAGAGGGCATTCTCAAAACCCTTGCTTTGAGAGCCCTTTGGATCTATGACGATGATCACTTACCTCTTGAGCTTGCTCATCTTTGTCAAGTTTTTTCGAAGAATGGTTATTCCAACAAGCAAATCTCCAAAGCCTTCCATCATGCCAGGTCTATTTTTCTCTCCATCTTTGCCTCCCCCCACCCTCGCTTCCTAACCTGTCCCCTTTCATCTGCC